>JAPQWV010000002.1:9795000-10395000 GCA_027422505.1 Craterostigma plantagineum
TTGCATCGTTAAATCAAATCTCTGTGACTATAAACCCTAATTCAGGAATTAAAAGCTATGAAGATGAAGAGTTTCGTTGAACTGTTCTTCAGTTGCAGAAGATTAAGAATTAGAAGAAAAAGCCCGGCGATGAAGACGGCGGGATGACCTCGCCGGCGAAGAAAAAGCCCGGCGATCGAAACTGTTCTTCTTTCTCGTAGAAGTCCGTCCTCGCCGCCGTCCTACTCAGCCACACCACCGAGACCTCTCACCGCGCGCTCATCACCCGATAATCCGGCGTTTACAGACGAGTGGGGCGAGAAGGCCGGACACGATTGATTTATTTTGAAGCTGTATTAATTTTTTTAAATCCCGTCGCTAAATCTGTATTTATTTATTTTTAATAATTCACCTTTAGCGGGTTTGGGTCAAAATACCGGGTGGGGCGTATATTGTCCTAAAAATGCCGTATTTTCGAAACTTAAAGTCCCTATATTGCAATCACGTATAATACAGGTCCCTATAATGCCAACTACCCTAACTTACGGGACTAAAAAAACAATTAAGCCTAACCGCCAACCTGTTTAAAATTTAAATACAGCAAGAGAATAGCTAAATAAACATAATTATAAATCCAATATAAGCAGAACAATAAAGAAACAAAGCAGTTATTTTCTAAAACATCAACATAATTAAGCAGCAATTAAAGTTCCAAATAACAAAATAGTCACCAAACATAATTAAATATCAATTTATTTCTTTGTCACCAATTAAGGATATTTTAATAATTTATATTATTCGGTTAAATGTGTTGATAAACGGATGATTTCGGGTTGAAAATTCGAACCCTATCATGACCACTTATTATTTGGGTTTGCTTCAGGTTTACACATTTACTTAAACAGGTCGGAAATGTTAATCTACTATTCTCAGTGCGGTTCGTGTCGGATTGGCGGGTCGAGTTGGTTTTAGCAGTCCTACAGTTTATGACTCACTTATTTCATAGACTCGATATATATATATATATATATATATATATATATATATATATATATATATATATATTGAATCAAAGAGCTTAAATTACTCGATGTGGGCCAAACCACAATTTTAATAATCTTAACATGCCCCATCACGTGTGGCGTGACTGGCCTAACACGTGGACATCGGGTGACGGTGAGCAGAATCGAGCTCACTCCGATACCATATTAGAAGTCGAGGAGTCCTTTCTAAAACCAATTGGTTCTAGGAGGAGAAACACTATATATATATATATATATATATATATATTGAATCGAAGAGCTTGAATTAGTCGATGTACGACAAACCCCAATTTTATAATCTCAACTATCATTCCTAACGTTTCAATTAATTAATTTAGGCATTAGCCAAGCAACTCGGCGTAAATTTATTCCAATTTTCTCCGTCTTGCAGTGAATAAAGCTTCCTGTATCAAGTTGGCCATCAAACTTGACGGATATTTCTTATTGACAAATTTGAGAAATGAATAAATAAAATTGCTAGAGTTCAGTAACATAACGTATTGTTTATCATGTATTTAAGAGTTTCAAATCATAGAGGGCATGTCGTTTATATAACCACTTAAACTACTTATTTTTCTCATTTGTTAAGCGTAATGGTAAACTGGTATCATCACTAGTTTAAGAATATTTGGGGTGAGATAAACATGCAAGGAAGATCATCCTAGATAGTTGGCATGGATCGAAAATCATACACATGTAAGACGAGATCGAGACGTCGCACACACTCGACGTTGTCTTCGTCTTTTGTTCCCGACAGGAAAAGGGACGAACGTTACTTTGCTAGCAATTCAATAGGAACTAGGTGCTCCAAGATATTCCGAGAGATCGGGCGTGATGATCTAGTGCAAAGAACTAGGAGAAGTTTTGTTTAAGTTGGGGAATCGGCGAACGCAAGCAAAGAGACACATTTTGAGGTATCTTTCTTCTAAAGGGCACCTTTCCCTTCCTATTCACGTCAACGTGCGTTCTTTATTATTTCACGTTTCTAATCCGAGCTGTAAAAGGTAACACGAATTCCAGAAAAATGTTAATTTACACGTCTGCATGGCTACGAGTTCCTTGGACACTCGGACTTTCCCAGACAAAGGAGCAGAGCTTATGCGCTTTGTAAAGCAAACAATGAAATTAATGAATTGATATTGTTGAGAAATCGGTGCTCGTAAATCATTTGATAAAGATTCGTGAGTATGTGATGATCGGGGTTTCATCCTTTGATAAAGATTCCTGGATATGTGATGATCGGGGTGAAAGGTCCGATTTTGATTACGTAGACACACAAAAAACATAAATAAAGAACATAAGAAGGTATTAATGAGGTTCGGCGTTGGTTCAAAACTACGCCATTTTGTCAAACTAACGCTTTTATTCCAAAGTAGTCGTAGAGATTACAAGTACTAAACTTATTCTCTAGCTTTCGTATGCAAAGGTCGAGCCCCTCTGTACGTGATATAAGGTCTAGAAGATTTCTACTTGTTTCATGATTCGGTTACAACTACTTATGAACAAGCTAACACGCTCCACGATCTTGGTATTGCCACGCACGCAGTGGAGCCGTCGCGAATCTTGCTTCTTCAGGTCTTGATCATGTAAACGAGTCCTTGCATTCCATGCCTGGGGACAACGAACGGGCAAATTTCCAACAATCAAAACTGCATTCTTTGCCCCAGCCACCAAAGGCCTCCTCATGCCGGTGGAGGAGTTGGGATGCGCTGCTCACTTCCTGACCATCTCCACTGTCGGGAATATATCCTCAGAATGCCATTTAGACTCTGCCTCGTAATCAAATCGATCTTATGTTAGAAATATCAAGGATTTATCAAATGGTTATATTAGTATGCGTGGATCTTAGATTGAAGGAATCAATATTGGAGTTGGTTTTGTCGCCCTGACTACTTACTAGCTTTGTTCTCGATTTGCCGAGTGCATGGATTGACGGGGAAATGCGGTATTGACATTCGAGTGTGATTGCCGACTTGAGTTGACATGAAGGATTCACGCCCATGAGTAAATTGGGGGTATATGTCTTATGAGAACTTTTGAGATGGGAAATCATTAAGTCAACGGTGAATTATACTAAATTATCTTGGAATGATTTGATTGATCTATAGGTTAAAGCATTTGAAAGAATGAAGCTTTATGAAGACCAAATTTAATGAATGAGAGGTTCTAAAGCTAATGTCAATGGTGAGCTGTCAAATTAGGTAGAGAAAAAACCCCCATTTTATGAGTGGAATGTAAAATGTTATTTGTGAGTAAGGATGTATTCACGGATCATGATAAATGATGTGGAGTTCATATGTTCGAATCCACATTGACTTAATATGATTGAGATTTGAAACGAGACATATAGGTCATCTGAAGTGAAGCCGGGGTCGTCCGATGCCCACGGTGAATTCAATTCGTGGTACGATCAAGGTCTCAACTCAAGTGTATTTTCTCCAAACATAATATGTAAGCATGTTTATATGCTACACGTAATTCAAACAAACATAATCCATGATCTTTAAACAATATGATTCTCATGATATACGTGATAATAAATAATAAACACTAACCTTGATTCATCTTGACGATTCGAGAAGACGTACGTCGAGTTTCTCTCCCTTTACACTACTTTAATATATTTTCTGATGGATGAAGAATATGATACGTTGTGTGGAGAGAGGACCGACTTAATCTATTCATAGAGTACATTCCATCAATGTAGTGCGTAGTTAATATCTCTTAGACCAATAGGAATTAAGCCCAATTAAATTAGTTATTAAACCTTAATTAATAAATGGGGTATTATATTTAATGTGGAATGAAACCACCTTTAGTGGACTTAATGTCCAAAGTGGGTCATAACTTACATTCTCCCACTTGACCCGCTTAATATATACTTTACGGTTTAATAATCATAATTTCCGTAATATGCATATTTATTTCAGTTAAATTCCGTCATGAATTGATCATTCCTTTCATCGCTATTGAGCTTAAAGCTAACAAGGATCACAGCGGCCGTATGCCATTGTAACGACACAGTCCCTTCCATGTATCACAGTATCAACTCTACACTCAACATGATCTTACTGAGATATATCGTAATGGTCCACATTATCGTCTTAGGTACAGACTCATCCTGTTGCGTGAATTCTTTAATGTATATATACAATCAATAATTAAAAATAGGATGCATTAATTATCAGAAACATGATATTGAGCTCAGGGTGTCAAATACATGAGTCATAAATAAGAAACATAAAACCACCATAACATCAATTAGGGCCATTCATAATGCCCATCCTTTCAACATGTTCATTAAATAATTTTGGTGGTAATCCTTTCGTCAGTGGATCTGCAATCATAAGCTTGGTGCTGATGTGCTCGACTGACACTCGTTGTTTCTGAACTTCTTCTTTAACGGCAAAGTATTTAAGCTCCATATGCTTAGCACCCTTTGAGTACTTGTCGTTTTTAGAGAAGAACACTAGAATTGTCACAATAAATTTTAAGCGGCCTGGCTATACCGTCGACTGTGCCAAGACCAGAAATAAAATTCCACAGCCATAATCCTTGAACTGTAGCCTCAAAGCATGCTACAAATTCATCTTCCATTGTTGATGCAGGAATAACTGACTGCTTCGAACTTTTCCATGAAATTGCTCCCCCAGCTAATAGGAACAAATAGCCGAATGTTGACTTTCTTGTATCAACACATCCAGCATAATCTGAATCTGAATAGCCGATAACTTCCAAGATATTTGATCTTTATAAGTGAGCATATGATCTTTTGTTCCTTGCAGATACCTTAAGACTTTCTTTGCAGCTTTCCAATGATCCATTCCTGGGTTACTTTGATATCTGCCCAACATCCCGACAGTGAAACTAATGTCGGGTCTAGTACACGTTTGAGCATACATTAGACTGCCAACGACATATGCATAAGGAATCCGTTCCATTTCTTTACGTTCTAATTCATTCTTTGGACATTGCATAAGACTGAATTTGTCCCCTTTTTGAATTGGTGCAACACTTGATGAGCACTTTTCCATATTAAATCTTTCAAGAACCTTATTAATATATGCTTTCTGAGACAATCCCAAAAGTCCATGTGACCTATCACGGTATATTTCAATACATATCATAAAGGATGCCTCACCCATTCGTTTCGAAGTTCTTAGATAGGAAACTTTTAGTCTCATGTGGTAAGCATAAGTCATTAGTAGCGAACAAATTGTCATCAACATACAGAATTAATATTAAATACTTGCTCCCACTGATCTTGAGATATATACATCGATCAGCGATGTTTTCTTTAAATCCGAAGGAGGTAATGGTATCATTAAATTTCAAGTACCATTGCCGCGAAGATTGTTTTAGTCCGTATATCGACTTCTTAAGTTTACAAACCATACGTTCTTTTCCTTTAATTGCGAAACCTTCAGGTTGGTCCATGTAAACTTCCTCCTCTAAATCTCCATTAAAAAACGCGGTTTTCACATCCATTTGATGGTGCTCTAAGTCATAATGAGCTACCAATGCCATGATAATTCTAAACGAGTCCTTCTTTGTAGGTGAAAAGGTCTCTTTATAATCAACGCCCCTTCGCAACAAGTTTATCTTTATGTCGTTCTATATTTCCATTAGAGTCGAGTTTGGTCTTAAAGACCCATTTACACCCAACTTTTTTACAACCTTCAGGCAATTCAACGAGATCCCAGACGTCATTATGTTGCATTGATTTTAATTCGTCATTCATGGCGTCGAACTATTTAACAGAATCATTACTTTCCATGGCCTGTGGAAACGAAACTGGATCATTGTGTATTCCTAAGTCAACTTCTGACTCTTGTAGATATACCACATAATCATTAGAGATAGCAGATCGTCTTTGCCTTTCTCATCTTCTTAATTGTTGTGGTTCATTAACGACAGGTTCTTCAGGTCAAAATGAGTTTTCGAAACTGCCTTACTAGGAACAATGTTTAATAAATAAACGGCAGTTTTGAAACAATACATCCACAACGATGGGGGCAAAGAAGAGCAATTTAACATGCTCCTAACCATATCCATTAATGTACGATTTTGTCTTTCTGCAACACCTTTTTGTTCAGGTGTGCCTGGCATCGTGTATTGAGCACATATGCCATTCTTTTCGAGGAATTTAGCGAACGGACCTGGACATTGTCCGCTCTCATTATATTCCATATATTCGCCACCTCGGTCAGATCTGACAATTTTCACCTTTCTGTCTAATTGTCGCTCAACCTCGGTAATAAACACTTCTAATGCGTTTAGCGATTGAGACTTTTCATGCAATAAATAGACATAACCGTAACGTGAAAAGTCATCAATAAAGGTGATGGAATACTTTTCTCCACCAAAAGATGGAACACCAAAAGGTCCGCAAATGTCAGTGTGTATAATTTCTAGGAGCTGCATACTTCTTGTGGCTTTACCTTTATTTGTGTGTTTTGTGTGTTTTCCTTTAATGCAATCCACACATATACCGAGATCAGTAAAATCCAAGTCTGAAAGGATTTCATTCTTTACAAGTCTCTGTATTCTTTGTCTGGAAATGTGACCCAATCATTTATGCCACAGATATGCTGAACTTTCGTTCACTAATCCACGTTTCATGCCAACATTATGATACGAGATCATAAGAGTCTCAGCGAAGTCATTATCGAGGTTTAATTTATATAAATCATCACGAAGCACACCGGAACCGTAAAACATATTATTTTTATATAAACTGAAACATCCATTACCAAACTTAAACGTAAAACTAGCAGAATCAAGTTTTTCGATAAAGAAACTAAGTTACGAAAAATAGAAGGAACATAAAAGGTCTGAAAAAGGTCTAAATGATGTCCAATACTTAAAATTAAACGATAAGTTCCGATTTCTTCAACTGATGCCTTGACTCGATTCCCCATGTGCACAAATCTTTCATTTGGGCTTATGAGTTGGGTCATAAGGAATCCCTGCATCGTATTAGTAAAGTGAATAGTACTTCCAGAATCAATCCACCAAGTATTACGAGGAACTTCAGTTAAGTTTGATTCGAAAGAATTAAGCATACCTTTTCTTTCGAACCATGCCTTACGTTTCAGGAAATCCTTCTTATGGTGTCCTGATTTTCCACAGAACCCACATTCATTACTCTTCAGTTCCTTCTTGTGGACTTTGGAGAAGACACATTAACCTTCAATGGTCCCTTTCCGTTTTCCTTCGGCTTTCCAGTTTTCTTGCCAGCTCCTTGACGGCCAATGAGATTAATAGGATGAGCTCCCTGTTTGTTCAACCTCGCCTCCTCTTGAATCGGTAAAGTCTGCAGTTCTATCACATTCCACTTATCCTTAATTGTGTTATAGTTAATTTGGAATGGACCGTACTGAGGAGGTAAGGAGTTCATAATTAACGTCACAAGAAAACTCTCTTCCACTTTCATTTCCATGGATCCGAGTTTTTCCGCTAAGTTGATCATTTCAGTAACGTGCTCGTGCATTGTACATGACCCATCAAATTTCATTGTGGTCAGCGTACCCATCAGTGTCCCAGCTCTAGATTTATCAACAGTGTCAGAGTGGGCCATACTTTGCACAGATTCCATAAATTCCTTAGCACTTTCAGTTATTGGAATTGTTGATTTAATGTTTTCCGATACTGTCATTCGCAGAAACATAAGGCTTAATCTGTTCGATCTTTCCCAGTCATCATGGAAAGCTCTTTGATCATCAGTGCTGTCATCAGTAATATCATCAGGCTTAGGATACAGTAATGCCGAATCAAGGTTCATAACACCTAGGTGAAAACTGAACCTGTTCAGACCAATCATTCAGCCCGTTGAATTTGACAATTGATGAGGCCTGCGAGTTAAGAGAGACTGGAGCGAAAGCTGCAAATAGATACAATATTTCTCATTGTTAGTGCTTTGAGAAAATAAAATCGTAATATAGATTCAGATATCGTAAATGGCGCATTGAAGTTCTCCTTTGGGTGATCCAACAACACACAAAATAATTTGATGCATAAATAATTAGATATTTAATTTGGTAAATTTTGTAATTTTGACACGTGTGGCGTCTTTGGACGCACTTAACATATCGAATCAAATATACCACCTTTACGTTATTAGCTATAAAATAGCGACCAGCCTTTGGGCGGTACTTTATATTTAATATGCCAATGAACATCAATATACTCGTGAGATTTTCGTTAAGTCATTGCATTAATAGCATCTACGAATCACGAGTAATTGAGTATTGATTATATCTCGAAAACTTACTAATTTGGCCACTTTAGTGACTAGCAAATCATACATAATTGAGATATAATTCATATAGTTCAGGGGTCCCTATGTAGTTCTCGTAAAATTTAGGACTAATCTGTAATTCTAAAACTGTTCAGGGACTAACTTATTGCCATATAACTGTTCATGGACTAATCCGTCACTACTGTATCATGCAGAGGCTAATCTATACTTTCTAAATTCTAGGGATCTAACTTTATCTTTCCTAAATCATGACATGGTCTAGGAAGGACTGTTCCTACACGTAATCATGCTAACTTTTATATTCCTTAGAAACTTCCTTTAATAGTATACTACCAAGTAAACCCACGTCAATACCGTCATTCAAAACTGTATTCAAAATTATAGACTATTTCGGCTAAATATAGCAAATAAAGAAACAGTCAAAAGTGATCGTGGTCATTAATGCACACATGCTTGTGTATCTATCATGTATCTTTTGGCATATTCATATGACATGGTAAAAAATAATTTATGCAACCATCGAATAAGAATCATGTAACATAACAATTCATATTCATGAAATTTCTACATCATCGATGCTTATTCAGTGAACATGCAAAAATCGAAGGCAAAATTATTTGATGACCAGTAAGCGTAAATCATAAATCTCATAACCGCTCCAGAGGCATATGCATAATAACTCAACAGTGAACCAATATCAGACTAGTCTAGGCAAGGTATTCATCCCATAACGATTAAACTCATATCACGACGGCTGTCATAAAATTCATATATAAAAGAGAATCATGTGTTTACAACATGACTCTGATACCAATTGTAAGCATGTTTATATGCTACACGTAATTCAAACAAACATAATCCATGATCTTTAACAGAGCTGGGAGTGTCCATGCCTCAAGTACTCGTGGTCTACTGCGACAATCAGTCCGCATTAAAGCTTGCTTCCAATCCTAAATTCCATGAAAGGTCTAAAAACATTGAGATAGGTTGCCACTTTATCAGCATCATTTATCCAATGGCACTATCAAGTAGCTCCCGGTTGGATCAGAAAATCAGCTCGCTGATGTTTTCACTAAACCTCTCACAGGCCCAATTCTGCAGCATTTCCTTGTCAAGATGTCTGTCATAGATCTATACCATCCATCTTGCAGGGGGCTAGCAGAACATGAAGAAGATTTAGATGGTTTGGAAGCTCAGCTTTCAGCAGCAAACTCAGTTTATAACTGAAGTATAAACTGCCAAGTGTCACGGCCGTGAAGATGCTTGCACGAGGCTGTGACACTCCGCAGAAACGAGTCTCAACATTGGTGCTTAGGGTCACGGCCGTGAAGATTCTTGCACGAGGCCGTGACACTCGACAGGAGCGAGACTCTGGCATTGGTGCTTAGGCCGTGAGGATGCTTACACAAGGCCGTGACGCGCGACAGAAAACCAACCTGTACTCACTGGTGTGATTCACGGCCGTGAAGAATTATGTATAAGGCCGTGAAGCTCGTTTTTATCATTTGGGCGTTGTCTTTAAAATACTGTTGTCCGCGCCATTTTCCATTACCCGTGGAAGTAGGATTCAGAAGTCTTGAATCCGAACCACATTAATTGCTTGCGTTCAATTTCGATTTCAATTCAAGTTCTTGTTATGGTAGCAGAGCGACTTTGAGCTGCGATTATAAAGATTAACGTTCATATCTTTTCATGATTTGTTCTGTGGATCGCTTCAAACACGAATGTCGACCTCAGCGGTGTCAATCACCTCCAATTCCCCGGTTTTTGTCAATGATCCGTACTTCCTAAACAACAATGATACGTCGGGCCAGATTTTGGTACACGAGCTGCTTAACGGAGAGAATTACGCCACTTGGAGTAGGGTGATGATGATCGCGCTGATTGGTAGGAACAAGGAAGGCTTTATTAATGGAGTCTTGAAGGCGCCAATCACTGATGATCAAAATACGGTCAGTTCTCATAATCAAATCAGTGCCTGGAAGCGAAAACAATGTGATCATGTCATGGATCCTCAATTCTGTCTCAAAAGAGATCTCCGCGACTATTTTGTATAGCTCTATGGCTCAAGAAGTCTGGGAAGATCTGAAGGAAAGGTTCGAACAGACCAATAGGCCGAGAGTCTTCCAATTGAAGAGAGAATTGGTAAATCTGACCCAAGGTACTGATAATGTAGCAGTTTACTAGACCAAGCCGAAAACCTTATGGGACGAGCTGTCCAATTATAGGCCATCGTATAAGTGCATTTGAGGGGGTATCAAGAAAATGAACACATATCTTGATGAGGAATATGCCTTGTCATTCTTGATGGGACTTAATGATTCTTTTTCCCACATTAGAGGGCAAGTTCTGCTCATGGAGCCGCTTCCTTCAGTGAACAAAATCCTTCCTTAATGCTGCAAGAAGAGAAACAAAGGTTCATGTATTCTGGGGTCACTCAGCGAGAAGATGATCCTAATAGTAACATGGCTATGTTGGCAGCACGGAGTGATCAAGAAGGGTTTAAGAAAGGTGCTCATTATCAGAAGAAGGAGCAAGGTAGGCCTCTGTGTACTCACTGCAACAAAAGAGGCCACACTGTGGAGACTTGCTATCAACTACATGGATATCCACCTGGATTCAAGCAAGGTCAAAGGTTCAAAACTGGGCGGATCAACCAGTTTGTTTCCGACCAAAGTAAGAATCCAAACAAAGGAGATGAATTGGTTCAACTTCAGGTAACCTCTTCTCAGCTTCCGAGTCTAAAGGCATTAATAAGCCAGTCAATGCCCAATGCCGCATCAGAAGCTGATGATACACACCAACATAGTACGAAAGGTAGAGATGTCTGCCTATCTCATAACTTACCCCTGCTAGAAAATGATAGGATGTGGCTCCTAGACTCAGGAGTCACCAAAAATGTATCTGGCAATCAAAATATGCTCACAAATATACATTACATAAAAGAGTGCAAGGTCATATTGCCAGATAACTCTGCCATAAGGGTTAACAAAGCTGGAACTTGTATCATTAATGACTTTATCACCTTAACAGAGGTTTTGTTTATCCCAGAATTTCACTTCAACCTAATATCAGTGAGTCTTCTGGCTAGCAGTTTGCACTGCAGGTTCATCTTTGAGGCTAGTAGATTTTTCATGCAGGACAAATCCTTACAACTGATTGACAAGGGTAAGAAGTTTAGGGGCCTTTGCATGCTCGAGGCAGCTTATGTTCCAGATTTTATAAAGCAGTCTGATTCTATTCCTGTTTTCCTTAATAAGTACTCTATGGATCTATGTCATAATAGATTAGGGCATCTATCTGATAGAGTTTTAGATGTACTTAGAGCTCACCTGAAGCATGATGGTAGATCTAAGCACTCATATTGTAAGATATGCCCAATTGCTAAGCAAAAGAGACTACCATTTCCTAATGATAACAAAACTGTGTGTAAGCCTTTTGATTTAGTCCATTGTGATGTGTGTGGGCCGTTTCACGTGCCATCCCACCTTGGACACCAATACTTTGTCACCATTGTTGATGATCATAGTAGATACACGTGGCTCTTTATGGTTAAATACAAGTCAGAGGTACCTAGTATCATCAGTTTCTTCTTAGCCTTAGCAGAAACTCATTTTAGTAATAAGGTCAAAACCATTAGAGCGGACAATGCACGAGAATTTAATTTGACTGAGCTTTTTAGAGAGAAAGGAATCATTCATCATCTAACTTGTGTTCAGACACCTCAACAAAATTCCGCCGTAGAAAGAAAGCATCAACATTTGCTTAATGTGGCTAGATCAATTCTTTTCCAATCTGGTTACCTATTGAGTTTTGGTCTGAATCTGTACTAACTGCTACCTACCTCATTAATAGGACACCATCCATGAAACTAGGTAATAAGAGCCCATATGAGCTGCTCTACCAAAAACCAGTAGATTTTAGTATGCTTCGAATTTTTGGTTGTTTGTGTTTTTCTTCTACACTTGCAGCTGGTAGAAAGAAATTTCATGCTCGAACAAGGGCATGTGCTTTCACTGGCTATCCTAGTGGAGTAAAGGGTTATAAGGTGCTGGACCTAAAGACCATGGAAGTCCTTATCTCAAGGGATGTGCAATTCAAAGAAGATGAATTACCCTTCAGAACTGACAGTCAAGTGTTGCCTATAGATCCCTTTCCTGCTCATGTACTGCCAAGGACTTACTCTTCAGATCATACACTTGAGGATGGAACCATGCAGCTACCTGTGGAGGACACTGACTTACCAGGTGACGCTGCTGAGAACACAGAAATGCCAGGAAAAATTGCTGAGAATCAGTCCGCTCAACTGCCTGCTCCAGCAACTCCTGGAATGGGTCATGCTGAGGAACAGCATCAGCCAGAACATCAATCACAGCAACCGTTGAGAAAGTCAGGCAGGGAGTTAAAGAAACTATCCTATCTAAGGGAGTATCAATGTAACAAGCTAGTCAGTACTCAGTACCCCCTTTCAAACGTCACAACCTACCAACAATTCACAGGCCAGCATCAGACCCTGATGACCAAGATTTCCACAGCTGCAGAACCTATGAATTTTGCCCAGGCTGTGAGGAGTAAAGAATGGATGGATGCTATGTATGAGGAATTCAGGGCCCTAGAGGACAATGGAACCTGGTCTATAGTCAAGCTCCCAGAAGGAAAAAGGTCCATAGGAAGCCGCTGGGTCTATAAACTCAAGCACAATTCAGATGGACAAGTCATAAAGCATAAAGATCGGTTGGTTGCAAAGGGGTATGATCAAAGGGAAGGAGTTGATTTTATTGCCACTTTTGCCCCTGTAGCCAAGCTAAATACCATAAAGATCATCATCTCATTAGCGGCTAAGCTCGGCTGGGGTTTGATGCAAATGGATGTAAGCAATGCTTTCTTAAACGGAGACTTAATCGAGGAGGTTTATATGGAATTACCTCAAGGTTTTTACCAAAACTGCCCCAGAGCTGGACCTGAAAAGATGGTTTGCAAGCTCCATAAGTCCATATATGGACTCAAACAATCCTCACGGCAATGGAACAAGAAATTCAGTGAGGCTGTTATGCTATTTTGGTTCAAGCAAACTCAATCCGACCAAACTTTGTTTGTTAAATGAGCAGGGAAGGAACTTGTCATTCGGGTGGTATATGTGGATGATATTGTTTTAGCTGGTCCTTCAATTGACCAGATCAATGAGGTAAAGGAGTTCCTTCGTTCCTGCTTCAAAGTTAAAGATCTAGGTAACCTCAAATACTTTCTGGGAATTGAAGTTGCAAGAAATGATGCTGGAATTTACATTTCCCAGTGCCACTACACCTTGCAGCTGTTAGAAGACACGGGGTACTTGGGATCAAAGCCTCTGTCCACTCCCATAAGTTAAGGGGACAAGTTAATAGAATCTGATGGCGAGCTGCTACATGATCCATTCAAGTACAGACGGCTAGTGGGTCGACTTCTTTATCTAACCTTTACCAGACCTGATATTGTGTTTGCAGTTCACAACCAACCAATTTCTCGGCCCCAAGGACAAGACACATGAAACCAGCACACCATTTACTGAGATACCTCAAGGCTTCCCCAGGACAAGGTGTCTTATTTGACTTAAAGTTGAATACGGAGTTAAAGGGATTTTCTGATGCGGCTTGGGGTGCTTGCAAAGACACACGGAAATCTGTGACCGGCTATTGCACATTCCTGGGAAATTTTATGATAACTTGGAAGGCTAAACGACAGGCCACTGTCTCAAGAAGTTCCACAGAGGCTAAATATAGAGCCTTGGGTGCCTTGGTGGCTGAAATGTTGTGGATAGGTCACCTGTTAACAGAGCTGGGAGTGTCCATGCCTCAAGTACTCGTGGTCTACTGCGACAATCAGTCTGCATTAAAGCTCGCCTCCAATCCTAAATTTCATGAAAGGTCTAAACACATTGAGATAGATTGCCACTTTATCAGACATCATTTATCCAATGGCACTATCAAGTTGCTCCTGGTTCGATCAGAACATCAGCTCGCTGATGTTTTCACTAAACCTCTCACAGGCCCAATTCTGCAGCGTTTCCTTGTCAAGATGTCTGTCATAGATCTATACCATCCATCTTGCAGGGGGCTAGCAGAACATGAAGAAGATTTAGATGGTTTGGAAGCTCAGCATTCAGCAGCAAACTCAGTTTATAACTGAAGTATAAACTGTCAAGTTTCACTGCCGTGAAGATGCTTGCACGGGGCCGTGACACTCGACAGAAACGAGTCTGGTGCTTAAGGTCACGACCGTGAAGATGCTTGCACGAGGCCGTGGCACTCGACAGAAATGAGGCTCTGGCATTGATGCTTAGGGTCACGGCCGTGAGGATGCTTACACAAGGCCTCGACGCGCGACAGAAAACCAACCTATACTCACTGGTGTGATTCACGGCCGTGAAGAATTATGTATAAGGCCGTGAAGCCCGTTTTTATCATTTTGGGCGTTGTCTTTACAATACTGTTGTGCGCGCCATTTTCCATATCTCTTTCGATCATTATCGATCTGTATCTATAATCTCTGAGTTCATAGTGAAATTTCTCCTCACCCGTGGATGTAGGATTCAGAAGTCTTGAATCCGAAGCACGTTAATTGCTTGCGTTCAATTTCGATTTCAATTCAAGTTCTTGTTAGTGTTTATTCATTCCTCAAGAGCTTGTTATGATACACTCACGGACTCATGTTGTTCAATATAAACATAACTAGAGAAAACCCTAACTTAAGAAAGCAAACGTATTAGAAAATTTTAATCTTTATTTAACCAAAACTAACATACGTAGTGATCTTGGAACGAAGATGTGAATGGCAAGTCGGGGTTATCTTCAGTAATAAAATTCATAATCGCCGTGCATGGAGCAATCCACTGTTGTAACATGTGCGTACATGGAAAATGGGCACACGGTAAGAAGATTTTCTTGTGTTGCAGCCAAGCAACACGCGCAGTCATCATGACTCAAATTTCCGTCAGTACAAAGCGAATATCCATAAGCCTCTGCTTCGCCATAAGAGTAATCGACGTAATATTCGTAATTTGGCTAACCGGCGCCTAAGGCTGCTAAATCGTTGATCATTTGCTCGACAATCGTCCCATAAGCGTCGTTTTGTCCCCATTTTTCGACGCTGCATTGAATGTCCGTAGTGGTCGTGTCTGGGAGACCTTTCACAGAAGAGATGCCAATCAAATTAGCAACAAAAGGGGATTATTATAGTGATGATATTGGTGGGGGGGAATCGGCTCATTTTCTTAGCTCTTCCTTTCCTTGTTTGTTTGGTCAATGGTATGTTTGGCTATATATATAGAACCTGATGACTTTGCTTTCATAAAAAAAAATTAATAAAAGTACATAAAGAAAAAATAATAATTTTGTTCAAAGGTTCAACTTGGAGCTTGTTCAAATAATAATTTAGTTGTTTGCTAATGTATAGCTTTTTACTAAAATATTTCGAATATAACAAAGAAAGTTATTTGATTAGACTAAATTGTCTCCATAATCTCAAGGATATGTAGCAAATGAATGTTTGTTCGTCGGGTATTGAAAGTGTGATAAATGTATCATATCGTCTTAGGCACGCATGATATATTATTACATGGCTGGCTAACTCGTATTCATGCATTCCGCTTTCTTCATTGAACACATCGATGACCACATTGCACATCTCTTATCCCCAGCATAGCACCTCACCTCGTACTAAAAATCGTGTTTGTCAATGTCATCTAGTAAAGTAAGACGGATCACCGGGTGCTCAATCGCTTCCTTGTCGAGAGATTGCATAAATAGGTAAGTTTAATATATATATATATATATATATATATATATATATATTATGTATTAAAACTTTTGGGCCCCCTTCCAACATTGGGCCTGAGGCGACCGCCTCGTTGACAATATATAAGCTAAGGGCCTTTACACGTTACGGTGATTTTTCGTTTTATTACAACCGTGCGTTCCATTTTAAGACCAATTATGTGGGATGAGTCCCTTACATTATTAAGCCTAACATGCGGTAGGAGTCCGAACAAGTGTGATCACAGAAAAAACAAACCCAGTTTGATATCATATAAGTTTGGGTACGTCCTACAAACATTAGATTAAAAGAACATTTGATTCTTGAAGAACATTTGATTCTTGGGGCATATATAATGGATAACAATGGTGTATAATTCACTTATACGCAGTGTTGCAAAATTCGGTCTAGGCGCCCGCCTAGGTGCTAGTCGGGACCTGTCGTGCTGTTAATAACCTAGACGGCCGATTAATCACGAAATAATAAATCGGCAGACTAATCGAGCTGATCGGCCGACTAGTCGGGCTAGTCGGCCTCCTAATCGGGCTAATCGGCCTCCTAATCGGGTTAATCGGCCTATTATTTATTTTAGAACGGCCCAATAACAGACCAACAATTAAACTTGCGAAAGCCCATAGCAAGCCCAAATTAGAAAGGGGATGGGTTGTTGTTTCAGGGGAAAGTAACTATGCCATATATAGGAAAAACGTGACCTTCCTTTGTGAGACGTAAACCCGTGTGGGACAAGTGCACAACATATACATATCAGATCAGTATTACGTTACTTTATTTCTCTTTTGGACAAAAAAGATCAATATGCACATTCATTAAATAACAAAGAGAATATATATATATATATATAAAATATATATTATATATTTCTTTTTTATTTAAGCAGAAAGCTTGTTGCATGTGATAAAATTATAGAAAATATATAAACTAAAAGATAGGATAATTTCTTTCGAGGGCGATTGACATTTCTCGTCCCTAATGTTTAACCCGTGGGCGTCCGTGGTCCCTGATGTTTCCGAGTTACATTTTTAGTCCCTGATGTTACAATTATTACTCTCTTTCAGTACCTCCGTTAAGTTGAGCGTTAGTTTTAACCAAAAGAACATGTGTCATTTTTTTATTCGTCATAAAACTTAGACCAAAAAAAATTAAAATGACGACAATTCCCTCTCTCTATCTTCTCTCTCTCTCTCTCTCTGGCGAGGTCGGCTGCGACCTCAGATCTGCCGGGCGACTTCAGATCCGGCGTCGCCACTCTACCCACCGCGAAATGGACCACGGGGTCGTACGGCGCTTGGATCTTCTTCGCGAAGGAAGTCACCGGAGAAAGTTGAGCGCCAGCCAGCGAAGGAAACCTATCTCTAAACAGAGGATGCCTCATGTAATAAAGCAGAGGAGCCATAGCCACCACCTTCCTCGGCACCAAAAACAACACCACCGCCCGGAAAAGCACAAGCCATAACAATCCCCCTCGCCTGTGGGTCCCACCACGTCGGCAGCGCCTGGGAGGTGTGAGGTCGGAACCCTAAATTTGTTCTTTTCTTAATTTTTTGTTTTTTTGTGGAAATTTATTTTTTATATACTTTATAAATTTGAGGTGCAATGTAAGCATGACACATTGTTTTTCTGTTAAAACTAACGTTCTAACTTAACGGAGGTACTGAAAGCGAGTAAAAATTGTAACATCAGGGACTGAAAATGTAACTCGGGAACATTGGGGACCACGGACGCCCACGGGTTAAACAATAGGGACCAAAAATGTCAATCACCCTTTCTTTCGACATCATTAATATTTGTACTTGAGTTTTGTTACATTGTAGTGATTGACATCATTGTTTAAATTTAGATAGATTTGATGGACATTAACTTTCATAGAATGTTTATATATTTAATATGTGTTGATGTTGAGCTTTCAATAGAATCAATGTTGAGGTAACATTCTAGTCAACATTTGTTGGCCGAGAATGTTCCCTATCTCAGTTTTATCTTTCATGCCCAAAACTTATTTTATTAATGACATGGCATTTTTCTAGGATTGTGCAGGATATATTTAAGGGATGGAATAGATCAAACCGCGTGGAAGAAGTGTGGATAAGCTAGAGCGAAAATAGGAAAGGAGCATGCTAAAAATAGGAAGCTTGGCGAGCAAGTGAAGACCGAGCTTTAGGAGCTGACCAATTCGATCCCTAACGGTCACTAACGGACCAAATACACATTGTGGACGTTAGTGGGAGTTAGTGGAGGTTACCAAGTCGTTGATGAAGTCGCCCCAAAGTCGGAGACATATAAAAGGGGACTTCACTCAACCGTTTCAAGGACGGAACTTACAACGAGCGAAATCGAGAGTGTCTTTGAGCCAACATCATCTCTGAGGAGAGTTTTCTTTTAGTCTAGCTTTTCAAAGATCGAAAGATCTTGTGGTTTGCAGAATCCTTTTTGATTCGTAGGTTTTGCTAGACGTGTTTTTGACTATTCTTTTTGATAGTTTGTAATCCATCTTTATAGTGGAGTTTTGCGCCTTGAGGCACGCATCAAGTTGTTTGACTTGCTGCATAAAATCATCGCTTGTGTTAGTTTCGTTTTATCACTAAGTTATCATCATTTCCGCTGTGCGTATCTAAGTGAGTGTGAGTGTTAGCCCAACATCAGTTTACAACTTAGTGTGTTTTACATCCATTGTGACGGGACCCCCTTCAATATGTATAAGTATAAATAATAATAAAATATATTTACCGCCTAATTTCCGCCTAGAAATCGCCTAGGCCCCATCGGGCGCCTAGGTAGCGCCTAGCGCTTTCTACAACCTTGCTTATATGATATGATATATTGATCTTACTTTCTTTTTGTCATTCTCTAGTCGGCGAGATTGCAGCAAAAATATTTAAGAGGCCATGAGTTGAATTTCCTGTGGACAGAAGCAATAGTTAATTACGATACTTTTCTTTGTTATGTTCGAAACCTATCGAAGTATCAAGCAACGCCAGGTTAATGTCCTTATTAGATAAATTGGATAAATCCCCATACCCAATTAGGCGGGTGATTTTGAACCGTTTTGTCCCCCATTAATTGAATTGTTAGTTGAAACAGAATTTTACATGTGAGAGCACATGATCTCCTTTTGCTCGACTTAAAACTTTATAACTCATCTTGTTCTTCTACTTAAATGCACGGGATCATCATTCGCAACACATTTATGGAAAGAATGACGATCTTGAAGTTGTGTTAAATTACTTAGGCGTGAAACAAGATTGAACCGGGACAAAAAGACGTAAAAGCGCAAAAGAAATGATCAAATCGAGATGATATCTATGATATATGCAATTTAGCAATAAATGAGCCGTCATGATAAACCAATAACGCTAAAGGAAATTCATGGAGAGTTGCAAGGGAGAAGGAGCTGAAAACGATTAAGAAAATGGAATTGGCAGCTAGTAGACATGCCTAAAAACCATAAGATAACTGGAGCTAAGTGGGTTTCAAAACTAAATACAATCCAGATGGTTCTGTTAACAAACATAAGGCCATATTGGTTGACGAGGGCTATTAGAATACGGAATAGGTTTTCAGTACATTTGCTTCAGTTACTATGCATAATATTCTAAAATTTCTAGTTGCTTTAGTCGTAAAGATGGGCTTCAAAGTCATCATCTTGATAAAAAGTCAACACTCCTAAATGGTTTGCATGAGGAAGACATTTATGTTGGGGATTTCAAGTTGCTTTTTGTCAAGACAATGTCGACAAGATACGAAAAGTTCTGATGGTTTGAAACAAGCTGCAAGAGCTTCACACATCAGAATTGATGCATATATGCTGCAAAAAGGATTTAAAAGATGTAAAAATGAAGCTACCTTATACGTGTTGAAATTCAAGAACATGTCCAGCTTGTGTTTTTGTATGTAGATGACATGTAGGTTACAGATCGTATTTCATTAATCATGAATCATTTGTGCAAAAGCCCTATTTGCCTCTGCCATTTTATGAGTCTCTTCCTTTTTGCGTATGGCGATAGGTGTATGAGGTTGAGAGCGAGTTTAGAAGTGTCCAACTATATTTTCTAGGCATGAATATTCATCAAGTCAAGGTGAATCTTCATCTCCCAAGCTTTGGAATTTATGAAGAAGTTCCAAATGGAAAAATGTAAATTGTGGCAACTTTATTGGTTGTGATTGAGAAGCTGTAGAAAAAATGAAGTTGGTAGCAAGCCTGCTCTAAGGTTTATGCACTCACCTAGTCATGTTCATTTTGAAGCAGCTAAGAGATTTCTAAGGTATATAAATGACAACGTTTACTAGGGTTTGTGGTTCTTAAAGAAAGAAAGAGATGAACTTCAAGGATACTCCAAATATTTTGATTAGAAAGTGTTTATAATACGAAACCAGTCTGGTTATGCTTTCTCATTTAGGAAGTGGAGTTTTGAGTTCAAAAGAAGCAAGAAGTGGTGGCACAATCCTTAGAAGAAGCTGAGTACATTTTAGCAGCAGCGGCAACAAGCAAGCAATTTAACTATAGAAATTGCTGATAGATTTGGGGCAATGTCAAGTAATTCAACTGTGATTTGGGTTGACAACAATTCTGTTATTGCCATCGCTAAGAATCCTATAAAACATGGAACAACTAAACACGGTAAAGTGAAGTTTGATGCAATTTGAAAAACCGAGAAGGATGGCGAAGTCAATCCGATAAATTGTTCCTCAAAAAAATCAGATTGCTGATATCTTAACTACACTTCCTAAAGCTAAGTTTGAAGAGTCTACAAGCAAAGGTTGGAGTCTCCAGGAAAATTCTCATGGAGTGTTAGACTTTGAGAATTTGCTAGATGTTTTTGAGAAATATGTTGTGACTTTTGTCAAGAAAGCCTTAGGTGTAAATATGTGGATTTCCTATGTTGAGGCATATCTTTGAAAAAACTTGATGTATCGTTATGTTTGGTGTTGATTAGGCATATATCTTTGTAACGAGAATGAAAAACATCATCCTCTTCATTAATTCTTTTTTTTATGAAAATATAACGATACTTCACTTCTCGAGCTACGATGTGGTCTTATACCCATCATTTTGGTTGCGTTTGGTATAAATTAGAAAGCATGACGGAAAACTACGTTAGCGCATCGAATAATGATACTTTGCGCGTCGACCATTGTACTTACACACCTCTTTTCCTAACTTAAATTCGTACCAAACGCAGCCTTAGGCAATCATCCATGGAAATTCCCCTTTCCATGCCATATGCCTCAGTGATATCGATGACCTCTATGATGCTTTCTTCTCTGAGAGATGAAAGTGAGGAGGTGGCCGATCCAAATGATCCTCGTATCATTCGATGTGAATGCTTTCTGGTGAGATATTAGGTCATGCATTGAGCTCAACAACATCAACTTTGTCTGATTCATAAGGCTAAATAAAGGAGAAGCATATCTTGTCTGATCATAGCCGAATGCATCTTGATCGGCCGATGAATGCTATACTATCGACGGACTCGACATAGGCATGGAGGTTGAAAAATACGATAAAGGAGTTCATAAAAGCAGCGAAGGTGATTGAATAAATCGTGTAGAGACTGCAAAGAGAAGTCAAAGAATTGAGGAATGATATAAGGTTAAAAAGCAATAGATTGATAGACCACCTCCTCTTATATTCTATCTCTAAACCCCTTTTCTCCCACTTCTCTCTAAACAAAGTCGAACCCTAAATACTCTCTTTCTCCCCCTTACTCCGTTAATGGAGGTTGAGGGTGCTCATCTTGTCTTTCTTTCAGCTCTTTCTATTACTTTTGTCGGCTTTTTTTTTGCTTTCTTCTCCCCTTTGTGTGAGCTAAGTCTCTCACTTTGAGCCTTGTCTTCCCAGTCGTGGGGGTATTGTCTCCCCCATGTCGGGTTATCATCCCCTCCATGGGGCGTTTCTTCTTCTCTTTTTTGCGAACTTCCGAAAGGTCAAGGAAGACGAAGCGCTTAGCAGACACACGGGCAATAGGTCCGTTGGAAGGACAGTGTTGAAACATTACCTCTCAGGTGAATGTTTTCTAGAAGTATAGTCGATTTTGTTTGGGGGGTGGCGAGTGGATTCGGAGATGTGATGATTCGACCACGGACAAGCGCCTTTCGACCAGTTTTATTTCTTACTTTGGCTATGATTTTTCATGTTGAAACTTTGGTTTTTTCTTACTAAGTATACATGTTTTCGTTTTTGGTTCACTATATTTGGCAACTGCAAACGTAGGTCACTAACTTTTCATGTGAAAACAATTTTGGGTCGTGTTTACAATTTTAGGTCACTAAAAAGATATTTTTTCGATTTTGGGTCACTAAGTTTACATTTTTTTCAATTTTGCGTCACTCATTTGGTACTGTTATAAACATAGTGACCCAAAATTGAAAAAAAGTAAAATTAGTGACCCAAAGTCGAAAATTATATTCTTAGTGACCTAAATTTGAAAATATGACCCAAAAATGTTTTAACATGAAGAGTTAGTGACCTACTTTTGCAATTATCAAACATAGTGACCCAAAAACGAAAACTTGTATACTTAGTGACCTAATTTTATAATTTTGCCTAATTTCTGCCGATTTGAGTTTCTTGTGATATTTCATAGGGATTGTTTTGAGGGTTTCATCCTCACTTTAATTATTCTTTGTGATGAAATCATTTCAAAAAAAAAAAAAACCAAAATGTTGGGACCCAAATTAATTGTGACTTATATTATGAAATTAAGTGACTAATTTTTAGGTTCGAATTTTATTTGTTTAGTTATTCTATTAGAATTTACAGGAAGGCCATTTTTTTTTACTTTTTGCTTCAGTAATTACGGTTAGTGTAGTGCTCTATTCAATCAAAGAGGCAATAATTATGTCGAGTAATACGACAAGCTTCGATAATTGATCGTTATTTCTTGTTCGTTTCGGAATGATATTTAACAACATGCCAGTGATCAAAGATTCGTATGTTAGAATATCAATAAATAATGTAATCAGCAGATCATCTTATCGAATTTCAATAAGGGTATTTTGGAGAAAAATAACTAATATGATTTTAAACTTAAGAGTCAGTCCCTAGATGATTCATTTTCTAGATAAGTACACTGGGCATCAAATTTGTTTTAACTCCCCCACCTAATTATTTAATATATTATCATTCATCTGAAAAGTATAAAAATAAAGGAAAAAAACTAAAACTCCATACGAGGGCTTCAGACCAGAGAGCTTCTCTACAAAACCCAAGAAAGGAACCCTTCAAAACACGGTGCAAGAATGAAATTTGTTCGTTGGGTCTCCTCGGTGCTCGATCGCCTCTTTCGGCCACAACCAAAGTGCAGACTATCATAGCTAAGGTTATTTAGGGATATTTTCCCCCATTTTCCTACATTTGACGGATGGGTCGTGATTCTCTGTACGCGGAACATTATTGCTTTCATTCGGCGGTTTAAGACATGCATGGATTGTTATTAGCATTCTTCTTGCAACATGACATTTCTGCCTGAAGCAATCTCATTTTTATTGTTAAATTCTCCATACTGAAATTCAAGTCCAATCCTTATTGCTTTCATTACAAGAATATTGCGATAAGCTAAGTATCAAACGGATGAAGGCTATTGATGAGAGCGGGAATTCGTTGATATTTAGTGTTATCAGCTCTGATGATTTATGTTTGTCGGATGTCCTGATTCTCTTATGATTTTTGTAAGTCGGCATATGGGTCGTGATTCTCTGATGGCTGAGACGAAAAAGAAAAGATCTTTTAATTTGATTAGGTTGTCCATATATTGCAAAGTGCTTTTTTTATATAGTTTATGAGTTGTTAATCAGGTGCTTCAATGTTGTATGCACTTGTCCAAATATGTTTCAGACAATGCATTAATGGAATGGAACTTGACGGCTCAAGTATGGCATTCGTCGGAAGTTGCCGATATATCGATGACTTTATTTGATCTCAATTCCTAATGCCATAAACTTCGCAGAGATCTTCCGAAGTTTACAGGAAAAATGTGAAAGCTATTAACTTGTGCATGCTTTGTGCAGATTTGGAAAGCTATTTTGTTCAGATTTTTGAAGATTGGGAAGCTATTTTTGTGCAGATTTGGAAAGCTATTTTGTTCAGATTTTTGAAGATTGGGATGCAGATTTGGAAAGCTATTTTGTGCAGATTTTTGAAGATTGGGAAGCTATTTTTGTGCAGATTTGGAAAGCTATTTCTGTTCAGATTTTGAAGATTGGGAAGCTATTTTGTGATGATTTTTGAAAACTTGAAAGCTACTTTTGTTGTGCAGATCTTATTTTTCTGTAAATGACACACAACTGTTGCAGATTGGTTGTTGAATTTAAATTTGAGAACGCATCCTTTTTATGTTGTGCAACTATTTCTCTTATAATGAGGTCGAGTACTTTCAGTTTGATGATCCAAGACACCTTTGATATTTTTCTCAAAGCTACATATTTGTTATAGATGACTCAGCTCTAATCTTTAGGTATTTTGATAGCCGAATTCGGTATTTATTGCCAATATTTAAGTACTTTGTGTCCCAATTGGAGTATTTCAGAACCCAATTCGAGTACTTCTCTCAGTTTGTATGCTTAGTGTATATCCACCTATTTTCTTACCTTTGTGATGATCCAAGACATTCCCCCTTGATATTTTTACCAAAGATACGTATATTTATCATAGATGACTCGTTCTCACCTTTAGGTATTTTGTTAGCCGAATTCGGTATTATTGCCAATATTTAAGTATTTTGCTTCCCAATTTGAGTATTTCAGAACCGAATTCGAGTACTTCTCTCAGTTTGTATGCTTAGTGTATATCCACCTATTTTCTTACCTTTGTGATGATCAAAGATATTCCTCCCTTGATATTTCTACCAAAGATACTTATATATTTATCATAGATGACTCGTTCTCACCTTTGTTAGCCGAATGCGGTATTTATTGCCGATATATAAGTACTTTGTGTCCCAATTTGAGTATTTCAGACCCCAATTCGAGTACTTCTCTCAGTTTGTATGATTAGTGTATATCCACCTATTTTCTTACCTTTGTGATGATCCAAGACATTCCCCCATTGATATTTTTACCAAAGATACGTATATTTATCATAGATGATCACCTTTAGGTATTTTGTTAGCCGCATTCGGTATTTATTGCCGATATTTAAGCACTTTGTGTCCCAATTTCAGTATTTCGGACCCCAATTCGAGTATTTGTCTCAGTTTGTATGCTTAGTGTATATCCACCTATTTTCTTACCTTTGTGATGATCCAAGACAATCCCCCCTTGATATTTTTCCCAAAGATACGTATATTTATCATAGATGACTCATTTTCACCTTTAGGTATTTTGTTAGCCGAATTCGGTACTTATTGCCGATCTTTAAGTACTTCGTGTCCCAATTTGAGTATTTGAAACCCCAATTCGAGTACTTGTCTCAGTTTGTATGCTTAGTGTATGTCCACCTATTTTCTTACCTTTGTGATGATCCAAGACATTCCCCCTTGATATATTTACCAAAGATACTTATATATTTATCATAGATGACTCGTTCTCACTTTTGGGTATTTTGTTAGCCGAATTCGGTATTTATTGCTGATATTTAAGTATTTTGCTTCCCAATTGTAATATTCAGACCCCAATTCGAGTACTTCTCTCAGTTTGTATGCTTAGTGTATATAGGGCTGGGGAAAAATACCGAAATACCGAAATACCGCCCTTATCGTATCGAATCGTATCGAAAATATCGAAAATTTTGATATACCGAAGTTTTTGGTAAGGTATGATACCGTACCGAAAAGTTTCGGTACGGTAATGGTATGAAAGATTTTAAAGTTAGGTATACCGAATTATACCGAATATATTTTATATATATACACACCTATATATATTATATTATTTCAAAAAATATAAAATGAAAAATTAAGGATCTTCATAAACTTATTTAGCCAATAAATTATTAACTTATACACAACTTTCTAATATTAGGCCACCATATTTTACTTATGTAACTCAAGTAACGTTTAATTTTTGCCTTTTTAATATTTTTTTCATGATTTTGAAAGCGTGAAGATGCAATGCAATTACTTTTTGTTAATCTTCACTAATTTTTAAAATATAGCCGCTTCGTTCTAATTAATCTATATATAAAGTTGTATTTTGTGGTCATGTAAAGTTTTTTTGTCTTACTTAAGGAGACTAGCTAAATATGTAAATTATTTAAGGTTAAAAAATCTTTTTATTTCGAAAAATTTGGTATTAATAATCTATCTTATTGGGGCCTAAGGAGTTTGAATTGATTAAAAATTCCAAAACAACGAATTAATGAGTTACGAGACATGCATGGTAAAAACCCTCCGTGTGAATTGTATAGAAGGTATGATATCGATAACATACCTAAATTTCGGTATGATACTGTATCGAAATTTAAGGTATACCAAAATTAGGTATGGCATTGGTATGATTTTTTTGGCTACCGAAATTTCGGTACGGTATACGGTATCACAGTTTTGGTACGGTATACCGTACCGAACCACCCCTAAGTGTATATCCACCTATTTTCTTACATTTGTGATGATCCAAGACATTCCCCCTTGATAGGTTTACCAAAGATACGTATATTTATCATAGATGACTCGTTCTCACCTTTAGGTATTTTGTTAGCCGAATTCGGTATTTATTGACGATACTTAAGTACTTTGCTTCCCAATTTGAGTATTTCAGACCCCTCTTCGAGTACTTCTCTCAGTTTGTATGCTTAGTGTATATCCACCTATTTCTTACCTTTGTGATGATCCAAGACATTCCTCCCTTGATATTTTTACCAAAGATACTTTTATATTTATCATAGATGACTCGTTCTCACCTTTGTTAGCCGAATTCGGTATTTATTGTCGATATATAAGTACTTCGTGTCCCAATTTGAGTATTTCAGACCCCAATTCAAGTATTTGTCTCAGTTTGTATGCTTAGTGTATGTCCACCTATTTTCTTCTTACCTTTGTGATGATCCAAGACATTCCCCCCTTGATATTTTTACCAAAGATACGTATATTTACATAGATGACTCATTCTCACCTTTAGGTATTTTGTTAGCCGAATTCGGTACTTATTGCCGATCTTTAAGTACTTTGTGTCCCAATTTGAGTATTTCAGACCCCAATTCGAGTACTTGTCTCAGTTTGTATGCTTAGTGTATATCTACCTATTTTCTTACCTTTGTGATGATCCAAGACATTCCCCCTTTGATATTTTTACCAAAGATACTTATATATTTATCATAGATGACTCGTTCTCACCTTTAGGTATTTAGTTAGCCGAATTCGGTATTTATTGCTGATATTTAGGTATTTTGCTTCCCAATTTGAGTATATCAGACCCGAATTCGAGTACTTCTCTCAGTTTGTATGCTTCGTGTATATCCACCTATTTTCTTACATTTGTGATGATCCAAGACATTCCCCCTTGATCTTTTTACCAAAGATACGTATATTTATCATAGATGACTCGTTCTCACCTTTAGGTATTTTGTTAGCCGAATTCGGTATTTATTGCCGATATTTAAGTACTTTGAGTCCCAATTTGAGTATTTCAGACCCCAATTAGAGTACTTGTCTCAGTTTGTATGCTTAGTGTATATCCACCTATTTTCTTACCTTTGTGATGATCCAAGACATTCCCGCCTTGATATTTTTACCAAAGGTACGTATATTTATCATAGATGACTCGTTCTCACCTTCATGTATTTTGTTAGCCGAATTCGGTATTTACTGCCGATATTTAAGTACTTTGTGTCCCAATTTGAGTATTTCAGACCCCAACTCGAGGACTTTTCTCAGTTTGTATGATTAGTGTATATCCACCTATTTTCTTACCTTTGTGATGATCCAAGACATTCCCCCCCCCCTTGATATTTTTACCAAAGATACGTATATTTATCATAGATGATCACCTTTAGGTATTTTTTTAACCGCATTCGGTATTTATTGCCGATATTTAAGTACTTTGTATCCCAACTTCCGTATTTCGGACCCAATTCAAGTATTTGTCTCAGTTTGTATGCTTAGTGTATATCCACCTATTTTCTTACCTTTGTGATGATACATGACATTCCCCCCTTGATATTTTTACCAAAGATACGTATATTTACATAGATGACTCATTCTCACCTTTAGGTATTTTGTTAGCCGAGTTCGGTACTTATTGCCGATCTTTAAGTACTTTGTGTCCCAATTTGAGTATTTCAGACCCCAATTCGAGTACTTGTCTCAGTTTGTATGCTTAGTGTATATCCACATATTTTCTTACCTTTGTGATGATCCAAGACATTCCCCCCTTGATATTTTTACCAAAGATACTTATATATTTATCATAGATGACTCGTTCTCCACTTTAGGTATTTTGTTAGCCGAATTCGGTATTTATGGCTGATATTTAAGTATTTTGCTTCCCAATTTGAGTATTTCAGTCCGGAATTCGAGTACTTCCCTCAGTTTGTATGCTTAGTGTATATCCACCTATTTTCTTACCTTTGTGATGATCCAAGACATTCCCCCCTTGATAGTTTTACCAAAGATACTTATATATTTATCATAGATGACTCGTTCTCACTTTTAGGTATTTTGTTAGCCGAATTCGGTATTCATTGCTGATATTTAAGTATTTTGCTTCCCAATTTGAATATTTCAGTCCCGAATTCGAGTACTTCTTTCACTTTGTATGCTTAGTGTATATCCACCTATTTTCTTACCTTTGTGATGATCCAAGACATTCCCCCCCCTGATATTTTTACCAAAGATACGTATATTTATCATAGATGACTCATTCTCACCTTTAGGTATTTTGTTAGCCGAATTCGGTACTTATTGCCGATCTTTAAGTACCTTGTGTCCCAATGAGTATTTCAGACCCCAATTCGAGTATTTGTCTCAGTTTGTATGCTTAGTGTATATCCACCTATTTTCTTACCTTTTTGATGATCCAAGACATTCCCCCCTTGATAGTTTTACCAAAGATACTTATATATTTATCATAGATGACTCGTTCTCACTTTTAGGTATTTTGTTAGCCGAATTCGTTATTTATTGCTATATTTAAGTACATTGAGTCCCAATTTGAGTATTTCAGACCCCAATTCGAGTACTTGTCTCAGTTTGTATGCTTAGTGTATATACACCTATTTTCTTACCTTTGTGATGATCCAAGACATTCCCGCCTTGATATTTTACCAAAGGTACGTATATTTATCATAGATGACTCGTTCTCACCTTTAGGTATTTTGTTAGCCGAATTCGGTATTTATTGCCGATATTTAAGTACTTTGTGTCCAACTTGAGTATTTCGGACCCCAATTCGAGTATTTGTCTCAGTTTGTGTGCTTAGTGTATATCCACCTATTTTCTTACCTTTGTATGATCCAAGACATTCCCCCCTTGATATTCTTTCATACTTATATATTTATCATAGATGACTCGTTCTCACCTTTAGGTATTTTGTTTGCCGAATTCGGTATTTATTGCTGATATTTAAGTATTTTGCTTCCCAATTTGAGTATTTCAGTCCCTTCGAGTACTTCTCTCAGTTTGTATGCTTAGTCTATATCCACTTATTTTCTTACCTTTGTGATGATCCAAGGCATTCCCCCCTTGATAATTTTACCAAATATACGTATATTTATCATAGATGATCACCTTTAGGTATTTGTTTAGCCGCGTTCGGTATTTATTGCCGATATTTAAGTACTTTGTATCCCAATTTCCGTATTTGTCTCAGTTTGTATGCTTAGTATATATCCACCTGTTTTCTTACCTTTGTGATGATCCAAAACATTCCCCCCTTGATATTTTTACCAAAGATACGTATATTTACATAGATGACTCATTCTCACCTTTAGGTATTTTGTTAGCCGAATTCGGTACTTATTGCCGATCTTTAAGTTCTTTGTGTCCCAATTTGAGTATTTCAGACCCCAATTCGTGTACTTGTCTCAGTTCGTATGCTTAGTGTATATCCACATATTTTCTTACCTTTGTGATGATCCAAGACATTCCCCCCTTGATATTTTTACCAAAGATACTTATATATTTATCATAGATGACTCGTTCTCAACTTTAGGTATTTTGTTAGCCGAATTCGGTATTTACTGCCGATATTTAAGTATTTTCTTCCCAATTTGAGTATTTCAGTCCGGAATTCGAGTACTTCCCTCAGTTTGTATGCTTAGTGTATATCCACCTATTTTCTTACCTTTGTGATGATCCAAGACATTCCCCCCTTGATAGTTTTACCAAAGATACTTATATTTATCATAGATGACTCGTTCTCACTTTCAGGTATTTTGTTAGCCGAATTCGGTATTTAATGCTGATATTTAAGTATTTTGCTTCCCAATTTGAATATTTCAGTCCCGAATTCGAGTACTTCTCTCACTTTGTATGCTTAGTGTATATCCACCTATTTTCTTACCTTTGTGATGATCCAAGACATTCCCCCTGATTTTTTTACCAAAGATACGTATATTTATCATAGATGACTCATTCTAACCTTTAGGTATTTTGTTAGCCGAATTCGGTACTTATTGCCGATCTTTAAGTACCTTGTGTCCCAATGAGTATTTCAGACCCCAATTCGAGTACTTGTCTCAGTTTGTATGCTTAGTATATATCCACCTATTTTCTTACCTTTTTGATGATCCAAGACATTCCCCCTTGATAGTTTTACCAAAGTTACTTATTTATTTATCATAGATGACTCGTTCTCACTTTTAGGTATTTTGTTAGCCGAATTCGGTATTTATTGCTGATATTTAAGTACATTGAGTCCCAATTTGAGTATTTCGGACCCCAATTCGAGTATTTGTCTCAGTTTGTATGCTTAGTGTATATACACCTATTTTCTTACCTTTGTGATGATCCAAGACATTCCCGCCTTGATATTTTACCAAAGGTACGTATATTTATCATAGATGACTCGTTCTCACCTTTAGGTATTTTGTTAGCCGAATTCGGTATTTATTGCCGATATTTAAGTACTTTGTGTCCCAATTTGAGTATTTCGGACCCCAATTCGAGTATTTGTCTCAGTTTGTATGCTTAGTGTATATCCACCTATTTTCTTACCTTTGTATGATCCAAGACATTCCCCCTTGATATTTTTACCAAAAATACGTATATTTATCATAGATGACTCATTCTCACCTTTAGGTATTTTATTAGCTGAATTCGGTACTTATTGCTGATCTTTAAGTACCTTGTGTCCCAATTTGAGTATTTCAGACCCCAATTCGAGTACTTGTCTCAGTTTGTATGCTTAGTGTATATCCACCTATTTTCTTACCTTTGTGATGATCCAAGACATTCCCCCCTTGATAGTTTTACCAAAGATATTTATATATCTATCATAGATGACTCGTTCTCACTTTTAGGTATTTTGTTAGCCGAATTCGGTATTTATTGATGATAGCTTCCCAATTTGAATATTTCAGTCCCGAATTCGAGTACTTCTCTCAGTTTGTATGCTTAGTGTATATCCACCTCTTTTCTTACCTTTGGGATGATCCAAGACATTCCCGCCACGATATTTTTACCAAAGGTACGTGTATTTATCATAGATGACTCGTTCTCACCTTTAGGTATTTTGTTTGCCGAATTCGGTATTTACTGCCGATATTTAAGTACTTTGTGTCCCAATTTGAGTATTTCAGACCCCAATTCGAGTACTTCTCTCAGTTTGTATAATTAGTATATATCCACCTATTTTCTTACCTTTGTGATGATCCAAGACATTCCCCCTTGATAATTTTACCAAAGATACGTATATTTATCATAGATGATCACCTTTGGGTATTTTTTTAGCCGCGTTCGGTATTTATTGCCGATATTTAAGTACTTTGTATCCCAATTTCCGTATTTCGGACCCCAATTCGAGTATTTGTCTCTGTTTGTATGCTTAGTGTATATCCACCTATTTTCTTACCTTTGTGATGATCCAAGACATTCCCCCTTGATATTTTTACCAACGAAACGTATATTTACATAGATGACTTATTCTCACATTTAGGTATTTTGTTAGCCGAATTCGGTACTTATTGCCGATCTTTAAGTTCTTTGTTTCCCAATTTGAGTATTTCACACCGCAATTCGAGTACTTGTCTCAGTTCGTATGCTTAGTGTATATCCACATATTTTCTTACCTTTGTGATGATCCAAGACATCCCCCCTTGATATTTTTACCAAAGATACTTATATATTTATCATAGATGACTCGTTCTCAACTTTAGGTATTTTGTTAGCCGAATTCGGTATTTACTGCTGATATTTAAGTATTTTGCTTCCCAATTTGAGTATTTCAGTCCGGAATTCGAGTACTTCCCTCAGTTTGTATGCTTAGTGTATATCCACCTATTTTCTTACCTTTGTGATGATCCAAGACATTCCCCCCTTGATAGTTTTACCAAAGATACTTATATATTTATCATAGATGACTCGTTCTCACTTTTAGGTATTTTGTTAGCCGAATTCGGTATTTAATGCTGATATTTAAGTATTTTGCTTCCCAATTTGAATATTTCAGTCCCGAATTCGAGTACTTCTCTCACTTTGTATGCTTAGTGTATATCCACCTATTTTCTTACCTTTGTGATGATCCAAGACATTCCCCCTCATATTTTTACCAAAGATACGTATATTTATCATAGATGACTCATTCTCACCTTTAGGTATTTTGTTAGCCGAATTCGGTACTTATTGCCGATCTTTAAGTACCTTGTGTCCCAATGAGTATTTCAGACCCCAATTCGAGTACTTGTCTCAGTTTGTATGCTTAGTGTATATCCACCTATTTTCTTACCTTTTGATGATCCAAGACATTCCCCCCTTGATAGTTTTACCAAAGATACTTATATATTTATCATAGATGACTCGTTCTCACTTTTAGGTATTTTGTTAGCCGAATTCGGTATTTATTGCTGATATTTAAGTACATTGAGTCTCAATTTGAGTATTTCAGACCCCAATTCGAGTACTTGTCTCAGTTTGTATGCTTAGTGTATATACACCTATTTTCTTACCTTTGTGATGATCCAAGACATTCCCGCCTTGATATTTTACCAAAGGTACGTATATTTATCATAGATGACTCGTTCTCACCTTTAGGTAGTTTGTTAGCCGAATTCGGTATTTATTGCCGATATTTAAGTACTTTGTGTCCCAATTTGAGTACTTCGGACCCCAATTCGAGTATTTGTCTCAGTTTGTATGCTTAGTGTATATCCACCTATTTTCTTACCTTTGTATGATCCAAGACATTCCCCTTGATATTTTTACCAAAAATACGTATATTTATCATAGATGACTCATTCTCACCTTTAGGTATTTTATTACCCGAATTCGGTACTTATTGCTGATCTTTAAGTACCTTGTGTCCCAATTTGAGTATTTCAGACCCCAATTCGAGTACTTGTCTCAGTTTGTATGCTTAGTGTATATCCACCTATTTTCTTACCTTTGTGATGATCGATCCAAGACATCCCCCCTGATATTTTTACCAAAGATACTTATATATCTATCATAGATGACTCGTTCTCACATTTAGGTATTTTGTTAGCCGAATTCGGTATTTATTGATGATAGCTTCCCAATTTGAATATTTCAGTCCCGAATTCGAGTACTTCTCTCAGTTTGTATGCTTAGTGTATATCCACCTATTTTCTTACCTTTGTGATGATCCAAGACATCCCCCCTGATATTTTTACCAAAGATACGTATATTTATCATAGATGACTCGTTCTCACCTTTAGGTATGTTAGCCGAATTCGGTATTTATTGCCGATATTTAAGTACTTTGTGTCCCAATTTGAGTATTTCAGACCCCAATTCAAGTATTTGTCTCAGTGTATGCTTATGTATGTCCACCTATTTTCTTACCTTTGTGATGATCCAAGACATTCCCGCCTTGATATTTTTACCAAAGTACGTATATTTATCATAGATGACTCGTTCTCACCTTTAGGTATTTTGTTAGCCGAATTCGGTACTTATTGCCGATTTAAGTACTTTGTGTCCAATTTGAGTATTTCAGTCCCAATTCGAGTACTTCTCTCAGTTGTATGCTTAGTGTATATCCACATATTTTCTTACCTTTGTGATGATCCAAGACATTCCCCCTTGATATTTTTACCAAAGATACTTATATATTTATCATAGATGACTCGTTCTCACCTTTAGGTATTTTGTTAGCCGAATTCTGTATTTATTGCTGATATTTAATTATTGTGCTCCCAATTTGAGTATTTCAGTCCGGAATTCGAGTACTTGTCTCAGTTTGTATGCTTAGTGTATATCCACCTATTTTCTTACCTTTGTGATGATCCAAGACATTCCCCCTTGATAGTTTTACCAAAGATACTTATATATTTATCATAGATGACTCGTTCTCACTTTTAGGTATTTTGTTAGCCGAATTCGGTATTTATTGCTGATATTTAAGTATTTTGAGTCTCAATTTGAATATTTCAGACCCGAATTCGAGTACTTCTCTCACTTTGTATGCTTAGTGTATATCACCTATTTTCTTACCTTTGTGATGATCCAAGACATTCCCCCCTGATATTTTACCAAAGATACGTATATTTATCATAGATGACTCGTTCTCACCTTTAGGTAGTTTGTTAGCCGAATTCGGTACTTATTGCCGATCTTTAAGTACCTTGTGTCCCAATGAGTATTTCAGACCCCAATTCGAGTACTTGTCTCAGTTTGTATGCTTAGTGTATATCCACCTATTTTCTTACCTTTGATGATCCAAGACATTCCCCCTTGATATTTTTACCAAAGATACTTATATATTTATCATAGATGACTCGTTCTCACCTTTAGGTATTTTGTTAGCCGAATTCGGTATTTATTGCTGATATTTAAGTACCTTGTGTCCCAATTTGAGTATTTCAGACCCCAATTCGAGTACTTGTCTCAGTTTGTATGCTTAGTGTATATCCACCTATTTTCTTACCTTTGTGATGATCCAAGACATTCCCCCCTTGATATTTTACCAAAGATACGTATATTCTATCATAGATGACTCGTTCTCACTTTAGGTATTTTGTTAGCCGAATTCGGTATTTATTGATATAGTACTGTCCCAATTTGAATATTTCGGACCCGAATTCGAGTACTTCTCTCAGTTTGTATGCTTAGTGTATATCCACCTATTTTCTTACCTTTGTGATGATCCAAGACATCCCCCCTGATATTTTTACCAAAGATACGTATATTTATCATAGATGACTCGTTCTCACCTTTAGGTATGTTAGCCGAATTCGGTATTTATTGCCGATATTTAAGTACTTTGTGTCCCAATTTGAGTATTTCAGACCCCAATTCAAGTATTTGTCTCAGTTTGTATGCTTTGTATGTCCACCTATTTTCTTACCTTTGTGATGATCCAAGACATTCCCGCCTTGATATTTTTACCAAATGTACGTATATTTATCATAGATGACTCGTTCTCACCTTTAGGTATTTTGTTAGCCGAATTCGGTACTTATTGCCGATCTTTAAGTACTTTGTGTCCTAATTTGAGTATTTCAGACCCCAATTCGAGTACTTCTCTCAGTTCGTATGCTTAGTGTATATCCACATATTTTCTTACCTTTGTGATGATCCAAGACATTCCCCCTTGATATTTTTACCAAAGATACTTATATATTTATCATAGATGACTCGTTCTCACCTTTAGGTATTTTGTTAGCCGAATTCTGTATTTATTGCTGATATTTAATTATTCTGCTTCCCAATTTGAGTATTTCAGTCCGGAATTCGAGTACTTCCCTCAGTTTGTATGCTTAGTGTATATCCACCTATTTTCTTACCTTTGTGATGATCCAAGACATTCCCCCTTGATAGTTTTACCAAAGATACTTATATATTTATCATAGATGACTCGTTCTCACTTTTAGGTATTTTGTTAGCCGAATTCGGTATTTATTGCTGATATTTAAGTATTTTGCTTCCCAATTTGAATATTTCAGTCCCGAATTCGAGTACTTCTCTCACTTTGTATGCTTAGTGTATATCCACCTATTTTCTTACCTTTGTGATGATCCAAGACATTCCCCCCTGATATTTTTACCAAAGATACGTATATTTATCATAGATAACTCATTCTCACCTTTAGGTATTTTGTTAGCCGAATTCGGTACTTATTGCCGATCTTTAAGTACCTTGTGTCCCAATGAGTATTTCAGACCCCAATTCGAGTACTTGTCTCAGTTTGTATGCTTAGTGTATATCCACCTATTTTCTTACCTTTTTGATGATCCAAGACATTCCCCCCTTGATAGTTTTACCAAAGATACTTATATATTTATCATAGATGACTCGTTCTCACCTTTAGGTATTTTGTTAGCCGAATTCGGTATTTATTGCTGATATTTAAGTACATTGAGTCCCAATTTGAGTATTTCAGACCCCAATTCGAGTACTTGTCTCAGTTTGTATGCTTAGTGTATATACACCTATTTTCTTACCTTTGTGATGATCCAAGACATTCCCGCCTTGATATTTTACCAAAGATACGTATATTTATCATAGATGACTCGTTCTCACCCTTAGGTATTTTGTTAGCCGAATTCAGTATTTCTTGCCGATATTTAAGTACTTTGTGTCCCAATTTGTGTACTTCGGACCCCAATTCGAGTATTTGTCTCAGTTTGTATGCTTAGTGTATATCCACCTATTTTCTTACCTTTGTATGATCCAAGACATTCCCCTTGATATTTTTACCAAAAATACGTATGTTTATCATAGATGACTCATTCTCACCTTTAGGTATTTTATTAGCCGAATTCGGTACTTATTGCTGATCTTTAAGTACCTTGTGTCCCAATTTGAGTATTTCAGACCCCAATTCGAGTACTTGTCTCAGTTTGTATGCTTAGTGTATATCCACCTATTTTCTTACCTTTGTGATGATCCAAGACATTCCCCCCTTGATAGTTTTACCTAAGATACTTATATATCTATCATAGATGACTCGTTCTCACTTTTAGGTATTTTGTTAGCCGAATTCGGTATTTATTGATGATAGCTTCCCAATTTGAATATTTCAGTCCCGAATTCGAGTACTTCTCTCAGTTTGTATGCTTAGTGTATATCCACCTATTTTCTTACCTTTGTGATGATCCAACATCCCCCCTGATATTTTTACCAAAGATACGTATATTTATCATAGATGACTCGTTCTCACCTTTAGGTATGTTAGCCGAATTCGGTATTTATTGCCGATATTTAAGTACTTTGTGTCCGAATTTGAGTATTTCAGACCCAATTCGAGTATTTGTCTCAGTTTGTATGCTTAGTGTATGTCCACCTATTTTCTTACCTTTGTGATGATCCAAGACATTCCCGCCTTGATATTTTTACCAAATGTACGTATATTTATCATAGATGACTCGTTCTCACCTTTAGGTATTTTGTTAGCCGAATTCGGTACTTATTGCCGAAAGTACTTTGTGTCCTAATTTGAGTATTTCATTCCCCAATTCGAGTACTTCTCTCAGTTTGTATGCTTAGTGTATATCCACCTATTTTCTTACCTTTGTGATGATCCAAGACATTCCCCCCTTGATATTTTTACCAAAGATACTTATATATTTATCATAGATGACTCTTTCTCACCTTTAGGTATTTTGTTAGCCGAATTCGGTATTTATTGCTGATATTTAAGTATTCTGCTTCCCAATTTGAGCATTTCAGTCCCTTCGAGTACTTCTCTCAGTTTGTATGCTTAGAGTATATCCACCTATTTTTTTATCTTTGTGATGATCCAATACATTCCCCCCTGATATTTTTACCAAAGATACGTATATTTATCATAGATGACTCGTTCTCACCTTTAGGTATTTTGTTAACCGAATTCGGTATTTGTTACCGATATTTAAGTACTTCGTCTCCCAATTTGAGTATTTCATACCCCAATTCGAGTACTTCTCTCAGTTTGTATGCTTAGTGTATGTTCACCTATTTTCTTACCTTTGTGATGATCCAAGACATTCCCGCCTTGATATTTTTACCAAAGGTGCGTATATTTATCATAGATGACTCGTTCTCACCTTTAGGTATTTTGTTTGCCGAATTCGGTACTTATTGCCGATCTTTAAGTACTTTGTGTCCCATTTTGAGTATTTCAGGCTCCAATTCGAGTACTTCTCTCAGTTTGTATGCTTAGTGTAAATCCACCTATTTTTTTACCTTTGTGATGATCCAAGACATTCCCCCCTTTGATATTCTTTCATACTTATATATTTATCATAGATGACTCGTTCTCACCTTTAGGTATTTTGTTTGCCGAATTCGGTATTTATTGCTGATATTTAAGTATTTTGCTTCCCAATTTGAGTATTTCAGTCCCTTCGAGTACTTCCTTCAGTTTGTATGATTAGTGTATATCCACCTATTTTCTTACCTTTGTGATGATCCAAGACATTCCCCCCTTGATAATTTTACCAAAGATACGTATATTAATCATAGATGATCACCTTTGGGTATTTTTTTAGCCGCGCTCGGTATTTATTGCCGATATTTAAGTACTTTGTATCCCAATTTCCGTATTTCGGACCCCAATTCGAGTATTTGTCTCAGTTTGTATGCTTAGTGTATATCCACCTATTTTCTTACCTTTGTGATGATCCAAGACATTCCCCCTTGATATTTTTACCAAAGATACGTATATTTACATAGATGACTCATTCTCACCTTTAGGTATTTTGTTAGCCGAATTCGGTACTTATTGCCGATCTTTAAGTTCTTTGTGTCCCAATTTGAGTATTTCAGACCCCAATTCGAGTACTTGTCTCAGTTCGTATGCTTAGTGTATATCCACATATTTTCTTACCTTTGTGATGATCCAAGACATTCCCCCTTGATATTTTTACCAAAGATACTTATATATTTATCATAGATGACTCGTTCTCAACTTTAGGTATTTTGTTAGCCGAATTCGGTATTTATTGCCGATATTTAAGTACTTTGTGTCCCAATTTGAGTATTTCAGACCCCAATTCGATTATTTGTCTCAGTTTGTATGCTTAGTGTATGTACACCTATTTTCGTACCTTTGTGATGATCCAAGACATTCCCGCCTTGATATGTACGTATATTTATCATAGATGTCTCGTTCTCACCTTTAGGTATTTTGTTAGCCGAATTCAGTATTTATTGCTGATATTTAAGTATTTTGCTTACCAATTTGAGTATTTCAGACCCGAATTCGAGTACTTCTCTCAGTTTGTATGCTTAGTGTATATCAACCTATTTTCTTACCTTTTTGATGATCCAAGACATTCCCCCTTGATATTTTTACCAAAGATACGTATATTTATCATAGATGACTCGTTCTCACCTTTAGGTATTTTGTTAGCCGAATTCGGTATTTATTGCCAATATTTAAGTACATTGTGTCCCAATTGGAGTATTTCAGACCCCAATTCGAGTACTTCTCTCAGTTTGTATGCTTAGTGTATATCCATCTATTTTCTTACCTTGATGATCAAGACATTCCCCATTGATATTTTTACCAAAGATACGTATATTTATCATAGATGACTCGTTCTCACCTTTAGGTATTTTGTTAGCCGAATTCGGTATTTATTGCCAATTTTTAAGTATTTTGCTTCCCAATTTGAGTATTTCAGAACCGAATTCGAGTACTTCTCGCAATTTGTATGCTTAGTGTATATCCACCTATTTTCTTACCTTTGTGATGATCCAAGACATTCCCCCGTTGATATTTTTTCCAAAGATACTTATATTTATCATAGATGACTCGCTCCAACCATTTTATACATCACAGAATTCATGCATAACAAAACATCGTCCATAACGATAAACTAAATACTGTCATAACCACAGTAACGTCAACCAAAATAACATCAGCCAATGTCAAGCAAACGTATGTTACAACATCACAAATTACCATTGAACAATCCTCGTTCAGCAGACAAAATAGAGGTTAATAGGCTGTCCAATGCTTGGGAGACCTATGACGATCGCGAATTCGTTAGAGGTGAATGGAACCATAGTTTTGCTTCCAAAACAAAAGCTACATGTCTTTACTTCGAATCTTTTAAGCACTGCATGAACTCTTGATGGCCTAAGAGAAATTTCCGGAATCTTCAACCAAGGTGCAAGAATTGAAGATTCTATTTTATCTTTTTGCAGTTTCCCCAACGTCGGAATCAATTGATTTATCACTGATATAAATCTTGTTGGGGAACACCTTGAATAACCTTCTTTTCCCATTGCTCCATCTTCATTGTTATCTGTTCCTTTATTATTCTTTGCCATTCCTATTTCTGAAAAAAAAATCACGAATCACAATTATACCAAAATTTACATCATCGAAGAATGCCAAAGAACCTTAATGAGAGAAAAGAACATAAACATCATATGCCTAAATGAACCAATGCGAGTTCTGAAAAAAAAAGCATCTAACGTATTCAACAATTTGGAATTAGCAAACGAATCGGAAAACACAGAAGCATGTCTCAGCTCACTTCCTATCTCGATTTCCATTAACCCTCTCAGAATTTTACCCCAAAAAAGTGAACCCAAAAACATAATCCATTTCGAAATACAGAGAGGGATTAACCCGAACCCTAATTTCGAAAACTAAAATACTTACTTTGGATGAATCTTCAATCGCTCGAAATTAGACGAGAATGTGCCTCGTCGGCAAGGCTGTGAACCGTGGTTGAGCAGTGCGACGATGACGACAAGGCTGTGACCTAGTTTTTGTTCTGTTCTTTTTTTTTTTTAACTTTTGGGGTTCGTTCCTAGTTTCATTGTGTTTTTTTCAATCAAATAACACATAAGAGAAAGGCTATAATAGTAAATTGCCATATGAGGGAGTTAAACTTAAATTCTTGTGTATTGTCAGCACCTATTCGTAAATGTTAACTCGTGGGGACTGATCACCAAGTTGAAACTTCAATTAGGGATTTTACTCCAAAATACCCTTTCAATAACAGTGTAATTAATCAGTGCAGCATCTTGTCATAATCGACATGTTTACCTAGAATGACTGTGTGAAAATGAATCATAGTTAATTAATATCACGATACTTCCTAGTTATGTATGAAAAATGTTTTCATATATTCTCCCTTTTGGCCTAGACTATGATGGATTCTTCCATACCAAACAACAGAAAACGTATTAAAAGTAGCAGAAAAGGCAATGTCGTTAATGTCCTCCTCATTAGATACATCGGATAAATCGAACGCCCAAGCATTCCAACCTTTTCCACAGCAATATTTTATGAAAACAAAGGCATCAGCTTCTCTATATATAGCAAAAATGCAATAGTCTCTACTACAAAACAAGCAAAACAAAAAAATATAAAAAATAAAAATAAAAAAGAAAGGAAAATGTTAAAGAAAATGAGCCAATATCGTAACACCAATATCATCATCATCACCTTTTCACTTGTGATTTTGATCGACTTCTTCACTGCAGTAAGAGGCGCCCCAGACACAAGCATTACAGACATGGCATGCAGCGTTGAAAGATGGGGAGAAAACGATCCATATGGAACGCTAGTGGAGCAAGTGCTTAACGAATTAGCTGCCCTATGTGCGAGCCAGCCTAATAGAGAAATGAACTGTGATTACTGGGCTGGCGAAATAGTTGCTTCTGGTTATTCGCGCTGCACTAACGTAGATTTGAGCGATGACGATTGCACGTCTTGCTTGGCCGCGGCCCAAGAAAATCTTGTCTCGGGTTGTCCCTTCTGCAAGTTTGCGTACGTGGTAATGGTGGACTGTGAGATGAGATACTCCGACCATGAGTATGAAGGCTGAAGATTATATGGTGTCCCCTCTTCTGTTATGATCAAATAAAGAGCCCTTTCTCCGTCATAAAAAAGTTGTGTTTTGTAAGATGTCCGAGTTCATGAGTGTTGTAATGACATGCTTTTGAGAAATGAAGAAAACACTTGGATTAATTTGTGATATTCTATCGTTTTGTGACCATGTCCTACATGATCATACATTTTTTTCTAGGGAGAACATCATTTTTAGTCCACGATGTTGGGGCATGGCGTTTTCTATCCTCCATGTTCAGATGTGCTACTTTTAGTTCACAATCTTACCGATTATGGCCCGTTTTGATCCTCCGATTAACATAATCACTAATTTAAATGGAATTTAACACACGAGAGCACATGATCTCCTTTAACTTGACTTAACACCTCATGACTCATCATCTTCTTCAACTAAAACGCACGTGACATTAGGTTTCACTGTTAACTCATTTTCAAGGTTGTCGATCATTTCCTAAATATGATGTATATGTTCATGTGCGTTAAAATCGAAGATGTGTTATGAGTTTTTTGTTGAGTAAACGGAGATCATGCGCTCTACGTATTAAATTTTGTCTAAATTAGCGATTAAATTAATGAAGGACCAAAACCGTTCAAAATCGGTAACATTGTGGACTAATCGGAACATCGGGTACCGGAACGCCCATGCCTCAAACATTGGGGACTAAAAATATTGTGCACTTTTTTCTAAATGATTTTTCTAGTTCAAATTATATACGAAATGACTCTATCATACTTTGAGCTTAATCCGTGGAATTTATAATCTATATTAAAATGTTTCCAGTGGCAAGACGAGTTGGGAAAAAACTTTAGTATTATTAACCACCTTTTTAACACTCAAATCTCAATTATTCATTCTTAGTAATACAAACATATTATTATGATTGGATTGGACGCATGAGTTATTCCCGGTTTATGAAATGATTTGATTGTTGTCAGCGGCTAGATAATTAATGGGCTATTTTATCAGTATGGAGTGTCGCGTGTTTTTATTAGGCAAAGGGAGTGGAACGAAAGTTACCAAAATACCCCAACTTACATTGGCTTTTTTCGAGTAAAAAAAATCGAAAAATTCGAATAAATTATATTAAATTCGAGTATTATTTTCGAGTAAAAAAAACTCGAAACAAAAAATTAATTCGATTTTCATTTTTGATTTTTTTCCACTCGAATGTAGCATTTTTCTACCAGAATTTTATTCGAGTAACTCGAATAAAAACTCGAAGAAATTGATTTCTACTCGAAAACGTCGATTTCAGGCTCAGAAACACCAAAATTAACTTAGATTTGGGGTTAATATGTTTAAGAATCACGAACCCATCGATTAACACCTCATTTCGACATGAAATTTCAGTCGAGCGGATCAAAATCATAATCAAACACTTCGATTTGTTTTTAAACACTCAATCCCTTTTTTTAAATTAAAAACCCTACACTCCCTTTTTTTAATTTCACACAAAAGTAATCCTAAATAACAAAAAAAACCCAATAATTAATTCACTGTATTGTAGTCATACAATGTGGTTCGGAATGTTATACGATTGTGTTGACTATGCATCATATCATTATTTTGATGATAAAGATCATATTATGAAAAACTGATACGTCGTTGGAAAACATCGATAATATATTACACAATTTATTTTTATTTGGAATAAAAGAAAAACGATTGCGAAAATTATTCAGCTGAAGTAATAAAAGTTATTTCACGTGACACTGTTTTTGGGAAAATTAAGGTTGATATGTAATATAATTAATATTGTGAAATAGCAGTATAATGATATTAGAAATAACTGAAGGATAAAAGGATTTACGTGAAAATCCCTAGTAATGAGGGTAAAAATCAAGGGTAAGAAAGACGAATCTTACTATAGAGATACAGGATTTACAACATCTCAATTTGTGAAATGCTGCACACATGCATTTAAGTCGAAGAAAAAAGATAAATTATGATGGTTTTAAATTGACTAAACAGTTGGACTAAAATAACTACAACTACGAGCTTAGATCGTCTAATAATAATTGTGAGCCCGAAATATAATAAATAACTAGTATATTTGACACTGTAAACAGCTGAACATTTTCAATTTACAATAATCTCTACGATGTTGTAGTAAGTTGTTCTCATTTTGTCCATCCTGTTCTAGTGAAACTTTGAATTGGTAATATAAAGCCATTAGCGTGGTGATAACTCCGTCAAATACGATGTAAAGGAGGCATAAAACTAATATCAACATGGAAATATTGTGTCCCAAAGAACTAATTTCGAATTGTTGCGAAAACGGTTATCCTAATAAACTGTATCAAATATAAAGTGTATAGTCTACCATTAAGCCGCATGAGACTGTACCTGATTGTGAGTATATACTATACCGCATTTAAGTAGTCATATTATGTTAATACTGACTTTTTTTACTTTTTAATCACTTTAACAGCTATAATACAGGGTACCATTTTAATACGTTTAGTGTACCATTTATTTGGTGCTTGGTGTGCCTTGTATACATTCGTACTTCTTTGTCATTGTTAACGTACAAAAAAATACATGAATATCAAATAACATTTTTGTCAATGAAAATCGATGAATTTGTATTTTTTTATCAGAATACATTCACCAACATTGCACTAACAGACAAAAACATACAGGTGATAACCACAATCGAATCAACGCATATGCTTAGAGCAACTCCAATGGAGCTGCAAATTCCAAAAAATGGAGTAAAATTACTCCAATGGATACCAAAAACCAATCTCAAAATGGGATTTATATCTTCTCTCTCTTCATTTTAACGCATCTTTGCGTTTGAGACGGTTACTATGCGATCATCTCTTTTTAATTTGAATTGAAAGCCTTTAATTTTCATTTCTTGCGTATCAGTGTTTTTTGTTTGAAAGCTGACATAAATAGACGAGACGGACAGCATAGTTCGATACCTTTTTGTATTTCTCCTACTCTAACAAGAAAAAGTTGTCAGTCTTTAATTTTTTTCTCACATCACAGCCCTAAGTCACCGACTGCCCAGACTGCTCAGAATGCAGAGGCAAAGTCCCAGTATGGAACTCCCAATTATTTTCGTTCTTCCCAATAAATTCTTTTTATATGTATATATTTTAGTTGTCTTTTTAAAAAAATTAGTATCCTCAAAAAATTAAAAATTTAATAGATACTATTTATATGTATAAATATTATTTATTATTAATCTTATTAATTTTTGTGATTAAATCTAAAATAATATTTGTTGTCTAACTTGTAAAGTTATAAAATACGTGGATAGTATTGAAATTTGTAAAAATTGGGGTGGAACTAAATATTACAAAATAGTCTATTGAGTTTGAGAATGAGTCGATCGGTTGGAGGTGAATTACTGCATTATGAGTTTGAGAATGCGTTTGGGTTTGAGAATACGTTTCTCGGTTGGAGATGGTCTTAAAAGTCGAAACTCACATGAGCTAACCCGGAGTTAACCCACCCTCTAATGGCCTAAATTGATGAAACCCACACTATATGGACATACTACAGTCCACGACCATTCTAACAAACAGAAATTTGATAGAAACAAACTTGGTCATTTCATCGAGCACTTGTGTGCAACCGTAGAACAATTTCGTTCTCCACATAAATGGAGAAACTCTCTATTCAAGACCTAAGTGAACAAACTCGAGTGAGAAAGGTTGCTTGGTTGCTTCTTTTCTTTTATTTCTGTATTGTGACTTTAATTGAATTTAATATTTTTATTTTTTAAAATATTTTTTTATTCTCTCTGTTTTTAAATTTTAAGTTATAATTTTTTTGTTTAATTTTTTTCTCTTTATTGTTTATTTTATTTTAATTTATAGGTATTTTTAGACTCCCCTTTTTAATAGTAATTTTGTGATTTTTATGTCTGGCCAATCCCATGCAGACAGTAGCATTTTCCTCCAAAATTAGCGGTCAAACTAACAGAGGGACTAAATTGGTTCAAAATTAACAATATCAGGGCTAAATTGGTTCACGCGAAATATCGGGGACTATATTGGTCAATGGGGTAAACAACGGGGACTGTTTTGAGTTTTCTCCCGAATTAAACCAAAAGACCTTTCTGTAACGATATGTGGTTCGTCGCATATACTATTATTTATCGCTAAAAAGTTGATAAACGGCTAAAGCTAGATTATGTGTATTTTTCCATCGTTTTGTGACAGCTGAAAATTTAGATAATCGTATTCGGTCTATGTTTGACTTGATTGAGTTAACATTAGTTAGATAAAGAAATATTTGATCATAAATTATAAGTAAAAATCAAGCATATAATATTGAACACTATGATTTCTCCTTACCTCACTATATTAAGCATACAGTTCCCTTTGTCATTAACACTCCACTCACTCAAGCTCACTTCTTAGACAATTTCCAACAGCAAAAAGCAAAAACAAACTCATTTTGTAGTAATTGTTGCATTTTGCAGTAATAGATCCTCAACCGCTAAACAGATTCGCAAACGCAAAAAAATATTCTTGTAATATCCTCTTTCACACAACTTTACAATGTTCAATATTACTTCAACATTTTACAACTTGACAAATTAGACCATATTATTTATTTAACTTAGAGCATATCTAATAAAACTATTTTTCATACATATTAGACAACAACGAACAAAATGTTTTCAAAAATTTATAATTATAAGCGTATAGTTTCCAATTTCTTTAATATACTTTTATTTATTTTATATTTTGTATGTGTGTTATAATAATTCAGTGCAAGGACTAAGATTGTAGAGTATACATTTTAGATTGTGCTTGATTTCATTAGTTGTCCTTGTAATTCAGGGCTTTATTTGTATTAGCCATAGATTAGGACTAGTTAGATATCTATACCAAGTTTGTTTGGTATAAATACTTTGTAATCAAACGCCAATCAATAGAGGAAGTTTTGGAAATTGATCCGAAAGGCTTGCAATTCAATTCCTAGAGAGAGAAACAATAGTAACTTTCTCACTCTACTCGAATTCTCTCTCTTGTTCTTCATTTGAGTTTTTCGAATCTTAATGTCAATCATTATCATCGGATTACTTAGAATGCATGCCTAGGATCATAGAGTTGTTAATCGTATGACCTAACAATTGGTATCAGAGCAAATTCTTTCATTTTTGAATTGATTGTTGGATTTGGATCGAAAATCATTTTCAGTTTACTGTTCATCGAAGAACAGTTTGGCGCGAAAATTTATTTCGATCCAATAGCTTAATTCTGTGCTTAATTGAGTTGAATTTGATGTTTTTGTGCTCGTTTGAGTGTTAAATGATGATTGTTATCAGATTTGTAGCTGTTTGAACTTCGTTTTTAGGATTAAATCGATTATGTGATTTACTGTTTGCGAAGAACATGAAGAACACGTTCTGATTTTGATCAAATTCGACATACTTTGCTTCATAACGTGTTTAATTGCTTGTCCGTGCGTAGTTAGTAAATGATTGCGTAATTACCTGAAGTTTCACTGTCTAATTCGTTGTTTCTGCTTGAATCTGTGTTAATCGTATCCTGCGATTTTTCTCGATCGCTCTAATTTTTCTCGCTAGGTTTACGATCGGATTAATTTCTCGATCGAACAAACTTAGCGCGAGAATTTTTCTCGGTCAGAATACGAAGTCAGCGCCAGAATCGTCAACACTAGAAACGATTTTCTCGAGCATTATTCAGCGAAAATCTTTTTCGAGGAAGACCAATTTTGACTTTGCACGCGTAAACACTTTCTCTCGAAAAACATTTTCAGTCAGACATTTAAAGTTTGACCAAGCTAAAATCATTTACACGCGAGAGCTTTTCTAGTCAACAGATTTATTTTCACTTGTCGAGAAACTTACTAACGTATTGTTTCTTTACGATCGAAATAAATTCACAATCTGAAAATTTTTCTCGACCGAACGATTTTGGGCAATTTATTTCGCTCGAAAAATATTTCGCTGACAGACTTTCTCGCACGAGAACAGTACACATTACATTCTATTTCGACGAAATTATTTTCGATCAAACTTTAAACATTGAATCGAAAATAAGAACTATTTTTCGAATCAAACGCTACTAACGAACTTTGTCACTTGTGAAGCACATTACATCATCTTCAAACGCTTAACGAAGATCCTTCAACAACTCAACTACAACACAAATGGATGCATACTCTCTCGGAAATGACAACTGCCCGCCGATTTTGCAACGAGGCGAATATACAGTTTGGAGAAGCCGCTTCCTTTTCATCGCTTTAAAAGATCTAGCCGAGAATTTGCTGAAATCACTAGAAGAAGGACCCGCACAGTATTGGGTGAATGTCTTCGGTGATGAATCAGTAACCCCTCAAATTCCCGCATCTAGGTGACTGAAGGAGCCTAGGGAGTACTCAATTAAGGAGAGGGCTCGAGCTAAGGCTGATCTAGTAGCCATGAATACCCTCATGCAGGGCATCTCCAACGACATATATAGACATATTGATAGCCTTTCATCGGCTAAAGGAATGTGGGATGAACTGCATAGGATGATGCAGAGGATGGAAGTTGGCATAAAGGCCAGAAAGGCGAACATTCTCACTGCTTACGACTCCTTCAAAGCAAAGCCGGAGGAGAGTCTATATGAGATCTACCAAAGATACCTCACTCTTCTCAACGAGATGAGGAAGATAGAAATCACGAAGACCAATATGGAGACAAACATCATATTTCTCTCTTCTCTACCCGCGGAATGGAAGAAAATATCCACTCAAATTCGACAGAATAAAGATCTAGAGGAGTTGGATATCCATGCCGTGTTTGACAATCTCGCACAACATGAGGATGATATAAGCGAGATTCAAAAGGAGCAGAAGGGCATACAGATCGAAGACACTGTTGCCTTAGTCTCGGGGAAGAGGTGCTCAAAATCAAGAAAAGAAAATATCGTTAGGCCTTCTTCTCCTTCAGAGTCGGAAGAAGAGTCGGACTCCGACGTTCAGCCAAGCATGAAAGCTCTAGGAAAGCAGTTGGCTCTAATAGGAAAAATGATGAGTAAGAAGTACTTCAAGAAGAAGTCTTCAACCTTGGCCAACAGACTTCAGACTACAAGCTCTAAAAACAAAGAACGTGCACCAGAGAGCTCCGAAGTCAAGAACCCAAAAGAGGCTAAAAAATGCTTCAACTGTGGCAAGCCAGGTCACTTTGCCAGAGAGTGCACTCTTCTGAAGAAGAGAGATGCCAACTACTACTCTAGGAAGCTCCAATTGACTAAACAGAAGAAAGCTGGAGTAGCTCTCATGGCCGGACAAGACCAATGGCTCAAGGAGAGTCGAGTTCTGAAGAAGAGAATTTAGCCCTCATGGCCCGTCTCGACAATGAATCGGACGCTCAAAAACTGCCAATCATACGGATGACGAAAACGAATCCACCTCTTCACAAGAGGTAGACCTACATTCCACATTATTGACCATGTTAGATTCATATAAAAAACAATATGCTAACATAAAACGTGAGCAGAAAAGTATTAAGGAAGTAGAGGATAAACTTTCTAGGTCTCAAGAAATGATAAATAGTCTCGAATCAGAACTTAGGAGCTCTAGTGCTAAAATAGAAGACTTACTAAGAGCCTACATTCTAGAGAGACTAGTCAACCTCAATTAGGACAGCATAGCGAAAAGATTAAGGAATTAGAAGATAGGCTAGCAAATAACTACAATGGCTTGGTTAGGAATCTCAACGAGAAAGCCACCTTGAATTGTAGGATAACCGAAGCTACCACTAAGATCACCAATTTAGAAGCTCAATTAGAAATATCAAATGCTAAGGTTAGTGAGCTTAGTAAAGAACTAGACGCCTGTCAAGCCGCCAAACTGACATAATTATGCTCTCCTAGGTGAGGAACGCAAGAAACTATGTGCTAAAATTAAGAAATTAGATGATATAGTTATGCGTAGGGGACAATCCGAACAAACGATATTTTTGAACAAGCCCAAGGATATCGAGTTCTATAATCCTATAGAAGGCATAGGTTTCACTAACCCGCGAGTTCTACGGAAAAAGGAAATATATGATATTAAGCACATGGGTTTAGGAGTAACCTCTCTTAGAGAATTTACTGAATCGACGTACCAAAATAATTTTGATTCATCTATGAGAAAAGCCTCACATGGGCCTGAGATCCCCTTTGACTACACTGCACTAAACGAAAGAGACAGAAATATGAAACCGTCATTAACACTTGTCTCTGACCTATTTCAACTTCCTGACCCTCAAACAGCCCTCGAGGAAGCCAAAGTCGTTCATTATAAAAATTCTCTCTACATACCTCCTATAATAAAACAGATAGAGGAATCTCAAGCAAAACTAGATAAAGAAAGAGAGAATTTCGAAGCTGAAAAGAAAAAGTTCTTAAAAGAGATGGAAAATCTCAAAGCTTCCTCATCCTCCAAAACTACCTCTCACGCTATTATTAAAAGCGTGAAAATTGAAAAATCACCTTCTAAAGATAAAAAGTGCATCAATAATTCTGTTAAAAGTGTTAAGACTAAAGTTACTTTACCTACGTCTACAGGGAGCATAGGGCAAGCACTAGAATCGAAGGCGAGAGTGTCTAGTCTTAAGAAGGAGCAAGTAGATTTGAGTATGCTTAAGAATGTTACTCCTTCTATACTAATAAATGACACTCGTAGATATAAAAGAGCCATTTCTTCGTTTAGAGTAATTGCTTCTACGTGTACTCTTCAGCCCATCACCTTTAAAAGCACCAACTACGAAATAGGCTCTACATCTAAAGCTAAAATTAGTCATTGCCACTAGGAAGACTCGTAGGAAACAAGATCCAGCCATAAAGAAAGCTTATGGCGCCGTACATGCTTGTACTCACCTAAGGTATCCTGTAAAGATTGAGTCCCCCAAGCACCTTAGGAGATTATCAAAGACAAGATATTTTCCTCAGTCAAGCCTATCAAAGCATTTGTACATGCTGAAATTAACCTTTCCTGCAAGGTTCAACCCAAATGGGATCCTAAATCTCCGCCTAGGACAACAAAAGCTGAAAAAGCCAAGTCACCTAAAAAGGCAACACCCAAAACCACTTCTACGAAAGTGACTTGGGTTATTAAAACTCCCTCAAGTAGTAACTTAGGAATCATATATGAACCTAAAACTAAATCTGCTAATCTGAGAGGACCCATGCTTAAGTGGGTACCTAAAGCTCTCTAATTTGTTTTTGCAGATACATCATGTGTGGTACCACGACTCTGGTTGCTCCACACACATGACTGGAAATCAAGAGTTGTTGAGCAACTACAAAGACCGGCCAAACGGCAAAGTCAGATTCGGAAACAATGACTCAGCTCCAATTCCTGGATATGGAGATATCATTCTGGAGAAACTGACAATAAAAGATGTCTCATATGTCGAAGGCCTCCGCCATAACTTGTTCAGCATAGGCCAGTTCTGTGACAAAGGGTTCCAGGTGGTCTTTCATGCTGACCGGTGCAGAATTTTGGATAGTCAGGACACAGAACTCCTTCAAGGACTTCAGAAATCAAATCTATACACGATCAACCTGACGTTCGTTCGGCCCTCAATAGCTGTTTGCCTCATCTCTCAGACTGTAATTAAGAGGAACAGCTCATGGCATCAACGCATGTCTCATCTCAACATTAAAGCTCTTCAATATCTCTCAACGAAAAAGTTGGTTCATGGTCTTCCAACTATAACTTTACAAAAAGAGCATCAATGTTCGGCGTGCCAATTAGGAAAAATGAAGTGAGCATCTCATCATATCAAACAAGTGGCCTCTACTTCACGTCCTCTGGAACTGCTACATATGGACCTCTGTGACCCGATGAAGAAACAGAGTATAAATGGACGCAAGTATCTGCTGGTCATAGTCGATGACTACTCTCGCTACACATGGATAAGGTTCCTCCGAACAAAAGATGAAACATGGGACTTGATCGTCAATTTCATGAACTCTACTCAAAATTTACTGCAGCAGACTATCCATGTCATTCGAACAGACAATGGCACCGAGTTCAAGAACAAATGTCTCAGTGAATTTTATCAGAAACTTGGAATAAGTCAACAATTTTCAGCCGACAAGACTCCTCAACAGAATGGGGTAGTCGAACGAAAGAACACAACTCTAGTGGAAGCCGCGCGTACGATGCTCATCCACTCTGGTCTTCCACATTTTCTTTAGGCGGAAGCAGTAAAGACCGCCTGTTTCACTCAAAACAGGACGGTGGTTCACAAGCGCTTTGACAAGACTCCGTACGAAGTTATCAACAAACAAGTACCTAACATCTCATTCTTCAAAGTCTTCGGGTGCAAGTGCTTTGTGGCAAACGACCGAGAGCAACGTGCTAAGTTCGACCCTAAAGCATTCGAAGCCACTTTCGTCGGGTACTCTTCAACCTCGAAAGCATACCGAGTATACATCAAGTCCAACCACACAATCAAAGAAAGTTACAATGTCACTTTCCACGAAGTGGCGGATATGGCATCTGGTCACTTCAGTCCAGGACCCGTGCTTAACCCGATGGCTCCTGCACACCTCAGTTCAGGACCCGTACCTAATTAGATAGCTTCTGAATATAACAGTTCAGAACCTGTTTTCACTGGTGTGTTGGTACAAAACCAACAGAAGATGGCAACAACTCCGAATTCAACGTTGGAAGAAGCAACTTGCATTAGATGATTTGGACTCTCTCTTCGAGCCAGTATATCGGTCATACACTGCTACACCTATAGTGGATTCTCCACCCGACGAGACCGACGTACCAAGTGCTTCTCACGTCCCTACCTCACCCGATTCAGAATTGCCACAGAATAATGAAGAACCTACAGTGGTTATTGAGGAAGAATCATCAGAGACGATCGTTCCAAGTGCAGAATTGGAACTTCCTCAAGCAATTGATCAATCAGAGACTACAGAAAATCTAGACCCACAGATGACTGATGCATCGACTTCAGCCTTGCCTCATGAGCGCAAGTGGACTAGAGGTCACCCGGTTGATCAGATAATTGGCGATCGTTCGGATGGAGTGAGGACACGTCGTCAACATAGTCTCTTCAGCTGCTTCTTAAGTAAAAATGAGCCTACCAAGGTAGCAAACGCACTTCAAGACCCGGATTGGGTAATAGCGATGCATAATGAAATTCATCAATTCGAACGTCTTCAAGTGTGGACCTTAGTACCCCGTCCGCATGGAAAAACAATTGTCGGAACTAAATGGGTATTCAAAAACAAGAAGAATGAAGATGGTGAAGTGATCCGGAACAAAGCAAGCTAGTTGCGAAGGGATACAATCAACAGGAAGGCATCGACTACGACGAGACATATGCTCATGTTGCCCGAATCAAAGCTGTTCATCTTCTCCTGGCTTATGCGGTTCACAAAGACTTCAAAGTCTATCAGATGGATGTTAAGACCGCCTTTCTCAACGGCGAGTTAAAAGAAGAAGTCTACGTTGCTCAGCCGGAAGGCTTCCTTGATCAAGAACATCCTGATCACGTCTATCGATTGGACATAGCTCTCTATGGACTGAAACAAGCCCCACGTGCTTGGTACGATGTCCTGAGTGAATTCCTCGTGAAGTCTGGATTCATACGACGACGATAGACACAACCCTCTTCATCAAATGGCAAGACAAAGAACTGATGGTCGTTCAAGTATACATCGACGACATCATCTTTGGATCAACTAATCCACGGCTTTGCACGAAATTTGGAGATCTAATGAAAAGCAAGTTTGGGATGAGTCACATGGGAGAGATGCAGTTCTTCTTAGGACTACAATTCAGGCAACTCGAAGATGGGATTTTCATCAGTCAGACAAAATACATTAAGGATATTCTGAAGAAATTCCATCAAGAGAGCAAGCCTCTCAGCACTCCTATGTCACTAAGCTGCAAGTTGGATGCCGATCCCTCTGGCAAGTCGGATTACTAGCACACTGTATCGCAGCATCATTGGATCTCTTCTCTACCTCACTTCGAGCCGGCCGGATATCATGTTTGCTACCTGCTTATGTGCTCGTTTTCAAGCCGATACCAAAGAATCCCATATGCTCGCGGTTAAAAGGATCCTGCGTTACCTTAAGGGCACTTCTACCCTTGGCCTATGGTATCCAAAGGGTACGAATTTCAAACTTATAGGTTATACCGACGCTGATTAAGTAGGTTGCCGAATGGACAGGAAAAGCACGTCCGGTGGCGCTCAATTTCTAGGCGAAAAGCTGGTCTGCTGGTCATCCAAAAAGAAGAACTGTGTGTCAACTTCGACGGCTGACGCGGAATACGTGGCTGCCGCCAGTTGTTGCTCCCAGATGCTGTGGTTGTGGACTCAGCTTCGCGACTATGGGTACAATTTATATAATATACCCATATATAGTGATAGTCAAAGTGTCATCGCTATTACTTGCAATCCTGTTCATCACTCACGCACAAAACACATAGACATTAGATATCATTTTATCAAAGACCGTGTAGGAAAAGGCATCATAGATATGTATTTCGTGAACACGAAGTACCAACTAGCTGACATTTTCACCAAGGCATTGGATGAAAAACGATTCCTTGTCGGAAAATTAGGCATGTTGAATCTTCCGTAATATGTGCTTTACCTGATCTTCTGTGCTACTAAATGTTCTATGCTATGTGTTTTCTTTGCTTATATGCTTTATCTTGCGTGAAATAAATAAAATTTTTAAAATAAAACAAAAAAAGGGGGATGACGAAATCCTTTAGGATGCTTTGATCTAAAGTCACTTAGAATTTTACCTCGAGATGCGATCGATTTAATTGCTTAATTTTGTCAGTTTAAGTCGCATTCTTGTGTCTAAAGGTCATTAGGTTGCTCCACTAGACACAAAGCCACTATACATATGTAAGGATTCAAGCCGTGTTATTTTTCTTTCTATGGATCTATTTCTCGAGTGAGTCACACATCAATTACTTGTCTTAACTAGTGATACTTGGCTTCATACTCACCTTGCCTTAGATCGTTAGGAAATTGATAAGGGCGCCACTCGGCCTTATAAAGTTTTTTTCCTCACATTAGCCCTTATCATCCACTTTGAGCCTTCTCCGATGTCCTTTTCTTCCTTTAAATCCCATTCCCAGCCTTCAACCGTATTCTATACTTTTCGGATGGTTGTTCAAACGAGAAAATGAGGGGGAGAAAATAAAAAAAAACAAAAGAAAAGATGATGATGACAAAAGAAGGTATTGCTCAACGCGCAAATATCAGACCAAAGGAACCTGCCTTCCGACTATCTCTTAGAAGGTGGCATGGATCCTGCTGTGAACTTCTCCAATGATAATCTCGTACGCTCGTCAGAACGGCTGCAAGAGGAGCACCACGAAGTGAACTTCTCCAACGATAATCCGGTCTTATATCGGGAAACGAGAAGAGGAGCGCAGCCTTGGGTACTAATTCCATAATCGTGAACTTTTCCAAAAAGATAATCTCTGAAACCTCTCTAGGGATTAAGAGAAGAGGAGCACGGTATCGGCCCGAGAACCAACAAGAAGAACTTCGCCTACGATAATCTCCTATAGCCTCGTGGAGAAGCGGAGCTTCAGCTTGAGCATAGCATAAAAGGGATAGTCCTTAGAAAAAGAGGGAGAAAAGATTGAAAAGAAGAAAGACGCAAAAGGAGACGGACGTAGAAATGGAAGATGACGAAGAGATAAGCTCACTTTCTTCTAAATTCCTTCCCTTCTAAGTCTTAGCCAAACTAAAATCCTTACAACCCTTTGATTCCAATCGACGGTCTCTCGCTTGGGTGAAATGATTAAAAATGCCTCGATCACATGTAAATTGACTTAAAATTGCTTGTGTTGACTTGAGTGATATAAATATAAAAATCCCAAGTTAAAAATAATTGAGTGCTAGAGCGAACCTAGTGAGAGTTGTCGAAATGGACCAGTCTATGAACTTAGGACTTTAGTTTGACGACATGACCTGACGACATTTTCTTCTTTCAAATGTCTCGTAAAATTTTAGGCGTGACGATTGATCGAAGCAAAATAATCTGACACCATACTATAATAATAGTAATATGCAAAAAACAAATTTATCTACATATATATATATATATATATATATATATATTTGGAAAATTAATATTTTTTAATTTCTGAAAAATAAAAAATGTAGGACCCCAGTCCCCGTAAATTAGGTCGGCCAATAAATTACGTGTATGACCTATGTGATTTCATATTAATTTCGTATATGTTATATGCTCATGTGATGTTACGAATTTTATGCTCGTGAGTGTTACAAGCATTATGTGCTATTAAGTGCCAATGATATGAATTTGTGATGACCCCTAACCTAGGAAAGGAGAATTTTTCGAAAATAATAACGGAAAGGAAGATGCAATTTTAGATGGGCTAAGATTTCCTATGGACTAGAAATTTAATTATTGTTGGGCTAGGAATTAACAATAGGCCCAAATTTGCAAGGAATCAAACTTGAGACAATATTCCTTGGTTTATGGAAGGGCCACGTCTACTCTATGCCTCACCCACCCTAAGTAAGAAAATATCTAAGCAAGAAATCAAAACACACGAATCTCACCCAACTAACGAAAACTCAAAGAGGAGAAGAAGGAGTTGACGAAAGGAGCTCCACCCAAAGAACGCACCAAGTAGCTTGGGTTTCGAAATTGTAAGTGAAATACCATCCCTAAGCCTTTTAATTTCGTACCCTAGGTGTGGTTGGGTGTATTAATGACATTAAAAGCGAAGTAGTTGAAGAAAGATGCGAAAACACTGAGAGTGAAATCTAGATTAGGATTTAAGTCGATATTTGGGGTGAATCGGGATAGAATAGTTCAATGTAGGGCTCACGGAGCTAGAAGATTACTTCTAAGTAGATTTCATACGATTTTGGTAGTAGAAAGGCATGAGATACAAGTGCTTCGATCGGATAAATTCGGAAGAAAGCAGTTTCGATCGAATATGATTCACCTAGGCACTTTCGATCAAAAGTAGAAATTAATTTTGAGGTTTCGGGCGACACTCAAATAGACTTAAGTTTCAACTAAATCGATTTGCAAGATAACAAATTTAATAGGTCGTGAGTTTCGACCGAAACCCATTCTGATCCATGAGTATCGATCGAAACTCAATTTCCAACACATGCAATTGCTCGAAAGTGACCTTTTCCATATAGAGTATCGATCGAAACCCAAGATGACGCCATGCACACGTCTGGACACGGCGAAACTTGCATGGTTTCGACCGAAAGTGATACTTTCCCATGCCAAGTTTCGATCGAAACTAAGGTGAGGTCATGATACCTCGGCGAAACTCCCCTTCAAGCCCATGCAATCGATTGAAATTAGCCTCTACACATGCAAGGTGTTGATCGAAACTAGGAATTTAGGAACTTCAATCGGACAAAATTAAATCGGGCGAAACCCTGCAAATTAAATGACTTTCGCCGAGCTTAGAATTGAAATGTTATAAGTTAGGATTTCTTAAGGATCGAAACTTAGCTTTAGCATAACGTGGTATGGAGTCAATTCACTTAGGAAACTTAACAAGGCAAATCAATTGACTTGGAGCCTAGGAAATTAATACAAGTCCAAATAAGTGGTGTAACGAAAATTAATTATTTCGACAAGTTAACCAAGGAAAACAAGGTACTAATACTCTAACAATTTTTATTTAAAAGGTCGAACGTTAGAACGAACGAGGAAGCGCGCTAATTAAAAGCTTGGACGACAGGTAAGCAGAAATCCGACTACGACACGTAACTTGCCTACGTATGATTATGTGGTTTCGTGCTTACGTGACTTTATGTGGAATGTGTATGTATAGCATGACCTCATTTTATGCATGATAGCATGATCTGCATATTTTTATGAGCATGGCATGAGCATTTGCACGCATGCGTAGTATATAAGACGCGAGGTACGAGCGTGCATAAGATCGCCTGTGTGCGATGTATACTCGCCGATTTTGGCGTTTGTGTCGACTCGAATGAAGAGTCACGGCTCCCCTATGCAGCCATGGCGAATGAAGCCATAAGGCCTGTATAAGAGGCTGGGGGAACACCCCGTATGCGGGAGATGCAACCTGGAGGATGCTGCCCGGGGCACGCGCTGAGTAAGGGAAGATTCCTTCGGGTGACCTTCTAGTGCGTGAACACTAACCGGGAGGGAAGATTCCTTCGGGTGACCTCCGCGGTTAGTGGCCTCGGTGTCGGCTACCAGTGAGCACTGAGTAAGGGAAGATTCCTTCGGGTGACCTTCTAGTGTGTGAACCTCCACATATGTACGAATCCCTAGTGGATTGTGATCTCTATGATATGGCGCATAGTGGGATAGAAAGCCGAGGGCCCATATGATGTACGAGTCAAGAAAAGAGTATGAGTGTAAGAAAAGAGTACGAGTATAAGAAAAAGAGTATGAGCGTTAGAAAACGACGGCGTGGCTTGTCGATCGTTAGGACACGTGCATACATGCATAATTTCTGCTTACTGAGCCTCGGTGGCTCATCCTTACGTTACGTGTTGTAGGTACGGACGATCACGATACGTGACCCGATTTTTACGCAAGGCCAACCTTTTGAAGCTATCCGCTGCTTTTGAGGTGGGAGTGTGTGTATGGATGACGACCTGTGAAGGCCGGGCGCATAGGAAGCTTTTGCTGCACACACACGCACTTATATATTTTGTGTAGATACGATCAGGAAACTGTAGAACATTCTTTTGACTTGTATGTAAGACTTCCGCACGCAGTTTTAAAAATGAAAAAAAAATTAATTATTATCCGTAATTTCATGCCTTGCGCGACAACACACCATTAAAGCACTTACGATTAGAACGGAATACGAGGTCGGACGACGGGTCCCGACAGAGTGGTATCAGATCTTCGGTCACAGGTCCTGCAGACTGTCCATACACACACACTCAAAAGCGCAGATGCGTCCTTGCTTGTAAGTACCATGTTATGTGAGTCCTTTGTATGGTTTGATTTATTGGCCTTAGGAAATTGTCAGGATAGGTTGAGAATGGTAAGACTTAGGGGAGAAGGAAGTAGGGAATCAGATCAGGGTAGGGACCCTAATAACCCCACCGCAGTCGGGATGCTACCATCCTGCAACTTACGGAGTTGATTCGACAGCAGTCGGCCCAAATCCAGCAGCTGATCCAACAGCAAAACGCTGCTGGACAATCAGCTGGCTTACCTCCCCCACCGGAACGAATTGAGATGATCGGGGAGAGGTTCAGAAAGCTTAATCCTCCACTGTTCGAGGATGCTGTAGACCCCACATCCGCCGAGGATTGGCTGAGGACGCTGGAGAACATGTTCCAGCACAGCCGCACCCCTGAGGCGGAGAAGGTCATGTGCGCTGCCTACCTGCTGAGGGGGAGCGCCGGACACTGGTGGGACACCGTCTCAGCCATCGAAAACCCACTAACGATGAGCTGGGATCGGTTTAAGGAGATTTTCATAGGAAAGTACTACACCGCCCCCGTCAGAGCCCAGCGGATGAATGAGTTCATCAACCTCCGCCAAGGGGCAATGACAGTGGCGGAGTACATCAGGAAGTTCGAACAGCTTTCAAGGTTTGCTGCTCATGTGGTTAGCACGGACGCGCTCAAGGTCGAGCGGTTCATGGAAGGGTTGAAGCCCGAGCTGTATCGAGATGTAAGCATGGCGGGAGTACAAGGGGCCACGTATGCACAAGTGGCTGAGAGAGCGCTTGTGGCGGAGCAGGCAGAGGCCAGGATTGCTCGCGCCCAAGAAGCAAAGCGCAAATTTGTACAAGGGCCGCAAGGGAGCGGGGGCAATCCGAAGCGGCAATTCATTGCCAAGGAAGGGAAACAGGGACTCCAGAATCGACCTGGACCACCTCCGCAGTTCAATCCCAACCAGGGTAGACCCCAGCTGGATCTACCCGTATGCCCGAAGTGCGCACGGAGACACCCGGGAGTCTGCAACTCCCAGAATGCTGTCTGCTTCAAATGTGGCAAGACAGGCCATTATCTGAGGGCGTGTCCGGAAGGGGGATCCGGGAGCCAAGCGGGAAACCAAGCAGCACCACCAAGGGTACCGGCCCGAGTCTACACTATAACCTCCGAGGAAGCAGAAAATAACCCGGTCGTGGTAACAGGTACCCTCCTCGTCTATGAAACCCCCACATGCATCCTAGTCGACTCAGGAGCGACACACTCGTTCGCGTCTACTAAGTTTGCCAAGAGGGTAGGAGTAACGCCTCACCGAGCTGAGTGCGAGTTTAGGGTAACAGTTCCGAACGGGAATCCCACCCAAACTAACCACGTTCTAAGGGATTTCCCAATAGTAATCGGGGATAAGGAACTGCCCATAGACCTCATAATTATTCCCATGAATGATTATGAGGTGATCCTTGGAATGGATTGGCTATCGAAGTACGGAGCTGTCATAGACTGCCACCGCAAGATAGTCACGCTCAATACGGACGGGGATGAACCCCTTAAGTTAGTAGGGACTAGTAAAGGGACCATGATCTCTAGGATATCAGCGTTGAAAGCCCAACGACTGATCAGATCAGGGTGCGAAGCCTATCTTGTATTCGCTATCAAATCGGAAGAGAACGCCTCCCCAAAATTCGAGGAAGTGCCGATAGTCGAGGACTTCCCCGACGTATTTCCCGAGGAGTTACCGGGACTACCACCCGAAAGGGAAATAGAGTTTGCTATAGATCTGGTACCTGGAGCGGTACCGTTATCCAAAACCCCATATCGGCTAGCACCGACAGAAATGAAGGAGTTAAAGGATCAACTCGACGAACTCATGCAGAAGGAGTTCATACAGCCGAGTTTCTCTCCCTGGGGAGCGCCGGTGCTATTCGTGAAGAAGAAGGATGGATCCATGCGGTTATGCATAGACTACCGGGTGTTCAAAACCTATCTAGATAGGTTTGTCATCGTCTTCATAGACGACATCCTAATCTACTCAAGGACGAAAGAGGAGCACGAAGAACACCTGAGAATAGTTCTGAGCACCTTACGGGACAAGCAACTGTATGCCAAGTTCAAGAAGTGCGAATTCTGGCTTGACCAAGTTGCCTTCTTGGGGCATATAGTATCTGGAGCAGGAATCTCCGTAGACCCGAGCAAAATAGACGCAATTAGCAATTGGCCCAGACCGACGAATGTGACGGAAGTACGAAGTTTCCTCGGTCTGGCAGGGTACTATAGGAAGTTCATAAAGGACTTCTCGAAAATAGCGTCTACACTGACGAGGCTGACTAAGAAGAATACACCGTTCCAGTGGACCGCGGAATGTGAACGGAGTTTCCAGGAACTGAAAGAAAAGCTTACGACGGCCCCAGTTCTCACAATACCATCGGGAACTGGAGGGTTTACCGTTTACAGCGATGCATCGAAGAACGGTTAGGGTGTGTGCTAATGCAGAACGGGAATGTAGTAGCATACGCCTCTCGTCAACTGAAGGAGTACGAGAAGAATTACCCGACACACGACCTAGAGTTGGCAGCAGTGGTCTTTGCTCTCAAGATCTGGAGGCATTACCTCTATGGAGAGCGGTGTGGGATATACACTGACCATAAGAGCCTCAAGAACTTCTTTACCCAAAAGGAGCTGAATATGAGGCAGAGGAGGTGGTTAGAACTAGTCAAGGATTACGATTGCGTAATCAACTACCACCCAGGCAAGGCGAACATAGTAGCCGATGCCTTAAGCCGAAAAGCAGTGAGCACGGAACTGCAGCTACTGGAAGTTGAGGTCGTACGACTAGGCGAAGTCGAGGCGCAAATAGCAGCTTTGACCCTGCAGCCTACGCTGTTAGAGCAAATTAAGACAGCGCAAGCCGCCGACGAGCTTTATATGAAGATCAAAGAAGTGCAACAGGAACAACCGGCGGGAGATCTCATAATACGGGAAGACGGACGGATGTACTTCAAGAACCGATTGTACGTGCCAGACGATGCTGAACTACGAAGAACGATAATGGTGGAAGCACATGCCACGGCGTACTCTGTACATCCAGGAGCAACGAAGATGTATAGAGGCTTAAAGGAAAACTACTGGTGGCCAGGCATGAAGAAGGACATAGCAACATTCGTGAGCCAATGCCTAACGTGCCAGCAAATAAAAGCCGAGCATCAAAGGCCGACAGGAACCCTGCAACCGTTACCCATTCCGGAATGGAAATGGGATAACATTACCATGGACTTCGTAGTAGGACTGCCAAGGAATACGAAAGGGCACGACGCAATTTGGGCTATCGTCGACAGACTAACGAAGTCTGCACATTTCCTACCAATTAGCACGACGTACTCCATGGAACGATACGCGGAGCTTTATATTCAGGAGATAGTGCGACTGCACGGCGTTCCATCATCGATAGTCTCGGATCGCGACTCCAGATTTCTATCGAAATTCTGGACGAGCTTGCAAAAAGCGATGGGAACGAAGTTGTCCTTTAGTACCGCCTACCATCCGCAGACGGATCGGTCAATCCGAGCGGACGATACAGACGTTGGAGGACGTGCTCCGAGCATGCGTAGTCGATTTCAAGGGGAATTGGAGTAGGTACCTCCCACTAATCGAGTTTTCATACAATAATAGCTACCATGTCACAATCGGGATGGCACCATACGAAGCGCTATACGGGCGTAGGTGCAGGTCCCCAGTACATTGGGACGAGGTCGGAGAATGGGCAATGTTAGGCCCCGACATAGTACGCGAAATGACGGAAGCCATTACTACCATACGAGAAAGAATGTGAACGGCACAGAGTCGACAGAAAAGCTACGCAGACCGAAGACGTCGGCCACTGGAATTCGAGGAAGGCGATATGGTGTTCGTAAAAGTATCGCCGATGAAGGGCGTGAAAAGATTTGGGAAGAAAGGGAAACTAAGCCCTAGGTATATCGGTCCATTTAGGATACTAAAGAGGGTTGGTGAGGTAGCATACCAATTAGAACTGCCAGCGTCATTATCGCAAGTACACGACGTGTTCCACATATCAACCCTACGAAAGTATCTAGCTGACCCGAATCATGTTCTAGGAAACGAGTCCCTACATCAACAATTGAAGCCGGATCAGAGTTACGAAGAAATTCCGGTGGAGATATTGATGTACGAGACCAAGAGACTTAGGAATAAGGATATTCCTTTAGTGAAAGTACTGTGGCGGAACCAATCCACGGAAGAAGCCACATGGGAACGGGAGGACGAAATGAGAATTCGTTATCCCGAATTGTTCCACACGAGCTGATTTCGGGGGTGAAATCCTCCTTAAGGGGGGGGGGGGGAGGATGTAGGACCCAGTCCCCGTAAATTAGGTCGGCCAATAAATTACGTATATGACCTATGTGATTTCATATTAATTTCGTATATGTTATATGCTCATGTGATGTTACGAATTTTATGCTCGTGAGTGTTACAAGCATTATGTGCTATTAAGTGCCAATGATATGAATTTGTGATGACCCCTAACCTAGGAAAGGAGAATTTTTCGAAAATAATAACGGAAAGGAAGATGCTATTTTAGATGGGCTAAGATTTCCTATGGACTAGAAATTTAATTATTGTTGGGCTAGGAATTAACAATAGGCCCAAATTTGCAAGGAATCAAACTTGAGACAATATTCCTTGGTTTATGGAAGGGCCACGTCTACTCTATGCCTCACCCACCCTAAGTAAGAAAATATCTAAGCAAGAAATCAAAACACACGAATCTCACCCAACTAACGAAAACTCAAAGAGGAGAAGAAGGAGTTGACGAAAGGAGCTCCACCCAAAGAACGCACCAAGTAGCTTGGGTTTCGAAATTGTAAGTGAAATACCATCCCTAAGCCTTTTAATTTCGTACCCTAGGTGTGGTTGGGTGTATTAATGACATTAAAAGCGAAGTAGTTGAAGAAAGATGCGAAAACACTGAGAGTGAAATCTAGATTAGGATTTAAGTCGATATTTGGGGTGAATCGGGATAGAATAGTTCAATGTAGGGCTCACGGAGCTAGAAGATTACTTCTAAGTAGATTTCATACGATTTTGGTAGTAGAAAGGCATGAGATACAAGTGCTTCGATCGGATAAATTCGGAAGAAAGCAGTTTCGATCGAATATGATTCACCTAGGCACTTTCGATCAAAAGTAGGAAATTAATTTTGAGGTTTCGGGCGACACTCAAATAGACTTAAGTTTCAACTAAATCGATTTGCAAGATAACAAATTTAATAGGTCGTGAGTTTCGACCGAAACCCATTCTGATCCATGAGTATCGATCGAAACTCAATTTCCAACACATGCAATTGCTCGAAAGTGACCTTTTCCATAAAGAGTTTCGATCGAAACCCAAGATGACGCCATGCACACGTCTGGACACGGCGAAACTTGCATGGTTTCGACCGAAAGTGATACTTTCCCATGCCAAGTTTCGATCGAAACTAAGGTGAGGTCATGATACCTCGGCGAAACTCCCCTTCAAGCCCATGCAATCGATTGAAATTAGCCTCTACACATGCAAGGTGTTGATCGAAACTAGGAATTTAGGAACTTCAATCGGACAAAATTAAATCGGGCGAAACCCTGCAAATTAAATGACTTTCGCCGAGCTTAGAATTGAAATGTTATAAGTTAGGAATTTCTTAAGGATCGAAACTTAGCTTTAGCATAACGTGGTATGGAGTCAATTCACTTAGGAAACTTAACAAGGCAAATCAATTGACTTGGAGCCTAGGAAATTAGTACAAGTCCAAATAAGTGGTGTAACGAAAATTAATTATTTCGACAAGTTAACCAAGGAAAACAAGGTACTAATACTCTAACAATTTTTATTTAAAAGGTCGAACGTTAGAACGAACGAGGAAGCACGCTAATTAAAAGCTTGGACGACAGGTAAGCAGAAATCCGACTACGACACGTAACTTGCCTACGTATGATTATGTGGTTTCGTGCTTACGTGACTTTATGTGGAATGTGTATGTATAGCATGACCTCATTTTATGCATGATAGCATGATCTGCATATTTTTATGAGCATGGCATGAGCATTTGCACGCGTGCGTAGTATATAAGACGCGAGGTACGAGCGTGCATAAGATCGCCTGTGTGCGATGTATACTCGCCGATTTTGGCGTTTGTGTCGACTCGAATGAAGAGTCACGGCTCCCCTATGCAGCCATGGCGAATGAAGCCATAAGGCCTGTATAAGAGGCTGGGGGAACACCCCGTATGCGGGAGATGCAACCTGGAGGATGCTGCCCGGGGCACGCGCTGAGTAAGGGAAGATTCATTCAGGTGACCTTCTAGTGCGTGAACACTAACCGGGAGCGAAGATTCCTTCGGGTGACTCCGCGGTTAGTGGCCTCGGTGTCGGCTACCAGTGAGCACTGAGTAAGGGAAGATTCCTACGGGTGACCTTCTAGTGTGTGAACCTCCACATATGTACGAATCCCTAGTGGATTGTGATCTCTATGATATGGCGCATAGTGGGATAGAAAGCCGAGGGCCCATATGGTGTACGAGTCAAGAAAAGAGTATGAGTGTAAGAAAAGAGTACGAGTATAAGAAAAAGAGTATGAGCGTTAGAAAACGACGGCGTGGATTGTCGATCGTTAGGACACGTGCATACATGCATAATTTCTGCTTACTGAGCCTCGGTGGCTCATCCTTACGTTACGTGTTGTAGGTACGGACGTCACGGTACGTGACCCGATTTTTACGCAAGGCCAACCTTTTGAAGCTATTCGCTGCTTTTGAGGTGGGAGTGTGTGTATGGATGACGACCTGTGAAGGCCGGGCGCATAGGAAGCTTTTGCTGCACACACACGCACTTATATATTTTGTGTAGATACGATCAGGAAACTGTAGAACATTCTTTTGACTTGTATGTAAGACTTCCGCACGCAGTTTTAAAAATGAAAAAAAATTAATTATTATCCGTAATTTCATGCCTTGCGCGACAACACACCATTAAAGCACTTACGATTAGAACGGAATACGAGGTCGGACGACGGGTCCCGACAAAAAAAATCGTGAAAGGAAACAATTCGCACATTCTGACATGAAATATTATGTTTCATATGCGTTGAATTGAATAAATGTGAATTTATTTTGTTATCGCACATTCTAAATGTAATTTTAGATTGCATTGGTACTGAATTGTTTAAATGCGATAAATTTTTCATTGCTCTTACCCTCACGCAATATCTTCAGTACATGTTTTTTGGAGACCATGTATATGTGCTTACTAGGTAAATTTGTGTGTTATATGCTCGTGACTTGAATTGATTTCATATGCTTGCATGTTTAGTCAATTCTTGCGCATTATTTGAGGGGGAGCAAAATCGTGCATTTGCTCCATTTCTCTAAGCGTTTCAGATTCCTTCAAACAAAATTAAGGAGTGAGGCGTCGACACTACAAGGAAAGGAGCTAGTCACAGACCAAATATTTCAAAAAAAATGCCTAAAATAATAGTTGATTAACTCCATTATTTCTAACGATTTTCTCTAAGTGGTACAAAATTTGAAATAGGGGTCAATCTGAAAATTTTAGAAGTACTTACTATCGAGAAACTGGATATAAGAATTAATTCGCGATCATAAGTTTCTCGATCGTAAACAGTGTTGGGAATGATCTTGATTAGCCGCGATAATTTGCGATCGAAAAATTGAATTGAAGAGCAATTTTCGAATCAAAAATTTCTCGAGCGCAAATAGTAATGGGCCTGATCCATTTAATCGCAAAATGTCAATTCGCAAACCCAACATTGACTTACAGCGAGTTAATAAAAGTTCACTTTTTTGTCAGTCGAAAAACTTTTTCTCACGCAACCCTAAATCGCAAAAACTTCTCTCTCGAAAAACTTTCACAGACATTTCCAATTTCTCAAAAATCTTTCGATTTTCAACACCAAATTGTCTGTTTTAGGTAGAAATGAGATTTTTTGACATTTGCGTGTGATTTAACTTCATTAGCATCTGCATTTTGTAGTTGTTCGCATGATTAAGATTAGATTCTCGATGCTATTGTATAGTGATTTAGGCATGATTATGAGTTTTATCTGAGATTAATGCCTGCACTTAAGATAGTTTCGATGTTTTTTATGAATCTGGTAGTATAAATCTTCAGAAAATCTGCATCTTCGACTCTAATTTGAGTTTCGATAAAACTGGGTATTTGAATGTTTGAAGCCATCGAAGAACTTTGTCGATCGCAAACAGTCTTAATTGAATTCCGATTCAATTGAGATACTGCTTGTATCGAATTAGTTTTCGATCGATGAAAGTCTAACTTAGTAGCTAAGACAGAAGATTTTGACCGACAAATTAATTACCATCGAGAAATCTCATTAGTATTTTTCTGTGAGCGAAAAATTTAAGCACTGAATAGACAATTTAGATGCAAATTAGATCAAGCGTAAAACTTACTATCGCAAAATAGAATTTCGATTTTATTTTATTTCGGTCGCAAAATTTAGCAGCGAAAAAATTTTCAACGCTTAATTTTTCGATCGTAAAATTCGCTGCTTATTAATTTATCGAAAAATTTCTAGATGATCGACTTATTTTTTTGTTGACTAATTTCTCGATAGAAAAAAATCGCAGCGAAAATTTTACTTAGGATCGAAAATCACGTACCGCTCGACAAATTTCAAATCGAAAAATTTTATTCAATCGAGGAAAATTTTTTGATAGTAAATTTACCTGAGAAATAATTTCTCGATCGTAAATTTACGCGGAATTTTTCTCGATCGTAAAATTGATCGGCTACAGTCTCACGATTCCAACTTCAACACTTAGACGGTTTTTTCTAAGTCTTTTACACTGTAGCGAACATTAGCAAAATAAAATTTCTCGATCGCAAAATTACACGGAGTTATTTCAATTGAAATCAATGCATAGGAAATCAATCTGAAAACCAAATTTATCGAGGGAAAAATATCTCGGCATGAACAGTGACATTTTCCGTGATCAAATACTTAGAAAATTTCGAACTCTTTTCATGCGATTATATGCTTTATTTGAAATTACAATCATGCTATTACATTTTTTCAAAATCAAGTATCCTATATGCATGCTGTTAGGATATTTAATTTGTTGTGTCAATAGTTTAAGTCTTGAGACTTATTATGTAATTATCTTTAGCTTGGGCTTTGGACAAGATTGTAATTATTTTATTATTAGTGATTGGGCCTTAATATACCTAGGGTTAATGTGGTATATAAGGTTTTACCAACTCACTTTGAAAGGGAATCAAAGATCAAAAAGCTAAAATTCGTTTTCACACACTACACACACTACAAGGTGAGAAATTCTCCCTTTTCATTCCATCTAGCTTCTTTGATTCCTTGTTTGGTGCATTTCGGGACCAACAAGTGGTATCAGAGCAAACGTGGATCGATCTTCGTTGATTTGAATCCAGTTTCGTTCGATTCCAAACAAGATCAAAGGTGTTTTTAAGCAAAAATAGGTTTCGGCATTTTGAGCTTGTTTTGGGGTTTGATGCTTCGTTTTTGTGTTTAAAACCCTCCCCCAGATCAAGTCTATGCCTAAAATGTTTTTAGAACACTTTTGGATCAGTTTTAACGAGTTTTGAGCAAGATTTAAGCAAAAGTTTTCCAGAAAAAGTTAGTTCGGCCATTCTCTGTTTTTGGTCGATTTGACCTATTTCTTGTTGTTTTTAGCTCACAAATCGGTCGATTATGTGTTTAGGGAAGAATTTCTGAAGTTTAGGATCAAGTTTGAGCGATTTTGGTTGAGATTTGAGCGAGAACGAGACGATTCTCTGGCAAAACGCATGAAGGCAATGGAACAGTACATCGATGTTCTTGGCCGCGAAAGTTCTTGCTGAATCGTTCTAGACCGCGAAAATTTCTTGACCGCGAAATTTTATCCCGAGAATCTCTAAAACCGCGAAACTTTCCCTTTAACTGCACTTTTTCGTAACTGCCTAGTTTCACAGTCCGAGAAAGTTTTAATCCGCGAATTTGTATTAGGCCAAATTTTGTGTTCTCAACTTTATACTCTATAAAATCCGAGAATTTCCAAAACCGCGAAAATTTCTCTAAGATCCAATCTTTCTCAAGTTCATACTCTTTAAAATCAGAGAAATTTTATACCCGAGAAAGTCTATTTCAAGAATTTTTTTTCTGAGCCGCGAAATTTTCAAAAATCTGAGAAATTCTACTAAGTCGAGATTTTAACGGGCGAGAATTTTTTACAAACTCCATATACTAGAAAGCTCATCCCGCGAATCCTTCTAAGCCGCGAATTTTTTTCTTTTCCAGCCGAGAACTTTCTGACAATTTTTCCATACGAGAAATTTTTCTCAAGTCCGCGAAAGTTTTGAACTCAGTGAAGATTTTACATCCGAGAAACTTTTTTTAAGGCCGAGAATTTTTTTTTTGTCATGAAAATCTTTACCTCCGAGAAAGTTTTCTAAGCCGAAAATTTTTGAAATTTTACATCTGAGAATTCCTTTTCTTTAACTAAGAAAGTTTTGAAATTCACAAAAGTTTTCAATCCGAGAAATTTTCAACGCCGAGAAAATTTATCTCATCTGAGAAAGTTGTTTTTTCTTCTTTCAAATCCGAGAAAATTTCATAAAAATCCCACTTCAACTATTGATGCGATTTCTTTTCCTGCGAAATTTTTCTTGTGAAATTTTAAAACTCTCAACTTAGAATCATTCCCACATGCGAAACTTTTAAAATCCGAGAAATTTTCGAGAATTTTTCTTCAGAATTTCGCTTTAAAACTCTCAAACACCGAAATTTCTCAACACCCAATTTCTCAGATAACACTTCATTCATCACGTCTCCTCGAGCTGCGAAATTTTTTTTTCTCACGATAAATTCGTCTTGGGCTAAACTTTTCTCAAAAATTTTTTAAGATTTGATCCTTACACTTTAGTACTATCTCCCTAAACCACATTTGAGATAAATTTGTTTTTGCTTTCCAAGTCTCAATTTAAATCTCTAGAACTTCTCCCAATTTCAAGATGTATTTCTCTTTCATACATTATCGACCATCACACACGCTCACTTACTTCTAAGAAATTCTTTAAACAATTTTATTCTCAAAACTCTACTTATTAAACTCGTATTTCTCATATCGTTCGTTACTAACTTTCTTATTTACGCAAGATCAAAAACCACGGACGATTCGACTGCACCAACCATGTCTACCACGAACGACATCTCCATAGTGGGCTCCGACACCAGACCTCCGATGCTGCGACAAGGCGACTACAGCATATGGACAAACCGCTTCCTCACGTTCATCCGGAACAAAGGCGCACCACTCTCTCAATACCTTTTGGATTCCATCTTCAATGGCCCAGCACAGTTCTGGACAATCGTCCCTGCACAGCCAAATGCAAATCCTCCCATGGATGAACGCCGCACTCCTAGAGGTCCCATCAATGAGGATGAACTGGCTCGCGAACAGGCCGACGAGACTGCCAAAGGATACCTCTTCCAGGCTTTAGGAAACGAGGTCTATGGTCACGTTGAGTGCTGCACAACTGCCAAGGAAATATGGGATGAACTTGCAGAAATTATGGCAGGCACAACTGAAAGTGCTCAGGGGAGGAAATCAGCGTGTCTCTCACAGTACGAACACTTTCAGGCCTATGAAGGAGAGGAACTGCGTGACACATACCTCCGATACTTGAAAGTCATCAATGAACTCAAGAAAGCCAGGATCTCGAGGGACAAATTCGATATCAACAACCGCTTCCTTGGTAGCCTCAAACCACATTGGGGCAATGCAATCGTGATGATGATTCAAAGTAAGGACCTCTCCAACACTTCCATCCATGCTCTTTATGACAGTCTGTCTGCCTATGCTCCTTACGTGCAACCTCAGTCCACCAACACTCGAGTCGACCCACTGGCACTCCTCTCGAACAAAACCAATGAACGATCTTTCACCATTAAGACCAAACAGAACAAAGGGAAGCTACCAGTTGTTGTATCTGACAACTCTTCAGGATCCGAAGCCGATACAGAATCAGATGAAGATGTTCGTGATATACGCAAGCAACTGGCAATGCTCACCAAGTTGGTCTCAAAGAAGATCGGGAAAAAATCCTCATCCTCCTCCAATCGCCAAAGAACCTATAGCGGGACCAAAAAGACGACTCCCACGGAGGACACTAAGCCAACAAAGAAAGCAGAGGACTCCGCACCTCAAAAGTCTGTGAAGTGCTTTCGGTGTGGAAAGCCAGGCCACTTTGCCAAAGAATGCCACGTCCCACGCGTGAAAGACTCCGGGTACTATGACCGAAAGGCCAGAATGACCCGCAAGATGGAAAGTGGGAAAGCCCTACTCACTGAAGAAGCTGAATGGGTGAATGACACCTCAGAAGACGAGGAGCCTAAGGATGAAGATTGCTGCATGGCAAGGCTGGTCGAACATGACGAGGACGAGGAGATGGGTCACACCGGTGAAAACACAGCTAAGACTCCTACCAGCGCTGAGTCTGAGGTACGAATCTCACAACTTGATGATGTGTTTAATCACCGACACGCCATTAAGAAACCCACAGTAGACGCTAGGGATTATGATGAACTTAGGCTAAAATTTGAGAACAATTATGCCCTACTTAGTCTAAAAGTAGAAGAACTTGCCTGCGCAAACGAACGTCTAAAAGCCTCTGAAGCGTTAGTCAAACGTCTGCAAAGTAAGAACAAACAAAGTGAGACTAAGCTTAAGGAAACTACACTAGCCATTAGTTCATGTGAAACTTCTCGCCTCCTGACGGCCGCCCAATACGAACTGCTCACAAAGGAAAGAGTTAGGCTATACCGAAAGGTGAAAGAACTTGAAGAGCAACTTCACCTTAGGAAAAAGGCAGCAAACATCTTATGTCTATTAAACCAACCAGCTGAAACAGAATTCTACGACGCCCGGATGGGAATCGGACTGGCCACCAACTGCGATCCAACGCCGCTAATTGTCAATAGGTATAACATGTACAGTACAGCATTCCTAAAAACAAGGACAGGGACTCCCTCTCAGCTCATGCCTTTTGTAAGATCCTCCTCCACCATGCTGTCAGAAGAAAAGAGGAAGCAGAACATACTTTGGGCAGAGATCGCATACGATTACACAGAACTGAATGCTAATGATAAGACTAGAAAGCCCTCACTATCTGAAGACATCAAATCTCAGCTCCCAACCGAAGAACAGGAAATCGCTCTCCGAGAAGCACTTTCTCGCATCTATGTCCCAGAGAAACTTCTGGTCATAGCAGAACTAGAACGAACCATAGAAGTAGAGCGAAACGCCTTTGCAAAAGAGCGAGAAGATCTACTTTATAAAATCTTTACCCTAGAACAATCTCGTAATACGAACGAACCTTCTACGTCAAGTCAAGTACCCGATTCTCAAACATGTAAATGTAAGAGGACGGCGAAGATGACTCCTGAAGCCGACATATGTTCTAACACTAACTCTAGTATTCTTATGGATACAGGGAATGTGAGTTCGACGTCTCTGGAAGGGAGTTCGTACCAGATAAAGGGGAATCCGCTCTTCGATGACAAGAAGAAAAGACCATCCTATATTCATTCTTCCTCTCTATGTACTGAATCCCAATGTCCTAAGGTCGTAGACAATTATGTTGCCAAAACTCATCTCTCTTTTGCCAAGCTTATGTCTATGTGCTGCTGCAATGAATTTGTTCTTCCACGCTTCCATGAATACGAAACCCATGAACACGCAACACTCCGACCACGCAAGCGAAGCTCATCTACGACGTCCTTGAATTCGCCCATCTCGCCTAAACCTAAGGTTAAGCGAAAACGCCTCTCGCCGTCAAACGCAAACTCACCTACTACTCGCAAACCAAAGGCGACCAAAACCGAAGCGCGAAAACAACAACCACATTCCACACACCATTTCATGTATAAGGCACCATACATGCAAGCACAAGTTAGGAAAATATGGGTTAGAAAAACCATAATCCCGCCTAATCAAACAAAGGACAAAGGGAAAGCTAAATTAGAATCGACGCAATCTGATTTAGAAACCACATTTCCCTTTAAGCGCATGAAAACCTTACTTGTATCACAAGAAAGCCCCGTCCGAATACGGGGATCCAACGTTTGCTGATAATTGCAGGTCTGTCATGTGTGGTATCTAGACTCGGGTTGCTCCACACACATGACAGGGAATATGGAGCTGTTGAGCAACTTCTCCGAGCGCTATCTCGGAAGGGTCTCCTTCGGAAACGGTCAAATGGCGCCAATTCTAGGAACTGGCGATCTCGTGCACGATAAACTGACAATCAAGGGCATCTCCTATGTCGAGGGTTTGAGCTACAATCTCTTCAGCATTGGTCGATTCTGCGACAAAGGATACAAGGTTCTCTTCGAATCTGACATCTGCAGCATTATGAATGCCTCAGGACAATCTCTTCTTTCTGGAACGCGCACGTCTCACCTTTACGTGCTCAACCTCACGACCTCTCGACCAGTATGCCTTCTCTCTCGAGCCGCACCCAAGTTGAACGATTTGTGGCACCGTCGTCTTTCACATCTCAACTTCAAGACCATCAACAAACTGCGTCAGAATAAACTCGTCAACGGTCTACCCCAACTGACATATCATAAGGAACACCTCTGCACTGCATGCGAATTGGGGAAGATGAAGCGATCGTCTCATGTCTCTAAGGAAACACCGTCCTCTAAGCTCATCCTCGAGCTCATACACATGGATCTATGTGGACCAATGCCTACGGCCACACTCGGAGGAAGACGGTATATTCTTGTAATTGTAGACGATTTTTCACGCTACACGTGGACGAAACTCATACGTACAAAGGATGAAGTTCCTGATATAATCATCGAGTTTGTTGTTGCGTCCCAAACTCTTTATCAACAGAAGGTTCGGATTATCAGAACAGACAACGGAACTGAGTTTAAGAACAAGAAGCTCAGTGATTTCTATGCCACTCAGGGAATCACTCAGCAGTTCTCAGCTGTGAAGACACCGGAACAGAATGGTGTCGTTGAGCGCAAGAACATGACACTAGTTGAAGCTGCCAGGACTCTTCTCATCCAATCCGGACTTCCTCATTCTCTTTGGGGCGAAGCTATTCAAACGGCTTGCTACACACAGAACCGGGCTTCCATCCACAAGAGATTCAACCGCACCCCATACGAGATGCTGAATAACCGTCGTATCCCCGATATATCTTATCTAAGGGTCTTCGGTTGCCGATGTTTTGTGGCCAATGATCGCCAACATCTTGGGAAGCTTGATCCAAAAGCACTTGAAGGCATCTTTGTTGGATATTCACTAAATTCAAAGGCATACAGAGTCTATCTTAAGGAGAAACGGTCAGTAATAGAAAGCACGAATGTCTCTTTTGACGAAAGCGAAGGCGATCTCATAGCTTCTGGGCATATCAGTCCAGAACCAGGTCTTCTACAGACGTTGACAAAAGGTCAATCTTCAACGGCGGGAACGTCCTCATCTGAGGGCAATTATGGCGAACTGGATCTCGATCTGCTCTTCGAGTACTTCTACCCAGTTCACAAGACTCCCGTCGCCACCACTCAACCTACCGCTGCACCCACTCCACATACACCACCAGCTACCGGCAATAACGTCGTCCCTCCAAACCTGGATGCTCTCAATCTCAATGAAGACGACATATTACCCAACCCGGGGAATATTGCTGATTCTGATGCAGAACCCTCTCAATTCAATACGATTGAGATCTCTTCTTCAGACACCGGGCCCCAATCTAATGAGCTTCAAGTAGACACTAATGCGGCCAGCTCCTCACAAACCAACGTGCCACTTTGGGCTCGCTCTCACCCTACCGATCAGATTATTGGGGATCCCTCATCCGGTGTTTCAACACGTTCGGCTACGATGAATGAAAGCTTGTTTGCTTGCTATCTCAGTCAAGTCGAACCATCACGAGTAGCTGAAGCTCTCAACGATCCTGATTGGCTGATTGCAATGCAGGAGGAAATAAATCAGTTTGAACGTTTGCAGGTTTGGGAACTCGTACCACGACCTCACAATAGATCCATTATCGGCACAAAATGGATCTTTAAGAACAAAAAGGATGAAGATGGTGTTGTTATTCGAAATAAAGCAAGACTTGTGGCTAAGGGGTACAATCAACAAGAAGGCATCGACTACGATGAAACTTTCGCCCCAGTTGCCAGGATTGAAGCCATACGAATGTTCCTTGCTTTTGCTGCTCACAAGAACTTCAAAGTCTACCAAATGGACGTGAAGACTGCATTTCTGAATGGATTTCTCAAAGAAGAAGTGTACGTTGATCAACCTGAAGGGTTCTTGAGCGAAGAGTTTCCTCATCACGTTTATCGACTCTACAAGGCCCTCTACGGACTAAAACAGGCTCCCCGAGCTTGGTATGACGTCCTTTCAGATTTCCTTGTTCAGTCTGGATTCAAGAAAGGATCTCTGGATACAACTCTCTTCACTAAGCGGAGTGGCCCGGACATCATGATTGTACAAATTTATGTCGATGACATCATTTTTGGATCGACTGAACCTCAACTGTGCGAAGAGTTCGCAGAATTGATGAAAGAGAAATTTGAAATGAGTATGATGGGTGAACTAAATTTCTTTCTTGGTCTTCAAGTAAAGCAACTCCCCAACGGAATCTTCATCAATCAGTCCAAATACATCCATGACATCCTCGAGAAGTATGGAATGAAGGATGCTAAGACTGCTGCTACACCTATGTCACCCTCTGGCCGACCCGACGCAGACCCATCTGGTGTTCCCGTTGACCAAACCGTCTATCGAGGGATAATAGGCTCTCTTCTGTACCTCACTGCTAGTCGACCGGATATCGTTCTCTCGACAGGAATTTGCGCTCGTTTTCAGGCAACACCAAAGGAATCCCACCTCACTGCTGTCAAAAGGATTCTCCGCTATCTCAAAGGAACACCCAATCTGGGCTTGTGGTACCCCACTCTATCGGACTTCAAACTGGCTGGATTCTCTGACTCGGATTATGCAGGATGCAAGATGGACAGAAAAAGCACCTCTGGAGCTGCACACTTCTTGGGCGGTAAACTCGTAAGTTGGTCGTCTCGAAAACAAAACTGTGTCTCAACTTCGTCGACGGAGGCAGAATATGTCGCCGCCGCTAGTTGCTGTTCACAGCTTTTGTGGATGAGAACCCAACTACGAGATTTTAATATTCACGTTGATAAAATTCCCATTTATTGTGACTCAAAAAGTGCTATTGCGATGACGAGTAATCCGGTACATCACTCTAGAACAAAACACATAGATATTCGTCACCACTTCATCAAAGAACATGTAGAACAAGGGACAATTGAATTGCACTACGTCACAACCGAAGATCAATTGGCCGACATTTTCACAAAACCGTTGGATGTCAAACGATTCCAACACCTAGTGACTATGTTGGGCATGTTGAATATTCAGTTGTGATCAATCGTCTCTACTTGAACTTTGATTAAGTGTACATATTTCCTTTCCACTTCACTACATTTTCTATGTGTCGTCTGGATTATGTCTTTTGAGGGGGAGTTTTTTCGATTAAGGGGGAGTCTTTGATATTTCGTTATTTAAAACGGGAATTTTTCAATTAAGGGGGAGCGTCTGATATTTCATTATTTAAAACGAGGAGTTTTGCGATTAAGGGGGAGCTTCTTATTTTTATTATTAAAAAAAAAAAAAAAGGTTGAAATTTTAAAAGTTTGGTCAAACTGTGTCAAAATCGAACCAATTAAAATATTTTGGGTTGAATTTCTAATTTCTGGTCAAAAAGGGTCAAAATTGGGTCCAAGACCGCAAAATTCAGCTAACTTAAGGTTTTGACCAAGCCCGCGAATTTTCGGCCCATTTACTCAAAAATTCGCATATACAGTCTCTCCAATCGTAAAAACCCAAAACCCTTAACATTTTTTCTCATTATCCTAAAGATCCCGAGAAAATTTAAAAATTTCGCAACCTCTCTCTCAAAAAATTCGCAACCTCTCTGTCAAAAATTCGCAACACCTCACATCATCGTCTTCGTCAAATCTGCATTCAAATTTCATTTCCTGCTAACTCCATCATCGCAAATCAGTTTTTCGGTATGAATGCGTCTTAAATAACCCAATTTCTGTTCGATTTTACCGTGTTTTGCCCATATTATTAAAACTGCTAAGTTAGGGTTTATATTTTCTCGGCTCTGAATCGCATGTATGCTAGGTTCTCTTTGTTTAATATCCCCAAATATGCATTACCCATTCAATTACGAATCGATTGAGCCCAGATTACAGCATTTTGGTTAAGATTTGAGTAGGTCTAGGGGTAAAATTTATTACGTCGCTTCGCTGTTTTCAACTATGTTCTTCACCGCGAAATTTTCTCAGATAAAGTGCTTTAAATTGTTAAATTTTCGCTGCTACAGTACCATAAGCCCCGCGAATTTTTTCTCACCGAGAAACTTTCTCAGAAAAATTGCTTTAAATGATAAAATTCGCTGCTACAGTGAGATGAGCTCCGCGAAATTTTCAACTTACCCGAGAACATACTTGCACTACTGTAAGTGTTGCCCCGCGAAATTTTTAAAATTCTTACACTACAGTGAGTGTAGCCCGCGAAATTTTTAATATACCTGAGAAAAATTCTGCACTACAGTGAGTGTAGCCCCGCGAAATTTTATCTGAGAAACTTTCGTATGAGAATTTACCTATCTTAAAATTTCGCTGCTACAGCACGTGAAGTCCCACGAAAATTTCATATACTTCACTCCATTATCCAGATTTTCGCATCGTCTTTGTTTTCTCGCATCTACAGTGCACTGGAAATTTTCTCAATCCACAAAGATGTTTTAACCGCGAAAATTTCATATACTCGCATCTACAGTGAACAAAAATTTCTCAAATCCACAAAGACTTTTCAATCCGCGAAATTTTCATTATATGCTGAGTGCGAAATTTTGAAACATGAGAAAACTATCATTACGTGCGAGATTTTGAAATTCTGAAATTGTGGCTAAGTGCGAAATGTTGAAACTTGAGAAATTTTTTTTAACGTGTGAGATTTTTGTGACTGAGTGCAAAATTTCTTGAACCTTGAGAAAATTTCTATATCTGATAAGTTGCGTTTTTTTTTTTTTTTCTCATTATATGCGAAAATTTGCACAACTTGCGAGATTCCACCACTTGCGAAAATCCTTCCATACCTGCGAAAAATCTCATTAAATGCGAAAATTTTCTCTTTATGCGACAATTTTCACGGCAAAATTTCTCTAAGTACTGAATACGAAATTTCTATGCTATATGCGAAAATGTTCCATGCATCAGATATTTTATACAACATACGAAAATATCCTCGACATTTCTACGTGTCATAATCTGCGAAAATTCTTCCATTACATGAGCAATTTTACATGTCGTGTGAAATTTTTTTTTCTCGATATGACTATGTGGTATACTTAGCAAATTTTTCCATGTCCCATACACATCTTCACATCTGAAAATTTCCTAAGTGTTGAAAAATTTCGTTTAAATGCCTAAAATTGTCGAAACTCGCTACTGCATCATTTTCGCGAACTAACCTGTACTAACCGTGCTCCAATTTCTGTTAAGCACAGAAATGACGGACAAAGACCAAAGTACACTCGAGGCACTTGAGCAGGCTGCAATCCAAAGAGAGGTCACTCGCATCGAACTCCATGCGCGTACCTATGTCCCACCACCGGAGGAGATTTTTTCACTAAGTCAATGGGCGGCCCTGGTACCCAACAACTACAAGGTGGACTTGGACAGTTTTCGGTGCGATGCCCCTGTAATTATAGAGATTCTCAAAGGACACCCACTTCGCCACGCCCTCACTCATGGCGAACCAGAAGCTCAGGTGTACCTTCAACAATTCTGGCATACGCTACAAATAGCTGGACCACTACGTCTTGCCAAGATCCTATCCGCTCAAATCGATCAAGAAACCGTCGTCCTCACTCCCAGAATACTCCAAGAAGTTCTTCAACTCCCGGTCTACTCACCATACGATCCACCACCCACTCACGACCAACTCATTGAAGACATCGACAGACTGGGCTATCAACCAGATGCCAAGAAGAAGAAAGGCCCACTTGTCCTCAGTGAAGTCACAACCCGCAACCTACCACAACCCTGGCGGACACTGTACCTGCTGGTGAACAAGTGCATGTCTGGAAAGCATGCTGGTCAGGATCGCGGCAACATTCAAATCCTCACAATCATGACCGGCATCGCTCACAACCGCAAGTACAACTACGCCGACCTCATCTGGGTGGACCTAGTCTCAATGATCCAGAGACGTGACCGGGAAATCGCCAAGGGAGTCACGAACCGGTTCGTCCCGTACATGCGATGGCTCCCAGCTCTAATAAAGCACTTCCGCCTACACTCAACCAACATCCGCATCCGTCCGGCAGCAGAACATTTTCAGATACCAACTGTCGAGAAGTTCGCCAAGAAGAACACACCGGCGAAGGATCGACACGCAATGGTGATCCCGGACGACGTACTCGCCTACGCCGACCCAACCAACCCACACGTCCAAGAATACCGGGCCACAACCGCCGCGTTCCGCGAGAGCCCCCGACCCCTCTCCATTGTCCCTATGGCGCAGATCAACCCCACTGCTCCTATCCCCGGGACCAGCCACACCCCTCCCACCACCTCCAAAAAGTCTTATGGTCGCGCCGCATCCTCCTCCACCCGCGTTCCGAAAAAACGGTCGCGTAAGGATGACGTAAGCCGCTCCACGGAGCGTCGATCGAAACAAAAACACGATCGACCTCCTCCGCCACAAATAAGCCGAGCCGAACCAATAGGTACAGGAGGTGATGTGTTCACCTCCCGAGTAGAAGTCGTGGCATCTGGCTCAACCACGCAAACAACCCCACCAACCCACTTATCTTCCTCTCTACAGGAAGGTATTTCATTCCACGAGGAGCCACGTATACCATCGACATCCCACTTGGAGATGATCGATGTTGAAACAAGCAGTCCCTCGCCTCAGACTGCATCCTTTTCATGCACATCGAGTCTAGTGCCCTCACTCCCCATAATTCCTTCCGTTTCTAGGACACATACACCTCTTACCGCACCACAGAGTCTTCGTGACTCTGTCAGAACGCTCGGTGATGTCTCTGTGACTGAGAGCGGAAGACCTAGCACGGCCAACATCACAACAACCGTGAGTCTAGGCCATCATTCGATTGAGTCTGTCTCATCGATGATGCTAACGGGAAGTCTGAGTGACCCCGTCTTTTCCAGTCCCGTGCAAACGGGCGGCCGATCGGCGATATTCACCGAGTCGGTGTCAGTTGGAGTTCTTCGTGACTCCAACTTGTTAGATTTACCCCACTTCGTCACCGAGACCGCGCTAGAGACGCGTCTTCAAGAGTTTGCAAAGACTCTTGAGGCGTCAATTTTAGATAAAGTCTACGCGCGTCTCGAAGCGTCCACCGTCGACAAAGGCAAAGGTGTGGCCCCGGAGACGCCACCACCCATGCAACACACGGACGCCGATGATCTTCTCTCCCCCATCTCTGCCAAGGAACTATTCTACATCCTCAGAGCAAGATTCGAGTCCATGACAGACCTCGACGAGGAGGAACAGCAGATGAAGAAGATCATGACACAACCACTGTCTTGCCGCACTCAAGGCGAGACTAGCAGGACCAGACGCGACGATCAAGATGATGATCAAGATCGCCGCGAGGGGGAGAATAGGCAGCTGAGCTCACAAGGATTCATGCAATCGACGCCGCCCTCCTCCTCTGGACCTGAAACGACGTCCGCACCAGAAACCTCACAACCCACTAGCCAAAAATCCCACCCTGTTCACCCTGAGTCACTAGCCAAATCACCCTCACCACCACCCACTACCGTCTCCGAAGCTCTAATCGTCACATCGACGTTAGAGACCACCTCAACATCATCTCCACCCACCACCTCGGAGCCTCTAGCTGTCACATCGACGCTAGAGGCCACCACCACATCTACGCCGCCCGTCACCCAAATCATCCTTGCCAAAACCATCACCTCAACCGAACCACCTGAATCTCCACCACAACCATCCCCACAATCCACAAACTCCTTCGAAGCAACACCCTCGCCATCACATAGCCACACCCCTCTCGACATCGACCCCAACCTGGCTGTCGAGGACGTCACTGCGCACAAAATGAGATTGAGGCCTACATCTTCAACGATGAATGGCTGTACACACCCGCCGACGCAGTAGCAGCCAGGAAGTTGGTGGAAAACGCTTGACGTCTGCTAAAGGAAGCCTCGCTCACGCTGATCAACACCGCAGACGACGAGAACGGAGAGGAGTACGACGCGGAACCGGCCGAGCTCGAGAACATCCTTCAGTTCCAAGCGCAGCAAACTGAGGCTCCTGCTGCTCAAACAGATGTGCCCACGGTGGATATACCGGAAGCACCGTGGGAAAATAAAAAGATCACCGCGCCATTTCAGGAAGAGATCAGGAAGAGGATCTGGCGGCGCAAGGAAAAGATCGTTACCACCTTCGACGAGTATGAGCTGATGAACATCCAAAGTTGGAGCGAGAGAAAGAAGCAACTCTATCGATGGAGCCTTCTGTGCCACAAATGCACAGATAGGACGCTGTCCGACGAGGAAAACACCACTCAGGAAATGAATCGGGCCCCCATCTGCAAAGTCACTGACCTCCGCCACGAGTCGAAAGGACCTGTCCACTACCCAGTCTTCACAGTAATGAGGCAGGATGAGAGCTACAGTGAAGTCAGTGAGGCGGACTTCAAATTTCTGCGCCTGGGTGACCTATACAGCATGCTGGAATCCCTGAAGCAGTTCAGACTCGTCCCCAGAAGCTCTGGACATCTCGTACGTGCTGAACCGGTCACCATGGGATATGTGGCCATCAAGCGCCACATGCTCCGACAGGTCAGATTCTACGCCACCCACGATCTGCAGATGGCGGTGGAACATAATCTCAAGAAGGTGAACTTGACGCGCCCATCTTTCAAGAATGCAGACGACTATCGAGAGGGCGATGTGATCGACGGAGATGATCCGGCGGTCGCCTACTCGAACTACAAAGGAAAGATGAGGCTCCTGCGCTGCTCCGAGGTGGCAAAATTCTCAGATGGGACGCTCACAATCATCCAAGACAAACTCATGAGAATTTGCCGCATCCTTTCGGAAGAAGATCCCCTCTGCCGATCCAAGTTCGCGAAGCTCATTGACGCTATTGCTGACAGAATGGTTCTTCGAAGGAATCTCCGCGCCTTCGAGTTCAAGCTAGGGCTTCGCGAAACACTCACACGCTAATCCACCATCCCAACGCCAAGATTCAAGACTCCCAACAATTGACACAAAGGGGGAGATTGTTAGGATATTTAATTTGTTGTGTCAATAGTTTAAGTCTTGAGACTTATTATGTAATTATCTTTAGCTTGGGCTTTGGACAAGATTGTAATTATTTTATTATTAGTGATTGGGCCTTAATATACCTAGGGTTAATGTGGTATATAAGGTTTTACCAACTCACTTTGAAAGGGAATCAAAGATCAAAAAGCTAAAATTCGTTTTCACACACTACACACACTACAAGGTGAGAAATTCTCCCTTTTCATTCCATCTAGCTTCTTTGATTCCTTGTTTGGTGCATTTCGGGACCAACACATGCTACACGATTTCAATTCAAAATTCATCAAACATGTCATGACTCGATACAATATTATAGTTTGATGAAATTAAATCAATTTTCGACTAAAATTAAATTTATGAACTAATGAACTTTTATATCTCTTATTTTTCAGATGGATCGCAACCCTCGTTATAATCACATATACGACCACAACTTGTATCTGAAGGTTCAGGATACGAATTTCCAGCTCGATCTGAGTACCTTTCGGTTTCCAGACGAGATCATTGTCTCTATCCTACAAGGCCACCCCATCTGGCATGCATTGACGGTCATCGCATCGGTGCCAATGGTCTATCTCCAGCAATTCTGGGGATGTATACAAGGAGCAGTGGATAATGGAGCATTCTCCTTCTCAACCATAATTGGGACGTGGCACATACATATGGACAAGAACTAGTTCGGGATGATTCTGTACTTGCCATACAGCGCAAACTACGACCCACTCCCATCATACGCGCAAATGGTGCATGATTTCATGCAGATGGGATATCAACCGCAGCTCACCAAGCTAGCTCAGTTCCAGAGCAGCGGTATCCCTCATCAGTGGAAGACACTGTTCGGGATTGTGAACAAGTGTCTATCGCCCAAGCATTCTGGCTTCGACAAGGGCAATGGCAACATACTGCGGATCTTTCACGGACTCGCATTCTCCAGAAATTACGATTTCACGCAGCTGATCTGGAATGATCTTGCAGACCAGATTCTGCAAAAAGAGAATCGGAGATCGAAGAATGCCCTACGCTCGGTGGTTTAATGTAATCATCAAGGAATTCATGGAGATGCACGAGTCCATCCATCGTCTACCTTATGGAGGAAATTATCAACCACCCAGGCTTAAATTCTTTCACAATCCACGGCTCACGGACATGGACCAACCGTCAATACCGATTCCTTTTGAGCTTCTACGTCTCGCTGACCCCAGAGGAGACGTATACCGTATGTACTGTCGGGAGAATCACCTCACCGAGGAGATGATTCGAGGGCACGCGACAGATGGAGTTAGCCCTCCCCAACTGCAACAACACTCAAGCCCTGAGGCCATGTTGATTGATGAAGTGGCCGAGGAGCTAGAGTATGAGGTTCCAACTCGGGACGAACACATGCCTGACATAGATGCCACATTGATCGAATGGGGCAAAGCTCGCTTCCACTGGTGACGAATCAGGTACTTGAGGACGTTGAACGTGACCCTACTCCTCACACAGCCACCCCGTCCGACACGGAGTCTGATAAGGAAATCAGCCTGATAAGACGGACTCCCAGGCGACTTAGCATACAGCTGGAGTCCCTCTTCCCAACCGTCACCGCCGCACCAAATACCGCACTGATCACTTCCTCAAGTGTTGCGGACACCTCTTCGCTCAATCTTGAGCCACAACCAAATCTACCGGTGTTTGGTTCGCAGGCCCAACCCGAGCCTGTCGAAATACCCATAGAGGAGAATCTTCAAGATTCGACTCAAGGATTGGGTGGAAGTCTCATACAGTAACAATCTCAAGTGACTGTGAGCCAACCTGAGGACCCGGTGTCTGCTCAAGGGTTGTTAACAGGCGACATCAGTCGTCCTGGTCCTTCTACGGAGGCGTCCTCCCCGTTTGTGACTGAAGACCAACTCCAGACCGCTCTCTCCTCAGCACTTAAATCTTTCGAAGACAAGATCATGGAGAGCATGCGTACGACTATCGAGACGTCTCGACAAGATCGAGGGAAAGCACCCGTCTCAGAGTCAACTTCAGCACAACCCGATCTCACAACCCCACAACCCACACCCACCGACCCTCTACAAAACTCTTCCATCCTCATCAACCCATACACCATCCCAATCACCCAGCTCCACGATATTCTGCTAGCCCGACTCATTGGTCTCACCATCCGGTCGCCTCAGGAGGAATCACTCTATAGGCGACCGGTAGACCATCCTGAGCCACCTACCCAAACATGCCGAGGCCAAAGCTCTCACTCCAGATGCCGACATGACGATCCTGACAATCAGGATCCTCATGAAGGGGAGAAGAGGCCAAGGACAACAACGAGTGGCCAAGGACAAGGCTCGGCGCAACGCAATCAGGCGTTGGAGCAGGTGAAACCCAAACCACCCAAACACAAACCCACACCACGCACCGCACCAGCACTCTAACCCATATCGACCCACCAACCTTTCACCTAAGGATGCCTCCGTCCACACCATTGATTCTGACAAGCCCCTTGCTTCCGGAAGAAGAAGCAAGTGCCGCGATGCTCGTAGTCCTAGCAGCTACTCAAGCTACTACCTCGGTCGCTCCATACCCAACCGGGCCCCTCAGAACATGGCGTCAATCCACATGAGGTTCTAGACAAATACATCTTCGAAGGACAGTGGATGACCCATTCCATGCCCGAGGGGCATCAAAGACAACGGCTTCAGGACGTTCGGAATTTCCTACAACAAGCATCCATAGACCTCGTGATCATAGAAGACGACGAGCTTCAGGAAGGTGAAGACTACCAACAAGATATCCCAAGGCTACCAGAGTTGACCGCGCAACGAGCGGCTTCCCCCACAACACTAACGCCATGGACCGTTCGGATCGACACGCCGTGGGAGAACATCCGAATAGAAATCCACTTCCTTGAAGAAGTTCGTGAAAACATTTGGAGGTCAGCGGAGAGCGTTAAGAAGCCGAACGAGTTCGAGCTGAGAGGGATCTCTCACTGGGATCAGCAGAAGAGGATGACCTACCTCTGGATGCTGACCAAACTTGGACCTGATGTAAGGCTGGGGATGACTAAAGAACAAGTCAAGAGCCACTATAAGAGTCTTTCCCCAATAGCCTACTCAGCGTATACTGTGCAAAGGAGGACTTCCAACACCTAACTACACTATCGAGCGAGTAGATAGAGCTCGAGAAGATCTAAGCGAGAGCGACCTACCGTACATCCCTGCTGATGAGGTATACCATCTCTATCAGCTGTACGTGGAGAATTACAAAGGTCCTCAAGGCTTCATCAAGAAAGAATGCTCGAGGGACTCTACCGGTTCATGATGTGCCAAGTCAAGTACTTCGCCGCACACGACCTTCAGATGGCTCTGGAGAACAACATGAAGAAGGTTAACATGACCGCTCCGCTCAACAAAGGACCTGAGATCGAAGGGCTTCCCAACAATCACGTGCACATCAGCTCAGTCCTAGGCATCACCTACCACAATCCAATAACCAAGAAGAATAGGTTGATGCTAAAGACGGAGATTCATAAGTTTTGTGATGGGACGCTCAAGGTCGTCAGGAAAAACATCGAGCAGAGTTTGGAAGAAATCAATCGAGATACGATGCTGAGGATCCACGGGTTCGTCAGAGAACAGTCGCTCCTAATGGAACTATTAGAAGATATCGATGAGCGTCTGGAGCTGAGGAACACGCTCAGGAACTTTGAGCATGCGCTGGGCTTGCGCAGATCATACTATGCCCGCGAGGACAAACAGCGCGGAGACGCAACCAAGCACAAAGGGGGAGATTGTAGAGGATTTCATTAGTTGTCCTTGTAATTAGGGGCTTTATTTGTATTAGTCCATAGATTAGGACTAGTTAGATATTTATACCAAGTTTGTTTGGTATAAATACTTTGTAATCAAACGCAATCAATAGAGAAAGTTTTGGAAATTGATCCGAAATGCTTGCAATTCAATTCGTAGAGAGAGAAACAATAGTAACTTTCTCACTCTGCTCGAATTCTCTCTCTTGTTCTTCATTTGAGTTTTTCGATCGAATCTTAATGCCAATCATTATCATCGGATTACTTAGAATTCATGCCTAGGATCATAGAGTTGTTAATCGCAGGACCAAACATAGACCATGTATAATTGTGCTACAAAACGCTACACATAATGCAAAAATGCACCAAAAACACTCCAACAGTACTGCAAACGCAGATGCAAAATGTGATTTTTCCTTTCTATTTATTTCGAACTCAAATTGCTCCTGAACGCAAAATGCGTTTGATGTTTTGAAATTGCAAATAAGGCCCTTTACTTGCATTAAATTTTTAAAGCACACATATACCAAAAATATAAAACAAAAAAAAAAACTTAACTTCTCAAAAATAGTGCAAAACTAATAACTTTTTTAATCTAAATTATTGTTATTTTCTCTTTTCGCCACCACAATCTATTTAAAATTGCAGTTTTCATTATGATTATCGCACATTAGCCATTAAATTATTCTTAACTTTATTTTTTAACACCAATTCATTTTTCGTAAGTTTTATCCAAATAGCATTTCTAATATTATATATTATTATGAGAATCCTAATATTTTATTAAATGTAGGAATTAGCATTTCAAGCTTCTTCGACCATCTTCATATGTCAAACTTCAATTTTATTTTACGTCCGACTAATTACTGCATTTATGTAGAAGTATTCCTTCGGTTTAAATGATCATAAACGAACTGACGGTCAAAGATTTCGATTCAAACCAAAATCGAATCGTTGTTTATACGGTTGTTTTTTAATTCACAAACTGAAAAACGACAGTCATATTATAGTTGGTTTTAATACCTCTTGTTCTTTTTGTTGCTTTTTAACTCGAGGATCGTATGACTGTTTTTTTTCGTGTGATATTGGGGACTAATTTTTGTTTTTCGCACGTATTCCTCTCAAATATATATCCGATCTCTCTCAATTTTCTAAGTTCGAAATACAATTTTTTATATTATTAAAGAAATTCAAATTTATTTTCAATTAGAAGTGGAAAAATAAACAACTCGTAAAAAAATCAAATTTACTTTGAGACCGAAACCGACACCGGCTTCAGCCGATTCCAAATAATAATCGAAGTAGTGTTACCACAGCTCGGTTGACGCGATGTTTTGGTTCAATAGAAACGACAATTTGACATCCAGAACTGGAAGCGTTTAAATTGAATTGGGGTTAAAATATATTTATTACCAATTTATATGCTAGTAAGATAATAATGGTAATATTTTAGATTTTTAAACAATGTGGTTAAAAGAGAAAATAAAAATTATTGAAATTAGAAAAGTTAATTAGTTTTGCACTAGTTCTAAAAAGTTAACTAGTTTTGCAAGTCAAGTTTTAACACTTAACTGTTTTTGCAGTTTTCTCGCTACTTGTCCACTGAAGATGACTTGGCCGTTTTTTCAATTTTTGTGGCCCAGTTCATATAGTATAGGGAGGCCCAAAATTAATATAACTAAGTATGAATTTAATATTTATTATAATTTATAAGGCCCAAAGTTATTAGTTATTGGATAAATAATTCAATTAAATCACTTTGGACCCTGAATGGGGGGCCGTGGCCTCCATTTTGGGGCCCTATGCAACGGGTCTGGTTGCACAAGCCCAAATCCACTGGTACATGGAGGGTTGTGTACTAGAAAACTATTTTAGCAAAAATGTATGAATAGATCCACGATGAAGTCGAGTTATAGCCTTGGACAAACCCATGGAAGAAGATGAATGCCAGCGAAGTTTCTTAGAAGAGATTCCATGTTGGAACAAACTGATGTCCGACGCAATGATTCATTGTGATAATCAATTGGAGATCAGACGGGTGCGACGTAATTTTTCATAATGGTACGTCTGACATATACGTTGCAGACACAACCATTAGACATTTCATCTCCGGTGCGGTTATTTTAGTTGACTACGTAAAGTCAAAAGGAACTTAATGGATTCGCTTACTAAAGGCATTAATCGAGATCAAATGTGCAAAGTAGTTAGTGGAATGGGATTATACTACACAACCTTGAGAATTGGAGAGCCTGAAACCGTGGTTCAATGGAAATCTAAGTTTCGACAGTTCAATGAACACTTGAAAACTTCACAGATTCAAAATGAGTGCTGAGATTACGTACATGACTTCTAATGATTCCTATACTTAGAGTAAAGGCTGAATACTCTTTAAAGGATCACCTGCCTAAGTGAATAAGGAAATTGGAAGCTTATAAACAAGTACTTGCCTTCGAGGAATATGGTCCATAAACGAATCAACACAACGTAATAACAAGAAATTGTTAAAACTATCATTTTTTTAGTATTGTTGTTTTGCTGCATGCAGATGGCTGCAGTTCAGGGCATCGCGCTACTAATTGTACAGTGTATCCAGTAGTATTTCACTCAAGAAGATTCAAAGTCGTATGCTATCTTTCATGATGCAAAGATAGTTCTGGGACTCTCAATACTGCATACATGCATTGATTCCATTCATTTATTGTTAAATGAAACATTAATCTAAGAGGTACACTTGAAAAGGTGCATGGATTAATCCTAAAGGCACGTTTAAAAAGTTGGTTTTTTTACGATCTGTGGGATGCTATCTACGTGAAGAAATAAATCCACGAAGTATTATGATTAAATCCAAGGGACTCTTTATTTAAACAAAGCGACCCGCCCCTAACATATATATGGATCTTCAATAATAAAATGCATAGTCGTCGTAACACATCAGACAATCCACAAGCATAACATGGGCATATATCGAAGATGGACACAATGTAAGAAGATTTTCTTGTGCTACAGCCAAGCAAGAAGTGCAGTATCGTGGCTCAAATCTCCGTTGGTAAAAAGTGAATATCTGTAAGCCTCTGCGTTACCATATGAGTAATCGACGTAATATTCGTAATTTGGCTGATCAGCGCCTAAAGCTGCTAAATCATTAAGCATTTGCTGATCGTTCCATATGGGTCGTTTGGCGCCCATCTGTTTCTGCTGCATTGAAAATACGTATGGCCTGTGTTTGGGTCGCCTTTTACAGAAGTGATGCATATCAAAATTAGCATCGAAAAGGTAATTAGAATGATGTGGTGGTAGGAAATTGGCTCATTTTCTTAGCTCTTCGTTTTCTTTTTGGCCTGTCAACGTTAGAGCTAGTACTGTTTTGGCTATAATAGAAGTGGATGACCTAGTTTTCATTAAAAAAAAGACAAACAATAATAATAATAAATAATAAAGTAACAGAGAAAGACAATAATGTTGCTCAAAGGTTGAAATTGTCCTTGGGCGTGCGAGTTATCCCATTTTCCTAATAAGGACATGAACAAGAGGGTGTTTGCTAATTTCATAGTTTTTTCTAGCAATTTCTCGAAATATTACTAATATAAGGCACGTGATTAAACAAACTTTTTTCAGCAATCTCAAGGTATCATGTTACGCAACACATGATACATACCTAGCTGGTTAAATCAAACAAGAATGATTTTTATTAGAAAAGCACTACATATATATACATGCTTAATAATTTCAGTCACACACATGACATTGTTTTCATATATAGATTGATATGGGGCAAACCCAATCAACAGAATTTATAAGTGTGGGAAAAGGAATTTATATAGCCGGAGAATGAATATTGGAAGTTTTTAAGGGCGTAAGGTGCTGTCTTTATGATGGGGACGTGATGGGGACCTGTTTGGGGCATTGGGGACCTGTCTGGGACGTTTGTGGGACATTGGGGCGTATTGAGGGACCTGTTTGGGACATTGGGGATCTGTCTGGGAGCATATTTGGTACGCTAGGACCTGTTTGGACGCGTTGGGAACATGGGGGGGGGCCTGTTTGAATGTGTTTGGAATGCGGGGGACCTGCTTGAAGACGTAAACGAAATAACACAAGGATTTACGTGGTTCGGATCTTTGCAGATCCTACGTCCACGGGGGCACTAAAATTGGTTTTCACTATACCTGGGAGAATTACATGCTCACAACTCACTGTCGCTCATATAGGTTAAAGATCTAGTGGAAAAGAACTATTACAGTGAGAAAGAGAGATTTCTAGGTGTTTTTTGTGTGTGAGAAAGTGTTAGAATAAGAATCGTTGTTGTGAGAAATGACCAAGTCTCTCCTTTTATAGCAGCTCCCAACGGCCTTCCCAAGTAATATCCCAGGATTTCCAGGGGACGTACCACCTAGGGTACTTAGGAAATATGACTGATTGCTTGATGGAATGACCTCTGTGACAGTTACAGTGAGGTGCTCAGTGATATCTCCCTGTTATAAAGCGACACGCGTCCCTGCAACTGCCTTCCTTTCTTTTCACTGTTCCTGCGCCTTTATACACAACGGTTCTTCCTCTTTTGTCCGGTCACGACTTGTGCCCGTCAGGTCCCTGCAGGTCCTTCTTCCTAGGATCGTACTCACTATGGGCCCTTCTTCTTCCTGGGCTTTATTGGGTCTTTCCTTATTTGTTGTTTTCTCGGCCCATCTTAGTTGAGTCCACATCAACCACTCCCCTACTCTAATTTGTCTTTTGGGACAAAAGTGAATTAGAGTAAAATAGAAAGATGGGCCTTACCTCCTTATTAGGGACCTGCCGTAATTATTTCTTGAAGGGACACGCCTTTGCGGGTGGTTTAAGGTCCGGGCAGTGTCTTGGGTTCCTGGCGCATATATGACGTCCTCATGGTATGTCTGCTGGCCAGTGTGGAGAAGGGAACCAGTTCCCCAGTTCCTCAACGTACCCTCTATAGCTCCCTTGCTCCTTCGCGTCATGGTGGCTAAGGATATCCACGAGGAGATTCCTCCCTCCGTAGGAACGTAGGATGTTTCTTTAGTTCCTTCTCCTGTTATGGGAGCTCAAGAAGTTCCTATTACCGCCCTGCCTCGGGTGTCAAAAGGAAAACAACTTTATCAAAAAGTTTAGAAAGAAAAAGCAAAATAAAGGGGGATTCCTTTACTCCATTCCCCAGGAGGCGAAGTGCTGAGCCTCTTTTGGGGATCTGTAGGGACTTTAGCAGCCGAGCTTTTGGCAGCAAACGGAAGTAGCCAGGGAATTGAATCCGGGTTGCAAAAAGGTGGAGGTGGGACGTGCCAAGTTAGTGGAGTAGCGCGAGGGGGAACTGCGGAGCTCCTAGGGACAAAGAAAGGCAGGAGCACACACTGCTCGTGGAATAGTGCGAAGAGGAGCTGCGAAACTCCTTCGCTAAGGAGAAGAAGAGTGGGTTGCCTAGTTGGTGGGGGAAGAGGCTCAAGGCACCTGCTTCTCTCAGCAGCATCTCCCGTCCATGGTGGTTGGAAAGGAGTTCCTAGAGGTCCTAACCGAGGACTTGCACCAAGCTTACCTGAAGGACTTCCCTTTTCTGGGGGAATTTGCACCTTTAACGCGACATTATATTAGGGGACGATACAGAGTCGGAGCCATGTCTGCTCGTCGGAACCTTCTTTCTCTCAAATGTTTCCCGGGGATCTGCAGGTTCCCTTGAACCCTTAGCTCCAGCTCTATGCGGTGCCGATATCTCCGAACTCCCATGCATCGATTTCATTTCTTCGGAGAGACCTGATCCTGTAATGTTTTAGGGAGCACAACTCCCCTGTGTTTAGTGTCTCGTTGGAGCCCCTTTTTTTTATGTTTTATAGTCGTCGTTCCGTCCGTCGTCCTTGGGGACTGGAGGGACCTGCTAGGGACCTGATGGCGGAGCTCCTCTATGAGCCTTGGAGGAGATCCTCAGGTCCTACTGCACATTGCTTCTAGCTCCCTGGGGCCTCCTCTTTTTGAAGGACTTCGTATTTCTTCGATTGTTTTGAATGAGATCATCAAGCTCTTGAGGATTCTCGTCGTGAGGGAGCATGTAGAGGTCCTACGGCATTATAGGAATGAGCTGCGGAGCTCCCCTGAGAAAGAAAAGTAGGAGAGCGCCACACTCATGGAACATCGTGAAAAGGAGCTATAGAGCTTCTTTGCCAATGAAATGGAGGAATGGAATACTATTTATGACTGCATGGTGAAGGACGTAGTGTCCCACTTGTAGGACGTGAAGGCTGAAACTTCGTGATTTTACCAGTAGCGCCATCTGTCCACCACCATTGGGTGGAAGTTCCTGACTGAGTATTGGCACCAGCGCACTCGGAAGGTCCCTTTTTCCTTGAGGGACTTCGTGCTTTTAGTCACGCGAGGATCTTACTTCCGAATTCCAACTGTCGAGAAGCGCGTAGAGGTCATGGACCATGCTGCTATCTCGTCATTCCCAGCTCCTCAGGAAACTCTGCTTCCTACAATGCTTCGGGGGAGCTCAACTACCTTGGCGGGGACCTAATGGCGGAGTTCCTCTACAAGCACTGGAGGAGATCCTCAGGTCCCGTTGTTCATGGCTTCTAGCTCCCTGGGGCATCCTCTTTCTGCCTTTTTCAGGGTGGTTATAGCCTGTAAGAAATTCTATGGCATTTTTTCCTTTCGAGATACGATGGTAAGGGCTTGGGAATCTTAACACCCCATGTTCGTAAGTTTCGTCGGAGTTCCCTTCCTCCTCGTATTATATTTTTTCTCACGGGACATGGCGGATGTTTCTGAGAACATTATTATCATGGCATGGTTATAGTGCCAGCTCGCTTATCAATTCGTAAGCCATGTACGAATTCACGCCCTCGGTTGCAATGACCGTCTCATTGTCCTCGGGTGTCGCTTTGCGCTAGGCTCTCTTTGTCCTTAGCGAATTCAGTAATGTAGGCCAGAAGGTCCTAAAAAGTGGGGATCTCCCCCACCGTTTTACCCTGGTTATAGCGCCAGCTACGCTGAGGTACCTATACACGTCGCAGGCCTTACTGAGGACCTTTGATGTCCTGTACGCCACAGCCCGTCAGCGGTGGTATCTTGTACGCCCTCGTAGGCATCTTTCACGTCGCAGACCTGTGGCCTTTGATGTCGGGTACACCGCCGACCCGTCGGTCTTTGGCATCACTTCACGTCGCAGGCTATCAGCCTTTGATGTCGAGTACGCCGCCGACCCGTCGGTCTTTGGCATCGAGTATTTTTACAAGTGCACTGTTTGTTATATCATAGACTGTATATATTCCAACAAGGCGGTATTATCTTAAGGACATAATTAGTTTTACCCTGGTTATAGCGCCAGCTTCGCTTGAACGCGTGGTTATAGCGCCCGCTCGCTTAAATGCATGGTTATAGCACCCGCTTTGCTTAGTATTCGGGCTCCTTACTGGAGGCATGAACTTTGAAAGTAATGAAGAAGTGGAGCTCCTTCGTCCTCGGTTAGTGATGAGGTCCCTGGCTCAGATCTCCGGAGGTTCAGACATTCGACTGCTCAAGTGTACTATTTCAGGCTCTGCTGGAAATTGGAATTCAACTGCCCTGGGTCTTCTATTATGATAGGGACGTGAGCCCTAAATGGAGCTGGCCCTTATCTAGAGGAGGTGGGGGTTGTCTGCCTTTTGGCACAGATCCCCCAGACTCCTTCTCGGCTACCTCCCAACCTTGCTTGATGACACGATCAATGAACTTCCTCAGTTGTTCCACTAGGGAGGGAAATTCGATTTTATCCTTCACATAACGTCTGTCGTTAGTACTATGCATGTAGTTATTATAGTATCGATTAAATGAGAGCAAGGTTTAGAGGGCCCTGCAATTCCGGCTAAGAGCCTTATCAGTGCGGTATGTCTTCGCGTGTTAGCATGGGGCTGTCTTCTAGGTCTCTTGGACCTTCGCATGTCAGCGCAGAGCTTGACCTTTTTGCCTTCCACCATGAGGCGGGATCATAACGTGCCATATGGAACTGCCTTTCTCGCCATGGAAAATCAATCAAGTCGTTAGCCAACTTATACTTATTGAATCTTAGGACCTTTATGGGGGATCATGTCCCGAATGTTGGCGGAGCTCCTGCCGTCAGGTAGGGCTGTGACCCCTTCAATTTCTCCCGTGGTCCACCATTAGCTTTCTTCCCAGAACCTCCCTTGGGGTTTGAATCCGAGGTCCGTGATTATGGCAGGACAGAGATAGTCCGCCCTTATCGTTGTCCTCGTCAGGGACTTATATCCCACATGCTATCCTGCACATCCCTTCTTGCCCTTTGATTAAGTGCTCTTCAGGACCTTCGGGATAGAGTCCTCTAATTGTCGTCTCCTTCCATACTTCCCACAACTTCCCTACCTCCCTCTCTTCTTTCGTGAAATTGGTGATGTCATCCTCCCTGATGATCAAAACCCGACTCGTCATTTTGGCCAAGTAGTCAACTCTACGACTTTTCTTCCAATGACGTCCCATGTCCTGTCTCCTATAGGGCTAATGATAAGGACCTCCGCTCCAGATCTATGGGAGGTCATAGATCCGTATGTATGCCCCTCCCATTGCTGCTTATGTGGTCCTGGTGATTTCAAGCACAACATTGAAGAGGATCTGAGTTTTTTGGGGGGCCGTCCGTTGTTTGAATTCCCCGTTGCACTCCCCTGGCTTGATGGTGCATTTCACCATTCTCCCGGATAGATCTGACTGACTTATCGTCTGGTTTCATCCTCCGATAGCACCTTGCTTCATAAAGTAGGTCGACTTGGGGAGGGCCCTTCTTTCCTTAGTAAGATGGAGCTAATGCTTCCATGGAGAAATATGGCGCCCGCTTGTTCCCTATTAGATGTTTTGTTGGGAGAGGTATATTGTGGAGGTGTTTCTTTAATTCTTCAAAGGCCTTCCTACTGGCCTCCAGAGCTCCCAGATCCCCTGGTAGGCGTCTATGGCGCTGGGGACCTCACACTCAGAGGTGGAGTCCCCCAGTTGATTCACTCGGGGTGATGGAGAATAACCCCTAAGACACGCGTTGCTCAGGTCCCTACTTGGAAAATCTTGTCTACTTCCTCCTTCAGGATCTGGGCTCTTTCAGCCCCGCACGGTCGGAGCTTCTATTTGATGGATCGTCTTCTTGGTATGATGATGTGTGGTGATATCCGGGCGAACTTCTGTCATATGCTTTGGAGAAAATGCGAACAGGTCCGCATATTTTGTAGACATCCCCCCCAGCCCCTTGTCGGGATCTTGTCGTAAGCTAGAGGGCCCCTTTCTTTTTTATCTCACTCCTCTGATCTCTCATTTTTTGTACTAGGTCTTCTTTTTGTTGCTGCCTTAGCATCATTGGATCGCATCGTCAGGAGCTTCGTCAACTTCTCCGTCATTGGATGGGCTCTTTCTCCATGTCCTTTAAGCATCGTGATTCCTTCCATTGGTTGTATCTTCGGAGGTCGGACTTCCCATGTCCAAGGCATCGTTATGTGGTCTGGCCATACGTGTTCCATCTCCTGGGATAAATCGAACTTCGGTCGACGCATCCTTGTGCGTCTCATAAATCCCCTTGCATTTGGATCTCTTATAGCATGAGTTTAGAGCTCTTGGGCTCTGGTCGGGATCTTCTTTATTTGGTCTTCCCTTCATGATGAGAGTAAGGCTCTGGGGAGAACGGACGTGGCCTAATTTGGAGGAAGTGGGGGTTGTCTGCCCTCATTAGGCACAGATCCCCTTCTTCTTTTTCGGCGAGTTTGGGGTCATGTTTGCCATCGCGACCAACAATCCCACGTGGGTCCTGCTTGGGTAAGTCTAGTATCTCCTTCTTCAAATGATGACTATTGTTCTAATGAAAATACCAGGATCTATGGAGCTTGAGACCTTTGCCTGCTTAGGTGTGCGATTTTGGGCTCTGTTGGAGGTTAGGATCCACCTTGCCTGGAGCTCCTATCATGCTAGGGATGCGAGCCCTAATCAGCATTGGCCCTTAGAAGTGACAGGGGTTGTCTGCCCTTAGTCGGCACAGGTCCCCAGGACTCCTTGTTGATCACCTTCAAATCATGCTTGCTATCGTGATTGCCACCACTTTAAGGTGTTTCGTCATGACAAGCCACTTGATCATATCCTTCAAATAACAACAATTATTAGTGCAGCGCATATATTTATCATGATAAAATAATATATAATAGAGAATAAGATCTAGAGGGCCCTGAGGTCCAAGCTAAGAGTCTTAAGTGCGGGATGTCTCCCACGGATTTTCATGTGCCCACGTGGAATGGGGCCTTTGTCTCTCGTGGATCTTCAGATGTCAGCTTGGAGCTTGGCTTGTAACTCCACGTATCGTTGGACCTCAGCATGGAGCATGACTTCTAGGTCCCCACGGACCTCCGTGTGCTAGGTGAGGAGCTTGGCTTGTATCTCCTGCGGCTCTTCAGATGTCGGTGTGGAGTCGGGCTTCTTTGCAAACACGGAGTTGGTTTTCGTAAACCTCAGTGGGTCTCCACCAAGGAGTTGAGTTTTACGGATCAACTTGGAGCTTGGCTCTTAGATTCCAAATATAGGAGCTCAGGCTTTCATGGAGCTAGGCTTTTCAAGACTTCTGCTGGCGCGGAGCTAGACTTTTGGGTCTTCTGCCAGCGCGGAACTGGGAGGTCCTGCACGCGGATCTTTGGGTCTTCTTGCCAGCATGGAACTGGGCTTTTAGGTCCCAATCAGGTGCTTGGATCTTTAGCGGGGGAGCTGGACTCTTAGGTTCCGAAGGCGGAGCTCCTAGTCTTCGCTCCAGCGCCAAGCTGGAGTTTTAATTCGTACATATTTCGACACTCTAGCCGATGTCTTCCTAGCTTGTTTAGAATATCCTCCTTTAGGACTTCACACGATAATGGGGACGGGGGCCCTAGGCAATGGCGGAGTTCCTTTGTTTGAAGGTGGTGGAGATGGTTTGTCCTGGTTCTAGGTAGATCCTCTGGATTTTGCTTTGGGACCTGGAACGGAACTTTGGCAGCAAACTCCTTTGAGGCTACTGTGCGGACGAGCCTCGAGGACCTTATTAACGTGGGATGTCTCCCGGCTTGGTCAGGATCTCCTTGGTGTTGTTTCATGACGATATGAGGTTCTGCGAGATCCCAAGGGGAGATCCCAACAGCTCCCAATCCCAAGGTTGAGGTGGTCTTCCATGGAGTGTGAGGGGGCTCTTGGGACAGTGAGCTCCCATCGTGGGAGCCATTAGTTGGTGCACTTATTTGTTGTGGAGAAGATGGTGGTGGGCATCCCCAAGGTCGTAATGTTGGACCTGCTGATGTATGCGCGGAGCTCCATTTTCTCCTTCTGAGTGGAATTGGGAACTAGCTACAACAGCTGTTGAACTGTCTTGACTTGTGGGCGAAAAGGATCTTCTCACAGAAGCATCTCGGATCTTTTATGGAGCTGATATAGTAGGTCCCTAACAGAAGGACCGGTTTCTTGCCCTTATAGTGGAGCTGGTTTGGAGGTCCTCAAAAGCGAACCTTCGTATGCAAAACGGTGCATGGGACTTTGACATTTCGGACTCACGGCTCGCGTCTCTGTTTCCAGCGGAGCTGGTCTTCACAAATCCCCTTTGGTGGTTTTCTTATACCAATGGAGAGCTATAGTCATAGGTCCGAATCCAGCAGGTGGATCTTTCGTGCGTCACATGGGGTCGAGTGGTTCATCTCGCCCTTCCTTCGTTTCTAGAGTGGAGCTGGTCCCAGAAGATCCCCATTAGATGATTAAGTCTTCTCCTGCCAGCGAGGAGCTGGGCTTGTAGGTCGCGAAGGGGAGCTTCGGATTTTCTTGCTAGCCCGGAGCTGGGCTTTTACGTCCCAGAGGGAAAGCTTCAGGTATTCTAGCCAACGTGGAGCTGGGAGGTCCCGAATTCGGAGCTTCGGGTCTTCGTGCCAGCGCGGAGCTGGGCTTTTAGGTCCTGAAGGGGGAACTTCAGGTCTTCTAGCCAACGCGGAGCTGGAAGGTCCCGAATTCGAAGATTCGGGTCTTCGTGCCAGCGCGGAGCTGGGCTTTAGGTCCTGAAGGGGGAGCTTCAGGTCTTCTAGCCAGCGCGGAGCTGGAAGGTCCCGAATTCGGAGCTTCGGGTCTTCGTGCCAGCGCGGAGCTGGGCTCTAGGTCCTGAAGGCGCGGAGCTGGAAGGTCCCGAATTCGGAGCTTCGGGTCTTCGTGCCAGCGCGGAGCTGGGCTTTTAGGTTCTGAAGGGGGAGCTTCAGGTCTTCTTGCCAGTGCGGAGCTGGGATTTGAGGTCCCTCTGACCTTTGTACACCATTGTGGAGCTGGACCTCTAAGTCCTTGAGATGCTCAAGTGTATGATTCTGGCTCTGTTGGCCATTGAAGTTCCCAGTGCCTCGCGCTCCTACTATGACAGGGACATGAGTCCTGACTGGAACTGACCCCTACCTGGAAGAGGTGGACGTCATATGCCTTTTGTTTGCCCAGTTTCTACAGGCTCCTCCTTACCCACCTTCGGATCTCTCTGGGTCATGATTAGTGACCTCCCTCAGATTTGCCGCCAGAACGAGTCATTCAACTTTATCCTTCAGGGGACAACAAATGTTAGTATGGAGGTCATATTATCACATGGAATATAAATGAAAATGAAATTTAAAGGGTCCTGGAGTTCCGGCAAAGGGTTCCCTCGTCATTGGAGGTCCCCAGGCGGGTGTCAGTATGTCTTCTGGATCTGTATAGTGGTATGAATCTCCATGAGATTCTTGGCGGAGACTCCCAGGGTTCCTGGTGGTGAGGCTGTAGCATTGGAGCTCCAAGCTCCCTTTGCTTTTTCGGGTGGCTCACTAGTGGAACTCGTGGAGGTCCGCATGGGTGTTCTGAGATCCCTTTAAGATTCATCTATATCTTCTTGCTCGTCTTTCACCGTTTTGGGCCTGTGTTTCAGGTTCTGGCCGCTTCTCAACATGTTTGGCAGTTTCTGGAGGTCCTCCTTCCCATATTGTGGGTCTAGGTTCTTTGATATGGACAAATCTTCCTCCCTTGACGTCTCGCGCGCTTCATTTTGTCCCAGCAGAACAAAGGAGGAGAAAAGCAATAAATCCTCAGCACAACTTCGCACAGTCACAGTAAAAATTACTCACGCCTTCAACTCGAATTTCCCACAGACGGCGCCATTTGATATGGGGCAAACCCAATCAACAGAATTTATAAGTGTGGGAAAAGGAATTTATATAGCCGGAGAATGAATATTGGAAGTTTTTAAGGGCGTAAGGTGCTGTCTTTATGATGGGGACGTGATGGGGACCTGTTTGGGGCATTGGGGACCTGTCTGGGACGTTTGTGGGACATTGGGGCGTATTGAGGGACCTGTTTGGGACATTGGGGATCTGTCTGGGAGCATATTTGGTACGCTAGGACCTGTTTGGACGCGTTGGGAACATGGGGGGGCCTGTTTGAATGTGTTTGGAATGCGGGGGACCTGCTTGAATACGTAAACGAAATAACACAAGGATTTACGTGGTTCGGATCTTTGCAGATCCTACGTCCACGGGGGCACTAAAACTGGTTTTCACTATACCTGGGAGAATTACATGCTCACAACTCACTGTCGCTCATATAGGTTAAAGATCTAGTGGAAAAGAACTATTACAGTGAGAAAGAGAGATTTCTAGGTGTTTTTTGTGTGTGAGAAAGTGTTAGAATAAGAATCGTTGTTGTGAGAAATGACCAAGTCTCTCCTTTTATAGCAGCTCCCAACGGCCTTCCCAAGTAATATCCCAGGATTTCCAGGGGACGTACCACCTAGGGTACTTAGGAAATATGACTGATTGCTTGATGGAATGACCTCTGTGACAGTTACAGTGAGGTGCTCAGTGATATCTCCCTGTTATAAAGCGACACGCGTCCCTGCAACTGCCTTCCTTTCTTTTCACTGTTCCTGCGCCTTTATACACAACGGTTCCTCCTCTTTTGTCCGGTCACGACTTGTGCCCGTCAGGTCCCTGCAGGTCCTTCTTCCTAGGATCGTACTCACTATGGGCCCTTCTTCTTCCTGGGCTTTATTGGGCCTTTCCTTATTTGTTGTTTTCTCGGCCCATCTTAGTTGAGTCCACATCATAGATGTTCCAGTTTCTTCATTGTTGTGCATCAAATCAAAGGAAGTTCAACCAAATTCATAGGCTTAGAAATCAAGAAAGGGATTTGGTGCGACTCTCCAAGAGAAATCGAGAATTTGACACACTTTTAAGGGTACGGTTTGTTTAGCTCCGAGTACTCCTCAGCGAATGACAAGTACGATGAATGAAGCGCTTCTTCAACCATATAACACAAATGATCAAAAACTGCCCGAAAAGGTACGAGTCCCTATAAATCTCTAGGACCTGATGGCTTTCCTTTCTCCTTCTTTTAGAGTGCTTTTGGTATGCAGAATTCGATGTAGAAAAGAAAAGAAAATGCGTTATGATATGACATGCGAGGCATAATGTACAATGACGTGATGCGTATCCTTACATTGTCTTTTTCTTTTCCACAATGGATTCTGCATACCAAACGACCCTTACCATCATTGTTGGGGGAACAATCATCTAATTATTTTCTCAACTTCCTAAATACTTGGTAATTCGTCAATGCATTTTCATATTACTCATATTGTGCTCATCCCGAAGTATGTGAACTCGGAGTCACTGCCCCAATTTAGACAAGTAAGTTTGTGCAAAGCTATTCATCGAATTCATCAAAACGTGTCTCTAATCGTTTAAAACGACTTAATTGTTTCATCGTCGCAATCTGCTTTTATTAGAAATAGATCGATCGCTGATAATATTCTTATTGCATTGTGAGACTAACCATGCGATAAAGCAAAAAGAAGTGGCGCGAGAGGGATGCGCCTCCCTTAAACTGGATATGAGTAAGGGGTAACGACAGCGTTGAATGATCCTTTCTGGAGCGAGATACTGCTAAAACAATTTATGCATTGTGTTTCAAATGTTCACTATTCATTTATGCTAAACAGAATAGCTTCAAAACGTTATACTCCATAGCGACAGGGACCCGTATATCTCCGTTTCTATCTACTTTTTGCGCCGACGCATTTAGTAATGTTCTGCAGGAAGCGGAAAAGAAGCATATGAGCGTCTGCCATGTCCACTTAGAATGTAGAGGCTATATTAGGATGTCCGCTTAGTGCTATACAAAACTCCACGATGAACTTGGGATATCGAAGAATTATCTAGAGCTTAACATTCATCCCATGGATACAAATTATTCTTATATGCATGATGCAAAACTAATTTTATTATCAACGTTCCTAAGAAAATATGGTTCTGCTCAACTTTGCTTAGATATTTTTCAAGATACAACGACAAATATCTCGTAATGTGAGGGCCTCAAATTTTGAGAACAATGTACTCATTCGATCTTTTTATACTCTCAAATTAGTTTTGAATATGAATATACAAAATACATTCACGACAAGAAAAATAAGTCTTTTAGGTTTTCTACTACTTGAGATAGACTGTGACGCTCAAATTAGAGACTGATGGTTCGAAGAGAAAGTTGAAATTTGCTTGTTATTTCCAGTGTTAACCTTTTCACCTTTGAATGAAAAGATTAATATCTTGGCAAATGAATGGCATAGTTTGTGTAGTGTGGTTCCATGAACATATTCAGTTGAAAAATTAGTTACACTATTAATTTTTCGAGCAACACCGAAAAATGAATATGTACAAAAACATGTCTTATTATGTCGGAGAGGATTTTAAGTCACTAATAATTGAGCAATCAACCAAGAGGGAGAATTAAAAGTCAGAGTTAGATGATTTGATGATAGATCATGATGGCATTGATAAAATATAGATTAGCATAAATACATTTTTCCAACCTTTTTTTTTCTCCTTCTAATATAAATGTAGATGCTCCCTCACTTTTATCACGTCGCATTGAAATTATTCGACTCTCAACGGCTAATTAAGGCAAGGTTATATAGTTCGTGGACTCAACAAGACTTGGGAATTCTTTGATAAACGGATTATTACGGAAGTGTAATGTAATAACTGAAAAACAAAATAGAAAATAATATTGAAAATTCCAAGACATATATTTGTTTCACATGTGTACAACCACATCACAGCCTGTAGATTGAGAAAGAGCCTTTTCCACCTTTTTCCCATTCTTTCTTTCCAATTTTCAACTTTTGAATCTCCGGCGACCAAACAATGCCTCAAAGACATCATCTTTGAACGGGCTTTTTCCGACGGTGAGGAGGAAAACGAAGCTTAGTTTGTTCTGTCGCCGCCATACGCAAAAGGTAAGAAAACCTCTCCGCCCTTTTCTACGACTAGTCAAACCCTACAGTAAAGCAGAAGAGTCCAGATTACGAGGAAGGAAGAACAGGGTTTTGGGCGAAATTCGAGTGGATCTCAGCTTCAGAGGAATCAGCTCTTAGTTGCGATTCTCGTTCCGACTCCAATTTCGTTAGGGTTCGATCGTATCTGCCTTATTTGAAGTGGGTGGAAAGAGTAGGGAAGAAGTAAGGGAAGAAGATGATGATATCTCGGGGTTTGTTTGGGTGGTCGCCGCCGCACATACAGCCTCTGACGCCGGTCTCGGAGGTTTCAGAGCCGCCAGAGTCACCGTCTCCGTACGCCGACGCCGGAGCCGGAGATGCTGTGCCGGTGGAGGTTGAGGACGATATGGATGCCGGAGCTGAGGGGGATGAGATGGAGCAGCCGCCGGCGGCTGTCCCCTTCTCAAGGTTGTTCGCCTGTGCAGACCGCCTCGACTGGGTTTTGATGGCAGTGGGTTCGTTGGCCGCTGCAGCCCATGGGACAGCGCTGGTGATTTACTTGCATTACTTTGCAAAGATTGTGAACTTGTTGAGGTTTCATGGAAAGGAGGGTCTTTCTGATGATGAGCTTTTTGACAAGATGACTGAGGTTGGTATATGTTGCTTTATATTTTCGTGTGGATTTTATTGTTTTCGGCATCATTTTTGTATAGTTCTGTATGTGGGCGTGTTTTGCTCGTTTATTTCTTTGGAGGTACTGTAATGCGGGGCTGATCGTTGGATTCGGGTTTATATAAATGGCTTTGCTAGATGTAGATGGATATGCTAATTTCATTGATAAGTTAGTATATCGAGTCTAATCTAGGCTTGGTTATTTATATAGGAGATAATCCGATATTCTTTTCTTTATATTTGAATCCTACAACTCTATGTAAGAGGTGTATCATATTCAGTAAATTGTATTCTTTTGGCTCCTCTTTACCTATTACAGACATGATCACACCGATTAGATTCCGTGGATGTATATTCTGAAAGCATTGCGCATTACGAAACTTTACTCGTGATGATATGCAATTTCCCTGCCTCGGTTTTCAGCTGGTGCGTAAAATAGTCATCGTCTAGGTATTATGCACTAATAATGCATTCAATCAGTTTTGTTCAGAAGTTACTTAACATAGCATATCATACGAGAAGCTTTTTGAATTTAAAAACGGTAGCAGCATTGGGTGGTTTTAGGTATCTAACAAAATGGAATCTGCGTGCACAAGTTACGATGTTACATACGTGTGAAGTGTTGAAGAACGTCCATGCTTGTACTTGTTTCTTAAAGGAAGAGGAAAAATACTTTTTGGAGAGTACATTCTGTCAAATGCGATTCTAATCATGTTATGTGGTGACCGTGCAGCTTGCTCTTACCATCATCTATATTGCTGCTGGAGTTTTTGTAGCTGCTTGGATTGGTACGAGTAGAATTTACTAAATCTCGCCAATTTACTATATCCGAAACTATATTTTATTCTTTCTCTCTACCTTCCGTATACTATATTCCAAATGATTTAATTTGTGTTTGGTCAACAGAGGTGTCTTGCTGGATACTCACTGGCGAACGACAAACGGCAGTGATAAGGTCAAGTTATGTCGAGGTTCTACTTAATCAAGACATGAGCTTTTTCGATACTTACGGAAACAACGGGGACATCGTGAGTCAAGTGTTAAGTGATGTTTTGCTCATTCAATCTGCCCTCAGTGAAAAAGTAAGTCTTCGTATATTGTCTCAAAATTCGTTTTTCCCTGGAATTCTTTGTAGTATCTGCTTAAAATTGTCTAACACGTGTATTTTGTGTGACAGGTTGGAAACTATATTCATAACATGGCTACTTTCTTTGGTGGTCTCGTTATTGGATTTATTAACTGTTGGCAGATCACTCTGATTACTTTGGCCACTGGTCCGTTCATTGTAGCTGCAGGTGGAATATCCAATATCTTTCTGCATAGACTCGCTGAAAATATCCAAGATGCTTATGCAGAAGCTGCAAGCATTGCAGAGCAGGTTATTTTCTTGATTGTCGTTGTCCGTTTGATTTTCTTGACAGTAAGATTTCAATCATATATCAAATTTTTTCTTTTGCGAATTTGCAGGCAGTTTCTTATGTGAGAACCTTGTATGCATTTACCAATGAGACCCTGGCAAAGTATTCATATGCAACTTCTCTTCAAGCTACACTTAGATACGGAATATTGATAAGTCTTGTTCAAGGCCTTGGTCTTGGTTTCACATATGGGCTCGCTATCTGTTCTTGTGCCTTGCAACTTTGGGTGGGAAGGACCCTTGTTACACATGGAAAAGCTCACGGGGGAGAAATCATTACTGCCCTGTTTGCTGTCATTTTAAGTGGCCTGTAAGATTTTTATTATAATTTCTTTATTCATATCTAGCTTCTATTTGTATTTGCTTTTTTTTTTGTGTAGTGGACTGAACCAAGCAGCTACAAACTTCTATTCGTTTGAACAAGGGAGAATTGCAGCGTTTAGACTATTTGAGATGATAAGTCGTTCATCCTCGAGTTCCAATCATGATGGACTCACCCTCCCATCTGTTCAGGGAAACATTGAGTTTAGAAACGTATATTTCAGTTATCTGTCACGTCCTGAAATTCCAATTTTGAGTGGGTTCTATCTCAGTGTCCCAGCTAAAAAAACAGTAGCACTTGTTGGAAGAAATGGTTCTGGAAAAAGCAGTATCATACCGCTTATGGAACGGTTTTATGATCCCACATTAGGTACTGTTATAAGTGCAGTCGCATAAAAAACTGCATAGTGTTTGAAATTAAATTTTTCAATCTCACAGGGGAAGTACTATTGGACGGTGAGAATATAAAAAATCTGAAGCTTGAGTGGCTAAGGAGTCAGATAGGTCTTGTTACCCAAGAACCTGCTTTGCTGAGTTTGAGCATCAAAGAAAATATTTCCTATGGAAGAGATGCTTCTTTGGATCAAATTGAGGAAGCTGCAAAGATAGCACATGCGCATACATTTATCAGTTCGCTGGAGAAAGGATATGATACTCAGGTATAACTCGTAGATGTCCGCTTTTGTTCTTTGATTTTTGTTAAGTCTGTGAATGAGTATTTCTCGTATCAATTGGAAATGTCACACATGATATTATAAAAATGCATAATCAACTCCAAGTGATTTATCATGCAAATAGAAATTAAGATCGCAGATGCTTCCGGATTTGTGATTGAGTTAATAATCATATTCATGGCAGGTTGCATCATTGCAATCAACAAATTGTAACATGGAACTAACGCAATAGCTATATGAAAAAGGAGGGTCGATCTTTAGAAAGAAACATATAGATACTATTTAATGATAAGTGAGAGATTTTATCTGTTGACTCTTAGGATGATCAATCTCATGTAACTGGAAGTATGAACATATCAGAGAGTTCTATAATGTAGAGAGTTTAGCAACTCATCATAGTGAACTTGATTTTCATGTACCTAACAATATTAACACGTATTTCTTTATTTTCTATTATGGTTTTCTAAAGGTTGGTAGTGCTACATTGGTGATGACAGAAGAGCAGAAAATCAAACTTTCTATTGCTAGAGCCGTTCTATCGAATCCATCCATTTTGCTCCTTGATGAAGTCACTGGTGGTCTCGACTTCGAAGCAGAACGAGCAGTTCAAGAAGCTCTTGACCTGCTCATGCTGGGCAGGTCAACCATCATAATTGCTAGACGTCTGAGCCTTATAAAAAATGCTGATTTCATCGCAGTGATGGAGGAAGGTCAACTCGTTGAGATGGGCACGCACAACGAGTTAATAAACTTGGATGGCCTCTATGCAGAACTGCTGAGATATGAAGAAGCCACAAAACTTCCACGTCGGTATGTAATAAAGGAAGACGAGATCTAATCTTTTGTTTCTGATAACTGGGAACACTGTCTACTATGAGCCCTTGCTGTTAGAACACACTATGTCCGTTACACTAAGAGTTGCAAGATATTTACAGGATGCCTATGAAGAACTACAAGGACACTGCAACGTTTCAGATCGAAAGCGATTCCTCGGCAAGTGGCTACAACTTCCAAGAATCGTCATCTCCAAGAATGGCCAAGTCGCCTTCTCTCCAAAGAGCTGCAGGCGGGCACATTTTTCGTCCTGATGATATTGCATTTAACTCTCAAGAGTCTCCTAGAGTTCTCAGCCCACCGCCCGAAGAAATGATCGAAAATGGCGTTTCGAAGGATTCTACTAACAAAGAACCGACGATACAGAGACAAGATAGTTTCGAATCGAAACTGCCGAAATTACCCAAGATTGATGTTCACTCTGCACAGAAACAAACAAATGGTTCAGATCCCGAATCTCCGATTTCCCCTCTTTTGACATCCGACCCTAAGAATGAACGTTCTCATTCACAGACGTTTAGTCGACCGCCAACTCAGTTCGACGAAATGCCAGTAGCAATGATAGCATCATCAAAGGCGACACAATCTCGAGAAGGGCCATCCTTTTGGAGGCTTGTAGAGCTTAGCCTTGCAGAATGGCTCTATGCTGTTTTAGGAAGCATTGGTGCTGCGATCTTTGGCTCCTTCAATCCCATTCTTGCATATGTTATTGCACTCATTGTTACGGAATATTATAGGGCGAGAGATAATCGCCATCATATATATCAAGAAATAGACAAGTGGTGCTTGATTATCGCTGGCATGGGAATTGTGACGGTGATTGCTAACTTTTTGCAGCACTTTTATTTCGGCATCATGGGTGAGAAAATGACGGAACGTGTTCGAAGAATGATGTTTTCAGGTACATTTCTTTCTTTTAGAGTTTACATATGTGATCTGACAAAATTCACAGTAGACTTCATATTCTCATGGCCAATGTTATTGGGTTATCATATCGACAGCAATGCTTCGAAATGAAGTTGGATGGTTCGACTCAGATGACAACAGTGCCGATAACCTTTCCATGAGATTGGCTAATGATGCTACTTTTGTGAGAGCTGCTTTTAGTAATCGTCTCTCTATATTCATACAAGACAGCGCAGCTGTTATAGTTGCTATTCTCATTGGCATGTTTCTGCAATGGCGTTTGGCTCTAGTGGCTTTGGCAACTCTCCCCGTTCTTATAATTTCTGCCATAGCACAGGTATGTGTACTGTAATAATCTTACTTCACGATCAATTGATTGCAGAACTATAATATACACATGTGAATTAAGTCATTTCTCACATGATATTCTCCTATCCGAAGCTCAAGTTTGAACCTCTCTCTTATTCTGAGAACTGCTTTTTGCTACACAGAAATTATGGCTCGGTGGATTTTCAAAGGGAATTCAAGAGATGCATAGAAAGGCATCATTGGTTCTTGAGGACGCTGTTAGGAATATCTACACTGTCGTAGCGTTTTGCGCCGGCAACAAGGTGATGGAGCTCTATCGTTTGCAGCTTCTGAAAATATTCAAGAAAAGTTGTCTCCAAGGGATGGCCATTGGTTTTGCATTTGGATTCTCACAATTCCTCCTTTTTGCTTGCAACGCCGCTCTTCTTTGGTACACTGGCCTTTCAGTGAAGAACGGTTACATGTCATTGACTACGGCCCTAAAAGAATACATGGTATTCTCCTTCGCTACATTTGCACTGGTCGAACCTTTCGGTTTGGCTCCATATATTCTCAAACGAAGAAAGTCCTTGATTTCAGTTTTCGAAATTATCGATCGATTGCCTCAGATTGACCCTGACAATAGCTCAGCTTTGAAACCCGCAAACGTTTACGGAAGCATTGAGTTAAAAAACGTAGACTTCTCATATCCCACTAGGCCCGATGTCTTGGTGCTCAGCAACTTCAGTTTGAGGGTCAACGGTGGGCAAACTATAGCAGTTGTGGGAGTTTCAGGTTCTGGGAAGAGCACAATAATATCTCTGGTAGAAAGATTCTACGATCCCCTCGCTGGTCAGATATTACTCGACGGGCGAGATCTGAAATCTTACAACGTTCGATGGCTTAGAAACCACATGGGCCTCGTACAGCAAGAGCCTATCATATTCTCGACGACCATAAGGGAGAACATCATATACGCAAGGCACAACGCAAGCGAGGCAGAGATGAAGGAAGCAGCAAGGATAGCAAACGCCCATCATTTCATCAGCAGTTTGCCCCATGGCTACGACACCCACGTGGGCATGAGGGGCGTCGATTTGACGCCAGGACAAAAGCAGAGAATCGCAATAGCTCGTGTGATATTGAAGAACGCGCCCATTTTGTTGCTGGACGAGGCGAGCTCTTCTATAGAATCTGAGTCGAGCAGAGTGGTGCAAGAAGCTCTTGATACCCTAATCATGGGGAACAAAACTGCAATTTTGATCGCTCACAGAGCTGCTCTGATGAGGCATGTGGACAACATAGTCGTGCTCAATGGTGGGAAAATCGTGGAAGAAGGAAGTCACGATACTCTTACGGCAAAGAATGGTTTGTATGTGAGGTTGATGCAGCCTCACTTTGGTAAGGGAATACGCCAGCGTAGGCTTGTTTGATTCGTTAGGCTCTCTTTCACGATTCTATTCTCTCCTGTCCCATTTTTATCATGGTAAGTTGTTACAAAGGAGATTCGATTCGTAGGGGTAGAACATAATGGGTTGATGAGGAGTGTATATTCTAGCAGTGATTATTCTTTCTCTACTGTGAGGCCAACTTGGGCTTGCCATTGCATCTGAAAATGATGGTATACTCATATATATTTTTAGGACTTGTTGTAGTGGTCTCTTTTCTTTTTCTCGAATACTATTATTGTCTTTCCTATCTATTTTCTTTTGTGAGTTTGAGGTTGTTTTGCTGCTTCAGTTTTCATAGGTTAGTTCTTGATTTGCTGCTTGTATGGATTTGGTATCTTCATGCATATCCCCTATCCCCCCGCCCCGTTGTGTGCTTTGGGAACATGGTACATCTGTGGACCGTGATTGAAAACATTCTTCGATGAAATTCTCTACTTTAATGTTGTTTCATAGACTCTCAGTTCAGTTTTTTGATATTATGATTGGTGCTTTTACTAATTGATACTCTATACAGTTTAGCTGTGTTCAAATGTTGGAACTCCAAGTTCTTAAGGGAGGGCGTAGGCGTTTTCAGTACCTTATGATTTGAGGTGCCACTTTTAGTTCTCAATCTTAACGATTTTGGGCGATTTTGGTCATTCGATTAACGTAATCACTAATTTAGACGGAGATCAAATTAACACGTGAGAGCACACGATCTCTTTAATTTTACTTAATACCTCATGTCTTATTATCTTGTTCAATTAAAACGAATGTGAGTATTATTAGGGTTGGGAAAATATATCGAAACACCGATGTACCGTCCTTATCGTATCGAAACGTATCGAAAACATTGAAAATTTTGGTATACCACAGTTTTTGATAGGTATGATACCGTATCGAAAATTTTCGGTACAGTAATATGAAAATTTTAAAATTTAGGTATACCGATCATACCGAAATACTAAAATTTTTAATATTATATATATGTATATACACACACCTATATATTATATTATTTGAAAAAATAAAAAATCGATAAAAATATTATAAGGATTTTCATAAATTAATTTAGCCCATAAATAATTAACTATACCCAACTTTCTAAGATTATTGAGGCCCACCATATTTTATTGAAAAAAACAAATGGAAATATAAAATAGCCGTTTTGTTTTAATTAATCTGTACATAAAGTTGTATTTTGTGGTTATGTAAAATTCTTTGTCTTACTAAGGAGACTAACTAAAATATGTAACTTATTTAAGGTTATTTCATGAACTAAAAATCTTTTTATTTGAAAAATTTGGTATTAATAATCCATCTTATTGAGGCCTAAGGAGTTTGAATTGACTAAAAATTCGAAAACAACGAATTAGTTACGAGACACGCATGTTAAAAATCCTCCCTGGTATAGAAGGTATGATACCGATACCATACCGAAATTTTGGTATGATACCGTATCGAAATTTAAGGTATACTGAAATTTTGATATGGTATTGGTATGATTTTTTTCGATATCGAAATTTCGATTGATATACGGTATCACAGTTTTGGTACGGTATATCGTACCGAACCACCCCTTAACTCATTTTGAAGGTTATCAATGGTTCCCTAAATTTGATGTATAATGATGTTCATGTGCGTTTAAGTCGAAGAAGAAGATGCTTTATGAGATTTTAAGTCGAGTAAAAGGACAGGAGATCATGTGGTCTCACATGTTCATTTCCGTCTAAATTTAGAGATTAAATTAATTGAGAAATCAAAACAGTCCAAATCGGTAACATCATGGTTCACCGATCTTGAATGTATTCTCTAACATCATGGTTCACCGATCTTGAATGTATTCTCTATCTAATCGCACTCACATCTCAAACTCGTAACTTGGACAAGATTCTCCAGTGAAGTGGGTAAACACAAACAAAATGAGCGTTTTTAATTTTGCCATGAAGCGAGTGGTGATTTGGCAGACACGTATCAGTTTCTTGAAAGTTGTATGGAATTAATTATTCACTTTTTATTCAGTGCGTGTGTAGTGTAGTGTTGTTGTCACGGTCACCAACTCAACTCGAACCTGCCCATTATTTCATCCTCGTTCGAGCAAAGCAATCTTTCTTCGCTTCTAGAATCTCCTGATAACCTCTCCATTTATACGTAAAACTCAAATCAGATCCGAAGCCTATTTCATTACAACACAATGGCCGTCGAAATCTGCGTCAAAGCTGCCGCAGGAGCTCCCTACATTCTTGGAGACTGTAAAATAATTGCTATGTTTTTTGTTCCTCGTCGGTGCTTATCAGTATTTTCTTGATGTTTTGATCGTTCTTTCTTTTGAATTTCGTTCGATTAGGCCCGTTTTGCCAGAGGGTTCTTCTCACCCTTGAAGAGAAGGATGTCCCATATAAGACGCATCTCATCAACTTCGACGACAGACCCAAATGGTAATCGACGAAATTCCCCTTCAATCTAAATGAAATTTGAGCGAGGGTTTCGTCAATTTCTTTGCAACCTTTCATTTTTTAAGGTTCTTGGAAGTAAGCCCAGAAGGTAAAGTTCCGCTGATAAAGTTCGACGACGGCGCGTGGACTGCAGACTCTGATGTGATCGTTGGAATTATTGAGGAGAAATATCCAAACCCTTCTCTCACACCACCTCCTGAAATCTCTTCAGTGTATGTAATAAAAGAGCTTTTTCTCTTATTAGTGTTTATTCTTGGAGAGCTGTCTTCTTTTACATCATGTATAGGAATATGTTGTCTGATTGATCTAAGGTTAATTCTTATCTTTACGCCTGTGAAAACCAAGATTGGTCGTATATTATCTCTGTTTTCGGAGCTGCTGTAACATTAGATTAGGCTTGTGAATATTGCTTCCCTGGCCTTTCATATTTGTGAAATTCACTCGATATTTATTAGAAATTGAGGGCTTCAACCCAAAACCAATCTGTGATTGTAGAATAATTGATTGTAAAAGTTTGATTCGTTCGAGTTGTGACATCTTTATAATCTCGACAATATACTTTCAGTGGGTCGAAGATATTTCCCTCGTTCGTCAAGTTCTTGAAGAGCACGGAAGCTAACGACGGGTCAGAACAAGCCCTACTCGACGAACTGAAGGCGTTGGATGAGCATCTGAAATCTAAGGTACAAATACAAAATCAAGAAATACGCTGCTCGTAAACTTAAACATAAACCAAAAAGCTAAATTTTCTTCCTTTTCGTTTAAGTAGGGACCATATGTGGATGGAGAAAAAATTTGCGCTGTTGATTTGAGCCTTGCGCCGAAGCTCTACCATCTCGAAGTAGCTCTTGGACATTTCAAGAAATGGTCCGTGCCCGAAACTTTGACTCATCTCCTCGACTATATGAAGGTATTAATTTTATAATCATCATTGTCTCAACCATAGCAAGTTCGTGCATAATTACGTTGCGTGCCGTAAGATTATAAAATCGAAATAAAGATTCTATCTTTTTTTCCCTTTCAGTTGCTATTTTCTCGGGATTCTTTCGAGAAGACTAAGGCTGCGAGGGAACACGTCGTTGCGGGCTGGGCTCCGAAGGTTAACGGGTAAACTTAGTTCTATGCTATGAATAATATTTTCGACCTCTTTATTGTTGGTCGTTGTTTTTGCCTTTGCTATTAATAATGGAATTTCCTTTGTGTGAACCTTAATATGGGATGTATTGTATCATTCCCTTGCTTATGGATGGATACTACATTTATATTAATTATAGAAGTTATTAACTAGATGGGCAAAATGGATAGTGTAAAAATACAATGTAGTGGGTGGTTCTCAAAATATTTAATTTTATTTTAGTTTAATTTAATTTGACAAACTAATGGCAGTTTAACCTAAGTCATGACGCTTAATAAAAGAGTAGATAGTCAGTAGAGTTGCGGTTCGAACCGTGGTTCGAACCGTTGGTATGTTGATACAATTGGAGCCGGCAATTGGGCCCGTGGGCAGGCCTGCCGAATGGCGGACCTAAGCGGGTAAGCCCTCACGGGCCGTGGGCCTAGGCGGGGTGGTGAGGGCTAGCCCGCGGGCTGCCCGCCTAATATTCATAATAAAAAGACATTATATATGGCTTATTATATATTGGGCTTTGAGTGTGATATAAATTTTGCTAGAAGGGCTATGTGGCGTATGACATATCAATGTTAAAGCCCATAAAGGAAAAAAAATGGTCTTCTTGAAAACAATCTAGGGCTTCAATTTTCTCATAACGTCTCACTCTTTCACATACCACATCCATGGCCTTCGCCGTTGTACGCCTCCTCAAACTGTCCGAGCCCGTCGCCCTCAGCCGTAGGCTCTATCTCAACTCCGTCGTCCCATAGGTGCCTTGTACTCGATCTCCCTTTGGTTCTCCAACTCAGCCTACGTCCCACGGCATCAACGTCGTGTCACCATTCACCAACCGCACTTGAGCTGCGAGGGTGTTCTTTCTCGTTAGGTACACTCTTGAGCTGCAAATTAGGATTTTCAATTTGGGAATTAGGATTTTCGATTTGAATATGGTTGCGACTGCGAATGATTCTTCTATTACAAGTGTTGACCAAAGCGGTTATCGAGTATAAATGTTGAAAATTATGGTTCGGATGTTTGGGTTTATTTTGGAATGTTTATTCTTTCGTGTTTGGATTATTGTGTGGTTTTGGATTTGAAAGTTCAGGGTTTGTTTTTCTAAGTGAGCGGGCTAAGCCCGCCAGGCTCGTAGTCCGCCGGGGGCGGGACAGGCCTTCATTTTCCAGGCCCGCCCCGCTGGCCCGTTTTGACAGCTCTAGATACAATACTTTTTCTTTTTTTACCTTTAAAAAATTCAAAATAAATGAACAATGAGAAAATTTAATTTTTAGGTTTTTTAAATAAAATAGGGTTATTTGAAGCCCTATTCAATAAAATAGGGCAAATGGGATCGAAATTATTAAAGTAGGGTTAAACGCGCCTATTAAACGCGACGAAGCGCCTACTGGACGCGACGGTGACGTGGCGCGGAAACAAAGCAAAGGGGGGCCCGGTTGGGCCCGCTCGTGGCCCACGTCGCATGTAATGGACGCGACGACGCGTTTAACGGGCGCGACGTTGACCCAGACCAGCACTAAGCCCACTAAACCCACTAAAGACGCTACTAAAACCCACTGAAGTTATTGGGCCACTAGGAATCGCGCCCAATGGATGCGTCGTCGCATCCATTAAACGCGACGACTCGCTCAATGCTCTCGGCGAATTTTCCTATTTAAGCCGATCAACTTCGATTATTGATTCATAAAATTTCATACATATCCAATATGGTCTCTAGAAAAATTGAAATAGTTGTTTATTATGGCGGTGAAATCATACACGGATCAAACACCATAGAGTATAGTCTTCAACTTATCGGTTATCGACGAACTCGTCGCGATACCAATTTCGAGCAATTTCTTAGTATGCTGTACGACATGACTTCTGTCGACAGCAATGCTTTCTTTTTAATCGTTCGTGCGAAGAATGAATACTATCAAAACTCACAACTGTATCATAATATCCTGCTATTGTCTAGTGATGCCGACCTGGCATACTTCTTGGATCCCGACAACGAGCTCGATTACATCAAGGTCTTTGTCGAGGCAACCGAGATCGTTCAGTTCGAGCGCAACGTATATCCTCCCGACGAGTACACGAATCCCGCGCCGAGCTTTTTGATTCATGACATTGCTTCAGTTACTGAAGGATTGACAAATATTTCGTTTGCCCCCGACGAAGATATACCTTCGAGCAGCCGTTGCGTTCCTATTAGTTCGACGGTGGCGCAGCCTGAGATCGATCACGACGTCGTCCAAGATAGTGACGTCAGCGACTCTGAAGCCGATGACGAGGGTGGGGCACTAGGCGATTTGTCAGATCCCGCAAATGCCGATGATGAATATGACGATGAACCAATGCCAAGTGAGCTAGAAGAGAATAGAGCATTATACCAGTCGGTGCCGTTTAATACCTCTTATCAAATGGCTCCCACAGAAGCTGACGAAACTGGTGGTGATTTTTACGACACGGACGATCCCGCATTTTACGTAGATATGACGTTTAATAGCGAAGAACAATTAAAATGTGCTGTTAACGATTACCATTTGAGGGTTGTTAGACGTGAATACCACGTGACCGAAAGTAACAGAACCACTTGGAGCGTGAGATGCAACCACAACGACGATTGTAACTGGACACTGCGAGCAGTCTTTAAATCGAAAATTTTTTTTTGGAAGGTGACGAGATACGGTGGACCGCACACAAGCTTCACGCACGAGTTGGTTCTGGGTTTAGGGTTTAGGGTTTAGGGTTTAGGTTTAGGGTTTAGGGTTTAGGGTTTAGGGTAAAGAATGGTAAAGAACGACCCACAGTATTTACCTAAAAACGTGCAACAGCTCGTAAAAGATACCTTTGGGTACGATATTCCGTACATTCAAGCATGGCATGGACTCAAGCGAGCAAAAGAGATTGTTTATGGTACTTGGAAAACGTCAATCCAACAGCTTCCTATATTCATGAAAGCGTTGCACAACCCCGGAACGGTGGTGAAGTGGTGGCATCTTCAAGACATGGCTGGAGTGAAAAAATTCGGGTATGTATTTTGGGCATTCAGACCTTGCATTGACGGCCTCAAACATTGTCGTAGAGGTCTGTGTCGACGGTACGCACTTGTATTCGAAGTACAAGCATAAAATGTTGATTGCATGTGCACTCGATGCAAATCAGAAAATTTTCCACTTGCGTTTGCCATCGTTACAATCGAAAGCTTACATTCTTGGAGTTGGTTCTTGAACTTGCTTAATGTTCATGTATTGGAGGGACAAGCGGTATGCCTAATTTCAGATCGCCATCCAGATATTTGTTGGTAAAAATTAATCCTGTTGTTGATTTTTTATCTTTTTACTAAAATTATTTCATGTTACCTACGAACTGTAATGCAGGTTTAATGTCCGCAGTAGAACAGCTCGACGCTTACAGGTCTCCAAACGGAGTGCATCGTTACTGTTTACGTCACGTCGTATCAAATTTTAACAAGGAGTTCAAAGATATTGACCTAAAGAAATTGTGCCACAGAGCAGGGATGGCGCATACGGTGCAAAACTTCGAACGGATCATGGAGCATCTTAAGGGTCTGCGAAAAGAAGCATATGATTGGTTGTGCGAGATTGATCGAGAAAAGTGGACATTTGCTTACGATGGTGGGCTTAGGTGTGGTTCAATGACGACGAACATCTCAGAAGCGCTTAATGGTGTGTTCAAAGGGGCTCGCTTACTGCCTCCAAAAGCGATAGTCGACTTCAGCTTACATCGATGTTCCGCATACTTTCCTGATAGATATCAACAAGCAGCTGCGGCAATGGAGAGTTCTGAAACCGAATGGACTCCTTATGCGTGGAGGATGTTTAGTGACTGGTCAAATGCCTCGTTTGGGCATTTCGTAACTGCATTTGACCCTCGAATGCAAACAACATAGGTGTATACTTCTTCATCGGTGACTCAAAGAAAACACGTTGTGAACATTCAAAGAAGAACATCCACTTGGAAAATGGGACCAACATTTCATTCCATGTTCTCATGCGCAGGCAGCATGCCGCTAGTGGAATGTTTCTAGCACAGTTCATTGCTCCTTTCTACAGTAAAGTAGCATATTTTCAGTCATATCAGGGAACGTTCCATCTACTCGAGGACGAGCGATATTGGCATGCGGCTGATTTTTTCCTTGTGCATAATGAAGACCGATGTGAAAGAAGACGACCGGGTAGGCCAAAGACAACTCGTATTCGAAACGAAATGGATGAGGGTAGTTCAAGTCGGAGATCGAGACAGAGAGGTCGTGGGCGTTGATGTAATATGTCGTATCTGTTGGTTGATGTAGAATGTCGTACGAATTTCGGGCGATTTACGACTAAAAAAGTTGCTAAAAATATAAAAACATGTGGCAAACATAACAGCAAGAAACACAAATAAAATAACAGCAGTCCTAATTAGATAAAAAGTAAAGAAAATAAAAACTAAGGTATATAATGCCCTTCTGTGCCACATCTACGTGGTCGTCTATTCCTGTGCAGATGGCCACGGTCAACAGGAGCTTCGGGCTGCTCAGGGCGACGACGTCGCTGCTGGGGTCGCGGCGGTGACTCCTGCACAAATGGCTGATACGGAGGCGTGGCCTCGTCGTCATCATCATCATCAGCATCGCCGTAGCCGAGATCAAACCCCGGCGGTGTAAAATAACTACCATCACCGTACTGTGACGTACGACCACGTGAAGACGACGGGCCAGGGTCCTGCAACCGACCACGCGAAGATGACGGGACATGCATGTGTGTCGAGGGGACATCAGCGAACGACATGTGTCTTCGCTGTCGTCTGTCAAGGATAAGACCCTGCATCTGATGTATGAGGTCCAATCCTCCTTCCATCTCCTCCTGTAAATATCACATCGGCCCTATCGACGTGCTGTGCCTAATAGGTAACAATTCACTTCTTAAATAACACGTCCAAAATGAAATAAAAACCTAAAGAAGGACATGTAACTAACCATAACGTCGATAAATGCACTATCTCCCATCTGGAATCCTCGGTTCATGTGGATCGTCGATGGAGAGATGTAACGACGGGTGACCCTCCAGTACCATGGAAGGTAATCTGGAGTGCACTGTGCACCACCAACTATCTCCATCGCACCGACTATCCTCTCGTAGCGAGACACCCACAAGGCTTCGTACTGCTCGTGGAAGGCCCTCGAATCCCTTCCCGCGACATTACGTGTACTGTGTCGATGAAGATCAACGTCGAGCTGTCTCGGACGTTGCGGGACGGACTGAACCATCCCAAACTGTCGTAGCACGCGATCGGGATAGTGCCATTCAACGATGTTATAGAAGATGAATGGACACGACGATCGAACGCATGCTGGTCGAGAGTCGGCTCTCAACGCCATAATCTCTGGTGCCTGATCGTCGTAGGGTGCCCAGACGAACTGCTCCCAAGACATGCTATCGATCGACTCACGAATCGCACGCAAATTCGAGTGTGTCGATGTCGTATGATCGAAAAGCGCATTCCACCTGAAATCAAAAAAATATAAATATTTAAATATAAAATATATTTAAAAAATAAATACTTTTAACATTCAAGAAATATCTATTAAATATAAAATTTTTGGAACAAAATATTAAATATTTTAGTAAAAACTACGTAAAATATATTAAATAAAAAACAGAATATATATTAAATATATTAAATATTTTAATAGAAAATACCCTACCTCGCAGCATGTGGCGGCATGGGCAACTGAATTCCATCTTCTTCGGTGAGTTTCATCCGCACTCGCGGACGGATAATAACGGGCTGCGCAGGCAATATACGAATCCATGCCCATACCTACACAAAATTTAAATTAGTATCTATACACCTCAAGACAATTCAATTACACAAACTAACGCACCTGAAGCAACCGTAGAGCTCCACCGATGTTCATCTTTTGACGCTGACGAAGTACATAGCTCTCTGTACAAGAAAGCCAGCACGGCACTGCCCCAACTGTACATGTGCACGGCGTCTATGTCTTCGAGCAACGGGAGTAAGGTCATGGACGTCGAGCTGCCGCTGGAGTCGGGGAACAAAACCGATCCCATGAGTAATAGCGCATATGCACGTGCCCGCTGATCGACCTCATAATCTGAGCTGTGATCATCGATCTCGTTGGCTTCTAGCCAGTCTGCAAATTTCCTCAGTGACACCTTCGTCCCGGTGTACGCCCCCACAGCAGGTCTGTAACCAGTCAGCTCCTCCAAGTAATCGAGCCACTGATCATGCGTCCTGTGCTGGATAACACCACTGACCGAGTGACCATCAACGGGGAGTCCCCACAGCACACCGACGTCCTCAAGAGTGACGGTGGCCTCACCCACAGGCAAGTGGAATGTATGCGTCTCCTTCCTTCAGCTCTCTACGAGGGCCGTGATCAAGTGTGGATCTAACTTCTGAGATCCACAACTATACACGCCGTAGAAGGACATAGTATCCAACCTCTCTAGAATACGACCATGCAACCGCACCGGTCGTGAAAGCTTATCTCATACGACACTCTCCAAATCCCTAACGGTCAAAGGCGTGTCGAGGGCACCATCGGCGTTGGATAGTACATCGTTACAACGATGACTATCCTGGAATATCAGAAGTGATATGTCGATCGGACCGTAATATTCGTACGTATCCATCCTAAATTAGCATTTCAAAGTCAATATCGCTACAAATAACAATAGACAAACACATAAACTGACTTATGTGCTAACAAACGAATCAAATAACCTAAAAACCATAATTTCAAAATTAGGTTTTGATGCGGGTTTCACCCCGATCAACAATATTTGGTCGGGGAAAAATGGTGATGGGTGAAACGGACTGGGCCTTGTGTTCTTAATGCGTCTTAAAATATGTATTTTAATGTTAAAGAAGAGAAAATGAAAGAGACACAGATTTTACGTGGTTCGGACAGATGTCCTACGTCCACGGGTCGCCGGAAATAGTGTTTACTAGTGAAGACAGTGTTTACTAGTGTTTACACACTCGACCTTGCTTCGCTCAGTACAGTGTTTTTTCCATGGTGAAGACGAAGAAGATGAATACAGTAAAATATCTAAGTGTTTTGTGTGTTGTGTTGAATCTGTCTTCAATCTCGTCTCTCTCTATTCCCATATACCCAAATTCCCTTTGCTTTCCCAGCTGGCACACTTTCGGGACCACTTGACAGCGACGTATGGTACAACCTAGGAGAGACAGCATCTGCGATTGTACTATTGTCAGACTGACGCGCCTCCTCTCTGTTCACAATGTCGACCACTCCTAGAATGCCACGTGTTTTCTGCTCGATCCTATCCAACGTTTCCCGCTCAAGTTGCTTTCCTGTCAGGATCCACCTTACTTTTTCCGTACAGGGTTGCAGGTCCTCAAGTGTACTACCCATCTGGGCATATGTCCTAAAAGTCACTATCTTCAGGTGTTCGAGTAAAGAGGAATGCTGGTCTGAAGGTCACCCCTATCATTCAGTCCCCCTACTCTGAATTGTAATACGTCAAGTATTGCAGTTCGGAGTACATTTAAGAGAGCATTCACCCTTTCTGGTGCTACTCGGACTTTCTTAGTTGTCGTGCACTGTATTTATGTCGATGGGACATGCTCTGTGCTTGTCGCAGAGGAAAGGAGCATTCTCAGGGCGACACGTGTCTGACCCTGTCCCTTCCGCTTTTTTGAATTTTTTCGAGGCAGTCTCTTCTCGTCTTTCCCCCTTTTCAAAACCAATTTCCCATATTTAGAAAAAAAAACAGAAGAATTCCAATCGTCATCCTAGGGTTTCCACCGCCATTTTCGTCCCTAATCGCCCAGTGCCTCGAAATCGCGCAGCGCCCCAACTTCCTCTCTGTCTACGACTTCTTCAGGTATTATTCCGTTCCCCTTTCTTCTCATTTTTTGCGTCTTCGGCGATTCGCCCTTAGTTTTCCTGATTTCTTTCTTTGCGCGTCGAAGATATGACTGATAGCCTTGACTCGGCGGGGACGTGCTCGTCATCGCCGGGCCTTTCCGCGTCCTCCGCCGTACCGAGCGCCGCCGGCAAAAGGGGGTCCAAACGCAAGGCCTCGTCTCCGAACGCGGCCTCCCCCAATCTTTCCCAACATTCTTTGTCGTCCCGTCGGACCCGTTCGCAAGGGACCGGCGGGACCAGCGCAGGGGTGGATGACTGGAAGACGTTCGGCGCGTTGAAATCGACTTATCAGCGCTTGCGGAAGTTAGTCCCGGAGGGTTTCCACAGTTCTGACTTTCACGTTTCAATCCCAAGCCCTAATCAGCGTGCCAACTTCCCACCTCTTCCAGCCCTTGCTTTCTGGGAAAGCCAAGTAAGGGCTGGCCTACGTTTTCCAGTTCACCCCTTTTTGGCTGCCGTGTCGCAGGCTTATCGTGTGCCTTTGAATCAGTTCAGCCCTTCCTCGATTCGTCAGCTGGCAGCTTTCTACATCTTGGTTACTGCTGCGGGTGGGAGACCCTCTGTAGAGCTTGTTCTCTCTCAGTTTCAGCTTATGTCTGCCCCACCCTTTTTCTATCTATGCGCAAATCCACGCGGCCTTGTACATTTCTGCGACAAGGGCTCCTTCGAAGACAAAGAGTGGCACCCTTTCTATTTCTTTGTAGCCCCTTCAGAAGGCAGATGGGATTTCCCTCACCGCCACTGGGTACGCCTGATACCCCAGCGGTTACCAGGGGTCCAGCCCGAATGCTCAGAACAAAATAAGGCGGCCATCGACCTCTTAAAATCTTCGGGCTTTTGAGAAAAAGTTTAACATGGTCGAACTGGTAACGTATCCTGGCCTACTCCATCACTTCAGCCTCTCCCCCCAACCTCTACCTTTCAATCGTGAGGGTAAGCAGGTTTCCCTCCTGCTTCCGGACCTCCTTTTCCCAGTTTCTCCTCTAACTTAGTATGTTTTATGCAGGTATGTTGTTCTCATGGAGAGATGCATTCCGGGCCCTTCCTGTCAAACAGGAAGACTCTGCTGTCCCCATCGAGCCCCATTCTTCAGAAGGTCATAGTGCCCCTGATCCATCAGCTTCGAAGGTAGGTGAGAAACCTCCTGGTAGGTCCTTATCTCCCCCCCTGCTCCTTCTAGAGCTGACATACGAGATCCAGCTGTGGTGATATCGGATTCTGAAGGCGATGCTGATAAAAAGGGTTCCTCGCTTGTACTTCCTGGGAAGAAAAAGAAGAAGACTACTGTGGCGAAGAGAAAAAGGCCACATGCGGAGACGACCTCTCCTTCGCCTGATCTTTCTGAGTTCACTCCTTTTGTCCATGAAGGTCCTAAGTGGGGTATCGGTCGGCGGGCTGACGGAAAGATGGTGTTGGACATGCCTGAGAGCTATGAATCGTTGAGCCCCGAGGAGAAAATGAAATTCATCCAAGCCATCGTGCCACTCGAACAGCAAAAGGCGCTTTATCGTCAGTCTGACACTTCTGCTGCCGAGCTCGCTGCCCATCATTGGGCTAAGGTAATTCTCATCCTTGACCTCCTCACATTGATTACCTCTTTGTCCTTTGTTGAGTCAGATTTGATTATATCAGCTGTCCTTCCTACTGCCCACTCTTTTATCTGCGACCTTCCATCGGGGTTTGGAGCCTGGTGGCCCTGCACCCCCTGGAAGCGACATGCTTGAGACGCTAAAGAAGCGGGACTTGGAGATTGTAGATTTGGAGAAAGAACTTGAGCGAGAGAAGAGTGAGCGCGAAGCTCGTGTGCGGGATTTAGCCTCAGAGAGATCACGCCAGCTAGAGGTGGAGAATGCAGCCGCTCTTGCTGCTAAGGAAATTGAACTTACGACCCGTCTGCACCAGCTTATAAATGAGCAGCCGGCCCAGATCGACCTGAAAGTTAGGGAGCTGCTGGTTGCAAAAGAGGAGACCCTGAAGACTGAGTTGGAGCAGGACTTTGCTGCTAAGATCGAAGATAGCCATTCTACGGGGAAGTTGGAAGGAATGCAGCTCTGTCAGAAGCATCTCATGAGCTCCCCTTTGGGTATGAAGTTCGCAGCACAGCTGAGCCAGCATTGGCATGAAGGCTACCTGTATGACACTCTTTCTCTGGTGGATTTTGCACCCTTCATGCAGCATTACTTCCTAGGGGGCTTTGCTGCTGGCCGCGATCCTGCCTCTACTCTGGATGCCGCTATGGAAGCTATGACCGCCCCTCCATCTTTCAAGGGCAATCCAGATGTGGAGCCTAACCTGGACTTCTGGTCTACCAGCGTGCCTCACTGTTCCCCTACTTTGCTGGAGGTTTCGCCCGAGGTCCTTCTAGGCCAACTCTCCAAGTTAGAGAAGCTGTCTGCCACTTCAAAGGTCCCCGACTCCGCGGCCGGTTCTAGCGCTCCGCCCTCCTAGCTCACTAGTCTATTTCCCTCTTTTGAACACTTTATGCTGTTTTTCCTTTTTCGGACTCCTTTTGTTATTTTCCTGTTTTGAACACTTGCTGCTGTTCCTTTTTCCTGGGTATTACATGTTGCTTTTTTCTTCGTTGTTCCGTAGCGTAATCTTGCGGCATGTTTTCCATCCTGTCCTGCTTGCCTCCCAACCTAATCGCATTCGAACTTAAATATCTTGGACCCCTTTCGCTGAGTTCCTACGTTACTACCACTCTCTACTCCCCCTACTTCGAATGGTGCTGAGATCTGTCAGCGTATTCGAAGTACACCAAGGGCGTTCCTTCCGGCTCACCGGCCTCATTTTCCCCAATTACTATTCCATTGGGCTATGCTCGCCTCGAAATTCCTCTTCAGGGAAATATTAGCAAACAGAAACGCGTACCTAGGGGACTCAGTGGTGCATCAAGTTCGGTGTCCATTCTTGTTTTTTCATCAGGTTTAGGGATATCAACGAGCCTTCCCCCCTCTAAGAGATCAGCCTTGGTTGACATGGGGACCGACGAGGCTCTCTGATGGTAGCCTCATCCAGGCTTGCCAAACATTTGTCCAGTGTGGCCTGGAAGCAGGACACCTCTACTTGGGAGTCACCTGCACAGCCACATCTGGACTCATAAGTGCGCATCTGCGCGGCCGAATCTGGGCCAGCCACGTCTGGGCTTAAGGTGCGCATCTGCGCGGCCACGTCTGGGCCAGCCACGTCTGGGCTTAAAGGCGCATCTGCGCAGCCACGTCTGGGCTTAAAGTGCGCTTAAAGTGCGCATCTGCGCGGCCATGTCTGGGCCAGCCACGTCTGGGCTTAAAGTGCGCATCTGCGCGGCCATATCTGGGCCAGCCACGTCTGGGCTTAAAGTGCGCATCTGCGCGGTCACATTTGGGCCAGCCACGTCTGGGCTTAAGGTGCGCATCTGCGCGGCCACATCTGGGCCAGCCACGTCTGGGCTTAAAGTACGCATCTGCGCAGCCACGTCTGGGCCATCAGGGAATCCCGGGTAGTCTATAGACAAGATTCGTGATTCTCAATTTTGGGGAGGGGAACTATCAAGACACAAATTTCCGAAAGAACAATTTCATTCAACGGATGGTGCCTCGTTAAAACCTTGCCAAGTAAAACCCCCTTGGGATAAAACCTCGGCGTAGGAAAAAGAGTACACCTCCCTGTTTGATTTATGTACAACCCCTCATTCCCTTACTAAGCATAGTACTTTTTGAGTTTCGAGATGTTCCAGGGACGAGGCACTCCACGCCCTTCTTCATCCTCCAACTCATATGCGCCGCCTCCCAAAACGCGGGCCACTTTGTAAGGACCCTCCCACGTTGAGTCTATCTTCCTCAGTGGTTTGAGTACATCTGCTCTCCTCAAGACCAGGTCTCCCACTTGGAATTGTCGAGGCCTTACCTTCCGATCGTAAGCCACTTTTACTCGACTCTTATATTTTTCCATTCTTATCAAGGCCAACTCCCTGATTTCCCTTATCAAGTCCAGGTCCTCCCTTATGAGTCGTGTGTTCTGCTCCTCTTCATAGTGAATAACCCTATGCGTCTCCATCCCTCTCTCAACAGGTATCAGGGCGGCGGATCCATAGAATAGCTGGAAAGGAGTTTCGTCCGTGGCTTCTCGCGGAGTAACGCGGTATGCCCATAACACAGGGTCCAGGGATTCCAACCATTTACCACCCTCCTGCTCCAATCTAGCTTTGATCCCATGGAGGATGGTGCGATTGGTGACCTTCAGTTGTCCATTAGCCTGAGGGTGTCCCACCGAGACGAACCTCTGCTGTATTTTCATCCCCGTGCAGAACTCACGAACTCGGGCTCCACAAAACTGCGTGCCATTGTCAGAGATTAGGATCCGAGGGGCCCCGAACCTGCAACAAATATGATGCCACAAGAAATCTATCACGTTAGTTTCATCGATTTTGGCCACTGCCTTAGCTTCGACCCATTTGCTGAATAATCAACAGCCACTATGATGAACTTTTTCTGAGCCTTGGCGACAGGCATAGGTTCGACTATGTCTATCCCCCATTTGTCAAATGGGCAAGGGGAATGCATCAACCCCAACTCTTCCGCGGGTACGTGGATCTTAGGGCCATGTTTCTGGCAGCTTCCGCATCGCCTAACCAGCTCCTTAGCATCCCTCAGCAAGGTCGGCCAGAAGTACCCTGCCCTGACCACTCTCCGAGCTACCGCCTTGTACCCGGCATGGTCGCCGGCACATCCCTCATGCACCTCTTCCAATACTGACATTCCTTCCTTTTTAGACAGGCACTGGGCATAGGGATGAACAAAGGTCCTTTTGTATAACTCTCCTCTGATGAGGCAGAACCTTTGCCGAAATTTTCCTGCGTCCTTGTGTGCAGGATCGCGTAAGGCTTCCAGGACGGGAGCCCTCCAGTCTTCTTCTTCTCCTATACATCCCACCTGCTCCTTCCGATCCCCTCGGCTAGCTGTCAGCATTGTAACTTTTCGGGTCCCCTCAGGGATTGCGACGCTAGCCAGCTTCGCTAAAGAATCTGCTCGACCATTCTCCTCTCGGGGGATTTGCCGTATCTCGAAACTATCGAAAGTGGCTTTCAATTTCCCTACTCGCTCAGTATACTTCACCATCTTCTCATTCTTAGCTTCGTAGTTTCCTTGAACTTGCTGAGCTACCAACTGGGAGTCCGAGTATATGACTACCCCTGTAGCTCCTAGGCTGTTGAGGATCTCCATTCCTTCACCAAGGCCTCGTACTCAGCCTCGTTATTGGACGCTGGAAAGTTGAATGTCACAGCGAACTATAGTTCGTCCCCTTCTGGCGTAATAATGAGGACCCCTGCCCCGGCTCCAGTTGCTGTAGATGAGCCATCGACATAAGCTTTCCAGGTTGGTGACACCTTTCCTCGGGTAGATTCCAACAGAAAATCTGACAAGGCCTGTCCCTTAATGGCAGGCCGCCTTTCGAACTCAACGTCGTATTCGCCCAACTCAACTGCCCACTTAACCATCCTTCCGGAAAGGTCTGGCCTACTCAAGGTCTGTTTCAGGAGTAAGTTGGTGCGTACCCGTACTTTGTGAGATAGGAAATAGGGGCGCAGCCTCCGAACCGACACCATCACCGCCAAGGCTGCCTTCTCGATTTCAGAGTACCTGCTTTCGGCCCCCTGCATGGTCTTACTCACGAAGTATACCGGCTTTGGGTGTCACCCTCCTCTTTCAGGAGAACTGAACTCACAGCATGCTCCCCTGTAGAAAAATACAAGATTAGCTCGTCACCAGGTAAGGGCTTGGTCAGTAACGGCATATTATGTAAATAATTTCTTAGCCCTTCGAATGCCTACTGGCACTCTTCTGTCCACTCAAATCGGCATCCTTTCCGGTATTCTGAAGAAGGGTAGGCTTCTATCCGCGGACTTGGCGATGAATCTGCTAAGTGCCGCCAACCTGCCCGTCAAGCGCTGAACCTCCTTGATGCTCCATGGCGGCTGCATTTCCAGTATAGCCTTCACTTTATTGGGTTTACCTCGATCCCCCTCTTTGTCACCATATACCCCAAGATTTTCCCCGATTGCACCCCAAAGGTGCACTTCGCTGGGTTCAATTTCATACCACATGTCCGGATGGTCTGGAAGGCTTCTTCTAGGTCAACAACATGATCCTTAGCCTAAGTCGATTTGACCAGCATGTCATCCACGTACACCTCCATATTATAAGGAGGTTGTCACCGGTTTCAGCTTCGTTCTTAACTCCATTTGCTTGAAACAGTTCAAGAACATGATATCTGCTGAACTACCCCCGTCTATAAACACTCGTGACACGTTATATCCTGCCACGTCCGTCGTGATCACGAGAGCGTCGTTGTGGGGTCGCACGACATCGACCTCATCCTGCGCTCCGAACTGTATGTTCCCTATGGTTTTCATCTGACCTACTAGGCTGGCTCCTGTCAGAGCCTTTCCCTTCTCTCTCATTCGAGCATATGACTTCCGTGCTCTGTGTGAGTCTCCACCATTTGGGCCTCCTACTATGATGAGGATATAAGCTCTTGGCTGGCTGGGCCTCGGCCTGTTAGGTTCCAGCATAGGTTGCTTTCCCTTGTCTGGTAACGGGCCTTCACTCTCCCGAGGCTGTGCTGGCGGGACCGGCCCTCGATCTCGATATATAAACTCCTTAAGGTGCCCTGCTTTTATCAGCCTTTCTATCTCATTCTTCAGGTGCGTGCAGTTGTCAGTATGATGTCCATATTCGTTATGGTAACGGCAGAAGGGCCCTGACGTAGGCTTTGGGTGTCTTCGAGGACTAGCTCGAGGGTACCGCATGTCTGGATGCCTTGATGCCACAGCTAGGACTTCCTCTAGGCTCGTTCGTAGAGGAGTGTATTTCTGATACCTAGGAAGGAATCTGTTCGCGCCACCTGGCATAGGTCTTCTGATAGCTGAGGGGTGAACAATCCGTACGTTTGCCTTGCTTCGATTATGGTTCTGTGTTTCTTTTTAGGTACCACTCTGGGTGTTCCCTCTCGAATCTTTGCCAGCCTGCTTTCCTCCAGATTTATGTACTTATCCGCCCTGCCCAACAGTTCCTCGAACGTTTGTGGGGGCCTTTTGGAGAGCGACGCGAAAAAAATCGCCAACCTGCAAACCATGAACCAAAGCGTTAATTTTAACTGAAGTGGTGGCAGAAGGTACCTCCAAGGCTGCCACATTGAATCTTTTGATGTAAGATCGAAGGCTCTCGTCTGATCGCTGCTTGACTTGAAACAGAGACATATCCGATTTTGGAGGCTTCCTAGCGCTAGCAAACTGATTGATGAACATCTCCTGGAACTCCTCGAATGAGTGGATAACCTCCGGTTCTAGTTGGCTAAACCACTGGTATGCGGCTCTCACCAAAGTTGTCAGAAAGACTCTACATTTTACTCCCTCCGAGAAGTTATGCAGCAAGATGGTGTTCCTGAACCGCAGCACATGTTCCTCCGGGTCAGTGGTACCATCATACTCGTATGGCAACTGTTTAAATTTGAGTGCCACTTCCATTTCCAATAACCCTTTGGCGAAAGGCGTGCCGGCCTGATGCAACCCTCGCAGATGGGGCCTGGTTGTTTTGTTTCTGATCTCATCTACTACTTTCCTGAGGTCCGACACTTGCCTCCTAAGCTCCTGTCCTTGGGAACTGACAACTCCTTCTCGACCACGCATGCCATAGCTCCTCACCTCCACTTGCTGTTCCCCTGTCTTTCCATCTCCTTCTACCATGTATTCGCTGGCTATGGTCGCTAGAGGTGTGGCATTCCTTGGGTTCACTGGTCCTTCCTGAACTCCTCTAAGAGGTTCCCCACCTTGCATAGGTGTTGGGGCACGTGGCCCCACGTTCCTTTCTTCCTGGGCAGCCTCTTTCCTTGGCGAGTCCACGTCCGGCAGGTGACGCAAGGTTTCTTCTCCGGCCACCATGTCCTCTCCTACAGTTTCTGCCCACTCTGAGACATGCCCCTCTGAGGTTCTGCCCTGAACAGAAAAGAACAGAAAAGGACTGTTTCCGTTTACCAACAAATCTAGTTGTTCGACTGTCATGGTCACGGGAGTTTGGGGCGGCACGGCTCCAGATGGTCCTACGAAGGTGGGCGTCGGTGTACTCGCTGGGGCCTCGATCGGCGGAGCCAACGTCGGAGCCGGCGTAGGGCCTTCCCCAGCTTTCCCAGCAACTTCCTCAAACCGCCCTTGCAAGTTTTGTGCCAATGACGGTTGTTCCTCCATCGCGACCAACGTCTATCCGTCTACAAGATCTACTGCTCCTTTAACGACGACAATCTTCCACTATCTCTCTCACGTCTCACCTTCAAATAATCCAAGCTTGGCTCGCCTTCCTTAACCTCTCTTCAAACCGACCCCGAAACAGCCTGCCTTCCTTGCTACTACTACCCAGCGCACTCACGTCTCAGGCCATCTTTCCCACAGACGGCGCCATTTGATGCGGGTTTCACCCCGATCAACAATATTTGGTCCGGCAAAAATGGTGATGGGTGAAACGGAGTGGGCCTTGTGTTCTTGATGCGTCTTAGAATATGTATTTTAATGTTAAAGAAGAAAAAATGAAAGAGACACAGATTTTACGTGGTTCGGACAGATGTCCTACGTCCACGGGCCGCCGGAAATAGTGCTTACTAGTGACAGTCGGGATTTACACACTCGACCTTGCTTCGCTCAGTACAGTGTTTTTTCCATGGTGAAGACGAAGAATATGAATACAGTAAAATATCTAAGTGTTTTGTGTGTTGTGTTGAATCTATCTTCAATCTCGTCTCTCTCTATTTCCATATACCCAAATTCCCTTTGCTTTCCCAGCTGGCACACTTCCGGGACCACTTGACAGCGACGTCTGGTACAACCTAGGAGAGACAGCACCTGCGATCGTACTGTTGTCAGACTGGCGCGCCTCCTCTCTGTTCACAATGTCGACCACTCCTAGAATGCCACGTGTTTCCTGGTCGACCCTATCCAACGTTTCCCGCTCAAGTTGCTTTGCTGTCAGGACCCACCTTACTTTTTCCGTACAGGGTTGCAGGTCCCCAAGTGTACTACCCATCTGGGCATATGTCCTAAAAGTCACTATCTTTAGGTGTTCGAGTAAAGAGGAATGCTGGTCTGAAGGTCCCCCCTATCAGGTTTCTAAATAAGGGAAAATTTCTAAATCGAATCAATTATCTAAAATTAACGTGTTATATCAACATACTAAGCAACCCGCCCTATCTAGAGCACAAATTTTTCCAAAACACAAACATAAACGAAAGAATTTGACGAAATCTAACGAAACATCAAAAGCAAGATTTAAACAAATTAGGAGTTTCATACCAAACGAAGCTTAATCGACGATGACGAGGAATAACGGATCTATCACTGTTCCAAAACGCGCAGCAATCGCCCAGAAAAATCGCCGGAGGAATCGAGGAGGAGGAGAAGAGAAGAAATGAGGAAGAAAAGAATCGGCGCGGCTTTATTCAACGCGTCGTCGCGGGCATTAAGCGCGGCGACGCATCCATTAGCCGCGACGCCCAGTTAATTGGGCCGTTAGTCGGCCCAATTGATCTTTTACAAAAAAGGCCCGCGTTAAGCCCGATTGAGCCCGCGTTAAGCCCGATTAAGCCCGCGTCGCGTTTAATGGGCGCGCCGTCGCGTCCATTAATCGCGTTTCACCCGATTTTATTAATTTCCTCCACATTTGCCCTATTTTATTGAATATGGGCTTTAATTGCCCTATTTTAATTAAAACCCCTAATTTTTAAAAGGTCAAACTCCGGCCTGTACTTCGTTCAAACCTGACTCAGAGTTTTGAAACTAAATGTTCTAAAATTGCAATATCTAGTTTTAATTAATTTGCTTCTTTTAGAATTTATTTTCCTAAACTATCAATTATTCATCTTAGAACTTTACTTTGCTTCAAATTTGAAATTTATTTTCCTGAAATATAATTATTTAATTTGAGGCGTCTTTACAATGCCATCACGCCTAATATACAGAAAAAAAAATAAAGTTCTTTTTCTTTTTATTGGTCTACGGTATGGTGTAAGGGCATCTCCAAGCGATGCGCAAAAGGGATCGCAAATCAACGAAATAGTCCAACCGACACCATAACGCAAACAAAAAATGGGATTATACTGATTTCTCTCAACAACAAGGTTGCGTTTATAATATTTACCAACGCTTAATTTCCTCACTCCTACAAAGAGATCCATATTATATTATAATTTATTTTTTCTCATACAATATGTTAATTTATCTATTCTATTACATTTATTTAGTTCTTTTATATTTATATGGGATAAAACCTAAAATGGTCCCCGATGTTTACCCTATGAACCAATTTAGTCTCCGATGTTTCATGTGAACCAATTTAGTCCCCGATGTTATCGAAAATGAACCAAATTGGTCCCTCCGTCAATTCGTTCGTCAATTTAGACGGAGATTGCATTTGCGACGGCTTTAGCGACGGATCTGTCGCTAACTGAAAATAAAAATAATAAATTAAATATTAAAAATGAGGAAAAATGCAAAAAAAGGAAAAAAATTCAAAAAAATACAGTAAAAAATTCAAAAAAAAAGAGAGAATATTATCAAAAAAATTAAATAAAAATAAATAATAATAAAAAATAAAAATAATAAAAGTAATATAAAAACTAAATTTAAAATAGAAAATGATAAATTAAACATTAAAAATGAGGAAAAAAATACAAAAAAAGTTAACAAATTCAAAAAAGAAGAGAATTTACCAAAAACTTAAAAATAAATAATAATAAAAATTAGAAAATAATAAAAGTAAAGTAAAAACTAAATTTAAAAGAGGAAATGATAAATTAACCATTAAAAATGAGGAAAAAATCCAAAAAAAAAGGAAAACAAAATTCAAAAAATAGAATAAAAATTCAGAAAGACTAATAAATTAAAAAATAAATAATAATAAAAAGATGATAATAATTAATTTATTATTTAAAAAATAAAAATAAAATACGTTAATTTATAATTATTTATTTTTATTATTATTTTGTTATTTTTTTATTATTTATTTTTATTTTATTAGTAACATTCTCGTATTTTGAATTTTTACTCTTTTTGAATTATTTTCCTCATTTTTAAGGTTTAATTTATCATTTTCTATTTTAAATTTAGTTTTCATTTTACTTTTATTAATTTTTATTTTTATTTTTTTATTTATTTTTAATTTAGTTTTTGGTAATATTGTCTCTTTTTTTTTTAATTTTTCTTTTTTGAATTTTTACTCTATTTTTTTAATTTTTATTCCTTTTTTAGTATTTTTTTCCTCATTTTTAATGTTTAATTTATCATTTTTTATTTTAAATTTAGTTTTTATTTTACTTTTATTATTTTCTATTTTTTATTATTATTTATTTTTTATTTAATTTTTGGTAATATTCTCTCTTTTTTTACTGTATTTTTTGAATTGTTTTCCTTTTTTTTTGCATTTTTCCATTTTTAATATTTAATTTATTATTTTTATAATTTTCAAATTTCCGTCGCTAAAGCCGTCGCAAATGCAATCTCCGTCTAAATTGACGGACGAATTGACGGAGGGACCAATTTGGTTCATTTTCGATAACATCGGGGACTAAATTGGTTCACGCGAAACATCGGGGACTAAATTGGTTCATAGGATAAACATCGGGGACCATTTTAAGTTTTATCCCTATTTATATAATACGTAAATAATGTTTATTTATATTAAACTAAATAACTAAATCATTTAGGCTGCGGTTACTTCTTGGGATAAGAAAACGATACACAATTCTATCTCAAGACTAATCTTATCAATTATTCAAATATTATGCTCACTATTAATTATGACATAGTAATATTGTGTAGTTTCAATATAATTTAAAAAATTTCCCATGTGTTATATTTACACAAATTAACCTTGCTAAATGACTGTTTATTTTATCATATTGAATCACATGATATAATAGTGATTTTATAATATGGGGGGACAGGGGTGTTTTAGTAAATTCTGAAGAATTGTACGGACTAGATAAATAAACTCGGCCAAATCGAAGGTTTATTGATCTTGGATCCACTAGTTCATAATAACGAGCTTTTATATATTGCGGGCTCTCGAGACAAAATAAAATTGTAAAGTGAACAGCTGGACAATTGCATCCTTATATGACGACTAACTAAACACAGCCTTATAAATACTTAAATAGTGTTTTTATTTGTCTATTGGTAAAATTTGTGAAATTGAAAAATATGTGGTAGTATTGGAAAATTAAGCAAAGTTGGTTTGAAAGATAATATTTTGATAATATTATTTTGAACTTGAGATGGGTTTAATGGTTGGAAAAGGATCATTGTATTTTGAGTTTGACCCTTTGGGAATGAGTTTGTCGGTTGGAGATGTATTAAAAGACTATAAGGTATATTAAGGAGCGGATAATAACCTTCGTGGTAATCAAAGTGCTTTTTTTTTTCCTAATGAAGTGGCCCAATAATGTTATTATTACCGTTTCTTTACCTCATTTGTCCACGAAGGTGAAAAATAGATTACAATTAAATTACATGGGAAACTCCCACCTCTCATTTATTTCACACGTGTGGGTCACACATACGCAGGCTTTTGTTCGTAAACCAATAATCAAGCATATGATTAGATTTTGTATTGACCCATCGTCCCATTATACTATTATTTATACTAGTAATTACCGGGGCACGGAGTTAATTATGTATAAATATTAACTATTTGTAATAGTTTGTTTACTAACAATTAAGCTAAGATAAATGGGTATTTTAATTAGTAAGCTAACATAATGGGTACTTTTTTTAATATTATATTTATTTTTATTGTAATTATTATTGTGGGACACGTGTCAACACTACAACAAACTACATTTAAATGTATATATAGGATACAGTAGTATTAGAAATCGATGGTCCTTCCTAAAATCAATTGGTGATAGGAGGAGAAAGCCTCGTATATAGCGGCTCAAAGAGCTTAAATTATCCGATGTGAGACGAAACCACTTAGAATCTCAACACGCCCCCTCACATGTGGCATGACCGACCTAACACGTGGACATATGAATCGGGTGACGGTGAGCGGAAGCTCGCTCTGATACCATATTAGAAATCGAAGGGTCCTTCCTAAACCAATTGGTGATAGAAGGAGAAAGCCTCGTATATATATAGCGGCTCAAAGAGCTTATTATCCGATGTGGGATGAAACCACTTAGATCTCAACAGGTAGACCACATACTACCTAAAATCGTGGAGTACACAAACCACAACACTGCGAAACGTGTGTGGCTTCTGACGCCGTGTAAGGAGATAGGATGGCATCTTTTATTCTTAAGAAACCATCGTAGATAGATAAACAAGCTTTGAAAGTTCACTTTCGGTACCTAAGGTAGTAAGCATTTTTCCACCAACATGGAATATACAATGCAATCCGAACCAAGCTTTGCATCATCGTCGTCGATCGATAAATGGACGGCCATGATGAAGATGAGGAGGATGATGATGACGTGGACGGATTGGATTCAAACGTTGTTTCCGTGCTATCGATGGCATAGGACTTACAAATGGTCCGAATACTCTGCCCCGACCTTATCTCAGGCGCCACAGTTGCCGTAATGCATATACCTCAGGTGAAAAAACCTCGATATGTTATTACACTTGTTTTTATGTTCGTTTTTCCGGCCTTGGATAACGAGCTAACTTACGATTGGATAATGACATTATTCGATTTTGGCGACAGTCCATGTCGTATGCTAAACTAGCCGGGCTTCACCCCATCTATGGACTATGTAAGTTCCTTCCATATTCTTTCTAATTCTTTATTGTTACTTTTGTTCAATGACCATTCGAGGGCGAAAGTCAGTTTGGGTCCCCCCAGTGTTAGTATGTTTTTGTCTCTCGTGTTCAGATATGTCACTTTTAGACCAGAAGGATACAGATTTTGTGATGTTTTGGCGTTAATTTAACCGTTACGTTTGACGATATTTTACGGCTTGGGTCAGCTCGAATTTACGGGTCGATTTGATCCAACGTCCTTTGTCCCGCAAAAATTTGGATTGGCCCGGTCTGGTCCCTAAAATTTGTCAAACCAACGGTTAAGTTAATCGAGAAGCACATAATCGAATATGGGGACTAAAAGTGACATCTTGAAACATGGTGGACAAAAAATGCTAATACTCATAGACCAAAAATAACTTTTGACCTAAAAGTTTAAACATAATGGAATCTTATATATTCTATTTCCAACAGTTTTTATTTCGATTTTTTCTTAGTCGACCATTTGATCTGCAGACTCAGGCTTTGTGCCCGTGTTTGCATACGCAATCTTCGGGTCACCTCAGCATATCTCCGTCTGCCCAGTCTCGTTGATATCGCTACTGGCGTCGAGCTCGTTAGCCAATATAGTCGACTCGTCGGAAGAGCCGTACGCCGATCTCGCAGCGCTTTTTTGGCGTTCATGGTCGGCATTTTGGAATGCGCTATGGGGCTTCTAAGGTCGTCTGTTCGCCGTCCCATTGATTTTCCTATCGTATTCTCTTCGACAAAAAACCCTTTCTGTTTTCAATATTGTTTTTCCTTTTTCTTTTAAAAGGCTCGGATGGCTTATTCGATTCATTAGTCGTTCCGTGATTGCTGGCTTTACTACGGCTTCGGTCGTCGTGATTTCCTTGTCCCAGGCGGAGTATTTCTTGGGCTACGATATAGAAAGCAGTAGCAAGATTGTACAGCTCGCAAAGAACCGTCAAATGGGCCCCCGGCTCACGAGCTGTAAATTTTTAGGCCCGCCAGGGAGCAGGCAAGGCCCCAATATATAAATATATAAATAATTTATATAGATTTTTATGGTTTTTGAGCTATGATTTGTAGTTAATAACGTAAATAAATTAATATTATAGTTGGTTAAATTAGTATATTTTTAACTATTCCTGCAGGCAGAGCGGGCCTTCATTTCTCAGGTCCGCCTGTAGGCGCGCTTGCCCTGCCCGGCCGAATGGCAGGCTTTGACGGGCTACGGGCCGGCCCGTCCCGTCGGCCCATTTTGACAGCTCATATATATATATATATATATATATATATATATATATTCTTTAAAAAAAAGCGTGCTATAACACGCTTTGTAGTGTGGTATAGCGTAAAAGTTCTAAAAAACGCGTTCTAGAGTAACAAATTAAGGTTTTTATTTTTATTTTTTTTTTATTTTTTTAGTTTTAGTTCTTGTTATTCTGCTAGTAATTTTTATAAGTAAACGAAAAAATTTTCGCAATAATTTTATGTGTATGATTTATTCTCATCTAGTTATATAGTTTTATTTCAATTTTTATATTATTGAGAAAATGATGCATTGTACTAAAATGATATTGAAGTGACAACAAAAAATTTCCATTAGGGCTTTTTTGCTTGTTGGTTTGTTTACTTGTGTTGTTATATATTATTCTATTTTTCATTATAAATGGCTTATTCAAAATACTCACGCAATACATATACTATTTACGCTACGCATTATCGAAACTAAAATGCGATGTATTGTGCAATACGCGTTTCAAAACCTTGATATATATATATATATATATATATATATATATTTTCTTTTTGCGCCTTTTTGTAATAATTAATGTCTCTAGTTCTCACACTTTATTCGTCGTCTGGAAAGTTTTCGTGGCCGCCTTTCGCCATGGGTTCGATCACTCTAGCGATTCTCGCAGCCATGAAGCACTTGGTAATAAGTCTAGAAAAAAAAACAAACACTCCGTCGATTTTCTTACAATGATTTCTATCCAATATTCAGACGTTTGTGTTCCATAGGGAAAATCCAGCAAGAATTTCCGGTTCTTACGCGCGACCAGCCCGCTTACGGCCGTGGACCTCTGTACAATCGTCATACAATTTTATCATCCTCCTTCAATTACATTGGTTAGTACTATATACACATAACCCCAAATTTACGACGAAACCCTTTAGTGTAACATATTCGATAATCGTACAGATCGGTAAAATACCACAAGGGCTGCCAAAACTATCCGTGCCGAAGGGATTTGCGCATGCAAAGTCATCGATGCCTACTGCGATTATGATTACAGGCGTTGGTATCCTCGTAAGAAAAAAAACATTTCGGCGCCCTTTCGTTTTATTGGTTTTTATTACGATATCGTAGGACGTGATATTTATTTTTCTCCAAATTGTTTCTGCAAGGAATCCGTAGGGATTGCCAAAGCGCTGGCGGCCAAGAAAGGAAACGACGTGGATACGAATCAAGAGGTTGAAAACCTAAGCTTTGGAAAAAGAAAAAAGACTTCGTCCGTTTGCTTTCGATTTTTTTATTTCGCTTAATTTAGACAATAATCATTCGCCGCAATTGTTCGGCCTCGGCGTGTCAAATCTCGCGGGTTCCTTCTTTCAAGCTTACCCTGCGACCGGTTAGTAAATAACCTATTGCTCGCCTTCAGCAAACTAATTTTTAGGTATCTTCTTGTAATAAAATAAGCGTATGGTTCATACCGATGAGATAGCGTAAGAGGGAAAAATTGAAGATTTCACTTCGTACTTATGAGCGAAAAATAAATCAGATTTTCGTACCCTTCGTTCGAAGGTCAAATTCTACAGGATCAAACTCCTAAAAAAGGAATATCTATTATTTGATTCATATTCCGACATATGAAGCCCCCTTTAATGGATATTATTATTATAATTATTATTATTATTATTATTATTATTATTATTATTATTATTATTATTATTATTATTATTATTATTATTATTTCAGGAGCGTTTTCCAGGACAGCGGTCAACTACGAAAGCGGAGTAAAGACGGGCTTGTCAGGAATCGCGACGGGAATTATCACGGGATGCGCACTACTTTTCATGACGCCGCTGTTCGAATGTGTACCTGGTCTTGTAATAATTTCGCCGGCCTATCGATTGGTTTACCCTTTTTTTAAAAAAATTCACGCTGTTTTCTTTCTTTTTGTGCAGTGCGCTCTAGCCGCTATAGTGATTTCGGCTGTCGCCGGAGTGGTAAGTCCCTCATATACGAGGGAAACAAAATTCATTTACGACTAATCTTTCTTTATCGATGCTAATTACAGATGGATCTTGACGAGGTCATTTTCTACGGCGCATGGATAAAAAGTAGTTCGTCGTATGGTTCGTCACTTGCGTCTTCGCCTTGTTTCTCGGCGTACAGACTGGCGTCCTCATTGGGGTTAGTATATTGCGCTTTTTATCCGTAATTTATTATTTACGCATCCATCCTATGTTTCGCTATTCTTGTTGACTCTGTTGTCATAAATATTCTACTCCATTGCTTAGGTTGGGACGTCCCTCGCAATTGTCATCCATAAATCGGCCAATCCACGTATCGGTAAGTCGCATTTTCCTTCCAAGAATCGAATACAACGATACGTAAGAAGGTTTTGTCTTACCTTCCCACTTTTAGTATAATCCAACTCCATTCAAAAGTTGACACGTGGCAACACTTATCACTACTGAACTCATGCTGGTAAACAAATCAATCAGTTAGATTTTCGAAACGTCATCGGAAAATTCCATGTGTCTGAAATCCAAACTAAGTTGGATCATACCTACTTGGGTAGGATAGGATAGACCACGTAAGATTGATCCATTATGCGATTTTAACTTTGGAATCGTTGGTTATCGCAGCTCGCTTAGGTCGTCTGCCCGGGACCACTGCATACAGAAACATTGAGCATTACTCAGAAGCGTACGCATACGACGGTATTGTCATCATTCATATCGATTCACCGATCTATTTCGCAAACGCAAGCTACGTCAAAGACAGGTTCTCGTAGCGCGCCCGTTTTTTATCGTACGTCTAGCGAAAACGTAAAATTTCGACTTATTCTTTTATTTTTTTTGCATGTGTCTCTAGGCTTAAAGAATACGAAGCCGAAACCGAAGCCGCCGGAGTTTGCTTCGTAATAATTCAAATGACGCGTAAGTCAATAGTCCATCTCTCGCCTTCGATTGAAATGTGTTTTGACGACAGTGATCAATAAATAGTAAATACTATCAATTTATTCTTTTTAAACATCTAAAAACAATACAGAATTAAAATTAACTTATAATTAACCTTTTAATTAAAAAGCTCTACTACAATTCAAAATAATCGCACATACTTCTACACGTTTTTATAAAGAGTTTACGGTGGATAAAAACTGTAAATTAGAATATAATTTGATCTGTCAATTTAATTAAAAATTTTAAAGGAAAACACCCACTAACTATAACAGGTTGCAGCTCTAATACTTTTTACAACATACTATATATACCACGCCGTCTTTTTTGTCCTTTTTTTCTTTAGCCGTTTCGTACGTAGACGGCCACGGCGTCCAAGCATTGCAAGAGCTTCATCGGGAATTCAAATCGCGGAACGTATAGATTACGATCGCCAATCCCAATCGGGAGGTCACGTCGACACTCGTAAGATCGAGGACGGCGGACGTAATAGGAAGAGAGTGGCATTTCGTTCGTATGCACGACGCCGTCCGAGCATGTTTGTGGCACGTCGGGAAATTAAATGCGTGTCGAGGAACGCAATCGTCGTCGGGATTTGATGATCATGGTTCTCTAATGTCTTTGTTGGAAGGAGGACTTGATGACAGTGATGATAGTGATATTGAGAAGCCTCTTTTAGTACAAGGTCCTTAGGCCTCTTTTCATTTGTATGTTGGTACAACATTTCTATTGTGAAATTTATGAATAATTAGATGGATGTTTTTTAATATTCATAGGAACTATCGGATATTGTTATATTGAATATTGATGAAATTTTGTTGAATATTATTTGTGTTAGATGTCGATAAGCTGTCACACCTTTGAGGTGCCACATAAGCCAAACTTGATCATTGTTAAGGGGAATCCAATGACGTACGATCCAAGGTGCACGAGTTGAAGAGTTCAACACTTGGAGTTGTTACCCTCGGTTTTTATAGCTAACGGTAAAATACATTAAAAATCAAGGGTCCCGCGAGTAATTGGGTGCGAAGGAAATGGTAGACGCGCGAGGGGGTATCCCGAGCAGACGGGGGACAGCTTAAGAGAGAAGATCCCAGGGCAAGGAGAAAAGAGGCTGGAAGGGAGAGGCTTGGTCGAGATGATCTAGCCTGAAGAGCTACTCGAGTGGCCCGAGTAGAGGAGGAGTAGGACCGAAGACAGATTGGTTGCGAACAGAGGAGTCAGGCAGGAGCCCGAGCATCACCGAAAACCCCATTGGTGAGGCAAAAGCCCGATCGACGGAATAGTGCCGATGACGAAGAAGGAGTAGGTGCCCGAGTAGGGCAGTGAAGTCGTAAAGAAAACTGAAGGAGGAAGAGGATATGAGAACGTGGGATCGTGGGGAAGACCACGTTTCATCCACGGAGCTCGCGGGAAAAGCGGGTTAGGGTGGAAGACTAGGTCAAGGCAAGATGATTTGAGGTTAGTATAAATAGTAACGGTTATTTCACTTCCCAGGTATGCCTAAACGAACATTGAAACTGTCTTTCGAGCCTAGAAAACCTATATTCACCCATTTTCTGACTTAAGCATCGGAGGGGCTCCGCCGGCACCAATCCCGGCCCCCTCTAACGTGTTTTTATTGAGTTTTGAGTGATAAGCTCGACGGAGAAGATTGACGAGGCCGAAGAACTCGTGCCGGGAAGACAGCGAGGAAAAGAGTAACTGCGCCAATCGTCGTTTCAAGAAGTCATTCTACGCGGTCCACATCAGGAATGATCTGACCCAAAAAGCATTGGGCGATCCGAGCGCTAGGGTTCGAATCGACGAAGGACGGTGTAAAGGCAGTGCGCGACTGAGGAGGTGCGCGCGAGGCAAGCGTGGACTAGGAAGATGGGGCATTATGGGCTGCGAGCATCTAGGCCCGTGGTGAGAAGAGGCTCCAAAAGGAATGTTTGAATGGGTCAAGGTAGTTGAGATATTTCGGAGTAGAATCAAATAAATTCGGCCAAATTTGGTGGAGATCTTCAAGAAATTTATTGTTGCAATATTCTAAGGATTCCCTTATCATTCAAACAAGAGCCTTGGGCTTATAAATAGGAAAATTTGATAGCTGCCCTTGGGGGGACAAAAAAGTTGAGCGACTTCCAAGAACACACAATCAACACAAATGCATCGAATTCGGCGCGAGAATTCGAGGGATCACACTGAGGTTTTCACGAGCGAGTTAGGCAAGTGATTAAGATCCCAGAAGGGACACTTCGAGGTAGCGAAGTGAGGTCGAGGGTTATTCGGCGCCACATGAATTTGAGTTTTCCTTTTGTGTAAACTGTTCGCTGGGAATAAAAAATAGGGATAAGCCGGAGAGCGAACTCCGGCGAGTTCCCTTCTTTTGATGAACGTTGTCTTGTTTTATACTTCCGATTGACAAAGTAGGGCAACGTAACTCAGAGGCTTATCGCGGTTAAGGCAACAACTGATTAGTCGCGAGCTGATCGTAAAGGCGCGGCGCTTGTTAATTCGTAGAAAAAAATATATATCTAAGCCTCAGATTTGTGACATAAGATATGCTGGATAATTGATTACATTTATTGAGATTAGCTTTAAGTTATAAATAAGATTTTATCTTTTGAAATATTTCTCGTTATAATTATGTTTATATAATAATAATGTCGTAATAGTCTTAATCAATGTATAACCATATCCGCAATCTACGCTGCCAAGCATTGGGATTGTCACGAACAACTAGGCACAATATCTACCTGGGGCTGCCCTCTGTCGTAGGTCGAACCAAGAAAGAAATTTTCGGTTACATCACGGATCGTGTATGGGAGAAGATGAAGGGGTGGTCGGAAAAATTGTTATCTCAGGCGGGACGCGAAGTGTTATTAAAATCGATAATTCAAGCAATTCCTTCCTATGCGATGAGTTGTTTTTTATTACCGATTCAGGTCTTAAAAGATATTCAAAAGCGCATGGCAAGATATTGGTGGAGCTCGACGAATCAACACAAGATGCATTGGATTGCATGGAATAGGTTAACAAGCGCAAAAGAGATTGGGGGCATGGGTTTTCATGACCTTCGTTATTTTAATCTAGCGCTTCTTGCCAAACAAGGATGGAGATTATTAGCTCGACCAGGCTGCCTCCTCGGACGGCTCTTCAAGGCAAGATACTTCCCAAATGCACCTTTCATGGAATCTGCCCTTGGAAGGAATCCTTCGATGATGTGGCGGGGCATTATGGTGGCTAAACACTTGCTCTTGTCTGCCGTCCGTTGGCAAGTGAGATCGGGGACGAGCATCAAAATATGGAAGGATCCATGGTTAAACCGCTCCTTTTACTTCAAGCTGTTGACCCCACCGATATCGGGCCTGGCTGAATGGACTGTATCTGATCTTCACCTTCGTGGAACGAGCATGTGGAATGAGCTGTTGATTAGATCGATTTTGCTTCCTATCGATGTGGAGGTTATTTTAGGCACCCCGCTTAGCTCCAACCTAGGCGCCAATAAACTGATATGGCCTATTCGAAAGATGGAAAATATTCCGTTAAATCGGCATACCAGTTGGGAAAGCAGTTGGACACTTTGGAAATGGCAAGCTCCAGTTCGCCGCCGAGCTAAAAATTTTTGTGGCACGCTAATGTGATTCCGAAAATCAAAATACTTATTTGACGCCTTTGTCGTGATGCTCTTCCTACAGCATGAATTTAGCTAATCGTGGGTGTAACATCAGCCCTCACTGCCAACGTTGCGGATCTCCTTACGAAGACTCCAGCATGTGTTCATCGACTGCCCGAAATCCCGCCAAATATGAAAAGCGTCAAATATTAATGACCTAAAGGCCTGCTGGTCAACTTCAGCTGAACTATGGGTACGCAATATTTCTGAAATCTTGGCACCGTGTGAATTTGCTGCCTCAACCTGTTATGGGCGATATGAGATTCTCGTAACAATTCGACGATGAAGGGCAAGACTATTCCGCTCCATATCTCTATAATGAAAGCGGATGATGTTACATTGTGTTCCCGTGTGTTTCAAGCAGCAACAATTCGGAATCAACCTAGTCCTCCTGATAAATGGTGTTGTCCTCCTTCAGGTATAATGACGGAGCAATACACTTGCGACATGGCGGAGCAGCTATTGGATTCATAGCTAGAGATGAATATGGTGTTTGTCGTGGTTGGTGCACTAGATTCTTTCGAGGTTCGTTCAGCCCGGAGACTATCGAGGCGATGCGGCCTTCTATGCAATGCAATTTGCGATACGAAAGAATTGGCTATCCGCAATGTTCAAAGGGATTGCCTTATAGTGGTGGAGTATTTATCGAAGAGGTCATCCGATTCAGCACATATTGGAGCTATTCTACACGATTGTTTACAACTTTCGGCTCTATTTTCTTCAGTTTCGTTTTCGTTTATCAAGCGCAAGGGCAATAGCTGCTCATTATCTAGCTAAAATTCTTGGTTGCAATGGTGAGGGTCTTTACCTACGCAAGCTTTAGCTACATTGTCATCTGAATAAACTGCTGCGTTACGATAAAAAAAAAAAAAGAAAAATTATAACCATATCAAATTGATCTGTAGGTTTTTACTTGCACGTCAAAATGGTTAACTATTTGTAGCACCAAGTAAATATTACAAACTAATCGAACAATGACAATCAAACTTAGACCTGTAGTATCACTCTTTCTTCTCCAACTTCAAAAAGATCATCACCTTCGAAAAGGGCATTCGCGCAACATGAACGAAGAACTCCCATTTTTAACAAAATTCCCAAAAAGAATTAACGAGATAAGAAGAAACACAAAACAAGAAAAAGAAAATGATTTCATCCCCTATTATTAGCATAACTGTGGATAAGAATGTAGAATGATGAGCTTAGAATTTTTTAATTTTAGCAACAAGGATACAGATTTTTTTTTCTCCAGAGAGCAATTGTGCTACCATGGTTACTTAACCTTTCTTTAATCTTGCACTCAAAAGTTAATATTTCAGTTTCTTGAATCAGCTCTTCTTTTCCTTTACCATACTTGAACATAAACCATAAAAACCTTCATACTTTTTATCAGATACAGAAAAAATGGAGCATCACAGCTAACAGTCAAAAGCATATACCAACTATAGTTGTTGAAGGCTTAACAAAGACAAAAGTAAAAGAAAGCAGAGCAACACAATCACTAAGATGTAATAGAAATATGTCCATTTCTTGGACAAGTTCGAAACCAGAAAAAAAAAGGAACCAAATCATTGAACTGATACAAGAAAAAAGAAGAGTTTTAGGTACGGAAATAGTTTTGAAGAAGGTACTGCAAACACGGACCAGTTTTACATAATCTCTTGCGAACGTCTTACACAACGGCCCACCTTTTTCTTGAATTCATCTCCCTGTTCTCTCCATTCCTTCTGCAGATGACAAGAAAAAAACGAGAAATTAACGACTAAGTTCCAAACAAAATAGCTGTAACATAGGAGAACTCATGCATTTCAACTTACGGCAGCTTCAACGTTAGCAGGGGATTCGTCATTAGGGCTTGAAAGCATTGATATTATGCTTAGTACTATACTCTCCACCTGCAAATAAAACCAGTTAAAAATCTTACGAAGGCAGGCAACAGTAGAACCATGAGCAGTGGGTGGCACATGCTCACGCATCATCGAAAATGTACAGAAGGGATCTTGGTGAAAGCTTAACTAGTTGAAGGATTGTAATCTTAATCCTGGTAAAGTGTTCCACAAATGGAACACGACCAAGTTGCCGAAGATTTAGCTTATTGACCAGCAACTAGTACATTATAATCAGAGCTTCAAGGGAGGTCAGTATAACCATCTAGAAAATAATTTTTCAATTTCATCTAAGCTTCGAGATAAAATCTATTTGCAATTTGCATAACAAAACTTCAGCATCTGTTCAAGACAAAAAATGCACGAGGTGGGCTAGCGCTATAGCTCTTTGCATTGCACCGCCTTGAAGATAATGTTAGTATATTCCTCTAGGTCATTATAATAAATTAGCCCTAATGATGGTCGGCCAAATATAAAGGGTCTTATGCTTCAGAAGGTTTTATCATTTATTCCTCTTTCCTAGGCTGCTGCAGATCACTAAATCATATACCTTCTATCACATCACAAGAAATTTCAGCAGCAATAATAAATTGTGAAGATTACGGAAGTAGAAAAGCAAGCTTCATCTTGGGCATACCGTGTGAACAGGCGACCAACGCTCACTAGCAAGTTCGTAACCATTTGGATCGTCACCAGGAGGATGAAGAATTGAAATGCAAACCTTTCCATCTTTATAAACTGCATCCGCGTGAGAGTTTGAGATTAACAAACAAGAAAACACAATTAAGCTATATAGAATTCATACTCAAGAAGTGCAAACCATTAGGATGCCACATCTCAGAAGTAAATTTGACCGTCGGAGGGCTGTTGGGGTAGTTTTGAGGGAAGGACATTATAGCATTGAAAAACCCTCCTTCACTGCATTCAACATTTGTGATAAGAAAATTAGAGTCGAAATTATACATCACGAGAGAACATCAAATCAAACTGTTGACGGGACTTAGGCAAGACAAAATAATCTAAGAAAGACTTCACATCTCAAATGACTTCACTTTGCAATTCAAATTTGTTACGAAGCCTTTGGATATCATGACGTGAAAAATAACGCATGCAGTACATGTACATCGGGTATCTGGTATAGCACTTAAAGCCACATGCAATCTATGTCCACACATGGTATTAAGATATATTAACCATTTCTTTCATCAAATAAGATATATTAACCATTTCTTTCATAAAAATAAGAAGTGATACAAATAGTGAACTTATTTATCACTCATCAGTTTCATGAAAGGCATGCTCAAGGCATACTTGTATTTCGTTGGATGACTCAACTATTCAGTAGTGTGACATCTAAGTGAATCAACCTCAACTCAACTATGAGATTAACAAAAGCTTTAAGAATAGAGAAAAATGAATCCTGTTATGAAGTCAGATGCCAAATGCTTGAAGCCTTATGATTAAGAAATTGTCAAATGCCAATAAAACCAGCTGCAATGAAACTAGAAATGTCTCCAAACTTAATCTTAAGTATAACGAGAAAAAAGTATGAACGTGCACCGAAAAGATCAACTAACAAATCTGACCATGTCCAATTTAACAAGATCTCAAAGAAGCATACACAACATAATTACAAGACTGCAGCAGAACAAGCCCATCATCAAGAAGCAGCCATAGAAAACCAAATAACTACCGAGATTCCACAACCATACAAACAAAACCTACTTAATTTACTCAGTTACGAACAAGAAAATTATCAACTTGCAAGGAAATGAAAATGAAAGGACTCAACTAAAGGGTGTCAGGAGGTCCAATAATGGTAACACTCCATTCAAACAGGTTGCTTTCATCCAATAAACCCGCCGAGAAACCATCGACTGGCGTTTTGCACAGATCTGAACACAAAACCATTAGATCATCAAACACTTCTTATCTTCTTAACGAGATAAGCCCCAAAAAATCAAGAACAGAAATTAATAAATTATTTCCCAACAATAAATCATTTCGCAACACAAAACATCAAATAATTGGTTCAGATCAATAACAGGAAACCTTTGAGCTGCTTTTGGAGGAGCAAACTAGCTTGAGAAGCCGAAGCCATCGAATTATCGCAGGTTCATAAAAAAATAGAAGTTAATCGAAACTTCTAGGGATTGAAGATGAGAGAGACGCATCAATCTCATATGCATATGAACGTCATTTATACGGGTTTTTAAGTAAATAGGTTGGTCATCTTTTAAAAAATAGCACCCACGAATTTTACCTTTGTACCATTACGAAGTCTGCCATAAAGACTATTTTACCCTTATTTAATGTCAATCAACAACCTCAACAACACTTAACGAAAAAAATAATTAAAGGGTTTACAGGTTATACTGTAGCGAATCTGAAACATTAGACCCGTGATAGAAGGGAAGGGTAAAAGTAAAAAAAAAAAAGCAATCACTGTCCCTTTTAGTAAAAAAGCAAGCGTTCTCTTCCGTCCCTGCATTGCAATTCGTTTCCTCTGCAACTCAAACTCAAATCCGAACCTCAATCGACTCAATCGACAATGGCATTCAACGCGAACACCCAAAGAGTGGAGGTATGCGTTATACTCTTCGCCTTCTTCAATTTAACGCGAGAAGGGGATCTGGGAACGACCCATCGAACCCTAATTTGGTGTACCCGTGCTTGCTAGTTTAGGACCTGTGCTTGCAAGCATAGGACCTGTGCATGCAAGCGTACGTCGCTTTTTAATGCATGGGTCACGTGCTTGCAAGCACGCGACCCCCGCTTATGAGGAGGGGACCTGTACGTATTTCATGGGACTCGCCCATAAGATGATGGTCCCAGCACGGGTCCCCTGCTTATAACGCTCGGGTCCCATGACCTTAACGGGAGGGCGCCGTGTCACTGCGCGCGCGCAAGGTCATGGACCCGCTCGTTATAAGCAAACCAGGGGACCCGCGCTTATACGCATGGAACCCATGCTCATAAGCGGGGGTCTCATGCGCATCTGGGCTTGAGTCTCAGCATATGCGATGTTGTTCCCTGCACATCTGTGCACAAAGGTTTTCTATTTTCAATATTCATACCACGTAATTAGCTAAAATGTGTTTTACGTATAAATTAGGTTGTGATGAAGAAGAAGTTCGGCACAGGGGCGAAGTTCCTAATTGCCGTGAGCGGAGCTCGTTATATGGCGATGCCAGCGAGCTGATAAGACAGTGTCTTAACCAAGAAGAATTGCAGATTTTGTGCCGAAAGTTTGTTCGGCCGCCTTGTTAGTGCCGAGCCTGATTTTAACCTCTCGTGCCAGTTGCTGTGGTACCTCATCCAGAGCCAGACGAGGCTGCACAACCGCGAAGAGCTGTGGATGATTATTGGCGCCAAACCACTCCGAGTTTTAAAATCGGAGTATTGCCTACTCACCGGCTGAAGTTCGCAGCCGAGATACCGCTGGTAAACGACGACTCACAATTCACGAGGAGACATTTTGGCCGTAGATCAACAATTCGCATGACGGACGTCAAGCATGCGTTGGAGGAGTTGTCTGGCGACGAGGAAGATGTGGACTTCGAGAAGCTGAAGTTGGCGGACGTCTACTTCGCCACCGCCGTGTTGATGCCTCGACCGTCGAAGAAGGATACCGTCGTTAGTCCCTGGGTCCTTCGTCTCGTCTCGTCAGTATCCTTGGGGCAGCGTGGCTTTCAATGAGGTCATACGCAGTGTAAAGGTAAATCTACGGGAGAGGGCACGGGAATGACTGATCAGTGGGTTCGTATAACCACTTCAGGTTATTTATAATTAAGCTTCTTTGCATACCTTGTTTTGACATATAAATAATTGCTAATACATTTTGCGTTATTTGTATTCAGATACTAGAATACGAGTGCATATCGGGCTTTGAAGACGCCTGTTCGGGGCGCAAAGAAGAAGATTTTTTATGCCACGCATGCTGAGGTGGGTGATGAAAAATTGACCTCGCAAAGCATGCCGAGTCTTAGGACGGTCGCATATGCCGTCGACGGGGATTTTGTACTAGGATTGTTAGTGTCGTCAGCGGAGGAGTTCAAGGCGGCGTACGTTAGGGACATCGTTTTTTACGTTGGGGCGGCACACGAGCTCTTTGACCGTGTGACGGGCCTACTCCTGCAGGTAGTGGAGGTTAGGTGTTCCCGTGGCCACCGCGATCGTGGCGAGGGTCCTAGCCGGCAGAATTTCGAAGCTGAGGTAATTCTCCAAATCGAGAGCAGTGGCCGTCGCGACGACGATGACTTAGCTATTGTACCTGTTCAAGAGTTTTCCACACATGTGGCGGTGGTTGAGGCTGGAGCTTTTGGTGCTTCGTCGAGTGCCCGAGGAGTTCGAAGAAGAGGCAAATCGGTCATAGAAATTGTTGATCTAAGTGATGAGGATTCAGAATCAGATAGAAATGAGAAGTGGAGCAAGAAGTACCTCGGGCGAGTGGACATCTCCGGGCGTCAATTGATTCATTTATGTGATCGCGTGCTCATTGACAAGTACCTTGAAGCGGCAAGATTTAGGTAAATTTTTTTTCTTTCGATGTCAAACTCATTTATCGTACATAAACACGTAATAATTTGTTTTTGAAGTGATAAGGTTTGGGAAAGTGACATGTTCGACGTGGATGCCCAAGGCTTCTACATGTTGCTCTTCGATGATATGCTTAGGGGTGGGATCGGGTCGGGTTTTCCGGGTCGGGTACCCGATAATATCGGGTAGTGAATTAGACCACAGTCAGAAGTCTATTGACGTCGTCCACGATATAGCGCCACTCGAAGCCAGAAGGCGCATTGGAGTCGTAATCGTTAACTCATTTTCTGCTACATCAACAACGAACCACGCCCATCGGCCTCGCGTACGAATGGGGATGGCAACGTGGGTCGCTAGATCCCACGATCTGTTCTTCCAATCTTCATCTTCTCCCCGTGCGAAAGGGAGCAATCTCTTGAAGCCTTTCCCACTTGGCTTCCAAGTGATACTTAGCACCCCTCGCTCATCGACGAGCGTCTTAAAGCTATGGGGCATGTACGCGACATAGCTCGCAACCGATTTGCTAAATTTCTGCATGTTGATGATCCCAGCGATGCATTCATCGACGTGCTGCAATAAAATATAGACCGTTATTCAACACATTCAAGTAAGGTGACGAAAGTTATCCGTTAATACTATCTCGTCGAGCGGAATACCCTCAGTCGGAAGGTTCAGAAGACATCCAGGGTCGTGTTTTTTTAACTTTTCGTCGAATTTCGCACCAGTAATCTTCATGAGCGTTAAAAGTTGACTTTCGACTTTCGGCCAAAGATTGGTCGCCTTGAACTGGATATGCCGCTCGAACCCCCGAAAGAGGAGCTTTCACTATAGTCGTCGAGGGCAAATCGGAAAAAGGCGTCTGCTGGTACCAAGATGGCTTCTTCGTCCGCTCAGGGGTCTTCTCTGTCACGACGCCTTTCCTTTGTCGGTCGCTTGGACAGAAACCGAAGCACCGACGTGCGTCTCGACCTAAGCCTCGTCCTCCGAAGCCTCGGCGTGCGTCTCGACCTGAGCCTCGTCCTCCTGAGTCTCGATGTGCATCTCGACCTGAGTCTCATCCTCCTGAGTCTCGGCGTGCGTCTCGACCTCGTGAACCCCGACACCATAAGCGCCCATCTACAACGATGGGACCACCTCTTCTATCCTCTCTTCCTCTTCGCCGGTCCATTCCGGTTGGACATAGTGTTCGTAACGGGAATGAGCTCATTCGGATGGACTGTGACCGTCCATGCCTCCTGGTTCGGACAGCCATCCGGTCCCGTGTACGATGTTTTCCATCTCTCATCGTAATCTATACAAGAAAATTCCAAAATAAGTACATATTGTTTTTCCCGTCCTTAAGTATAAAAACTTACCGTAACACCTTTCGGCGTGTGTAGCGTGCGATCCACTACCAATCTCGCTTGGATCGACATCTACATCGTAAATAGTAACTGATAAGTAATCTACACAACTTAAAAAAATAAGTATAAAAACTTACTATAACGAGCTTCGGTAGGCGGAGTGCGCGATCCGCCAAACCATCTACTCGCCAAACCCTGAACCGAGTTCCCCAACTCCCTTATGTTTTCGCCCCACGATCGCATTTGGGTCCAATGTTCCTCGTAAGCATCCCACCTTCTCTCGTTCGTCGACCACCGTCGACCCTCTTCGTCCCGAAACTGTTGGAAGTGCGCGTCAAGTTGGTCGAATCGCCCAAACAAGTGGCGAAGTTTTGGTCCACACGACTCGACCATTCCTCGAAGCGTGCCTCCAATGCGAAACCATGATCACTTGATGGACTGGACTTGCATGGAAGCCGTGCTCGTGTGGATGTTCGGGGATGTCGACATGATGCCTCATCATATCGTCGTCGCGACGGCCACTGCTCTCGATCTGGGGGATTACCTCAGCTTCCAAATTCTGCCGGCTATGACCCTCGCCGCGATGACGGTGGCCGCGGGAATACCTAACCTCCACTCCCTACAGGAGTAGGCCCGTCACACAGTCGAATAGCTCGTGTACCGGCCCAATGTCAAGGACGTTGTCTCTAAAGTACGCCGCCTCCAGCTCGACTGCTGACGGCACTATCAACCCTCCTACATGGGACCCGTCAGCGGCAGCTGCGACGGTCTTCGTTGTCGGGCATCCCTTTCGCCCCAATTGTTCGTCACCCACCTGAGAATGGCGTGAAATCTTCTTCTTTGCGCCCCGCAAACTCGTCTGCAACGCCCGTTATGCACCCGTACGCTAGTATCTAAATACAAATAACGCATAAAATATTAGCAATTATATCGAAACAAGGTATGGGCAAAGCTTAATTATAAATCACCTGAAGTGGCTGTACGAACCCACTTATCAGCCACTCCCGTGAGGTCTCCCGTAGATTTTTTTTAACAGCGCGTATGACCTCCTTGAAAGCCACGCTGCCCAAGGATACTGCGAGAAAGCAAACCGGTCTTCAGCGAGATAAAGGACCCAGGGACTGACGAACGTGTCCTTCTTTGACTTTCGAGGCATCAACACCACGGTGGCGAAGTACACGTCCGCCAACGTCAGCTTCTCGAAGTCCACACGTTCCTCGTCGCCAGACAACTCCTCCAACGCATGCTTGACGTGCGACATGTGAATTGTTGAACTACCGCCAAAACGTCTCCTTGAGAATGCTTCGACGCGATTCACCGGCGGTAGCACGGCTTCGAACTTGAGCCCGGTGATTAGGCAGTACTCCGATTTTGAAAATCGGAGTGGTTTGTTGTCGACAATCATCCACAGCTCTTCGCGGTTGTGCAGCGTCGTCTGCCTCTGGATAAGGTACCACAGCAACTGAAGCGAGAGGTTAAAATTCGGCTCGGCCCTAAGAAGGCGGCCAAACGGACTCTCGGCGCAAAAATCTGGAACTCTTCCTGGTTAAGACACTGTCTTATCAGCTCGCTGGCCTCGCCGTATAACGAGCTCAGGGTAAGATGGCAATCAGGAACTTCGTTCCATGTGCCCAACTGCTTCTTCATCACAATCTAATTTATACGTAAAACACATTTTAGCCATGGACGTGGTATGAATATTGAAAATAGAAAACCTTTATGCACATATGGGCAGGGGACCTAATCGCATATGCTAACATTCAAGTACAGATGCGAATGAGACCCCTACGCATGAGCAGGGTACCTGTGCATATTTTCACGGGGCCTGTGCGTATTTTCAGGGGACCCTCCCATAAGATGATGGTCCAGGCACGGGTCCCCTGCGTATACGCGCAGGTCCCCTGCTTATAACGTGCGGGTCCCATGCTCATACCGCGCGGGTCCCGTGTTGTTCTTCACAAGCACAACGTCACGGGACCCACGCGCAGGGAACCCGCTCGTTATAAGCAGGGGACCACGCTTGCAGTGGACCCGTGCTGGGACCATCATCTTATGGTCCTATGCTTCTAAGCACGGTCCTATGCTTCTAAGCATGGTCCTATGCTTGCAAGCACGGGTCCGCACCAAATTAGGGTTCGATGTGTTAAATTGAAGAAGACGAAGAGTAGAACAAATACCTTCACTCTCTGGGTGTTCGCGCTGCTGCCATTGTCGATTGAGGTTTGGATTTTGGTTTGACTTGCAGAGAAACGATTTGTAGGGCGTTTTGTGTGCAGGAGAAAGAACGATTGAATTGAATTGAAAGTTAAAGTGGTGGTTGCTTTTCTAATTTTACTGTTCTATCACGGGTTCGATGCTTGCCAATCGCTACAGTAAAAACTGTAAACCCTTTAATACCCATTTATGTTTATTACATAACTAACCTAATTAAATATTATAAAATGTAGTTAATTTAAAATACAATACTAATTAGATCAGGTTCATAATATATAATGCTTAAAATTAAATCCTAAATATTGAAGTGTTTAAATCATTATCACGTACAATTACAATAGCATATCTTGATAAAATTATCAAATAATTTATTCTACCCTTCTTATCTTTTCCTCGCCCTTCTCCAACCCGAGCTTGTTCGACATCCTTCTGCACGGCGTCGTTTCGGACAGCCTCGCCTGCTCCTTGGCTCACTTCGCTCAGAGAATCGTCGCCGTCGTTTCGGACAGCCTGGGGTGCTTGTCCTTGGATCGCTTCGCTCATAGCATCGTCGTCGTCGCCGTCGACCTCGAGAGCATCGTCGTCGCCGTGTAGGAATCTGTCGATCTCGGACACGATGAACGCCCTCCTTTGGGAGAGGTCGACACCGAGGTCGGCCTCTAGACGGCAGCAGACGGCGGTGGCCGTGGTAGTCCAGGGGTCCGAGCTACGGACGATTTCGTTGAGGCGGGCGACGATTTGGGCGTCCGTCAGCATTCTTCCTGTTTTGTTTCTGAGATTATTTAAAAATGTTATTCTTTCAGCTACCAACTTCAAAGCTTGATCTCATCTCTCTTCTTTTGCTTCTTTTGAAATACGTCTAGTGGCTCAATACATCAATGACCTCTAAGAGCACTATCACCGAGATATGCCAGCAGGATAGGCTTTGCTAGACCCTTGACTTATCCGGATGGAGCCGCTTTCAGCCGATTAATCGAATTCCAAAGCAAGATTTGTACAGTGGAGTCCATATTCCAGCTAACCGACGTGCCTATTTGACTTCCTAGCTTGCAACCACTTTCCACCTTATGTGCTATTATATGCTATGTTACGAAAGAAGGATGAGAGACTAGGAGTATTGTGGAGTTTGAAAGAAGTTTGTGTCTTTGATAATGTAGACATAATTGAAGCCCTATAGCTTGCAAAACCGTGAGAGCTTTCGAAAACCCTAACATATAGCGCGGGACCCAAGCTCTAGTGCGCGGGACCCAATCTCTTGTGCACGGGACCCAAGCTCTAGTGCATGGGCCCAAGCTCTAGTTTTTTTTTTTTGAATCAAACCCAAGCTATAGTGCATGAAGCATGACCACGAGTAACAGTCCTTCCAAGCTCAGTTTATAACATTTGAAGAAAATGAAATTAGGGTTTACGACGAACGCGTGTATGGGGGGCATGGGACCTATCAATAAGAAGCGATTCTGCGCGGGTCCCCTGTTTTTACGCGTAGGTACCCTGTATTTATGTGCGGGTCCCATGATCTAATGCGCCGGCACTAATGTGCGGGAGCCATGCATTGATGCGCGGGTACCATGAATTTATGTGCGGGTCCAGTGAATTTATGAGCGGGTCCCGTGAATTTATTCGCCGCACTAATGTGCGGGACTCCTGCTTTTATGTGGGGTCCCATGATCTAACGCGCGGGTTGCCTGCTTTCAAGCAGGGTCCACTGATCAACTACGTTTTATTAAGCGAACAATGAATATGTCGGCCTTCGAAACCGGAATTTCGAAGCTTTGAGAACCAATTGGAAACAGGGTTTATGACTGAGAGTTACAAATTTAGATGGTTATATTAAAAATACAACCCGGAAAAATACTTACAGTGAAGCGTGAGGTTCGAAATCTTTCACTGAGGACTTTCGAGTGTTCCTTCGACTGACTTGCAGAAGCAGAAGAAATTGTAGATGATTTTTCTTAAGGACGGATGAAGAAGAAGGTGAGGTGGAATGAATGAATGATATGCTTTCTGCTGCAAAATGGACGTACAGCTTTTAATTCATTTCAGGCGTTATATTTTATTTTTTCCTTTTTTATTAATATTAAGGGATTAGAATAACATGATCAAGTGTTAATTAAAAAGAATGCTATTGACCAAAAAATAAGTCAAGAGTGCTATTTTTTTTTAAATTGACACGTCAAAGGGACCCCTTTTATACAGAGAATAAGATAATAACACGTTATTCTTTTACTTTTTCAATTATTGATAGTATAATGAAATATTAAATTATATTTTATTTCTACACTGGTCTTGATTCGATTCTTTGCAAATGTCCAAGTATATGCACAGGTATTCGTGTTTTTACCTGATTTTCTTTGGAATTAATTACAAAATTAGGTATGTCAATTAAAAGTAGGCACCGTGTGTATTTGATCTCTAAAGTAGGCATCCTTATATTTTATTTTCTTTTTATTAAGGTTATTAAATGCACAAAGTTATTAAAGAATAGCTATCTTTCTATTTTATTTTCTTTTTATGAATTAATTTTATATCTGAATTGAAGATGAAATATGAATTAAACATATGATCTATACAAAACTAGTAAATTTCTAATATTGAGTCGTATTAGTGGATTTTTTTATTCATTCATTTTTTGAAAATCATTTCGCAAATTAGAAAACAGTTAAGAACCGAAATCGATCCGGTAGTTCAAATAAATAGAATAAGCTTCGATCAACGTAAAAAATTCCGAACCAAAACCACTAATTATAATATATATTCATAATTAACTAAATTAATAAATAATTTAATATATAAATTCAAATATTGCTCCACACCTGATTTCGAATCAATTTTTGATTTTTTGCTCCGAAACTGAGAGAACTGACACCGAACCAAAATCGATAAGACCTATTTGTATGTCAAATTCAACACTTCATTAGGTTACTCAAACGATAAAAACTCAATCGAACCGAGCCTAACTTTTGGTAACCGAAAATTTTAATTTGAATTTTTTTTAAACTACATACCAAACCAAACATTTTGGTTCGGTTTGGTTATTAGGGAAATCTTTTCGGTTTGGAGACGGAATACCGTCCCAAAAAATTCAATTCAATATTATGTAGAATCGAAATTTCTATGTTCGCAATCGCAATCGGTTAAGCAAACATGGACCCAATCATTTACAATAAAATTTTAAATAAGAAATAAAATCAGAATTATAAGACTGAAAAAATTCTGAAAATAAAATAGAAAAAAACTGTGCCTATTTTTGTAATAGTTTATGCACAGTCCTATTTTTGTTATTCATCTTTAAAAGATGTATATATTTGTAAATCACCCGATTTTTTGAGGAATTAATTGCCAATGTATAACATACCCTAATTTGCATTTAAGCATATTTTTAATTGTTAAAAAGGAACTTTCACATAAAAACAAAATAAAGATAAAATATAATAAGCTATCTTTAACCGTAACATTTATAGGTAGAATGATCATTCGTCAAGAGTTGTAGACCCAATACTTACGATCAGTGATCAAATAAAATTTTATGTCCAAGATTACATATGAAATGAAATAAATCTATCTATAGATAAAAAATTAAAATGGTCAGATTGTGACACAAGGTTGAAAATATCTATAAAACTCAACCACATATTGATACTTCATTTACGAAAATATTGATCAATAAAAATATCGATATCGGCAAAATGTGACTCGAAATAACTATTGCAGCTTGATATATCTTTGAATATTTTAAAATCAGCCAAAATGCGGCAAGGATCAATCAGAACTTCAATTGCAAATATATTAAAAAATCACGGATAAATATGCTATTAATTATGTATTTGATAATAAATATTATTTTAATTAGACATAATTAATGAATCATTAATTACATTATCTCATTAATTTAATATTTATTTTCTATAAATCACGGATAAATATGCTATTAATTATGTATTTGATAATAAATATGATTTTAATTAGACATAGGTAATGAATCATTAATTACATTATCTAATTAATTTAATATTTATTTTCTATATAATATATATAATTACAATAATGGGGGCCGGCCCGCGGGCTAGAGGCGGGCCTAAAAAATCGAAGCCCGCCCCGCCCGGGCGGCTCGCAGGCCGCGGGCCATATTGACAGTGCTAGATTTATGGCATTATATTTGTATTCTTTATTCAATATGCATGTCCTTGGGTGGAACCATGGGAAGGGAGAAGCAATAACTAGGGGTGTTCGCAATTCGGATTACCGGCCGAGTCTAACCGTGTTCAAACGGTTTGAAAAACCGTAACAGAACCGCCGGTTAATGGTTCGGTTAACCGTGGTCAACGGTTACGGTTATCGAATTTTTTAACCGTAAACCACCGGTTATAACCGGCGGTTCACATGAAAATTAAACCATGGTTTAAGTGTCACGATTTATTTTTTATTGTTTATTAAATTAAAAAATGGTTCAAAATCTACTTCAATTTTTTGAATGTTTCATATTAATACGAGGAAGCATTATGCGTTTTTTTTTACGTTTTCGAGCATAATATTTCTTTATTTCCGACTTCTTCTTATTCATGTTACTACTTTTACTAGCATAATTTTAAGGAAGCTATCGAAGAAATTATTCGGGATTCATAATACTACATTTATTTTGGTTTTAGATCATTGTGTTAAAATTGCACATTTTAAAAAATACCCTTCATGCACAATTTTAGGCTAATGTATTATACAATAAAGAAGTAATAGTTGCACTATTTTCTAGCATTCCCAAAAATATCCTTCATGCACAATTTTAGGCTAAACTATTTAAGCGATTATCGCAATTTCTTTTTATAGTATTTAATGTGTAATTATTATTTTTAATACTTAAAGCATTTTTTTTATAAATTTCTAAGTTGGAATGAAATTTTTTAACATTATTAAAAATTTAATTTTTTTAAAAAAATTGAAACTGTAAACCGGCGGTTCAAACCGTAACCAAAACCGTGGTTACCGTAGTTTGGTACGATTAGAGATTTTTACAAACCGATAATCGGCGGTTCATAACCGGGAACCGTAACCCGCATGAACACGTCTAGCCGAACCGACCGAAAAATAGAAATTTCGGTACGAACCTAATACCGAACAGTGTTCGGTTTTTTAAAAACATTTCGATCATTCGGTTATTATGAACCTAATACCAAACAGAATTAGCGGTTATTATGAAAATATATTATATATCAAAATTAAAAAATATACTGCTTAATAAACTGAACGGGCCAGCCCAAACCATTATACTAATTATTAAAAAAATATAGTATATATTAAAATTAAAAAAATATCCACTATTTGATTTTTTTTCAAGGATTTTAGTGCTCTTAGAGCTTATTTGTCTTGTTCTTTTTCAACTTTTTTTTTATTTTTAGATTCGGTTAACCCGGTTAACAAAAGAAAACTGAAATTTAATTCCGTATAACCGAGTTTGGTATTCGGTTTTGAATGTAGGCGAACCGAAATTTTGGTTCGATTCGAATGGTTTGTACCGAACAGACAACTCTAACATAAGAAAAGTGAGTATGCTCCGTATGGTATGAGATCCTCTATTCAAAACGATGTTTCACTAGGTATTCCAACATATAAAAAATCATTATATATCCTTTTACCAAGTAAATACCCGTAAGTATCATTACACGTATAAATATCATACCCAAGTATCTAACACAAAAAAAGAAATATATAATTTTGATGATTATGAGAGAGAAAACATATATACTGTTGATTTGGATACCTAGTGGAATACCGTTTGGAATAGAGGAACCCAAAGCTACAGATTTTCAGCCAATAATTCTATATAATCTATACATTCAAAAGATAATCTATTTACAGGCGATGAGTGGAGATACTTCAGGACAAAAAAATTTAGAATGATATCTATTAATTATCATCCCATCATACTCCCTCTGTCCCATTGCATTTTGTACATTTACTGTTTGGCACGGGTTTTAAGAAACAGAATATTTTAATAATATAGTGTGTTGGAAAGGTAAAAAAGTGTATATTTTGACACGTCTTTTAAGAATATTTAATATTATTATATTGATTGTTTGTGATAGTTTTTTTGCTAAATAAGGAAATGTACAAAAGAGGTGGGACGCCCGATTTAGTAAAATGTACAAAAACTTTTGGAACGGAAGGAGTAGTATAGAGTACATGGATTGAAACTAGGGAGATTACCTCTATCCTACTCATGTGGATAACTAGCCAACTCGGTTAGATTTTCATTAAGTCATAAAAAATTCAAAAAACTTCAAATTTTATGTGTAGAAACTCCAATGGAGCTGGCCTCTTCTCTAGACTAGAGCTGTCAAGGACGTAAACGGAGAGGGCCGGCATGTAGCCCGCCAAAGCCCGCATTTGGCAGGTCGGGCCTCGGGTAAGCCCGCCACTTAGCGGGCCTGAAAAATGAAGGCCCACTCAGCCCTATAGGCGGGAAGCGGGCCTGGCTGGCTTGGCCTGCCCAAATTTTAAAAAATAATATTAAAAAAAAAAATAAAAGTGAAATATTTAAACACGGAATTACTTCTAATCAAATCTAATCTCTTTAATAATAATTTATTGTGTTATTAAACTTGATTAAATTAAAACTCGGAGTTAAAAAAAACCTAAATAATTTATTTATATATCAATATTAATAAATATAAACAATTTATATATTACTTGAAGGACCTGCCCGCGGCCCGCTAGGCCCACCCCCCAAAGCCCGCGGCCCGCGTGGGTTGCCAGCTCTCCGGCGGGCTTGAGAAATGGCAGCCCGCATTGGCAGTACTACTCTTATCTTATCACGTTGATGGGAAAGAATAGACCTAATTTAAGAACTGAAATGCTGCATATGTTAAACATTTAAGATGGCTCAAAAGAAATAATTTATACAAAGCTGAGTCATATCGCAAGCGTGTGATTTTATTCAAGCAACGCCAGCCACGCTTGACAATATCTAAATTTGAAAATAAATGTAGTTAGAGCATCTAATTCATTTTTTTTGGCATTATTAATATCCACTCCAAAGTCGAATGCAATTTCAATTGCAAAAAGAAAAAAAAAATGTGCTAAAGAAATTAAAACCATTTTACGAATGTCTAAGGCTCATATGTCGTGACGTGTTATTAATTTAGCATAAATTTTGCTTTTGTAGTGTTTGAATTGAAGATTGTAAAATTCAGAGATTCTCCAAAGCCTTGAAAAGACCATCCGAAGGCCTTTTCTTTTTTGTCATTTTCTTCTTATTTGAGGCCATTAACGAAGTAATAATTAAAACAGTTCTTTCTACCCATTCTACACGATTTTCCCAGATCTTATACCTTAGTTGATGGTTTCGGCTTGTCGAGTCAATTCGCGTGAATCGTAATCTATTATTTCCAGGACGCGGGTGCTCACTGTTTGTTTGATTGTGAGATTCTCGTGATTGATCGACGGTGTTATTGGCCAAGGAGTAACCGAAGGTAACGACGGCAAGTCAAGGAATTTTGCGATGTAATTCCGACACTATCAGGCTTTTTTTCCTTGTTTTTTAAAATCTAATGCCTTTTTTCCCTGTGATTTTACGTTCAGGATCGATTTCATGGACAATTAACTGCTTTCATTGTAATATATTTTATGAGCGTTGCTCTGTTGATTTTATTGTTTCATCGTCATTGGTTGTTCCGTTAGAGGATCTTGACATGGATATTGAGAGAGAGCGTAATAATAACAATGATGATGATGAATTGATGATAGAAGCAAGTGTTAAACATAAACACTGATTGTGTGCTTTGGGAGATTTATCTAATGTTTTGTGAAATTCACGTTATACTGTGGCTGTCTTAATTACAATGCGGAGGGTCAGTTGTTGAATGTACGTATTGGTGTTTTGTGCTTCTCAGATTACGGCAATTTGAAGTGGGTGCTAATGAATACAAGGACCATTGGATGAATCCATTATGATTTAGCGAACCATATGGTTATATAAATTTTCAGGCAAATTACTAATTTTTCTCATTCTTTGATCGCCGTCTCAATTTTATTGCCCCAATGTCTGTACTAACTAGCAAAATATGTGGGATAACTTCTTATGATGTTAAATATAGGCATCAGTGAAACCTACTAATCATCTGTTAGAAAAATGAATCAAATACAGCTAGTACGTTTCCCTGTCTTCAGTCTATACTGTCATACGCATTGAAATGAGCTTTGTAGTTGCTGAATAATTGTATGAAGCAATTTGCAGTTTAGGCTTTTAATTGTCGCTTACTTTAATCCCCTCAAAAGTTGATAGAAGGCTTCTGAATGCTTCTATGATTAAAATTTTGATGAAAATTAAGATCATGATGCCAGGGAATGTTATAAATGTGTCGATAAGGGATTTTGGAATCTTTTTGACATAGCTCTCTTGGTTTGTTACTATAACGTTGTGTACCCGTAAGGGGAGACTGTTTGTTTCTAGTCTCCTGTTTTTTTTTTGTTTTTTTTTTTTTGAGCCGGACATCTCAATATGGTTACTCGTCTCTATTCATAAACATTTATTTTTAACTTATTAACCTATAGGAGTTAACAGCTCTGGGAGGAATGCATTTCTGGTCATGGTAACATGTCTGTGTGAGTGAGAATTGCTTTTGTTTCTTCACTTGGTCAACTTGCAATGTAGTTTTAAAAATTCTTGCTGTAGAACGGTAATCCATCTACCATTCTTACTTTGATGATATGTGAGCATTTTTTTATTTCTTTATCGGCTTCTTCCAAAATAGATATATGATGCAAATGTTTATTGGCTTTATTGGAACATGGACAGCATTATTACCTTGTTTCCTAATCATATATATGCATGTAACCAAATGTGTGTGCCTGTGTGTGTTTTCCTTTTATGTGCCATGAATTGTATCATTGCTACTTGCGCTACTCTGGCAGGAATGATGGCATCTTCCGAATCATTTTCTCAAGACGCAATAGGAAAGAAGTTCTCCAAGACTTATGAATCATCCGCATCTATTGGTTACTTCGGTAACGATCCTCCTTCATCGGCAAAAAACTCAATTACAAAAAATGAAGATATGGATGTTGAAGTTCCTCCTGCTGATGTGGCCAACGATATTATGGGGCACGATGTAAGATCAATCACCTTTTCTCCATAATCAAATTTTTAATGTCCTATTTGATTTAGGCATATGCTGGTGGGTGTTGTTTTGTTATTCTTTTTCAAATTTAAGAACTGCTCATCACTGTTTTCAGTCTGCAAAAAGTTCTGAGTAAGTCTCCTTTGCGATGTTTGGAACCAGAATCCTTATTTGATTTGACCCAACTGTATATGAAGTTGCCAGATTGATCATCTGAATCTTTTAAGTTCGTGCTATTTAATGTCACCTCTATAAACTCTTGATAATAGATATGCATTTACCATGAGTACGTGCATTTTCAAAGTCCGTTGAAGATTAAAATATGATTTGTTACGAAATTTTTCCATCTCGAGCATTTCATGCATGAATATATTTTGTTGGAAGCCTATTTATAGTTTCTGCTATTGAGAAAGGTCAATTTATGTGACATCTGCGGGGGATGCTGGGCGAGAGGATTTGCTTGCTGTCTGTAGTCGGTGTAATGATGGGGCAGAACACACGTAAGGGTCACACTCTGTTAACAAATTTACCATATTATATTTCCCGGGTTTATGCGATCAGTGTGGCAATATGGGTTTCTTCTTTATCAGTTATTGCATGCAAAAAAGGTTGGATAAAGTCCCGGAAGGTGAATGGCTTTGCGAAGACTGCAAGTCTATGGACTGGGTGGAATATGAGAGACAAGAAGTGACTCACGAGTTGAATGAGAATGAGAAAGTCAACTTATCTGCTCAAGCTAGCAGCGAACAAGGAAATAGTTCGGATTTTGAAAGAAATAATGCAAAGGGTGAGATCAATCATACTGGTAAAAGGCATAGAGATGATGCTGGTTCTGATGATCCGTCACCTGCAAAGAAGCCTGCAACTGTGCTGACAATAGGTTCACCAAAGACCAAAGATCCTGGCAAGGAAGCACCATCTTCTCCAGATAATTGTATAAAGAACCATGATAATGGCAGATTGAAGTTCTTACACCTCTCATCTTCTAACGCGTCCCAAGTTAATGATATTCCTGAATGCACAAATCCTGGTTCAGATCTACGGACTCACGGATGTAATCAAGGTTAGTATCTTGTACATTGTACATTGATGTAGTGTTGTTACTAAGCATGATAATATCCTGCGTTGACTGGTGCAAAGGGCTTTTTACCCTGTCCCTGCCATGCGCCTTCAGTGTCCAAATCCTAGGTTAATACCTTGTTTCCCAGGTTCTCTATCGAAATCAACTTCATTTAATTCTATGGCTTCAAAACGCAAAGTCAAGCTTCTTGACCAAGCGGCTCTCCAGAGGCAGAAATCGGTGAAGGAGCATGCCTCCTTTCGAGCTAAAGATGGCATCACCCGATCGATGGGCAAATCTATGTCATTTAGAACGGGAATGTCCAGCCGCTTTGAATCAAAGAGTAAGACGTTATCTCCCCGTAAGCCTCACTTACTGGGTAATAGGAACCTAAAAGAAAGAAGCTCGTATGAACAGCGTTCTTTTATAAGTGAACAACCATTAGCTAATTCGACGATGGGTCCTTCTAAGAATACTACATCAACAATAGACAAACCTGCAGCATCACGGGGAGAATCACTTGCATTGCCGAGGTCCTTCAGTTTTGTAGGTCGAAGGAGCATAGAGTCGTCAGGTTCTTTAGGTATAGTGTTCTACATTTTTATATTTATATGTGTTGTGTGTGTATGTATACATGGCGACATCTTCTCTATTGTGCTTGATTTTTATATTTTTATGTGTTGATCCAGAATTATTTATTTCCTGTGTGGCCAGGTGAGGTCAAGAAGCCATCAATTAGCAATGGTAGCACCAACGGATTTAATAAAATTGTGACAAAATCTAGTTATACTGGCCATAAGGAGGACATTTCCTCATGCTCTGTTGATGAGCAACGGCATTATAGTAATAGTGACGGGGCACATCATATGTCAAATTCTGTTGAGAAAAAGAGGGAGCAACTTGGTCCGAGCCATTCAACAAGAGATGAATTGAAAAAACCTGGTCTACATTGGAAACATAAAGTTTCGGGTCAAGCTAATGATAGAGCTGTATCAACTGGGCTTGCTGAAGTAGTTTCAGATCATATATTACGGTCTAATGGAACAAGAAGATTGGTTTCTGATGTGATGAATCCTGGGGAAGATAAATCATATGTTAATTTTACTGCCAACAATCATAAACGAGAAACAATCAGCAATCTGAAGAAGTCCACGTTACTTAATTCCAAGAGTTCTCTTTCTGGTGGAGATGGGTTTTCGCTTGTTTCTTCTTCTAAAGACGTGCTTAATAATGTTTCAGTAACAGCTCCTTTATTTTTAAATTCGGCGGCTATCCCTGAGCATGATTATATATGGCAGTACGGGTCTCTCCATCTGCTAGTTCGTTGATTATTTTCAGTGCTAAGTAATGTTGATTGTAACCAAGGTTGTTTTATCCATGCAGAGGCAGTTTTGAGATTAACCGAAGTGACAGAAGTTTCGAACTGTGGGATGGATTCCAAGCTCATTTGTCATCGTGTGCATCGCCAAGGGTTGTTCATGCCGTAGAAAAGTTTGAAAGCAGGATAGTACTCTATGAAGTTCCTCGCTTAAGCATCTTGCCAAGACAGTTTCAGGATAATGGCGTTAAAGAAGATCATATTGCTCTTTTTTTCTTTTGCTAAAGATATTGAGAGGCAATTGCTAAGTACTTTTCCTTTTTTTTTCAGTTCATCTACTTTTTATCCTTTGGCTTTGATGTCACTTAAACTGCCCATCTGTTGTTGCAGCTACAATAAGAACTACAAAAACCTAGTCGGCAAAATGATGACGAATGACCTTGCTCTTAGAGGAGATGTACATGGCGTTGAGCTCCTAATATTTCCTTCCAATCAACTCCATGATAATATGAAGCGTAAGTAGACATAGCATGTTCCATGGACTTGGACAATCTTAGTAGCATCTAGCTTGTAATATACCTATGTGTGATCTTCGTTTGCATCAAATAATGATATCGTTCACATTGCAGGGTGGAATTCATTATTCTACATTTGGGGTGTGTTTAGAGGAAAGAGAGAGAATCGCTCAGACGTGCAAAACTCCTCAACCCAATCTACTGCTGCTCAAGATATCTCCCAAGCAGTAGTTCCCTTGCTGGCTAGTAGATGTTCAATCGTACGTACTACTTCGGAATTGCCTGCGTCTGTCTCAGAAGAATCACACAATTTATTGGTGTCTCGAACTGTTGATGAAGACCGTAGAGCAAACACAAGTACTTTAGATGAATCAGATAGTAGTGCTAATATTCATTCCTCATCCGAGATACAAAATAATCATCAGGTATCACCCATTCCTTTCTTAATCGCATTTAAATTTCTGAAATTCACCCTGTCGATCTGTTTACTCTATTTATAGGCTTGTATGACCTGTGATGTTATTGTCTTGCTCGTATAATTTTTCCCTTAGGAGCGAGACCTAAATCCCAGCTGCAACCCCTCCTTCCCGAGACATGACAAGCAGTGGTGGCCAAATGGAGAAAGTAGCAATGGATATTCCCATTGATCAACTTAAAACCGTATCAGGGGCTAATAGTGTTGCCTCAGATGGAATTTCAGGCAATGGAATCGTAGTGGACAGGGTTTGCAGTAAAGAGCAATCGAGTACTATAATAGAAGAAAAAGATTCTTCTAAGGATGGGGAAACTACCAAACGTAGAAATATAGAACTGAAAGACCTAAACATGATGCCCGAGGAATGGGATTTGAATCAATTATCGCTCACCAATGGCGAGGCATGTAATGATGAACCAAGCGGAGGAGCACTTGAAACTGTAAGAAGGCGTTTATTTTTTTTTCTCTAACATGCAATTGACTATGAATCATTTAAAAAGGTCGTTTTGGCTGACGTTGAAAATAATTTGATCACAGATGAGCCATGCACCTTCGGTATCACTGGACTTCTTTCCCATTGAATCAAAATCCCACGAATGGTAATCCATTACAACGAGATCAGATTCAAGATAAATCTCCCAACCTCGAACTTGCTTTGTGGGCTGAAAATAAGACGTCAACGACTGAAATCGGTGAGAAAATAAGTGCTGTCGAGGATGATGTGTCAGCATCTCTTTCCCTATCTCTTTCTTTCCCGTTATTCAATCGTACCTTGTCCTCCAAGGATTGAGCAGAAGTTAGTACACATGTTATAGTGAGTGCCTCAATGGTCGTCATCATCTCTGAAGTTTACAGATGCTTTTTTGGTTCTTTAGACATAATATGTTATCTATTTCTAGACAAGTTTTGCGGGATCATGTGTGTGTCGAGATGGAAGTCTCGGGAATAATACAGTGTCTACCGCCTCTTCAGTTCGCTGGTGCATATGATGGGCTTCTGTGTATATATATGAGTAGAGCCTTGATCATACTTGTGTTACTTAGATCTTGGTTGGAGAAGGTTTTCAATAAATGCTGAAACGTTCTGTGGTGTTCTATACTTCTTAGATTGGAAAAATACGGTGTTCGTCGTGTTCTGTGCTAACAAACTGTGCAATAAGGCCAACTTTTGTGTAAGGATTTTGAATCTTCTCCTCCTGATAAAGACAACGAAAGTTTAGGGTACTTTTTTCGTTGGGATGTTTATGTGATAATCTGCTGAATAGAGTTTGGTAGTTGAAAGTGGGTTGGGTATTGAGGAGGAAGAGTTCTTGCCGAATTTTGATGAGTCAATTGAAGGTTTTTGAAGTAGTTGCTTTTGATAATGTAACTTATTTCCTTGCGCCTTTCGAACGCTCATAAATACAAGAACAACTAATAATTAAGCACAACTACAAAATTTTCTTCAATCTCTCCCTTTGTGATCGATGTTACTTCAGCTCGGTTCATTCTTGTCGGGCGTAGAAAGACTATCGTAAGCCCAAAGCCGTCACATACTTACCTATGGCATCTCTCAGCTCAACTTAGTGTCATTTCTAAATTATTTCTTGGCTTAGAATAGGCTTGTCAATGGGGCGGGGATTTTCCGTCCCCGCGGGGATCCGCCCCGAACGGGGCGGGGAATCCCCGAATTTTAATCCCCGCGAGGCGGGGATGGGGAAAATTTTGTCCCCGTAGGCGGGGACGGGGCGGGGACGGGGATCATAGTCCCCGCCCCGCGGGGATCCCCGCCCCGTCCCCGCCACTATATTATTTAAAAATATATTTTATATCTTAAATTAATATCTAAATAATATTTTTTATACATAGTTTATATTATTATAGTTTAAAATAATATTTTTAAATCATTTTTTATTATTATAATATAAATATTATCTAAAATATAGTATAAATAATATTTCTAATTTATATTATATTGAAAATATAATTTTTTTTAAAAAAACGTGGGGACGGGGAATCCCCGCGGGGACGGGGACCCGACGGGGACGGGGATGGGGACGAATTTTTCCCCGCTAAATTCGCGGGGACGGGGATGGGGATTCCCCGTCGACGCGGGGACGGGGATGGGGACCTAATCCCCGGCCCCGCCTCGCCCCGTTGACATCCCTAGCTTAGAATGAGGGGGAGAAAAAAGAAAATAAGCACAATGACAAGTTCATGTGGGCCGGGCCGGGCCGTAAGGGTTCGGTCAAGTGGCTTACTTCTCGATTGAGCTTTAGCCGAGCTCGAGCCCAGTATAACTTAATTGAGCAAATTTCGAGCTGGGTCATGTTTGGGCTCTGTTCGAGCTTGAAAATTTTTTGCTCGAGCTCGGCTAAGTTACAAACAATTAAAGCTTGGCTCGACTCGATAAGCTTAGTGTAGTTCGGGGTATTGCTCGAGTTCGATATATATTAGGAGATAAAATATGTACTTTAATATAAATATGAAATATAAAATATTTAATAGATTCGAAAATAAAAGTGTAGGCTCGATACGGGCTCGACGAGCCACGAGTCCATATATGGTAGGCTTGAAGTTCGGCTTGATTTTTTACCGAATTCGAACACCAAATTCTAATAATATTTGATTGTATTTTCTATTTGTTGTCTATTGTGTGGATGGTAGATGTGTTTACCACATCTTGTGTCGGATTATGTGGATTTGGTGAGTTGTCTATTGTAAAAATGTCTCTCTCAACTCACGTTTGGTATATGTTATCTATCTTTATATTTATTTTTCTTGCTCATTTTCATAACAATTTCAAGATCATCCTTACATATGGATGGCAACGGGTTGTGTATGGGTCGGGTTTGGCCGGAGCCGAGACCCGACCCGATTATTTTTTAGCGGACCCAAACCCGCCCCGCCCCGCCCCGGGCTGTACCCAAACGAATCGGGTCTGACGGAAATATTGGTTTTTTTATTTTTAAAAGATAAAATAGAAAAATACATTAGTTGTGACTTGAATCAACAACCTTACCTTTATAATACCAAACATTACCATTAGACCATCCAATTTTTATTCATAATATTAACAATAACGTTATATAACTTAATTACGAAATGAAATATAATATATATATATATATATATATAATTTTGGGCGGGTTTCGGGCCGGATCTCGGGGCGAGTTTGGCCAGACCTGGGACCCGACCCGGACCCGACCGGTTAGAAGAATTCAAATTCATTACCCGTCCCATACCCGATTATTTTAAAAATCCCCGGCCCACTAGGAGCCGATCCAAAGCGGATCGGGACCCGGACCCGCTTTGCCATCCCTAGGTCCTTACATTCTCAAAACCAAAGGCCATTTTTCCAACCATATTTATTAATACTTATAAAGGCGAATGGCAAAATGAACAGGGTTTCGTCGTAATCTATGAAGTTGGGTAAGGATTGCCTATAGGTCTATAATTTTGCTATATAACGTACAAGTGAGTTACAAGAAAGACGTCGTTTCGTACCTTTAATATTTTTAGAAATAAAAATAATATCCAAAAAGAATAACTAAACGGTGTAGATCCCACGATGGGAAGAGGACGATGAGGGCGTTTCACATTCACCACACATTTCCAAATGCACAATAAATTTAATATAATATTTACTGTATCACTGTACTACATGTTTTAGACCCCTCATATTATATATCGGTAAATTCCCTTTTAGTACCTTTCAAGGTTTGAGATTCCTGTTCAGTACCCCATGAAAAAAACTTCATGTTCAGTACCCATCTGCAGAAAAGTTGTGTGTTTAATATCCCAAACAGCGAACGAACGAAAATACCCTTTTCTGAAATTAAATTGGACATCATACCAACTGTTTTAATTATTATACCAACTGTTATTCGAATTATACCAACAGTTATCATTATTATACCAAATTATATAGTGTACAATTTTGTTGGTATAATTACGTCAACAGTTGGTATAATTGCTACAGTTCTGGTATAATTTCAAAATCAGTTCGCATATCGTCCAATTTCACTGTATAAAATTCAAATAACGTTATTTACTGGTATAATAACCAAAACATGTGGTATAATTTCTATAATTTCTAGTATAATATCAAAATCAGTTGGTATAACATCCAATTTCGATTTAAATTATAATAACGCTATTTAAATTGGACATCACATCAACTGTTTTGATTATTATACCAACTGTTATTCTAATTATACCAAATGTTATCATAATTATACCAAATGATATAGTGTACAATTTTGTTGGTATAATTACGACAACAGTTGGCATAATTTCAAAATCAGTTCGCATATCGTCCAATTTCATTGTATAAAATTCAAATAACGTTATTTACTGGTATAATAACCAAAATATGTGGTATAATTTCTACAGTTTCTGGTATAATTTCAAAATCAGTTGGTATAATTACGTCCAATTTCGTTGTAATTTATAATAACGCTATTTACTGAAATAATAATGAAAACATATGGTATAATTTCAACATTTTCTGGTGCAATGTCTAATTTTGTTGGTATAATAACTATTTTTGGTATAATTCATGTGAAAGTAATTATTCAGCTTTTTTGAATATGTGAGACATGGGTATTTTCGTCCATTTTATGCTGAAAAGGGTTTTTCAGGTACTGAATAGGAATAAATTTTCAAATGGGTACTTATAAGGAAGATATAATTCGAGGGTTTTTAAAAGGAAGTTGAAATGTTGAAAGGTGCTGAAAAGGAATTAACCCATTATTATTCATATTACAAAGCTTGATTATTAAACAATAGTGCGTTTCTTTATGAAATAGGTTAGTGCTCCCACATATGTATATATAATTTGATTAATGTCGTTATCGTTTGAGAACTTATACGTTACATAACTAATAGCAGAGGAAAATTCGAGCTATTACCGAAATCCAAATCCTTCTCTGAAAATTAATAAATATTCCGATTTGTGTCTCTATAAACTCATACTCTCCGTCCCAAATTATTTTATACATTTTACTATATTGGGCGTCCCATTCCCTTTTGTACATTTCCTTTTATAGCAAAAATTACCACAAACAATCAATATAATAATATTAAATACTCTTAGAAGACGTGTCAAAATATTCACTTTTTCACCTTTTAATTGTACTATATTATTAAAATATTCAGGTTCGTAAAAACCGTGACATACCTGAAATGTCCATAACCATTTGGGACAGATGGAGTATAATATAAATAATATTAACTAATATGTGTAATCTATAGAAAAATACCTATGAAAAATTTACAAATCAATACCTATGTCAGAATAGGTACCCGATTTACTGTTTGTATCGGTTTTCTCTGTCTTGCCGTACCTTTCTATGTGTGTATTGCGTTCCACATCACGATTTTATACGATACCCTATACGCTTTCTATATGGTACCTTAATTTATTATATATGGCGTACCATTTTCTCCTTGCATTATGTACCAGTATACGTTGCTATATACGGTACATAAATGTGTCGTATGGCGTACCTGCGGCGGATCATGTACCTATGTGCAAAAAATTTATTCTACTAGGTACCTACATATAACAAGATACTGACATTCGAATTACAAGTTTTTATGCAAATGAGTATTTATCTGTAAAGACCCCAATTGTTTTTTATTTCCAACTCGAGCTTAATATTTCATCCTGCTATAAGATTCAAGACGACAATACTAAACTACGTTATAATGTTGAGCTAACTTATTTGGCGTATAATGAATAATTTATGATGTACTTTTATTTAGGCCTTATAGCAACTCCAACCCGCAACATAAAAATACAGTAATTTTACAAAATAATACAATTGCTCAATTATTTTTACTCCAACTCATAAACTCTATTTTCTATACTAATTTTTACTTCAATTCATTAGCTCTATTTTGTATATTAAAAATAAAATTCATTATTACTATCATAACTGATTTATTAAAGTATATATAATGATTAAAAGTCAATATATTATAATTAGTAATATTATAAATTAAATAAATTATAACAGTAGCGACGGTTTAATTATAATTTTACTAAATTAGTAGGAAATTCTCAATGATAAAAGGAAATTAATATTATTTTAGTTTAGTATTTAAGAATATTAAATATTTTGAATAAAATTTAAAAATGTTTTGTTAAATAAAATATAAATAAATAGAAACTTAAAATATAAATAAATAGAAACTACAACTTTATTTTGTGCTGAAAAGGTGCGTCATCTAGAGTTTATCTACTCATCAACACAATATTAATGTTTAGAATATCATTGGAGTAGAAACGTACTCCATTTTTTTTGCACAAAAATAGAGTATGCGGTGAAGATTGAAATGAAAGTGAAGGTATTGTGGAAATTTTAACGTGCCAATTCCATACCAATGCTCACACGATATATAATATATGCCAATTCTATGCAACTCAAACTTAGAAATGTACAAATAATCTAGGTATATCGCAAAGGCGATTAGATTACTATACGTTTTCTTTTTATTTCAAAATGGATAACATGAACTTATAAAGTTCATAATTTTTCTGATTTGTTGGGTTCCCCATAAAGTCCAATTTTATAAACCAAAATTTATAAAGCCCATGGGATTGCACTTTAAAATCAATTGGCAACAAGGGGAGTAGAACACAAGCTTTAAATTAGTGAAAAATATGTCAATAGAAAAAATATGGGCATATCGATGCGCAGATGCGCGGCTTCTATCGACTAGTATATATATTAGAAAATCTATAGGAGTACAGTAAAATATCATCTGATGAAACAGTGCAACTATCAAACCCTGAAATTCAAACCATAATTTTTATTTAATCATTCTTGTATCGCATTTGTTATGAAGTTATGTCGTACCAATTATATTTGTAATATTTATCCTACGTAAGCCGTAAAAATAAGAGCTTATTTTAAAATCAAATTTAGCGTCGTAAAAATTAAACTTAATAGGCTTACTCTAGTGGTGAAAGATGAGGCCAATCGGCTGATGGACATTAGCTGACTCGATCAGCTCGACTAACTCGAGCTCGACCTCGAGCTTCACATGTATGTTCGAAAGCATACGAGTATTATAATATTTTTAGGGTGTGTTTGGTTTAGAGAATTTAGTGACAAAGAAAAAGAAATGAAAAAGGAAGAATGATTTTTATGTTTGGTTGATTAGAGAAATAAATGCGGAAAATGAAAGTAAACTTGAACTAAGCTTAAGACTGTATTTGGAATGAGAAAAGCGCTGAGGAAGAAACCTAAAGAGAAAATAATATTCACTAGCTTTTTTCCTTCGATTTTCTCACCGTTTGTTGAAGAAAATGATTTTTCATTGGCATAAACCTAATTTAAGTTTTCTTCTCTTTTCTTTCATTGGTTTCTCGCAGTTTATTCTATCTATTTCTTTAATCGAGCAAACACAAAAGTTAGTTTTCGTTTTCCATTTCGTTTCCTTTCCTCACTAAATTCCTTAAACTAAACACAACCTAAATCGTGGAAAATCAATATCCTCACCATGACCAAAAGGAAAATAAAACAAGTGAAAATCATTTTCTCATTAGTTTTTCTTTTATCGTCCATTTTTCTTAATCCAAACACACTTTTAATCTGAAACTAAAATTCTCAAGCTTGTTTCTTCGAGTAAACAAGCCTATTGCCGAGTCTAGCTTAAATAAATGATGCACCAAATTTGAGTTTGAGCATACTAAATGATTTAGTATTGGTATTTAAGCACATTCCTTGCAATAAATAATAAATAGCTTTATTTTATATTCTAATTGTTTTGAATTTGTCAATATTTTACTTTTTTGTTAATTATATATAAAGGACATTTGATTGGGGAATATATCGAATATATTAAAAATAGAAAAGACAAAATTATAATTACAATTGACGCACCAAATTGATTAAGTGTAGTTACTATAACTATGAGGTCATAATGCTAAACTATTGTGCTTAGTACATACACAAATAACATGTTAATCGGAGCAATTTAGGTTAGGTCATCAATAATGCAATTAATTTGTGTCTTAAAACTCAATTTTATTTGCTTTAACTCTTAAAGGAACATAGGCCATAGTTTGCACTTTACCCCATAATTAATGCAAGCAAAGCAAAAACCAACATATAAGTAAGGTGGTGAAGTAGGGTCCTTAACCTTAACCACACCTGCCTTTTTCAAATACCAATAGCTTATATATATTCACATAATCATTAAGTATATACTTAAATACATTAATCGCACAAACTTACATATCCTTTTATCATCATGCAGCAGAATTGCCTTGAAAATGTTTGTATGCGTTGCCCATTAAAAGATGAGATTCTCCTATTGGCGACGGTCAGATTCAATTCAAATAAAATTTATTCGGAGTGTAGAGTGAGATATTAAGATATGGTTCCAAATAAATAAAAGAATTCCATTCCAAGATTTAAAATAATTTTTTCCCCATTCAAATTTACAATTTCGAATTCGAAATATTCAGATATCATATTCAAATAAACATAGTTTCTCTGTATGAACCAAATATGATAAATTCTATTTGAATATCAATATACTTATAATTCAATGAAAATATAATATTATCTACACCTTTTTATGGAGTAGCTTTATGCAAAATCGGAAAAGAAATAAAATAATATCATTTCAAACCGAAAATCTAATACGGATACAAAATACTCAATAGGATACAAAATCTAATACGGATACAAAATACATTAATAAAATAAAATGATAACTTCATCAAAATAAATATCTTATTCATTAACCGGTGGGGACTCGCGAGTCTTTTAGTCACTTTTTCTTTATTTATTAGCTTTTCATATCAGCAGGGGCAGTTCCGTAATTCCACCGCAGATTTGAAAACGACTGCTTTCTGGGTAACACAACACACATTATGACCGAGCATGCCAAACAAACGCGAATTATATAATTTTTATTTATTTATATTGTTATTTGTTTTCCGGTTCTCTACACATAAATACTTATTTGTACCAGTCTCTTCATTCATGTCGTACCTTCCTGTGTGTGTATTGCATATCATAACACGTTGATATATGATATCTAAATATGTTTGTACGACGTACCTAATGTGATAATAGGGCGTAGCTAAATGTGCTAATACGACGTACCATTTTCTAAACGTATTACGTACCACAATACGTTGTATAGGGTTACGTACCCAAATGTGTCGTATGGCATACCTGCGGCGGATCGGGTACTATCTGTAAAAATTTATTCTGTTATGTATCTACATATAAAAAACTACTGAGGTATTAAATTATTAGTTTTTTTTACGGAGGGGTATTTATGTGTAACGACCCTTTTTTTTTTTCCTTCCCATTATTAATTTTAATTAATTAATTAAGAGTGGCGTTGTGGTTTTGCTGTATGTGTATGTGTACTTTGTCTGCCGTGGTTTAGAGACAGACTGTAACTCTCAACTAACGCTAGATACGTTGAAACTGCTTGGAGAAGAAGAGATGCTTCGCATAAAGTCTGCATTTTGAGAAGTAGAAAGTAGATAATCGCTTTCCCATAGCACATTTTGTAGGGATTGTTGTTCTTACCTGCTTCTAAGATTGTTCCTGCCATCATGTCTGCTAAATCCAAGTAAGTTTTGCTGCGATTTCGGTGCACTTGCTTGGTGTGGATCTGATTCGGGATATTGTTTGTTCTATTCGCTTTACTTGATTCTCGATCTCGTTTTTCCATCGTCTTTACGTTACAGTCTGACTCAGATTTGCGCTGCTTGGCAGTAGTAAGAGTTGAATTTGAGGTCTTTTGGATCCCTAATTTGAAAACTTCAGCTTTCGTTCTTGTTCTTCAAGGATGAGATTAGACAAACTGTTCTTCCTTTTTGCTTGGGTTCGCCACGATTTTTGCATTTTGTGATGAGGTTCATTAGACGGATCTGTAAAATTCTGATTTCTTCTTGGTTAGATCTGCTTTATCTGAGACTCCCAACAGCAAAGTATCAGTAGCAGTTCCTCGTCTGAGCAGCAAAACTATCAGGGTAGCGAATAAATCGAGTGCTGATTCAGCATCTCCGTTGCAAAATGCTCGATCTTCTGTTGATCAATCTCCAAAGTCCGTTACATCGAAGAAGCCTGCAGTTACACCTACATCGGACAAACGTTCGCCTAAGCTCCCAACTCCAACAGATGTAAGAATGTTCTTTTCTTTGTGAATGGACAACTTCGCTGTTGATTTCCTGAGGTTTTTTGTTTTTGAGATCTTCCTTGTATAATGATGCTGATTATTTGCCCTTTTTCCCACAGAAAAAGCCCACTCGCATATCAAAACCATCAGAACTTCAGGCCGAGTTGAGTCAAGCTCAAGAAGATCTCAAGAAGGCCAAGGAGAACTTAGCTGTAGTAGAGAAAGAAAAAGACAAGCTTTCGAGCGAACTGAAGGAAGCCAAGAAATCGTGTGAAGAGGCAAATGAGAAGCTCAATGATGCATTGTTGTCTCAGAAGCGAGCTGAAGAAGATTCCGAGATCGAAAAATTCCAAACGGTTGAGCTTGAACAATCTGGCATTGAACAAGCGCAGAAGAAGGAAGAAGAATGGCTGAAAGAGATCGAGGATGTAAGGAATCAGCACGCCATTGATGTGGCAGCTCTTTTATCGGTGACCGAGGAGCTCCAAAAGGCGAAACAAGAACTATTCATGACCTGCGATGCGAAGAATCAAGCACTGAACCATGCTGAAGATGTGACTAAGCTAGCTGAGCACAATGCTGAGAAAATCGAGACCCTTTCAGCTGAGTTGGTTAGGCTGAAATCGCTTTATGACTCACGTGTTGAGACGGAGGTCAATGAGAAGAATAAGTACGTGTCTGAATTGGAAAATGGGATGAATTCGTTGAGACGAGAGCTTGAAGAGGCTAATGAGAAGAATAACTTGATGTCTGAAATGGAATTGGAGGTAAAAACAATGAGACAAGAGCTTGAAAAGGCTAAGGAGAAAAATATGTACGTATCTGAATTGGAACTGGAGATAGATCCACTGAGACGGGAGCTTGAAAAGGCTAAGGAGAAAAATGAATACGTGTCTGAATTGGAATGGAAGGTAGACTCACTGAGGCGGGAGCTTGAAAGGGCGAACAATTTCGAGGAGAAATTGGCAGAAAAAGAGGCTGCTTTAGAGCAGCTTAGCGTCGATTTAGAGGCTGCTGAAATGGCCGAGTCTTACTCACGACGACTGGCAGAGGAATTGCATGAAAGGGTTGGGAAGTTAGAATCTGAGACAGAGCAAGCAAAGAGAATGGAGAAATCTGCTTCAGAATCTCTCGAATCCGTGATGAAACAGCTCGAAGTAAGCAATGATGCGTTGCACGACTCAGAATCTGAAATTGCAGCTCTGAAAGAGAAGGTGGGCTTGTTGGAGATTGCAATTTCTAGACAAAAAACCGACGTTGAGAAATCTCAGCATCAGCTCAAGTTGGCCAAAGAAGGAGCTTCTGAGATGGAGAAGAAGGTCGAATTTCTCAGTTCTGAGCTCGAAGCAGTGAAAGAAGAGAAAGCTCGGTCTTTGGAGAACGAGAAGCTTGCAGCTGAAAGCGTACAGACATTGCTCGAAGAAAAGAATAAGCTCATAAATGAGCTCGAAAGCTCCAAAGATGAAGAGGAAAAATCGAAGAAGGCACTCGAAAGTCTAGCATCAGCCTTACACGAGGTTTCTTCTGAAGCTAGAGAGGCAAAAGAGAAGCTTCTATCATTTCAAGGCGAGCAAGAAAACTACGAAAAACAAATCGAAGACCTAGAATTCGTTCTGAAGACGACCAAAGAGAAATACGAGAGCATGCTCGACGAAACAAAACAAGAAATAGAAACTCTTACGCACTCGATCGAACAGTCTAAGCATGAGTACGAAAACATGAAGGACGAGTGGGAACATAAAGAGATTCAGTTGATGAACTCCGTGAAAGAATCTGAGAAGGAGAACTCATCCTTGGAAACGGAAAACAAAAGGCTAGCTAACTCTATCAAATTAGCAGATGAAGAAGCTCGTGCTGCAAAAGTAGAAGAAGATCATTGGAAACATAGTTTCAAAGAAGCTGAATCAGAAGTGATTTACCTAAAGGAAGTCGTAGGAGAGGCAAAAGCTGAGAGCATGAGTCTGAAAGAGGGTTTGATGGACAAAGAGAACGAGCTACAGAGCGTTCTTCAGGAAAAGGAGGAGCTCCGAAGAAACGAAGCATCTTCTCGGGAAAAGATTAAAGAATTAAATAGGATGCTCGAAGAGGCTTTATCTGCAGCCAAGAAACAAGTAGAGGGAGGTGGCGAGCTGTCTGAGAGCGAAAAAGATTATGACATGCTTCCTAAGGTTGTCGAATTCTCAGAACAAAATGGGAAGGCAGACTTAACGCCTACTCCCAAACCCCACTCTCAACCTAGAGAACAACACCTTACAAAACAGAACGATGTCTCTGATGATGATTCTTATCAGAAAGCTTCTGTAATGGACGGAGCTGCTGACAATGATGCAAATGGGAAGGGGGACAATGGAGATTCTGAGATCGATCTTAAAATGTGGGAAACCTGTAAGATCGAAGAAAAAGACTTCACGCCCGAAGGTGACCAAGAACAAGAATCCATGGAGGATGACGTGGAACCGAAATCTGAGATTCCATCTGCAGAAGATATGGACAACAATGGTGAAAGCCCTCCTACGAAGGAGAACGGCAGCAGTCAGAAGAAGAAGAAGAAGGCTTTGCTCGGAAAGTTCGGTAGTCTGTTGAAGAAGAAGGGCAGCAGCCCGGGCCAATCACAAGTAAGCGACCGATCGATCAACTCGACATTGGGCCCATCGTTGTGTTCTGTCGTTTCGTTGTCGGCTTTTGTCTCTATATAATTATATGCAATTTTAGGGATTTGAACGTAAAGGCTTGGCTTTTGTGTTATATTATCTTTGAGATTCTTCTTAGATCTTCTGTGTGTGTGATTGATCTTTTGTATAAACTTGTCTGGGAGATCTCATTGTAATGAAGGACGCCTTCTCTTTTGTGTGTGTGTGTCTGTTTGATGGACCGAAAAGACAGACTAGAAATTAAAACCAAGAACGAAAATATACGTGGTCTGACTCCGTTTTGATTCTGCATATCCATATGATAGAAACTCTTTTATTGATGACCTTATCAAGATTACAAGTTCAAGTCTTCTCTATTCGCTATCTTTACAACTCAGCCTAACAATGCCTTACGAAAAAAAAGATAGGAGCTTGAGAACATACTAGAACGGTCACTGCCAATACACAGCTTCACTTTGCAATTCAACCGCGTGTACCTTATCGCCGTTTGTAAGCAAGAATCTTTTTTCCAATGCACTTTTATAGGTGAGTGAAATTTTTATAGGTGAGTGAATTATACACTTTCTAGCTGAGCCTTCCGATCTTTATATGGGTTGCTTGTCTTACCTAGACTAGTACTTTTCGGTACTCGTCTGCATAAAATATAATTGTATTATTTTTTAATTTCGAAATTTATAATTTTTAATAAATGAAATAGAATTTTTAAATATATAAAATAAAACAATGTATAGGAATATAAGTACAATAATTAAAAATGAAGTGGGTTGTAAATATTTAAACGGACCAAATGGGAGCTTAAAGATATATAGCTAATTATACGATTAGAGGTGAAAGTTTGGGCCTGAGCCCATGGGCCATCTCACTCCGCCCGAAAAAAGTTTGATATGGGCCTATATTTGGGTAGCCCAAAACCATATCGGGCTTATTGGCCCGACCCACCAGGCCCAGCGGTTAGTGGACAGTGGGCCTAAAACCCGATAGGTTTTGGGCTAAATTAAGCCCGTTAGAGTGGAACTTAATAGCTACAACTGAATTTCAATTTCTAACCCAAAATTAGCATCATCGAAGATTCAACTGTAGCTTGAATCAGTGTGATTGGTAAAAACTAGGGCTGTAAACGAGCCGAGCTCGAGGCTCATTTTATGAGCTCGAGCTCGTTTACAGCCAGATGAGCTCGAACTCGAGCTCAAGCTCGAACTTTTAATAAAAAAAATTAATAAATTAATAAAATAATATAAATTAATATAAAATATAAAAGATCTAAAAAAATAAAAAAATCGAGATTTTAATAAAAAATTTTAAAAATTAGAAAACAATAAAATTAATATAAAAATCTAAAAAACTCATAAAAAAAGCTCGTGAGCCTGTTCGCGAGCTTTCGAGCCGCTATATTCGGGCTCAAGCTCGAGCTCGACATAAACGAGCTCGAGCTCGAAGCTCATTTATGTCGAGCTCGAGCCGAGCTTTTGTCGAGCCGGCTCGACTCATCTTTCACCTTACTAAAAACCCCTAAATTGCTATATTAATTCTCGCGATGGGTCCTAAACAGCTGATCGACGATCAATTGCTGCTCATTGCGCTCATCGACGACGAAGACTTTTTCCTTTTGTTGATTGCGTTGACATAACATTTCAAAATTTGAGCGTTTTTTTATACTCCCTCCGTCCCGGTATTTTTTGGACATTTGGGATTGAGTTCGGTTTTTAAGAAATATAATATTTTAATAGTATAGAGGAAGAAAAGTGTATGGGTGTGACACGTCTTTTAAGAATATTTAATGTTATTATATTGATTGTATGTGATAGTTTTTTACTAAATATGGAAATGTATAAAGGATAGTGGGATGCCCGGTTTGGTAAAATGTACAAAAGTTATCGGGACGGAGGTAGTATATTATATTTTCTGAGGTATATTAGGCGAATATACGTTTTTTTCTTGTTTGCTGCTGCTTTTGTCGAGTTCGGATGATTCTTTTTACATCGATTCAAATTCGTCTTTCAATTTCATGTCCTTGTTTCAAAGACAAATGGAATATCACAAATTCGAACATTATCTTGGTCTGTGCACTGATAGGATAGAGTATATACGATTTAAACTGTCCTAGAATTGTGAGGATGAAAGCACATAAAAATGAGGATTGTCATGCTGAAATCTGGTAATTATCTCATAAAAATGGGCTAGGGCCGGGTTGGCCCGACCCACTGTTCTTTGGGCTAGGGCCTAGATTTCATTAGCCCATACAACTTTGGGTCAGCCCAACCCGACTCATACAACTTCGGGCAGCCCACTCAATCCGGGCCGGATGGGCTGGCCCCGCCCAACTTTTCAACTCTATATACGATGATATTTTAGGGTTGCCTTCTAAATCCTTGCATCGAGATAATAGGAGGGGAAAATTTATAGGGTGCTACTATTTATACCCCTATTGAATAAAAATACTATTTACACCACCCATTACATTAAATACTTAATATAGATAGTGTAACATGGCAAGTTTGTTTGGTTGAGAGTATTAGAGCATCTCCAACCGAACATAAAACCCAAAATTTGAGGTAAATTTACTCCAACTGAAAATCAAAACTAACCAAAAATTCGTTTCATACATTCTCTCTCCTCAGTCCGACCAATATTTGCCTTTGGAACGTTAGATGCGACTGATCTTTTTTAATTGCATTAAAATCCTTTACTTTTCTTTCTCTCTCATATTACAGTGTCTTTTGTGTCAGAAGAAAATAGACAAAGAAGGGCAGCAATTTATCGACTTTTAGAGCATCGTCTTCTTGATAGTTCAGACAAGCCCAGGCTTTGATGATTCGGAAAATCGAGCTCGCACGCCGATGGCGTGGTGATTAGTGAACCCTAAGCAAAGGCCCTTGTCGGGGAAGAGCGTGACCTTCAAGGCCAAGAGAGGGATCTCTTCCTCGCCGTAGTCCGCCGCAACCTTTGGCGGCCGCAGATGAGGGACGAGTACGACCTTGGGCCGTTTTCCGTCGGAAGCTGAAGTCGTTATCGCTCTGCGCCACCGTGAGCGACACTGAATCTCCGCCGGGGGAGAATCGTGAGAAGGGTTTCTGATCGTCGTTGATGGGGTGGATGATGTTTCCGGCGAGCGGAGGGAAGTGGGCCAGGGCTTTGGATAGGGAGATCTCAGCCGTGGAACTATGGTTTCTTGAAACTGCTGCTCCGAGAATGGGAGGTCGAAGAAGAGGAGGCGCTGAACTGGGTGGAAGTACTGCCATGTGAGGTCGAAGTGTAACAATGGAAGAGTTAGGCTTCGTCTCCTTTGTTGGGATAGGGTTCGACGAAGCAGTTTCCGAGGACTTGGGCGCCATTGTTGACTTCTGTGCTGCTATGTTTGAGGGAATGAATCTATGGCGATTTTAAATAAAGACGTCTTTTTTATGTGGATATATTGCAGTTGTCGTGTTAAAATCGATGCTTTTGTAAGTATAATGATGTTTTATTATTAATTTTATTATTTTTTTTGTGATTAAATCACAAATAAATTTTTAATCTAATTTGGAAAGATATAAAATATGTGGATAGATTTGTAACAATTGGTGTGGAATTGAATATTGCAAAAGAACTTTTAAGTTTGAGAACGAGATGGTTGGAGAAAAATTACTGCATTTTGAGTTTGAGTATGCGTTTGGATTTGAGAATGCATTTATCGCTTGAAGATAGTCTTAGAGAGGATTGCAGGGGTTAGCATTAGTTAAAGAAGTGTTTGGTTGGAAGGTGTATTTAAAGAGGATATTTAACTAATACCCTATTAATACTTTCCCTAAATCAGTCCTCCACCCTAACTTTATTTAATCCCAAGTTCCTTGGACAACCTTATCCTTTATTTCAATATTTATCTCCTAGTTTGCCCTTTTTATGAACCAGATCCAGTATATCTATTTTTTCCGTTGATCTAACAATTCACTCACCCATCAATACAAATGACTGATATCACTGAAAAACAAAAACATTAAACAATTGATGAGATTGATTGAATTTTCAAATTAAACAACTGAAAAACAAACACAAAAACATTAGACAATTCACTCACTCATCTAACAATAGGTCAGCCATCCACCCTAACTTTACTATAAGCCATACACGATTTCTACGACAAGATAGTAATAATTTTGCTAGTTACTTTATTTTTTATTAACACATTACATTTAATGATATGTTTTTAAAAAAGTTTTTTACAAAAATTAATCTAGGACTGTACACTTCATGTAAAACAAAGTATATTTTAAATTTATAAATACTAATTAACTTATTTTAATATAATCATATAACAATATTTCTTATTAACTTATTCAATCGAAAAATAGTTACTAGTTAGTTTAGTAATTGCACATTATATATAAATAAGACAATTTTTCTGTAGATAGTATAAATATAATTCGTATGACAAACGTAAAAAATTAGTACTTATATATTTGTTGAATTTTAAGATAAAACTATATAATTAAGCTAGTAACAGTGTTGGTTAAAAAAAAAAAGAGTAAATATTTATGTTAAATAAGTATCTATAATACTTATAGGCAATAATATGAGAGAGAATAATCTAATAAAGAATTAAATAAACTTGAAAACATACTATGTTAAGTAGGATTTTTGGTAATAAAGAGGGGGTTGAATTTAGTAAATATGGGTGTGAATAGAATTACCCAATTTATATTATCAGCAAATATAACAGATGTCTTATAAATTACTTGAGAATAGTTGGGTACCGTCGTGATGGTTAAAGTATCTTAGACTAAGCAGGTTAAATCAAACCTAAAACATCCTATGCAATATTTATTTGCTATGCCAGTAATAGCAGTCCATATAGATATCAGTTAGACGTTGTAATTATTCATGTGTGTACAATCGTTGAATCTTGGAATCTCAAAGTTTTTGAAGACGTGTTTCCTTTTAAAAGGATAACACTATAAAAGTGAGGGTTGATAGATTTATATTTAGGAGGGTTTAAATAAGTAAGAGTTTATTAAAATAAATTAATGAGTATAAATAAAATGTATGTTTGGTTAGTTGGTTTAGATAAACACATCTAAGTAGGTGGATTATCTAAACCCATCTGCATGAGTTTAGAGTTGTTATATATTATATTGTAAAAATCGGACTAGGAGCCCGCCTAGGCACCGACTAGACGCTGGTCGGACTCCACCGTGGCGAAAATAGCCTAAACGGTCAATTAATCGGATAAGCGACTAATTGTACGACTATTCGGGCTAATCGTACGACTATTCGGGCTACTCGGCCAATTAATCGGACTAATGGGGCTATTAGTTGGCCTATTAACTTCTATAATAGCCCACCATAAGCCCACAAAGATTTCTACTAAAGCCCGTACAAGTCCACAAGGGGCAAGCAAGGCTATAGATACGCTAAGATGTGTACGTTTATTTGTAACGAATCTTTCCGCTTCCTTTATGTTAGCTAACCGGTGTTGGACAACAATAAAGTAGGCAATCATTATTAAATTATCTGGTCGATAATAGCTCCTCTGGGATTAAGAAACAAAAAGGAAAATCGATTGATATACATATTGAACAGTTATTTAATATTTAACAACGAAAACTACATCTATTAAAGTTTAAAGCATATAAATCTTTTTTATCTAACTAAGAGAGGTTGTTATATGTGGCTAAAATATATATAAACTAAAAAAATTAGGATAACTTAGTCCCACATCAATTTTAAAACATTATTTTCGTATTATTATTATTTTGTTGCATTGTGTGATTATTTATTAAAATGTCTAGGTAAATTTGATGTACGTTTAATTTGATACAATGTTTACATATTTGATACATGGAAAAAATAATAAAAAATGTATATACCGTACAATTTCCGCCTAGAAACCGCCTAGGCCCCGCTTAGGCCGTCTAGGCACTAGGCCCCCTCCCGGCGCCCGTCTAGCTCCTAGAGAATTTTACAACATTGATTATATATAAGATAAACCTACGAACCAAACATACTGGTATGCCCTAAACCCACCACTAAAATCCTTAAACCACCCAACCAAACAAGCACAGAGTTTTGTTCTAATGAAAAGTTTTTTTATTAGAATTGCAGAAAAAGAACTCTCGACGATCATGAAAATGGCTAGAACTAAAAGTTGTTCGGTTTCGACTTCATGACCATTATGTTGAAAAGTGATGTTATGAGAATTATGTTTATATCTTCCGAAAAAAAAAAAGAATTACGTTTATATGGGTTCTTATTGTTATTGCACTGGTATGCCCTTGAAATTCATATAAAATGGAAGTCAATACTTCTAGTGAGCTAGAAGAAAAAATTTACATGGAACAACCCTAGTGTGGTTCATAGATCCAATACAAGAGAAGAAGCCGCATCGATTTGATTACGTCATTATTCGGACTTAAAAAATAACATTGTCTAATGAATTCGGAATAAACGAATGTGACAAATTCATACATGTCAAAACAACCACCAAATAAATATAATCGTCTGTCTATACATAGAAGACATGTTAAATTGTTGGCCACTTCTTCCCTCACGGCGGCATTAAAGGTCTTACGAGCATCTTCTTCCTACGATACTTCGAAAACTTGAATGCTCGTTCAACATAGCAATGATACCACCTTCAACTTTAGAACAATTTGTATAGGAATCCGAAAACATTGGGCTATAGAAACAACTAGTTCGACATCGAATTGTCCTGAGATTTCGAACAACATCTTGAATCCAACAATCATCTAATTTGAATTCGAGTTTTGTTCGAATTCGAACTCTAATTTGACTCAACCCGAGTTCAAATTAATCTTGAATTGGGAAAGAACTTCTCTATTACAATTTACTGAAAACTTCAGAAACGAAAAATTATAACACGAATCGGAAAAGGTTGGTGATTGACATTCGCGGGGCAAGTCATAAGGAGGGTAAACTCATCATTCGCAAAGCCCCACGTATAAATTCCAAACATATGACGACTTACAAATGGGGTTTTTATGACAAACCAACTTTTCTAGGCATGGTTAGGCTTCACAATGAGACGGGGACGGGGATCATACTCTTCACCGTGTTCCCTTCGGAGATCCCCTATATATATTACCAAAATCACCCGAAAGCTTTATGTCATATGGTTGCAGTGATTGATCATTATCAAAAGTGCGTAATGATGATGCAATGGTTCTTTTGAAATCCTTAGAATACGACATAGGTTAACACGGCTCTCTTTCTGCTGGCTGATAAATTCGTTCGCCGACTTATCCCAACGGCTATAAGAATCTTTTTCTTGTGCTGTGAGCTAAGGTAATAATAATCATCATATCATCACTACAAGGAATTACCTAATAAGATTATGCCGACTTGCATAGTTGATTGTAACGCTATGAAAATAATGTTTAAGTTTCCATTTGTCGAATCTGTGGGACTAAAAATAGAGTTTAACTGTTGCTTGATTTGATGGTAATAAATGAATCCTTGTATATTGAAAATTAAAATTTTATTCGACAGAGTGAAATTTCAAAAAACAAAAACATCAAATAAGTTTATGAAGCATGTATTGTGAAATTGCAGACGTGCAATGCAAACCCTCTTTACTTCTAATAATATGTGAATATTGTCCTATGAAGAACCAACATTCATTGATTAAAAAAAAAATAAGTTGCCCAGCAGATTCCAAAAGATGCTGTCGAATTCCCTCTAGGTCGGACGCATTAGTAAATTACATAACATATCTTTGTTATACACGGAAAAAAATATAATATATACTCCTTTTGTCACATAACATTTTACGAAAACAAGGCCGTAAATCAACCAGCTTCTATATATAAAGCGTCGAAACTTATAGGGTTTACACCATTGAAAACATACTAAAAAAAAAAGAAAAGAAAGAGCTTAGAAAATGAGCCAATTTCCTACCACCAATATCATCACTATAATCACCTTTTTGTTGCTAATTTTGTTCAACATCACTAATGTGAAAGGTCTCCCAAACACGACCATTACAGATATTCAATGCAGCGTCGAGAAATGGGGACAAAACGACCCTTATGGAACGATCGTCGAGCAAATGATTAACGATTTAGCAGCCGTAGGCGCTGATCAGCCAAATTACGAATATTACGTTGATTACTCGTTTTATGACACTGAGGCTTACGGATATTCATTTTGTAATGAAGAAGATTTGAGCCACGACGATTGCGCTTCTTGCTTGGCCGCAGCCCAAGAAAATCTTCTTACAATGTGTCCCTTTTCATTGTATGCGCATGTTACAATGTTCGATTGTCTGATGCGATACGACGACTATCCATTTTACGGTTGATAGTTTTAAAAAGGTGTTCCCATGTGAAAGGAAAACACTAAAAATAATAGCGATGGATGTTCTAATGAAATTTTTTCTATCGAAGTCGATTTGCTTTAGAAAAAGAAGATATCAATGAACTTCTTCCACTAATGCATATTAGACACGAAAAATTCGGTGTCTAAAACAAAAATTCCGTAGGTGTTGTTCTCGTTGCAAATTTGGATACGGATATATACCGTTTCTAAAATGAATTTGGACATTTCCGTTTTTATTTCCGTATCTAATCCGTGTCTAAATAAAAACATTAATTTATTTTAAAATAAAAACAGAAAAACGTGTCAGAATCCGTTTCTAATACTCATAATTTTGACAGAAACCAATTCCATATCTATTTTCCGTGTCGGATATTATGTTTTCTTGTAGTGTTCTATGAAATTGGTTTCACGGGATTTAGCAATTTGTAAGAACTTCCATGAACTTCTATGAAATGCTTAAAAGGAATGGTAAAGAGCCACGTCGAAGCAGAAGGACTAGAACAAAAAAAAAAAAATCGTTCGGTCCTTACTTCACGGCCTATATCTAAGAAAATGAAGAATTTTGAGTATAATATTCTCTAGTCCGATGTATTATGGAATGAAGCTGTCAATAGTCAAAGCGAATCCATCATGATAATAATACATGGGAATTAGTAGATCTGCTTTCTACTACGAATTTTTGGGGGTGTAAGTGAATATTTGAATGTAAGTTTAGGCGAATGGATCAATTGATAAATATAAGGCCAAGTTGTCATAGAAGGCTTCAAACATAAATTTGGCTATTGTCCTCCAATTTGCTTAAATTTGAAAGCTATTGTCCATATAATAACACTATATATTTATCCATATGATGCTAACTAGGGATGCAAAAAAACCAACCCGACACGATCACATGAATCGCACCCGAAAATAGGAGGTTTGTGTTATCATTTTCAACATGTTTAAGTAATGGGTAAACCCGAACAACCCAATTATTAAGTGGGTCAGGTTAGGGTTCGAATTTTCAACCGGAAACCAACCTAAATTCGACTCGTTTATCAACCCATTTAACTCGAATAATATGAATTATTAAAACTTCCTAATAAAAAATAAAAGGAAAATTTGTAACGTAACCCTAATATCTATCTCAAATGGAAGAGAGCATGATTGAAAATTCGAGTATTTTCGGCTACGAATGTTACTTGATGACTATGAAATAACTTTATATTTAATTATGTTTTGTGAGATTTTTGTTATGTAGAAATTTTATTGTTTCTTAATTATGTTGATAAACACCTGTTTTATTTCTCTATTGTTTTATTAGATTTGAATTTATAATTCTGTTTATTTTTAGCCTTTTCTTTGGCTTTTGTTTTTAATTTTAAATGAGTTGGCGGGTTAATGGGTTAGATTTAGGTTAAAACATGTCGGGTTTTGGTTCGATATTCAACCTGTTTAAGTAAATATGTCATGTCATGGTTGAAGTTCTCAACCCGTTTAAACGTGTTGAACCCGAATGTGACTCATCCCAACCTATTTACCACCCATAATGCTAACCCTAAATTACAGAACTGAAAAAATAGTTAACCATATTTCAAGAGATATGTGTTTGTTGAGGTAAAGAAGGAAACAATAGAACTACGGTGAGAACTTTCTGAGGATTGTGTGAAACACAATGCTCTTAAAACATTTTCGTTCTATCACGACGACGTTAGAGGTTTCGAGCATTTGCTTTCTACAATACTTCGAAGACTATCTTGAATCGAATAGTCAGGACCTTTTGAAGAACCTCTTGTATCCAACATTTTCATCTAGTTTGAATTCAAGTTGCGCTCCAATCTGAATTCTAGTCGAATTCAATCGGAGTTGAAATTTAAAGAATTGCTATTAACAAATTAACTTCTCTATTAGAATTTACTAAAGAAATTAAAAAATGAAAAATTATAACACGAAGCGAAAGGTTGGGTTGACCAAGCCTGATGCTGTGCGCACAATCCACACACGAGTCAACTCGGATTTGAACACATCACGCTTGCGCACAAAAGCGGCACGCAAGTGGTGTAATACTGCCTAACACATTGAAACGAATAAAAATCATATCCATATGTAAGGAGGTTCAAACCATTTTATTTCTCCAATTTGAGATTTTCACTTTTTTCAATCCATAAATTCATTATTCACAAAGCCCCACTTATAAACGAAGTTTATATCACACGACATTTTTTTATTATACGTGAAGTCGTCTTATGAGTCTATTTATAAAATGGCTCAATATGGTGCACTATCATGAAAAATTTGTGTTAAATTGGTTATAGATTGTTGACCTTATTGGTCCAATGCTTATGAGAGTTTTGATTATTTCAGGTAATTATGTAATTTGGGGTACAACTTAGAAAACTCGATATGTATGATCTATGATGTTTAAGTATGTACAAATATTCGATTTAGTGCTTAAATGTGATAAATTGTTAAGTTAATCGAATTTATGCAATCTTGTGCTTAACTGGAACATTGCTGTGATCACCTGGTTACGAACGTTTTCGTATGACTGGAATATCACTATGTGATATATATGGAAACTATATTCTGTCTGAGTCATACATGAGCTGTACGCAAGATTGATCTATTTTAGGAAGTAATATTGTTGTGATCACTTGGATATGAACGTTTGCGTTTGAATGGAATTTCACTGTGTGCTATATATTAAAAATATATTATGTTGAGTGATATGTGAACTGTCTACGATAATAAGCTATTTTAGGAAAGAATATCGCTGTGATCACCTATGAACGACTGTATGGTATATATGGAAAAAGATATTCTGATTAGGTGCTTACATGTGATTGACTTATTTCTGGAAAGAATATCATGATATATCCGTTTGAGTGCTATCTTATTTGACTCTTAAATCAGTGAATCAATGATCTACCTTTCCTTATGCGACTTAGGATTTAAATTTTGGAAAGTGATTATTGATTATACTTATATGTGGTAATATGCTGATTGAGTCTATATATGAAATGTGGTGACAACGGATGAGATTATCACGGAAGGAAAGCAAGACTGTGGTATTTATGGTAAGAATTCATGCATGACCGTTGAGCTTAATTGGTTTATTCTTGGCATGATTTCTTGAGTTAATGCACGTGATTATTGAGCTTTCTCTTGCATATTCCGTGCTTAACTTTCCTTGTGAAGTGTAAAAGCTATTCGTGGGTCTATATAGAAGATAAACACTTCACGTTGAAAGGTACAAACGATTACACACAAGCCATCGAATTCCTTAGACTGTTTTCAGCTTTAATTTGCGAAAAAATTCGTAGTTTGTGTTGAGCTTACAATTGGGAATCTGTACCCGCGATCTTTAGCAACACCCTACCCTAAAACCCTTATCATCGGACGTGATTTGTCTTCGGACGTGTTGAGCGCACAAAGGAGCCCGAGTGGAATCTTTCGCACGTGGAGGGACGAATTTGGTGGATTCGATGGCCCTTCGGTAGCAAGCTGTGTCCAGTCGGGGAATTGGTTTCCTGGGTAAACGACGTGGAATGAAACTTGGCTTGCGACAGCCTAGAACGAGGTCTAGTATCCATAGTGCTTCGGCTGTGTAAGGGTCAATTATTCTGTAACCAAAACCGATAATACTCAGTGATTGATTGGAACTCTTGGGGAGATCACACCCCAATGACAGGATTAAACCCCAGCTGAGGATATAACCTGTATAAAAATCCCGCACTTTACTTTCAGTTATTTACTTTCCTGTGAGACAAACCTGGAAAGCCTGCAGATAACTAGGTAATCGTTGACACGCTTTCTGAAAATAACGTGGTATTTTGTAAAACAGGGTTAGGGAGATAACGTTGATACTCTTATTGCTTTTCGGGGGATAACACACTCTATAGTTATCTTCTTAAAGAAAAGTCTTTTTCAAAGAAGCCAATAAATTTTATAGCCTAATTTACCCCCCTCTTAGGCATATTTTACACTTCATTTGGTATCAGAGCCAGGTTACTCAACGAAAGGCCTAACACGCCTGAGTTAAGATCTAATGGGTTTTTGAGTGTTGATGTATTTGCAGAGGGTCAATCCCACTCTAGGCCGCCTCACCTCGATGGACGAACTGCGCAGTTTGGAAGAATCATATGATCAAATTTCTCATCGTTGTCGACTACGATCTTTGGGAGACAATCACTAATGGACCATATACGGCTACGAAAAACAATGGAACCCTAAAGGCTGCTAAAGATTACACTGCTGATGAAAAAAAGGAATCACGTGAAACGAAAGGGCGAAAAACATGCTCGCATGCGCACTCACACGAGAAGAATACATTAGGGTTAGTTCCTGCTCATCTGTAAAGGCTATGTGGGATATGCTCCAATTTACTCAGGAAGGAACCCAACGAGTTGTACAAGAAAGACTGGCTCTACTCACTCATCAGTACGAACTTTTCTCAATGGAATTGACGAAACCATAAGCCAGATGTATGCTAGATTCATGGGAATCATCAACCAAATGTTCTCTCTCGGAAAGAAGGTTCCCGACAGTGAACAAGTCAGAAAGATACTGAGATCACTTCCAAGAGAATGGAATGCCAAGGTTACTGCCATATATGAAGCAAAGGATCTGGAAGTGCAAAGCATCACTGAAATGATTGGCTCTCTCATATCTTACGAAATGATTCAAACGTCAATGAACGAGAAGTCGCAACACAAAAATCAGAAGTCAATTGCATTCAGATCCAACCAAGAAGAATCTGATTCTGACGACAAAAAAGAAGGCTTGATGAATGACCTAGCCATGCTTACAAAGAGATTCGAGAGATTCGAACAGAAAAAGAGATTCAAAAGGAACTCTAACAAATTCCAGAACAAAAACAAGGAAATCTCCACGTCCAGGAAGAAAGTTCAAAATGCTTCCGATGCAACAAACCAGGCCATTATGCATATGAACGCCCAACAACCAACAATGAGAAACCAAGGAAGCAGAAGGCCATGACAGAATCTAACGACTCTGAAATGGAACAAAGCGAGGACGAGGATCACGCTTATATGACTGATGAGGATCAGGTATCTCGTTCTTCCTCCATTGAGAAAATTCATATCCTAAACAGTTTATATAACAATGATTATGAAAGTGACTCATCTGTTTCTGATATAGAAGAAAGTAAAGAAGAATTGTGTGAATTACTTCAAAAAGCACAGAGAAAGATTAAGTCACTAAATTCCTTGACTGATAAAGCAGCGAGATGACCTAGCTAAGGAAAACATGAGGCTGATCTAGAGATTTCACGTTTGAAAAAGGAGAGTTAGTTACTGCTAAGAAAGAGGAAATTCCATGTGACTGTGAGAAATTAGAAAATAAAAATAGTGACTTATCTAGAGATATCATAGAACTCATGAACTCCTTAGATAGAGAAAAACGGAAAATTGATAGACTCCTTGAGGGTAAGCAGAGTCTGATATGCTGTAAAGTACTCCTAGGAACATTGGTAGGTCAGAGATAGGTTATCCACTGAAGGAAAGCATGCTAAACATTCCGTGCCTAAGCTTGTTATGGTAGAATGGTTAGTATGCATACAACTGTCCTTTAAAGAAAGTTGATAAAGCTAAGTATGTTTGGAGACCTAAGAAGTCACCTATAAATGCCACTGCTGTATCTGATTGTATCAAGAGATCACCGTCTATGGAGAATGATATCTCATATGTTAACAGAAGTTATTTCCCCGTTAACATGTTAGGACCCAACAGAAATTGGGTACTTCAGAAGAGTAATTCTTTCTACAGGTACGAAGGAGGAATTCCAGCAAGAAAAACAGGTGGTATCTCGACAGCGGGTGCTCCCGCCACATGACAGGTGATATATGTAATTTTGTGTCGTTAAAGACGGTTGATGGAGGATACGTTTCGTACGCTAACGATGCAAAAGCCAAAATCGTTGGAGTTGGTACTGTCGGTAACAATTTAAATATCACTATAGATAGAGTATGGTTTGTTAGGAACTTAGAACATAATTTAATTAGCATTAGCCAACTATGTGATGATGGACATACCGTAGCCTTTGCTATAGAAAGTGCTTTGTCAAAAGGATGATGTGGTGTTTAGTGCATCTAGACATGGTAATATCTACTGCATCACTCTTGATGATATTGCTAACCAGAACTTCAAGTGTCTAGCAGTTATGCAGGATATCACATGGTTATGGCACAGACGTTTGGGACATGCCAACGTCGAACTTATGTCTCACATCATGAATTGGTGAGAGGTATTCCGGATATGAAAGCCACAAGGACAGAATTTGCAAAGCGTGCCAAATGGGAAAACAGACCAAGACGTCCTTTAAACCTAAGAATGTGACATCTACGTCCAGACCACTGGAACTGCTGCATCTTGACCTTTTTGGTCCGGTACATGTTATGCCATTGAGAGGTAAGCGATATGCCTCTGTTATCGTATACGACTATACTAGGTACACATGGGTCTTGTTTCTTGCACACAAAACTGAGGCCTTAGATAATTTTGCACCATTGATTAAGAAGCTTGAAAATGAGAAAGAAATGAAAGTCCGTAAGATTAGGAGTGATAACGTGTAGCGACCCTCGATTTCTAACTAAGGTTAGTGGCGGATTTCCGCAGCGTAAGTTGCGGAAGACCCGTGTAACAAAAACTTTTTTCTAAAATAATTTACATTACAACAAAATATAGTCTACAACGTCAAGTCTATACAAAGGTCGTAGCCCCAAAAGTCAAAATTCTAACGCCGCTCCACAGGTCTTCATCATGTACTGCCCGCCCTCAAAAGTCCGTGGAACACCGCCACCAGCCGCCTCAGTCTTGACGCACATCAGCGTCTGACTCAGTTCCCACAACACGTAAACACTGAGCGATTTGCCCAGTAGGTGAATAAAAATTCATGTATGCACATGAACAATCATTCTCGATCCCAATATCTCACATGCAATGTTCACTCTTTCTTTTCCCACAATCCTATCCCAAATCACACAACACAGGGCCCTAGGTCAGACTCGACACCCCGCGCGCCCATAATATAACAATAACATACGGGAGCTTACACTAGCAGCGTTTTGACGATCACGCAACTGCCCTGCTAGGTCGCTCTTCCATAGGCGCTAGCCTACACTGACAGCATTTTGACGATCACGCAACTGCCTTGTCAGGTCGCCTATTCCGCTTAAAAAACAATCACGACGGTTTTGCACCTCAGGACGTTCACGCCCGAGTAGACAGATCGATCACGCCTGTCTGCCGTCAGGTGTCATATGAGTACCAACCTCAACTCCTCAACGAGTCAACCAAACACAATAAACTCGAACTACCCCGCTCAGCGTACGTTAAAATAATCACCGTCTCAATACGGTGTAAATATGTCTCTGAACCTGATGATATGCGTATGCCATGCATATAATTTAATAGAACATGATATAAATGTAAAACACGTAAGTCATGTAGCACACCGAGTCACATAAGTACATATAAATCAGGTAGGTGTTTACGTATTGTAGATGAATGATTCACCTACCTGTCCTCCTGATAAAATTAGTCACGTAATCTGGGAAATTTCCTACACTTCGAACCTCTGAGCATACGAAATATTATTATATCAGTGTAACTACTAAGTCATATAAATTTCGAAATTCTCAAATCTTAATTATTGAAAAACCTAAAATACCGAAAATCCTAAATTTGCAGAAAACCTTAAAATAGATGATATCGAAAACTTTTGAAGTAATACCGAGAACTTTCCTTATGCATTAGATAGCATCGAAACTTTCATATATAAAATAAATAGGTGATGCCGAAAACTTTAAAGCAATGCCGAAATCTTCATAAGCTTGTCGAAAACTTACTAATGTCGAAAACTATTATATATATCGAAAGCTTTGATACATAATGAAATGTCGAAAACATGTGAAGAAATTATTATAATGTGGAAAACTTTGTTAGGGAGATTAATTGTCGAAATGTTTCATTGAGGATGTCGAGAACTTCTCTTTGGAAGTGTCGAAAACTTTGCAATACTCCTAACATGCGGAAATCTTTTAATATACCTTACAGTTCTTGCATCGAAAACTCTCAAAATACCACAATAAATCTACAATTCAAATCTTCTTTGAAAATTATCCTCTCCTCAGAAAGTAGTACGCCCTATATATATATATATATATATATATATATATATATATATATATATATATATATATACTTCAAAGTCCTTATGAATCTCTCATATATCAAAAGTCGTTAACACTCCTAATTTAGCATATAAGCTCACTTATTCTGATTATACTTCACCAGTAAGGGTTTTCAAAGCATGTTGGCTTCCGTAAACTTCTTGTACTTATTGCATATCCATGAATTCTAACATATAATTATCAAAAACAATCTTAAGTACACTAATACTAAAAAAACTTTTTCATACCTTACTTCAAAATCACGTTGCTTGAAATTGATAAGTCCCCACGAGTTCTCTTTTTTATTTTTTTTCTTTGTTATTATTTTCTTGTGAGGGTTTTCTACTTAATGAATATACTTGATGTACCCAAACATTTTTACTTGGAAATTTGTGTGACATGACTAGGTGGTGTCGTTACTTCACCTTGAGCTTAAGAAATGTCATTACTTGGGCTTTAATTCGAAATTTGGTGCAGCGCAACTTATTTATTCTAGTACTACTACTTTCGTTTACTTCTATAGCTATGTTCGAAAGTAATTCCAACTATTACAATATATATATTTTCATCTTGTAAATTTCGTTATCAAATTCCCTGACTAACAAAGTTACAAAATTAATTATATCATAAACTCGTATTTTATGGGTATTACATCTTCCCCCCTTAAAAGAATTTCATCCACGAAATTACGCCGACTGGAATAACTCGGGATAACGAAACTTCATATCATCCTCACGCTCCCATGTGGCCTCCTCAACTTATTGATTTCGCCAAAAAATCTTAACTAACGGAATAATCTTATTCCGAAGTTGTTTCACCTCATACATTAAAATTTCTACAGGCTTTTCTTCGTAACTCAAGTCAGGCTTGAGTTGTTGAAAAAGAAGCTCGCTCCGGATCACATGACTTGGGTCCGTGACGTATTTTCGTAATGTCGATACGTGAAATACGTCGTGAACTTGCGATAATGAAGCCGACAACTCTAATTGGTATGCGACTTCGCCGACTCGTCTGATGATTCTGAACGGGCCTGTGTATCTGGGACTCAGCTTGCCCTTTCGTCCGAAGCGCTTTACTCCTTTCATCGGAGAAATCTTTAAGAATACTTGATCGTCTTCTGCAAATTCCAAAGGTCCTCGTTGATGATCTGCGTAACTTTTCTGACGACTCTGTGCGATTTGCATCCTTTCTCGAATGTTTGTCACAACTTCTGTCATTTCTCGGATCATATCGGGTCCTAACAGTGTTCGCTCACCGATTTCATCCCAATGGACTGGGGATCGGCACTTGCGCCCGTATAACGCCTCGTATGGTGCCATTCCGATTGTAGCGTGGAAACTATTGTTGTACGAAAACTCTATCAGTGGCAGATACTTACTCAAGTTTCCTTTGAAATCGAGCACACATGCCCGAAGCATATCCTCGAACTCTGAATCGTTCGCTCAGATTGCCCGTCGGTCTGGGGATGGTAAGCAGTACTGAATGAGAGCTTGGTTCCCATTGCTTTTGTAAGCTTTGCCAAAAATTGTATAGAAATCTCGAATGTCGATCCGAGATGATAGAAGTCGGAATTCCATGGAGCCGGATGATTTCCTGAATATCTAATTACGAGTAGCGTTCCTTGGAAAAAGTAGAACTTATTGGGAGGAAATGGGCCGATTTAGTTAGGCGATCAACTATCACCCAAATAACATCGTGGCCTTTCGTCATTTTGGGTAAACCAATGACGAAATCCATCGTGATATGATCCCACTTCCATTCTGGAATGGGTAGGTGTTGTAGAGTTCCACCGGGTCATTGGTGTTCTGCTTTAATTAATTGACAGGTCATACATCGGTTCACAAATGCGGCAATCTCTTTCTTCATTCCTGACCACCAGTACGTTATTCGCAAATCTTGATACATCTTTGTGACTCCTGGGTGTACCGAGTATGTGGTCGCGTGTGCTTCCGTCATTATCGTCTGTCACAACTCCTCATTGTCAGGCACATAAAGACGGTTCTTGTACAGTAAAGTTCCATCTTCTCTTATTTTAAAATCCTCAGGTAGCACCTCCTTCATTTTTAGGTAGAATTCGTCTTCTTCTTGCGTCTTCTTGATCCGTTCTAGCAGCGTGGGTCGGAGAGTTAACGCTGCTAGTCTTGCCTCAACTTCGCCCAAATTAACTACCTCTATTCCAAGCTGATGTAACTCCGCACTCACCACTTTCGACTTAACGCATCTGCGACTACATTTGCCTTTCCCGGATGATAGCTGATAATGCAATCCTAGTCCTTTACTAGCTCTAGCCATCGTCGCTGTCGCATATTCAATTCCTTCTGAGTGAAGAAATACGTCAAGCTCTTATGGTCTGTGAAGATCTCACACTTCTCTCCGTAGAGATAATATCTCCAGATCTTCAAAGCGAAGACCACTGCTGCTAGTTCTAGGTCATGGGTCGGGTAGTTCTTTTCGTATTTCTTTAGTTGTCGCGAAGCATAGGCAATCACTTTTCCGTTCTGCATTAGCACGCATCCCAAGCCACTCTTCGAAGCATCCCTGTATACTGCAAATCCTCCGGTTCCCGATGGTATTGTCAATATCGGGGCAGTGGTAAGACATTACTTCAATTCTTGAAAGCTCTGTTCGCATGCTTCGGTCCACTTGAACAGAACGTTCTTCCTCGTCAGGTTTGTCAACGTAGAGGCGATACTGGAGAAGTCCGCTAGAAACTTACGGTAGTATCCCGCAAGTCTAAGAAACTCGAATCTTGGTAGGAGTAGTAGGTCGCGGCCAGTTGTTCATAGCTTCAATCTTACTCGGGTCCACGGAGATTCCATTTGCAGAAATAACGTGTCCCAACAAGGCTACCTGCTCAAGCCAAAATTCACATGAATTTGGCGTAGAGCTATTTCTCTCGCAGGATTCCTAAGACGATTCGTAAGTGATCTCATGCTCTTCCTTCATCTTAGAATATATTAGAATATCGTCAATAAAGGCGATCACAAACGGATCAAGGTAGTCTTTAAAGACTCGATTCATCAAGTCCATAAAAGCAGCTGGGGCATTTGTTAGTCCAAAAGGCATGACCAAAACTTGTAATGGCCGTACCTCGTACTGAATGCCGTTTTAGGAATATCTACCTCCCTGATCTTCAACTGATGGTATCCCGAACGGAGGTCAATTTTCGAGAATACCGTCGCTCCTTGTAGCTGATCGAATAGATAATCGATCCTCGGCAAAGGATATTTATTCATGATTGTGATCTTATTCAATTATCTATAGTCGATGCACAGTCCCATCGACCTATCTTTCTTTCGTACAAATAGTAGTGGTGCTCCCCACGGCGAAAAGCTAGGCTGGATAAATCCTTTCTTCAATAAGTCTTCTAGCTGTTCTTTTAATTCCTTCAGTTCCTTCAGCTCTAGGCGATAAGGAGCTTTAGAGATTGGGACTGACCCCGGTATCAAATCTATCGCAAATTGTATTTCTCGACCAGGGGTTAACCCCGGGAGATCATCGGGAAATACGTTGGCGTATTCGCCGAGTACATGTACGTCTTTTAGTTCCGGCTGAGGTAAGTCCTCCGCCTTTATTACGTATATGAGATAAGACTCACAACATGACCTCAAGAGTCGTGAGCCTTCAGAGCTGATATTCGTGAAATACTATTCTTATTTGCTTTACCCGAAAAAGTGAATGCTTCTTCTTCAGGCAGTTGGAATTTAACGACCTTCTTGTTGCAATCTATGATGGCTCCATATCTTGAAAGCCAATCCATCCCGAAGATGACATCGTAGTCGTTCATCGGGATTACAATCAGGTCGGCACTCAAGTTCCTACCCTCAATCACTATGACGCATCCTTTCAGTACTTGATTGGTACGCGTCGGGTCACCATGTGGTAGGTAACTACATAGTTGCATTCAGATGAGGTAGGAGATATTCCTACCTTCGCCACATATTTAGCCGACACAAATGACTGTGTGGCTCCAGAGTCAGTCAATATAGATGTGGGCACGTTATAGATATTTAACGTACCCGTCACAACCGAAGGATTCTCCTCGGCCTCCTCTTTGGTAACCGTGAAAACTCTTGCAGGAAGCGATGGAGGTCGAATCGGTGTTTGAGTCAGGTTCTGGGGCAAGGTCGTATTGAAATTCCTAGCATAATGCCCCATTCTTCCACATCTGAAACATTGTGGGTTTGGGTTGGGTTTGGGTTGGTAACAGGCGTCGGCGTGATAATGGCCACACTGTCTACACTGGGGCGCTGGGTTTGGAGGCCTTCTTGGAATACTTATGGATCCCTGGTTTAGCATTGGGCGCCAGTTCCGCTGACCCTGGCGATTTCCTTGGTTATCTTAGCCTTTGTTGAAAAATTGGTGTTTACGGTCATTTCCTGATCCTTGCTGACCTTCCCTTCTTTTCTTTGCCTATTGAGCTTCAGTAATCTGAGCCTCTGCCTGCTCAGCTATCATGGCCCGTTCCGCTACTTGGATGAATTCCATCTGTTGGGCACCCGAGATACTTAGGTCACGATAAAGTTTGGGTTTTAGGCCAGTAATAAACCTTGTCACCTTCAACAGATTAGTTGAAACCATATGAGGAGCAAAACGGGATAGCTCCTCGAATCGACGAATGTACTAGGCCACTAGCATTGCCCCCTGTTTTAGATTCATAAACTCTTGCATTCGTCATTCATGTTCATGGGCAGGAAAGTACTTGCTATGGAAGAGTTCTCTGAATCGTTCCCACGTCATTGTCACCGGGTCTTCCAAGACCTACTGTATCCCACCAGAAGCGGGCATTTCCCCTTAGCATGGAAATGGTGCACAAGACCTTTTCGTTTTCAGGCACGCGACTATATACGAACATATCTTCTATGGTGCACAACCAATCTTCAGCCACTGTGGGATCCGTGGCATCGGCGAAAGTTGGAGGATCCATTTTTCGAAAGCGTTCCCCTATAATCTCTATACGTGCTAGCTGTGGGGAAGGACGAGTTTCAGACGAGCTATGATGATGGAGTAGCTCGTTGATTTGATCAGATTGGCGGTTGATATGATCTGATTGACGTTGAAGCAATTCAGTTAGTCGTAAGATAGTGAAGTCCCTTTCATTTGGAGGGGACTCTGGTTCAGCCCTACGGCTGGATTCAGCCACAGTTCACTACGAGTTCTTGGCATTTTCCAACTATTATCTACAATAATTCATATAAAACAGATGTTAAATAATACGTAATCACAAGTATTGAACTTACAGGCCAGGCTGGTTCTCCAAGCTTTTGAGCGGCAGTACATGGACAGTCTTCAGAATCTAAAGCCTATGCTCTGATACCATATGTAGCGACCCTCGTTTTCTAACTAGGGTTAGTGGCGGAATTTCCGCTGCGTAAGTCGCAGAAGACCCGTGTAACAAAAAACTTTTTCCTAAAATAATTTACATTACAACAAAATATCGTCTAATCCATCAAGTCTATACAAAGGTCGTAGCCCCAAAAAGTCAAAATCCTAATGCCGCTCCACAGGTCTTCATCCATGTACCGCCCCGCCTTCAAAAGTTCGTGGAGCACCGCCACCAGCCGCCTCAGTCTTGACGCACATCAGCGTCAGACTCAGTACCTACAACACGTAAACACTGAGTGATTTGCCCAGTAAGTGAATAAAAATGCATGTATGCACATGAACACTCATTCCCGATCCCAATATCTCACATGCAATGTCCACTCTTTCTTTCCCACAGTCCTATCCCAAATTACACAACACAGGGGCCTAGGTCAGACTCGACACCTCGCACGCCCATGATATAACAATAACATATGGAAGCTTACACTAGCAGCTGACGATCACGCAACTGCCCTGCTAGGTCGCTCTTCCGTAGGCGGTAGCCTACACTGACATCGTTTTGACGATCACGCAACTGCCCTGTCAGGTCGCTTATTCCGCTAAAAATAACAATCACGACGATTTTGCACCTCGGGACGTTCACTCCCGAGTAGACAGATTGATCACGCCTGTCTGCCGTCAGGCGTCATATGAGTACCAACCTCAACTCCTCAACGAGTCAACCAAACACAATAAACTTGAACTACCCCGCTCAGCAGAACGTCAAAATAATCACCGTCTCAATACGGTGTAAATATGTCTCTCAACCTGATATGATATGCGTATTCCATGCATATAATTTAATGGAACATGATATAAATGTAAAACACGTAGTCATGTAGCACACCGAGTCACATAAGTACATATAAATCAGGTAAGTGTTTATGTGTTGTAGGTACTGAGTCTGACGCCGACGCGCGTCAAGACTGAGGCGGCTGGTGGCGGTGCTCCACGGACTTTTGGCGGGGCGGTACATGGATGAAGACTTGTGGAGCGACGATAGGGTTTTTGTTCTTTTGCATTTTGGAGCTACGCCCGTTGTACAGATACTACTATATAAAATAATATTTTGTCGTATTATATTACCTTTTAGGAAAAAGGTTTTATTAGACGGGTCTTCCGTGACTTACGTTGCGAAAATCCGCCACTAATCCTAATTTGAAAAGTAGGGTCGTCACATAACGGTCTAGAATTTTATAGTAAATCATTTGCATCTTTTTGTGTTGGAAAATGGTTATAGTCATAATTTTCAGCCCCTATTACGCCTCAACAGAACGGAGTAGTCGAGAGGAAAATAGAGTATTACAAGAAATGGCTAGGACTATGCTGAGCGAATATAATACACCAAAACATTTTTGGGCTGAAGCTGTTAGTACGGCTTGTTATGCCTCGAATAAGATTTTCCTTAGACCGATTATTAAGAGAACTCCCTATGAACTTTGGAACGATAAAACTCCTAACATAGGATATTTCCATGTATTTGGTTGCAAATATTTTATTTTGAATGATAGGGATAAGAGAAGAAAATTCGATTCCAAGGTAGATGAAGGGATATTCCTAGGTTACTGCCTTCATTCCAAAGCTTTTCGAGTGTTTATAATAGGAAGAAGATTGTTCAAGAATATGTGTATATTACGTTTGGTGAATTTCCTAACACAGATGCTACTGAGAAAGGTATAGTTGTGTCTCCTGCAGGTATACCGATTACTGACAAAGAGGTGAACGCAATTCAATTGGAACTAGATACTGAGTCAGAGGAACCTGGGGCTTTAGACGAACAACAGCGCAAAAAATTCAAGCATACCTCTAGCCATCCCACTGAACAAGTCATAGGGAATATCACTTCAGGGATCGAAACGAGAGCAACTGCACGAAATGATACTGCTGAGGAATCTCATGACGTGCTGTTGTCAACCATGGAACCTAAGACAGTGAATGAAGCTCTTGACGACGAATCATGGGTGATTGCCATGGAAGAAGAGCTAGCACAATTCTAAAAGAGCCAAGTGTGGACTCTTGTGGAAAGCCCTTACGACAAGTCAATAATAGGCACGGAGTGGGTGTTTCGCAACAAGCTGGACGAAAACGGTAATGTAACACGTAACAAGGCCAGGGTAGTTGCCAAAGATTATTCCCAAGAAGAAGGTATAGATTTTGCAACAAAACCTTTGCACCCATAGCTAGACTTGAGTCAATGCGCATTTTACTTGCATATGCATCTTTTAAAAGATTCAAGCTTTTTCAAATGGACGTGAAAAGTGCATTTTTAAATAGTTTTATAAATGAGGAAGTTTATGTAGAACAACCTCCCGGTTTTGAAAAAGAAGAATTTTCAAATCACGTCTTCAAATTAAACATGCTCTATATGGGTTAAAACAGGCCCCTAGGGCATGGTATGAAAGATTGAGTAGATTCTTACTAGACATGTGCTTTACAACAGGAACAATAGATAACACTCTGTTATAAAATGCGAAGGGAATCTCATACTGCTTGTGCAAATATATGTTGATGATATCACATTTGGCAGTACTGACATCACTCTTTGCGACAATTTTTCTAAGTCTATGCAACATGAATTTGAGTTTACTTCAACCATTTACTTTATTTTCTGTATGTCAAATTTTACTCGAACTCTTTAACTATATTTTCTTCTCCAATTTACTCCAAACTCACTAACAAGACTAAACTAATATTAGGTACATACTCACTTATTATTATAATAATTTATAAAAACAAAACATCATAATTTAAATTTAATTCGTACTTGTATGCGAGGTGATTTGAACTTTCCACATGTATTAGTCTTACATTTTTTTTTATTAATATATACAATATTATAATATAAAATTAAGATCTGTAATATTTGAAATCAAATAAATTATAATTACCAAATATATTCTTGTATAAAGAGTCTAGTAGTCTAAAAATTGTCAATTGGTCTATCAAATGTTTTTTGTCATTTACCCTTAATAATTTATATATTAAAATCTTATTACAATATACCAACACCGTAGACGTGATGTAGTTGCCCAGTCAAATAACGCATCCGTAGCCAACACAAACCCATATTTAACCAACACCAAATCATCACTTACAATTCAGCCACTTTAACTACACCAAAATCCGACCAAACGTACCCGTCGACTTTGTTTTTGCATAGATTAGTAATTCCCAACGCATTTGAGGGTGTAATAAGGCGTTCACAGCTCTTACTGCTGCTCCACTTGCTCTGAAATTGATATCAAATGAGTTTGCCAATGGAAGGTTACTCTCCAGCAATATGGAGAAATTGTAGCAGTTTTTGGCCAAACTCCATTGCGCCATATAGACTTCGGAGCTGCAACGCCAAAGGTAAGTCCCATATTAACTCTTCGAATGCGTTGACGTAATCCGAATACAACCCAATCTGTCTAAGATCTTCGAGCTCCCTACAGGCTTGATACACTGTTTCTACTTCAGCCTCGATCCTTTTGGGCAAACCCCAATGTCCCCAATCAAACGGTAGGCTAGGGACATCTCCATCGTGGTGGAACCGCACGTCATCCCACCGTCCTCGATCGAACAACACATCTTGATCTAGCAACACTCTTTTCGGTCTTTCAAAAACATTGGCCATTTCAATACCATCGGCGCCTAACATGGATCCATCACTAATAACATTCTCCCCTCCAATCACATAGGAATCCGACGTAGCTACACTATCAATCACTACTAACGATATATATGCACCGCCAACCAACGTCGACAACTCCCCTTTAACCAACATGAATTTATCGTCAATCAAACCTGGTTCAACCACAACCAACTCTGACGACATAAATTCCCCATCATTCATCACTAACCCATCAACGTCCACCTCGACGAGAATCGACGAGTTCACATCAACAAACGCCAAAGAGTCATCATCAAACCAAAGAGTCATCATCAACAAACATCAATGACAATGAGTCATCATCGACACCCAACTCCATTGGATCAAATCGTTTAAGCAAGGCGTTGGTGAAATCATTCCAAATCAGCTTATCCGTATCTTTGCAATGCTCGAGATCCGTACCTTCACAATACTAGAGGTACCATTCCAAAGCCTTGCCTTCGACGTAGAGGTAGACGACCTTCGTTCGCTCAACATCAGTGAGGGTGGTTAATGCGTAGAACTGATTGCATTTCTCTACCCAAGTTATCGCATCCGTCCCGTCGAAGATGTGAGGCTCGATTCATTTAATCACCATCATTGAAATCCAAATCCAAGAATCATCGGCTCTGATACAAAATGTAAGATCCCGACCTAATTAAGGAGGTTTCTTATTTGAACTTTTTATCAAACGGTTGGTGCGCGTGGTAGTATTTATTATATATGAAGAATTTAGGATAGAAGATAAAAATAGAGAAGATTAGACGAAGATTGAGAAGAACATATATCACAGCGAGAGAGATAAGGAGAGACTTTAGATTAGTTCATTGCTTAATTGTTTCATACAGCTCTAAGACATTATAAAGGAAATAACATAAAATGCATAAATGGGCCAAGGCAAATGGGTAGATGAATGGGCAAAAGCCCAAGCTGGCATGAGCCCATTATTCGTATTGTCGGCTCCTGGCAGAAGATCGCGGCAGTGTCGATGTTGCGAGAAATAGCATAGAGCTTTTCAGCACTCTCTTATCCTCTTCGCCCCCGCAAGACGTTCTTCAGGTTAGTTGTTTGTTACGTGATTCTTTCTTCCGTTTCCCATCTCATCTGCCGTAGTTGGCATATTTCGTTTTGCTCATTATCTACTTGGAAATGCCAATTTCGTTGTGTAGCCTTACATTATAAAACGCATATCAATCTTTTTCTTTCTCCACTCTGCATTTTGATTTGATTCTGTATGCAAAGGACGACCTGATGACAACGCTCCTATAACGACACCGAGAGTCCCAATACACCGTTCAAGCGATCAGCGAGACGGCCGGCGAAAATGAGGCACTGCTCTTCGAAGCCCTAAACGTGAATGACGAGATACAAAAGGCGATCTCGAAATACAAAGAAATGAAGGAACCGTCGGGGGTCCGCAAGGAGCCCGAGCCCGCCATGATACCCATAGCCGTCGAGCCCTTATCACTTCATAGCTACTGATAAGTTCAAACACAAAACATACGTAAACTAAACAACACTGCTTCCCACAGATTCATCATCCGTTTTAGGATCTGCCTCGTAAGCAGACTCGAGCCCATCACCCGTACGAAGAGAGTCTTGCTTCCTTCGATGTATTTGAAAAGCAACAAAAATCCCCTCTTCGAGTCTGTGGGCGTTGTAAGAAGGACTAGCCCCTCATAAAGGCTATTGAAATTATCTAATAAAGTTGAATTGTATTTAGGGATTTTTAGAGATAAATACCTATTTGGAGTTTGAACTCACGATTTAGTCCCTAGCAATTTAGTTTTGTGACTAGCTTCTGCCACTAGGCAAATAATTAGTTTAAACTCCCTGATATGTTCAATTACCATACTACCCTTGTGTTCCCAAATAAAACGTGATATTGGATCTAATAATTGTTCCTTTTTTTCCTTTTTAATTTGTTTTCATCTGAATAAAAAAGATAATCGAGAAAAAGGATCGATGTGAGAAGAGAAAACAAATCCAACCTCCCAAACCAAATTGTCTCGACCCACACCGCCATCAGCAATAATATCGGCTCAACCATCGGTCTATAAGCATCAAAAGCAACTTACAGAATCACCAATTACTCGAAGGCATTAGGTTTGACGCCTCGGTGGTAGAGAATCCCGTCAGCGTAGTGAAAGAGGAGGTAACTGAAGATTGAAAGACCACTGTAGATTCGAGAGAAATCATTTTCTTCTTTTCCTTCCCTTATTATTTTTTTTTATTTAATTTTGTCGATATACCCCGCTCTCTTCTCTTCGTCATTACGTCAGTTATAGACCCCCACGAACTAATGCGGAATTTGACTATATACGCGTCGAAGCTGCTTCGAGTCGCGGCATTGTTAACAGCATGATATATTCAGATCAAATCGCGAGGTTCAAGGGCAAGGTGGTTTCATGGCAGAATCATACATGTTAATGGGAGCATGCAGATTGCAGATTACTACACTCAAATGTTTTTTAGGTAATAATGGTTGATTTCTGTAATAAGCATTGGAAGGGTGGTGCCAAGATTTAATTCTTCAACAAAGAGATTGAGTTTGATTGACGGGGTTGTTATGAAACTGTGTCGGAATTTATCATGGGATGCCAATTCGCATGCAATTTCTTTATATATATAAGTATCTTCAGTACAAAATTAAGTACTTTGTTAATTTAGGTAATTTATTAACGAATTCCGCCATTTGCTGTTTTGGGATTGATGCATCAGTAAGCCTAAGCTTTTCTTGCAACTTCACCTTCATATAAAATCAAATACTTGAAGTCGTCAACAAAATACCTGAAATCGAGTGAAAAGTACTTAATTTTAGACCTAAAGTACCAATATTTGTGCAAAACATACGTGGGAATAGTGACGAATCATCTAAGACTAAAATCATAGATTTTAAGCACATATCTAATGTAATAAGAATTTGGTCATCACCAAAACCATAAAACAAGTTCCCTTCTAACTTCACATTCATATAAAAGCAAATACTTGAATTCGTCTATAAAATACCTGAAATCGAGTAAAAACTACTTAATCTTAGACCTAAATACAAGTATTTGTGCAAACAATACATGCGGATAGTTACGAATCATTTAAGACTAAAATCATAGATTTTAAGCACATATATAATGTAAAAAGAACAAGGTCATCACCAAAACCATAAACCAAGTTCCCTTCTAACTTCACCTTCATATAAATCAAATACTTGAAATCGTCTATACAATACCAGAAATCGAGTGGAAAGTACTGAATATTAGACCTAAAGTACCAGTATTTGTGCAAAAAATACGTGCAGATAGTGACGAATCATTTAAGACTAAAATCATAGATTTTAAACACATATCTAATTTAATAAGAACTTGGTCATCACCAAAACTATAAAACAAGTTCCCTTCTAACTTCACCATCATAGAAAAGCAAATACTTGAATTCGTCTATAAAATACCTGAAATTGAGTAAAGTACTTAATCTTAGACCTAAATACCAGTGTTTGTGCAAAAAATACGTGCGGATAGTGACGAATCATTTAAGACTAAAATCATAGATTTTAAGCACATATCTAATGTAATAAGAACATGGTCATCACCAAAACCATAAAACAAGCTCCCTTCTAACTTCACCTTCATATAAAAGCAGATACTTGAATTCGTCTATAAAATACCTGAAATCGAGTAAAAAGTACTTAATCTTAGACTTAAAGTACCAATATTTGTGCAAAAAATACGTGCGAATAGTGACGAATCATTTAAGACTAAAATCATAGATTTTAAGCACATATCTAATGTAATAAGAACTTGGTCAAGCAGATTGGGAATCCTCACTCGTTTATTGGTCCTTAAACCTATCGAGGAGATACTTACGAATGAGGAGCTACGAGTGGTATTCGAGGAAATCTGAGAAGAAACAGTGATCTATGCGGCAACCATTTAAGTCTTAAATATCTAACTTCAATTTGGACATATTTTCTCATAGATATATGTATTATTTCTAGTATTTTCCTTTCAAATTAGGTATTTATCCTCTTAATTTAAGTACTTAAAAGGATTTGAAAGTGAAGTTGGATGTTGCGATGATCAAGTATTTTAGGCATTCTGTATTTCTGGCCTTATATTAGGTACTTTAAGTATCGATTTAGGTATTTTATTGCTGATTTCAAGTATCTGACCTTGAATGATGTGAAGTTGCTAGAAAACTCATTTTATGTTGTTGATAATGAGTAATGTCATTAACATATAAGATGTTGATCAGAAAACATCATTTTAGACTTTTATAACTCGACCATACATACAAGTACGTTATGCATAAAAATCAGTATTGTGACCTTAAATTAGGTACTTTTAGTCTCGATTTAGGTATTTTATTGTTGAATTCAAGTATTTGACTTCGAATGAATGTGAAGTTGCTAGAAAACTCATTTTATATTGTTGATGATTATTAATGTCATTAATATGTAAGATGTTGATTAAAAACCATCATTTTGGATTGTAACTCGACCATATGCATAAGTATTTTAGGCATTAACATTAGTATTTTAGGCATTAACATTAGTATTTTCGGAATTAACATTGGTATTTTATTGCTGAATTCAAGCATTTGACTGTGAATGAATGTGAAGTTGCTAGAAAACTCATTTATGTTATTGATGATGAGTAATGTCCTTAATTTGTAAGATGTTGATTAAAACCCATCATTTTACCTAGATAGCTCGACCATATGCACAAGTATTTTATGCATTAAAGTCAGTATTTGCGTCCATAAATTAGGTACTTTCAGTCTTGATTTAGGTATTTTGTTGGTGAATTCAGGTATTTGACAGTGAATGAAAGTGAAGTTACTAGAAAACTCATTTTATGTTGTTCATGATGAGTAATGTCCTTAATATGTAAGATGTTGATTAAAAACCATCATTTTAGACTTAGATAGCTCGACCATTTACAGAAGTATTTTATGCATATAAATCAGTATTTGTGTCCTTGAATTAGGTACTTCTGGTCTCGATTTAGGTATTTTGTTGCTGAATTCAAGTATTTGACGGTGAATGAATGTGAAGTTGCTAGAAAACTCATTTCATGTTATTGATGATGAGTAATGTCCTTATTATGTAAGATGTTTGATCAAAGACTATAATGGTTGAAGTTCCATCATAATATCATACATTTTAGTGACATGGATCATCGCCAACGCATAAAGGTGTTTGCACCCTTCACTTTCAAACTCTTTCAAGTACTTGAATTTGTGAAATAAATACCTCAATTGAGAACAAAGTACTTAAGTTTTGGCAACTAATACCAATATTTAAGTAGAAAATACACCCGGGAGCAAATTATCTAAAACTAAAATGATTGCTTTTCTCATCACATCGTGTATGCAGCGAGTTATCCAAGTATGAACTGATTGTTTTTCATCAATACATTATGTATGGTGATGATGTTGACCATCACCACAAACAATGAATACATGTAGCATGGTAAGTATCTTCAAAGAAATGAAAATCTTCTGTTATTTTGATTTGTTTCCTTGGTGCATATCTTCTACGTATGGTAAGAATAATAAAATCATTAAAGGATAAAAAACTACATGATCACGTTCATTACATTTAATATATTTTACAGATCAAACATTTTACAGATCATCCCCAAGTGCTACAAGATTTGGTTGTCTCAACATGCACAGAGCCTCCACCTGCATATGCAAATAAATTAAAAACAATACCAATTGAGATGAGGAGGAAATGTACTTTGTTGATATGTTCGCACTTCTTTACTCTTTGAAAGCAGTGATATGCCTTAAAATCAGCCTTGTCCATTAACGTTCTTGACGAAAGATCCCCTTTCACTGAATCCAAAGTAAGATTAACAAAAAGGGGAAAGCCATCTAACCATGTTGCCTAGTCATAATGAAAGCGCATAACTAATAACCAAAATGAACAGAAACATCAGAAGATCAGTTCCGAGAAAACGCATCAAAATTCCAGTCTTGCTATATATTATGATTCCTAAAATACCTACATCAACTCCAAAACAACCAAGCTAGTGACAACAACAAAAGGGGCTCACATCTTCACCATCCTAATTCTTAGTCCCTAACCAGCAATTAGTAAATTCCAAAAGAGATGATTATACAAGTCATATAACTAATATAGTGATGTTAAATAAACGGCTGACTACCTACAGAAGACAAATGTTTCCACCCACAAAGTTCTTCATAGTCCATCTCAGCAATACTTTACCTTCTTCACGTCTCTCCCTCTCGCCACCGCCACTTTCCATTACAGCGGAAGTGAAAGCTTACGTCGAATTCATTGAAAAAGGTAGGTTCGCTTGGATCACAAAAATAGCTGATAAATACGCCTTTCTTACGGTTGAACGAGACAGTCGACTACAAAGGGTTGAAGAGAAAAGAAGCTCGAGGAAAAATTTTACTGGCAACGCTCCAGGCAGCAAGAAATCTTCCAGATTTGGTTTCTTCTTTCTGTTTTTTTTGTTTTCTTTCTTATTCGACACTTTAAAGAATAAAGGGCATTGCAGTAATTTTCAAATGAGGGAGTTGCAACATGGCATACCTAATTATAAAATCAAAGTTGTAGGGACTGATTCTTAAGTTTAAAACCTTATTAGGTATTTTTCTCTAAAATCCCCTTGTATTTACCCTAAATGTGTATATTAGTAATAAAATTATTGTTTTGTTGATAACAGAAGTTCTTATGGTGTAATACTTTGTAAAAATTATCTGTCCGACAATTATTGTTTATTTTCGTTTGTACATGCTAATGAGAATATTTATTTTATATTGATATTCTTATTACATAAAAATTACATATTGAGATCGATATTTAAAATATTCATATAGATGTGACATTTGATAAATAACTTAATTAATATTGTTGAATTATATGAAAATAAATTATAAAATATTTATTGTTGAATTCATGTGGTTAGATAAAAAGTAGATTTACAAATTTCATGTATTTCCCACCAAGGGGGTGTAAAGAAGATGTGTAATGGGGGTGTGAATAGTAGGACCTTATTGTTATTGTATAAATAGGACAAAGACGAGTTTAGCGAATCAAATTAGTTTAGTTAAAAGATTGGAACTAAACTTACTAGATTTATTTAGGACTGCCGTAATTTGATCATTCATATTTAAAGCATGCCGAACAGTTTTTTACACTTTTCAATTGTGAATGTCATAATCCAAGTGTTAGTAGTTATTAATTTTTATTTTTATTTATCAAACTCCCCGGTTATGGTTGCATTAGACCATCTCCAACCGATAAACGCATTTTCAAAATCAAAATGCAGTAGTTCTTCTCCAACCGATCAATCCATTCTCAAACTCCATAAATTATTTTGTAATATTCACTTCCACATCAATCTTTACAAATTTCAATACTACCCACATATTTTACAACTTTACCAATTAGACTATAAATATTATTTTAAATTTAATCGAAAAATTAATAAGATTAATAATTGAGCCAATCTACAGGAAATATCTTGTCATGTTCTCCCCATATGATCAAACAAAAGAGCTGTGTGCAGATCAAAAGAAATAGATGACAGAGAAAGTGTTGTAAAAAGTAAACTATCCGAAAAAAGACCTGAGTGATCTTGGGAATATCAGAGAGCTTTCTGTTCTTGTGCAGAGCGTAAATCAACGCTTTTCTTTCGTGAACGTTCTCCGTGTTCATCACCTATCACACACACATACACCTATCATCCTTTTTTCTGACAGATATACAAATTTCGGGAGTCTCCATCGCATCCTAACTGATCCAAACGCAAACATGTACATTTTTAGGTGAGAGAAATTAAAAATCTCATTTTCAATTTGGTTTTTGGTATCGGTTGGAGTACATTTATGATTTTTTTTTGGTTTTCCAGTTCGGTTGGAGATGCTCTTAGCAGCGGCGAATCTACATGGTGGCCGGGGAGGCCACGGCCCCCGCGAAAATTTCCGAAAACTTTAGTAATATGTATATAGCATTGATTATTAATATAGTCATATAACGTTTTGATAGTAAATATTCAAAAAAAAGCATGTAGTGAAATGATTGGTAATTCAATAATATTCCTCAACGTTTTGGGTTCAAATGTGACGTCACTCTTTTTATCTTTTCTCTTTTACTTTCTCTTCGTTTAACTTAGGGGATTCAACACTTAAATACCTACATAAAAAAATTAGACAGATCAGTCCCTAGTCAGTGTAATTTTTAATCTAGGTACCTAGTTGAATTTTATTTTACTGATAGGTACCTAACTGACGGATTTACCCCTACTAGGACTGGTTTTTTACATCTCTTACCTTGTTTCTTATTTCACGATCGCTCATAAAAAAATAAAAAACCGCACACCCCAAACCATCGCGCGATTCCTTGGCAGAAATCGACCCGGGTGTTTTTGGCCTCAGATTCTACGCCGTCACTCCAGTCGTTCGTCGTTGTATTAGCTTCTGAAATCGATTGGTAAGTCTTTCACAGTATTACCGTAAAGTGGTCGCACATCACAATTAGGGTTTTTTTGTGCGTGTTTTTGGAATGTGCGTGATTTGTTGGTCGATTACGGTTTTTTGTGCGTGCATTTCGTCGTGGCTGCTTCATTTGGTTTGTTTGGAATGGGTCGATTTTTGTTTTTTCGAATGGGGTCCCTTTGTTGCGGTACTACATTGTACCTGCATTTGGTACCCTCTGTTTTGGCATTTTAGTACCCCTTGTGTGAATAAAATGGTACAACTTGGCAAAAGTGTTCGAATGGGGTCAATTTTTTTGGTACTACATTATCACGGCATTAGGTACTTTCTGTTTAGCAAATTGGTACCCCTTGTGTGAGTAAAATGGTAATGCTTGTTAACATTGGTTTTATCGACTGGGGTCAATTTGTTTTGGTACTACATTATCCATGCATTTGGTACCCTCTGTTAGGGTCAATTCGTACCCCTTGTGTGAACAAAATAGTACTGCTTGTTAACAGTGAGTTTTTCGAAAATGGGGTTAATATTTTTGGTACGACATTGTCACTGAATTTGGTACCATCTGTTTGGCCAAATTGGTACCCCTTTTGTGAATAAAATGGTACTACTTGTTAGTGGTTACCTTGAATGGGGTCAATCTGTTTTGGTACTACATTATGACTGAATTTGGTACCCTTTTTGTTGGAAAACTGGTACTCCTTGTGTGAATAAAATGGTACTGCTTGTTAGCAGGGGTTTTCCGAAAATGGTGTCAATTTTTTTTTGTACGACATTATCATTCATTTGGTACCCTCTGTTAGGGTTAATTGGTACTCCTTGTGTGAACAAAATAGTATTGCTTGTTAACATTTGGTTTTTCGAAAATGTTGTCAATTTGTTTTGGTACTACATTATCAGTGCATTTGGTACCCTCTGTTTGGCCAAATTGGTACCCCTTGTGTGAATAAAATGGTACTGCTTGTTAACAGTTTTGCTTTTTTTGCATAAATGCCTCCGCGGAAGGGATTTGAGCTGTCTTCCAGGTGCCATCCTACGCTCTTTCGATCTACCATTAGCAATTTGAAGGGTAGCGTGACCCCTAATAAAAAAGAAGCTATAAGAAGGTCCCCATTTCATTCTTTTTAGATATGCCTAAGATGTCGCATTCGTTTGCTCGAATCATGGCATTGATAAAGCGTTATAGTGTAGAGGCGAACACGTTTAGGTTGGGGGAGAATATGAATGTGGTATTCTCCCCACAGGAACTTAGTGTTGTAATGACCTTGCATAGCGTAGGACAGCCCGTGGACCTAAATTCGAAGATGAAATTGAAAACCGTTGAACGGCTTTTCGGTAAGAAAAATGGCAATGTAACCCGTAAAAAAATCTTAGAGTTGTTGAATGAGTTTGTAGGAAAGCTTGGGAGGGAGAACACGGACGAGTTCCTTAGGTTGTTTGTTCTTTTCTTGTTTAACTCTGTATTATTCCCGATGGGGAATTCGAAAAACCCAAAGTTCGTGAATGCGTACGTCGACGTTGTCGACATAATGGGGGAGTACGCATGGGGATGGGCGGTACACGAGTTTTTGGTTGCAGAGATAAAGCAAATGGCTGCAAATTCGATGCGGATCGACTCGTCCAGCCTAATGATGAACGGGTGCACTATTGGGCTGATGGTAACTTGGGAACTTTCAGATTTGGGTGTATGAGCACGTGCCCTCGTTGGCAGAAGCGGGAGATGTATATGTTTCCCCGAATGTTCAATTGGGAAGAAAGTAGGGTTCCGAATGACGTAATCGCTGCGGAAGCTGAATTGGCTGCAATTGCATCTGTCGACCCAATATACCCAACAAAGAAGGAAGTGAAGTTCGTGCATCCGATAAATTTGCTGCCGGACGTATAAAATTCCCTATATTTTTAGGTATTATTTGCTTTGTTTCTAACTGTTGAATGAATTATGTGTGGTTAAGGTTGATGTGGGAGTTGGCGGATCTCAATTAGAGTGGAGTGCTCGTGTGGAGAGGTTGGAAGCCGAGTTGAAATTGAAGGACGAGGTTATAAGAGATCTACAGTCAAGTGGTGGGACGTCGAAGGTTGATATGTCCAACGAGGATGCAAGGGTCATGGAAGAGGCCGAGGATAAGGATAGGGATGTGTGCAAGGGTGATGATATGGTTCACAGCGAGGGTGATGATATGCCCGAGCAGACGGTTCATAGTGACGGTGAGAAGGCCGGGGAGGACAAGGTTGAGGATAGGGATGTGAATATGGGTCACAGTGACCGTGAGGATATGCCCGAGGAGATGGCTCATAGCGATGGGGAGAAGGCCGAGGAGGACAAGGTTGAGGATAGGGATGGGGATCAAGCGGAGGATGAGGTTAGTGAAGAAGTAGCACAAGACGCTTTCGTCGATTGTTTGACACGGCAATTCGCGGGGATCCCCGGGAGACCAAGCGTGTTTGTATTCCCAAGTTTCGTGCAAGTCGACTACTGGACAAAGATACAGAAGATGTCGAGAAAGAGGAAGGTGGAAGCTGATCAGCTAGAGAAGTTCGTCGAGGAGATGGCGGGGAGTAGTCGGGCATGGCTACATCGGCTTGATGGCAGTGCGTTCACAAAACTGTCATACGTGTTGACGCCTGTGAATACAGGTAACCATTGGGCAGTGCTCGTCTACAGGGTCAACGAGCGAAAGTTCTACGTTCGGGATCCGATGGCCTCGAATTAGATGACCTGGGCTGCTAGAGCCTTCGTAAGTCTTAACATTGGGCATATTTCGTCGACTATGTTGCAGTCTGCGTTAATGTCATTTTTATATTGTGCAGGCTGATTTTCTGACGAAGTATTGGTCATTGAAGTACGACTATCAATGTAAGAAGACCGTGGATCCGGAGTTCAACAGGCCCCAATTTGGCGACGTAGACTGCGGGGGTGCATGCCTGTTTGACCATAGAGGAGTACGTTGTCGACACGCCAGAGTTCGAGAAATATGGCAAAGAAGTCAGCATGTATGCGTATCGTGCTTCTACGGCTGCTCACATTTTACGTGACGAGCGTAGTTGTATGCTAGATCTTTTTCAGTAAGTTTCTTGGATATGCTTTTAGACTCTTTGGCGACTATGTTGTTTACTTCGGTTAACTTATTTTGGGTTGGGGATGGGACTGTCTGGAGACCCTTGGTTGTTTATGTTGGGTTGGGGATGGGACTGTTTGGAGACCCTTGGGTTGGGGATGGGACTCTTTGGAGACTGTGCTGTTTACTTAGGTTAACTTATTGCCAAGTGTGTGCTGTGTTGTGTTGTTCTATGACTGTCCGCAATTAATGGAGTACCATATGTTATTGTAGGATTGTATCTTATCCTTTACGTAAAGAGTACCATTATGTTGATATATGGCGTACCATAAACACAAGATATAGAGTACATTGTCTTTCATATTACCGTACCATATCGCTTACATATAGCGTATCCTAAGTGCAGGTTAACCGTACCAATACGTAAATATATATCGTACCTTATATATCGCACATGAAGTACCTTATCTGTTGTACAGTAAGGTACTTTGTGATTTACAGAAGGTACCTTAACATTTACGTATATAGTACCATACCGTGCAGGTTAATCGTATATATAATTGCACATATACAGTACCAAATTATGAAAGTATATCGTACCATTTGTTATACGATCGAAAAAAATACATTCCTAATCGAATCGTGGTGTCGTGCGTGATTTTGATAATACCTAACAATATCGGAATGAAAAAAAAAATGTGAAAGCCTAATGCACCGAATTCGCAGATGTAGCACTCACCACGTTATTCAAATTATGTTGTAGATGTTCTTGCTTGTATCCTTATACTATAATGAATGATGGTATTCTAAGATTTACTTCATGCGTGCCGGGCGTAATGCACCGAATTTGATCTAAAACGTATTTAATACTATATATTATTGGTCTACGGTGGTTCGAGATGAAAACGCAATTCGATCGACCCCGAAAATACTAACCCTAGTATGACGTATCATATATATAAGGGACACCGTACCTTAAATATCTTTGTAGGGGTACCTATCGTCTTCTTTAAAGCGTACCAAAGCAGCCACGGTTGCAGTACCCAAAATTACATATGACATGAAACATTTTATTAAATCCAACTGACATGTCAGATGAGCTGTCTTTTATTATTTAAAACCTCGGGTGTCAGAATCTGTCCAAACATGACATAGAAAATGTTAGAAATCTGTCAACTCATGACTGAAAAACGTCAGAAAAGTGTGCAATCATTACTGAAAAAAGTCAGAAATTATCAAATCCTCTATCCACATCAACACATGCTGAAATGCTTCGTTTCTGACGGAATATAGCCAAGTCTTAAATTCAAAGTTTTACTTTTAATTTATACGGTACCTACTACTGAAAGGATACAGTACCATATGTCGTACACTTAGAGTACCTATATTACCTATATTACAGTACCAAGGTAGCGTATATTAACGTACCAAATTGGCATATATTACAGTACCAAATATGCATATTACAGTACCAAACATGTATGTCGTAGGGTACCAAACTGGCATATACTACCGTACCAAGTTTTCATATATTAGGGTACCAAACTGGCATATATTACAGTAACAAATTTACATACATTACGGTGCCAAATGTACATTAGCAAACTGACATAGGTTACGGTACCAAACATGCATGTCGTAGGGTACCAAACTGGCATATATGACCGTACCAAACATGCACATCTGACCGTACCAAACTTGCATATCTTATGGTACCAAACTGGCATGTATTACAGTAACAAAATTACATATATTACGATACCAAACATATGTATATTATCGTACCGAGATGACATATATTACAGTACCAAATTTACATATATTACGTTACCAAAACTGCATATATTATTGTACCAAACTGGCATATATTACCGTACCAAGTTTACATATAATACGGTACCAAATGTGCATATCATACTGTACGAAACTGGCAGTCATTACAGTACCAAATTTACATATACTACGGTAACAAATGTGCATATCTTACTGTACCAAACTGGCAGTCATTACAGTACCAAATTTACATATAATACGGTACCAAATGTGCATATCTTACTGTACCAAACTGCCAGTCATTACAGTACCATATTTAGAGAAAAACAATGAGCCATATCCTATTGACACAAAATAATGGCCTACTGGCATCATTTAGACAAAAAGAATGAGCCAATACCATACAAAAGAGCACCAAAAAAGGTTATGGGACCAAAAGAAAAAAGAAAATACATGGAAAATACGGACGCTACGTCGTTACGGCTTCTGTACAAGTACGGCGATTATGTCCGTATTTCCCACATATTTTACACTTGTTGGATCTTCTATCTACCTGAGATGGAATCCTCCGTGTCTTTTGGCGACCGGGGAGAACGCGGATGTCCGGGTCACGAATGAAATTCCCATCATCGGCTTGAGCATTCATCTCGTGAGTCGGAATAGGGTTGATGATCGACATATATGCATCTCATTACTTCTGGCATCGGAAGTACGGATCACAATAATCGTAAAAAGAATGTCTGATAGTCGCACTACACGCTGCTGCACGCTTACAAGGGATTCTATAGACTTCTCATTCTCTGCATGAGCAGGCCCGCTGCTGGATGTCCACCGCAATGAGCCATCTTCACCGACCACCTCAAATGCCACGTTCGAAGATTTACTCATCCAACGTGCGACCAACAGTGATATTCTGAACAAGTTTCTTTTCTTGTTTTGGACATAACTCGCTAACAAGGGTCATTCCTCTCTCGCGTCGTTCGTGCATCATCGTCATGATTTTTATGCGAATGGTATCAACCATGCCCTTTACAGGCAACGCCCGTGCTTCTCTTACACAAGAATTCCAGATTGTTGTGCTTCGGGTAATGTTTCATCACCTGTAAAAATTAAGAACAAATTATTTGCATCGTATTCACTAATGTAGTGAGCACATTACTTAAAAGTACCTCTTTCTTGAAGTTCTCAACCAAATGGCGCAAGCAATATGCATGACGGCTTCCTGGAAATGATATTGAAACAGCTTTAATAATACTCGGATGCCGATCTGAGAAGAACGTCAGCTCCCTCAATGTCGACGGGTAATGATGAAACATGCTCCTCAACTTAGCAAAGAACCACTCCCAGTTTTCATCATTTTCGATGCTTACAACGCCAAAGGCAACCGTGAACAAATCTTCATTTGCATCCTTTCGACGGCCGTAACGAGCACTCCTTTAATCTTGGTCTTAATGTGAGTACCATCAACAAATATGAGCGGCCGACATCCACGAACAAAACCCACTAGACACGTGTGGAAGCAGATAAAGAGCCGACGAAACTTGTTGTCGTGAGGGTATACATCGTACTCCGCCACGCCACCCGGATTGGTTTCTCTAACGGCATTACAATACCACCTCAACTGATCAAACGTACCATTATCCAACCCATATATGTTACGAATGGCACTTTCTTTGCCTCTATACGCCTTATGGTACCCCACTTCAACTCCATAGTCCCTTAGGATGTCTTTAACCATGGAACCGGGACGATACGATGGCTCGTCTCGGACCCTCTCTTTCACTATGTTCCCTACCCACGGCGCGTCCGCTCGCGGATGATCACGACTCCTAAGAGTATCTTCACCACAACTGTGTTGTAGATTGGATCTCCGAATCGCAAACGAATTGTCACATTTATAACGCGAAGCGTATATCCGCCACTTGCACGTCTCATCCTTGCAAACGGCAATGATTTTCTTACGCTCGTTCTTTGCATATACAAAGTTTCTTCGGATCGCAATGGAGTAGTTCTTCAAATTCCGTCTAAATTCATCTGCATCCCTAAAGATTTGTCCATCTCCCCGAATACAATGACTCCATGCATCTACTGTGTTTCTTTCAAAATCAAACTCCACGGATTCTCCGTTCTCTTCCGTACTACAAGTAATTTTATCAATCATCAATATGAAAACCCAAAATTTAAAGTTTAACAACAATAAAATAAAAACAAACCTGTTCACCGGGCCACTTGTACCACATTCATCTGCACGTTCCACTTTCATCTGTATCATTGAAAATTTGTATCGCATAAACAGCTGATACATATTGAAAACATCCACATTTTCTTTCAATGTCGAGTACAAACTTTGGAACGGAACTTGATACTTTATTGAGTCATACCGGGATTCGATATCCGACCACCTTCTTTGGAGGGATACGTATATATCGATAAGCGTCGTTGCTTCACTGATTAATAGTAAGGAAGACTCCCTTTTATACTCACACATTGCAAATAACGTCCCGCCATCCAACGAATTTGCAGACGCCATATTTTCAGATAATATGGCAACCTGTTAAAATGGTACGGTGTATAGTTTAGATTGATACTGCATAACTGGACATTTTGGTAATGTATAGACATGTTACTTGGTACGTAATATAAATACACAAAGATACTACATAACATAAATGTCCAATCGGACTGTGTCGCATAATGTATTTAGGTACGATAACACAACATACAATGATACGTAATATTCATAGGAAATGGTACGTCGTAACAGTTACATAAAAGAAAACCGAAATCTCGACGGATTAGCCTCAATAACTATCAAATCCTAACATTCCACTCTTATATGGAGCTCTTGGATAGCATTGAGCTCCCAGATTTGGGTAAACCTTGAACAAACGCCCAAAATCGATTAACCTAATCCAAACCAAAAGAAAAACTTACCTGACAAAATCAACCCCCAAAATCGAGAACCCAACGTTCAATAGGGTCTTCGATCCTTGTCTGGCACCGGCACGAGCAGACGGAGTTGGTCGGCAAGAAGAAATCGTCGACGGCGAGCTGAAGGTCGGATTTTGCGGAGAAAAAAGTTGAAATGAAATTCAAAATCATTTAATAAGGGTATTTTCGTAATATTAGGTGATTAGGTACCTAAGTGTAAAAATTTTATTCAACTGGGTACCTAGTTATAAAATAGTTCTGACAAGGTACCTAAGTGGCTGATTTTTTTCCTATTGGGTATTTATGTGCAGATTTTCGTTTAAATTATTCATCAATTTTAATTGTTTTAACGAATATCTATTATTGAATAAAAAACCTAATATTTATTATTTTACATATTTTATTATTTAAGCTTTATTCTACAATTTCTAATCTTTGTAAGTTTTCTATTTGTTTTAAGTCTAATTCAACCATTTTAATTCATTTAACTTATATTTATTTTTTTGAGCTGTATTCCTTTTAAGTCTATACCAATTTGAATTATTTTAAACAACACTTAATGACTTAGTTATTCTAATAGTAGAAACCATTCAGTAATTTATAGTATGTTTTTCATAGTAATATATGATTTAGTTTATTAAATATTTATTTCATATCTAAGTAAATTAATTTTCACTTTTTCTGATATTTTTCATTATATATCTAAAATTTCTTCCTCTGTTGTCCCTATACAAACGTGAAATGAATTTGTATTTTTTTATGTTAACCTCGTTACGAACGCCAATTTTATATATGCCCCCCTGATGAAAATTTTCTGGATACACCCCTGTGCATTAGCATGATAATGACCAATCTTATATTGAAAATCATTTTGAGTTTCCATATATGCAATAAACTCGACCCGTCCAAAATCCGCATCAAGGAAAAGGTGAGTTAACACATTTCCTTAAAATGAATAATACCATGCTAATGTTGTTGATAACTAACGTATAAAAATAAATGATAAGCCATGCTTAGAAAGGAACATTGCATATTCAAATTGGCCAAGTCTCCTTTTCTATATTATCTTACATAAGCTGAAATAATAACTAAAACTACGGACAAGCGTGAGACCAATAAATATAATATAGCTATGACTTTTCCGTACACCACTCTATGTGCTTAAAATATGTTACACTGAATATCACTTTTTATTTTGAGATTTATAACTTCTAATGTTAATATATGTAATATAATTTTTAAATATATAAAGGGAAATAAACTATAGGGTTACAAGTACAATAATGATAAAGATTAGAAATAATATGGTATTGTCAATTAATTAATTGATGGGTTAATTATAAATAATTTTAAAGACAAAGTGGCCGTTTACAGCCACTCCAACCCCTAAGGCCTAGCAGATCGAATTCAGAATTGTTTTGCCCAGTGATATTGAGGCCTCAAGATATTGAAAGTCACAAAAGGAATTTGTCCTACGTCCTCAATTATATTAAGGGCTTGTTTGGAAATCCATTTCAAATGGGCCTTTGGATTCAAAGGTCCATTTATAGATTTTTCTAATGTTTGGTGATTAATTCCAAATGCACTTTTTGATACGTCAACTTATTCAAAAGTCCATTACGGAGAAGTGCAAAAATCTGACTTTTGAGAACACTTTCACACATGATTTGAAATGGGCTTTTAAAAATGTGAATTTACCAAACAAAACTCAAAAAAATACTTTTTAAAAAGCCACTTTATAGAAAGTCCATTTTTAAAAGGACTTTTATCTCACAAGTGTTTCCAAATACCCTCTAAAGAGTGACAGTTATGGACATGTCCTTAGTGGTTTACCTAATTGACGAAGTAAGCATACAACAACAAAATCATCCATCGTGATTAGACCTGGATAATGGATTGGATCGGGCCGGTTTCATCGGTTCCGGTTCTACCGGTTTCGGAACTGTTCCGGTTCCGGGACCGGACCAGAACCGCGGACTAAACCACGGGCCATAAATGGGCCGGTTCCGGTTCCAAAACCGGATCGGCCCATTTAAACTCTTTTTACTTAGAAACAATTTTTAAAAAATCCGAAAATTTTATTCCCAAAAGACAAAAAAGATAAGAAAATTACAAAAAAATAAAAAAAATACTTAAAAATACAAAAAAAGAAAAAAAAACATAAAAGAAAAAACAACTATCAAAAATTACAAAAAAGAAAAAAAATATTCGAAACTAAAAAAGAAAACATAAAAAAATACAATTTATTATACTTGGCTATTAATTAAAACTATGTTCGAGGTCTCTTCGTCTTCGTCCAGGTTGGAAGAACAGAACTCGTTGATGGCGTTCTCCCTTCGGTTCTTCGATTCGGCCAAACCTTCAATAAGGATAGTATTGCGAGCAAAGTAGGCTAAGGCTCGCGCATCGATCTCCGATAATTCGGCCGGATGTTGAGAAGACGAACTCGGAGGCGACACTAGACGCTTGAACGGCTAAAATGTCTCGAGCGATGGCGGATAGGGTCAGATAAAGCGTACTCGCGTTCGACTTCCACCAGGCCAAAACGTCGAAGTCTTCAGGAGTGTGGAAGTTGTGGCTCAAGTAGAGTTGGATCTCGTTTGTGTTCGACCCCGACGCACGAGTTCTACTTTTTGTCTTTTGTGCCTTCAATCTTCATAGTAGTAGTCCCATTGCGCCGCCAAATCCTATTGACGATCCGGCTTCACTCGCTGGTATGGGCTGCTCGACACTGTGTCGCTGCTCAGCTGCATAAAAGGAAAAAAGTTCTTGGAGAGAATCGTGACTGAGGCCTTTTGGCTGTCAGCGCTTTCCAAGAAACTGAGCGTAATAATCGAAAAAATATCAAACGTGTCAACACCGCAACTAGAGTCGAGTAAGGCAGACAACCCGTGGACTATTGGGATTTTTTCCCAATACTTCCTGAACTTCTTCTCCATGTTTTGGATGAAACCCCCAAGTATGGACTACTCCGAAATTCCACGAACTTATAACACATCGCAAAGAGGTTCGAGATGAACAATGGGGACGTCGGGTAGTGAACTCCGGAAAATTTCTCCGTTGCCTCGTTGAATACTTCAAGTATCGACACAACCAAACCTGCAATATCCCAATCTACATCTCGTAATTCATACCTGAAGTTGCTGCCGACTGCGTACTTGTTCCAAAATGGCGTCACCAAGTGCTTGTAGCGCATGAAAGTGATGAGGAGGTGGTGTAACGAGTTCCACCTAGTCGGTACGGGCGAAGGGTGTTGGGAAACGATCGTACCGAAATTCTGCCCAAGATCCGTCGCGAAAATACAAACAGGAGAAAATACCAACAATCTCCACCTTGTGACTTTGTCTATCTTGACACCTTCAGTTGGCGTTGATCCACATGGCTTCCGCCATCATGCTCCACCATAAAAGCATATCCACTTGGAATCGCATTTCTTCGGCCCATTCGAAATAACATTGCTAAAATCTATGGTGCAACTTCCACGCTTGGCTTGCCAGGAAATTCATCAGCCCTCGACACGAAATTTCCACCACCTTGCATCAATGCCAAATCAATGCCCGTGTTTAAACTGTGGACCCGCTAACAGTAACACGCCCTTTCTCATGATACTTAGCGACATGACATAAGGACTCCTTGTCTCTCTTAGCTATACTCATCCGTGGAGAGAGAGACAAAATTTGTGTCTTTCTAGGTATCTCCACTTACAGATCTGGAGCTGCTTGCCGAACTTGCTCTACCTTTCTGATAATTTCTTTTCACGTGCCCAGTTGTGCACACGTCCAGCAAATCGCACCAGCTGTTTCCTCAGTGCTGCTGTCAGCATCGCCTTTGGGAACTTTCTTGCCCTTTAAAGCCTTGTGTAACCCCGACTGAATCAATACATTCTTGACTTGCACTTGCCACAAGCCAAAGTTGATTCTTCCATCGAACTTCTCCACATTAAATCTCGCCAGGTTCGAAAACCTATTTCCAGACATCTTCGTGAGTGAACAGGTTCTTCGCAGAAAAACGAAACAGCAACTCGTCTGCCGAAAACTCTTTAGCGCTCAAACTCCACCCGTCGCTAGCTCCACCGCACGAACAAACCTCTTGGGATAACCTCGCTCTGATACCACTTGTTGGGAAATCCGTACCGAAATTTCGCCCAAGTTCCATCGCGAAAATATAAACAGGAGAAAATACCAACACAAAGATTAACGTGGAAAACCCTCTGTTAACGAAGAGGGAAAAACCACCCAGGCAACAAGGCTGCAGAAAATCCACCATGTGAATATTACAATCGCACAAATCTTCTATGCTCGCCTACAACCAAAATCCGACAACAACAAGCCGAAAGTAATTCTACCCGCTAACCTAAACTCTCACCCAAAGGGAATTTCCCAGAGTTAATTGTTAACGCAAATATTTCTAATGTGTTGGTGTGCCTATAATTCAGGGTATAGCCCTCCTTGTATAGGAGAGGGAACTCTCATGCCTTCCTGTCGTTTTCGATGTGGGACAGTGGCAAAGGCACAACTTGGGCCCAAGCTCAACAAAGGGAACTTCTTGTATGTGAGGCCGGCGGACTGGACGGTTTGCTAACACGACATTCCGTAGCGGCGTTCACGTAGTAACTTACCTATCACCTTAAAATTTTCAACAATATCTCCCAATATTTCATCGAAAGCGCATTGCACACACAAGTTAATTATGTGGCAAGCGCACCTAACATGAAGTAGTCGGCCGTCTACGGGTAACCTAAGATGTTTACGCTCGCTAAAGTGTTCGCACTAGCATTATCTAAGGTGATAGACATAATCTTATCTTGAATTCCATATTTGTTAACGATGTTCATGACATAGTTCAATATCGTAGTGGCGCTATGTTGCGAAACTAGGGGGTCTAGAGAAAGAATACATTTTTGCATAGTCCATGTTTCATCTGTCCAATGGGCGATGACCACTAAATAAGACTGCGACGTTACGTTTGTCCAAATATCGGTAGTCAAATTAATCCGTCATGATATGTTGGCTAAATGACTAAGCATACTAATATTCTTTAAAACATTCTAAGACATATTTCATAAGGGTTTTACGGTTTACGTTATGGAATTCGGATTGTATCGTACTCGTGAATTCGATAAACCCTTCACTTTCCGCAATGCAAAAGGGTTCTTCGCACATTACTACGAATTTAACTAACGCTTTCCTAGAAATTTCCCTAATAATAACAAAATTCAGCCCCATACTAATGTTTATTTGTTGTCGTCTAGGTTCGGTTCCTACTAGCTCCAGATCCGGCCCGAAATTATGCGTCCTCTCAAGGTCTTTTTTCATCGAGCCCGTCCCACTTCGATTCGGGCCGGACTTAAATTGATAGGGATGACGACATATTTTACAATAAGCGATTCCTACGATGGGATTATTTTTATTCATTTCTAAGTCGAAACAATTCCATACCTTACACCGCTGACCACGCGGTTGTTGCTTCCTTCTTGTAGTCACCGTAGAAACTTGGCTCGGACCCTCGTCCGTTGCCGCCGGTTCCGGCACCTCGGTCTCCTCGTAGGTGTCGGCATTTCCCCGAAACGCATCAGCGTGACCTAAAATCATAAAAACATCTTCGTCGCTCGGGTTAGGATTTCTCAATGACGCCATTAGTATTTACATAATATAAAAATTAATCATTATAATTTTTGGTAATAATAAGTGAGTGTGTGTAGTAGTGTAAATAAAGTAGGCAATGCTTAAATGTAACAATTTAGATAAAAAATAAAAAGAATGCAAAAAGTTGAAGTCGTCTCATAGCTGACAAAGTTTCGATTCGCTTCAGACTGAAGTGAATCAAATCTAGAATACTATGGTAATGTTGCGCGGGAATACCCAGAGACACATATGAAAAAATAATAAACTAAATGAATCATCGATGAAATTATTGTCTACTATTCATGAGTGTGGTAATTGGAGATGACTGAAATATTCCACGTAATGGATCCAACCCTATTCAAACCCTGATCCACATAGGCACAACTGATCTGAATCCAACTTAAACCTTTTTCTTTTTCTACTTATCTTAACTAGCATGCTGTGACCGCACGTTGTGCGGCTACAGGAAAACTCAACCCGGGGAAAAATATCTTACAAACAGAGGGGAAATTGTACAAACAAAAGGTATAACATCAACGGCGTTAATTAAGCTGAGGGACAAGTCGGAATGTGTTTTACTGTTCTGAAGCTTCATCAGCATGGGACTGAGGACCTAGTTGCAAGTTTAATGAAGTAATTGATCATTCAATTTTCCGCTTTGGTGAAGGAATAGGGATCAACACGGAATGGCCTAAAATTTAAATGATTTAGTTTTAATATATGAATTTGTTTACAGCAAGTGCAGAATTACAAATCCAACGTCGTTACACTTATGGTGCGTTTGGTCCGCGGAATTCGACACGGAAAAGAAAAGAAAAGTGTGGTCATAAGCATTGAAACATTGTACATTATGCTCCACGTGTCGTACCATTCCACTTTTCCGTTCTTTTCCACGTCAAAATCCGTAAACCAAACGGAGCCTTAGCATTGCAAATCCTCAGCTCTAATTCCATTTCCATTTCCTGTGATTATCTTTCTTGTATGAAACTTTTCCTTTCTTGTTCAACCGATCGATATACTTCCCATGATGCTCACACATGCCCTTAAACCTTGTGGTCGAATGATGTCTTGCACTACGAATTGGAGGAAGGTCGTCTTCCAGACTGTGCCCTTCCCTTTATGACCGTTAGTTTGAGTTGAGGAGTGCGTCGAATTTGAAAGCTTCAGCTCCACCTCTCTTAGGCCCGACGTTCCTTCTGTTCCCCGTTTTGAGCACAGGTTGGAGCAGTTTAAGGAAGAGCCGACTGGATTTCAGTTCTGTTCATGTGTCCTATGATGTAAGGAAAAAGCGACCTTTATGAGGATTCGACTAAATACTGATCATGGGTTATTACAGAACATATCTGTTTCTTTATTGTAAAAAATGTTGCCCGTGCATTTTACCTCGAGCACGGAGTATGACGTGGAGCGAGCTGAGCAAGCGGATAAGTTCAACGAGGGAATAAATCAACCATATCGGGTTTACGTGAGGCGCGCCAAGATGGATAAGAATTGAAGAATCTTGAATATTGGAGTTTCTATAAATAAGCGATATGATCGCATCAAATCTTTCTAAATAATTGGTTGATTTCCTAGCATTAATTATTTCCCTAGAATATAAGTTTATCATCTATAAGAGGGCACTGACCCTTTGTATCGATTATCTATCTATGAAATAAAGTTATTAGAAGTTTGATCTTTGACAAGGACCCAGCCTCGTCAAGATCCGTACCAGTTTGATTCACGATTTCGTACCCATCAATTGGTCCGACCTGCCGGATCCGATCATGGTGAAAACACGCGATTCTTCAACCAGCGCAAAACTACAAACTCTCGAGAAAAATGTTAGTATGATGGCCGAAGAGCAGCTTCAAATGAAGACAAGCATCGACGAGGTCATGCAGAATATGGCTGAAATATTACGGGTTCTCTCGGGACTTTCTACCGGAGAGGTGTCGGGCGACTCCAACACACCACCTCGTGGCAATGGCGGAAATTCAACGGGCGGCACCAGTCTAACAACCAACCTAGCCTTACCAACATTCGACGGAATTGAACCACACGGGTGGCTTGCTCGGGTGGATCAATTGTTTGACATTCATGCCATATCCGAAGATCAGCGAATTCCACTAGTGCTAGTGGCAATGGAAGGGGTAGCTCTGAATTGGCTTCGATGGCTCCAACGTCGCAAACCAGGTTTCTCATGGCAACAATTTACTCACGCGCTCATGGTTCGATTTGATGAAAGATATGAAGGAAGTCCGTATGAACGTTTAGCCGCTGTTAAACTAACAAGCTTTGTGGTCAACTATATCGACTTGTTCATTCAACTATCCAATCAAGTGCCGAATCTTAGCGAGGAGCATTATTTGGGTTATTTCATGAACGGCTTGAAGGAAGAGATCCGTTGCGACCTTCGAATCTTGAACCCGGAAAATTTGGAAGTTGCGATGCAAATGGCACAGAATATTGAAAGAAAGTATCAACGACAACCAACAGGGACATGGGAAAACCGAACAAATTTCTCGGGCAGCCGCGGGTCATCATCTTCTTTCCGTGCCCCTTCGATGATTCGTTCCTCACCGGCTCCGAATCTGACCCACTCTCAAAGGGTATCAGCACCCAAACCAGCCGTTTCGGGACAATCCACGGCTCGAACTCCTTTTAGACGCCTACCCCAAAAAGAGTATGAAGAACTGAGGCAGAAGGGATTGTGCTTCCGTTGTCGCCAGCCATACCACCCGCTTCACGACTGCCCGATGAAACAGCTTCGGGTGATGTTAATAGAGGAAGGGGATTCGTTGGATGCAGAATTGGAAGAAATGCAAATAGAAACAGAGAATGAAGTGGAGCCAGCCCAAGTAGAGGAGCAACCAACCAATGTTGCTCAATCCTTGTGCTCAATGGCGGGTCTATCCGGGCCACGCACAATGCGACTGCGGGGCAAAACGGCGGGTAACGATATCATAATTCTGGTGGACAGCGGCGCGATTCATAACTTTGTGTCACAAAAGTTAGTGAGCGAATTGAAGTTACGAGCAGACGTTACGGGTAAGTTTGGGGTCCAACTCGGAGATGGGCGTAGGGCAGAATCGAGGTTTATGTCGTGGCTTGCAGATTCAGCTAGATCAATTCGAGGTACGAGCAGATTGCTATGTGTTTCCCTTGGGTAGCGTTGACGTGATATTGGGGATCGCTTGGCTAGCAACTTTAGGCGATGTTCGGGTGAATTGGGGCAAGATGACTATGCTTTTCGAGAGCGGAGGCAAGTCGATCCAGATCAGAGGGGATCCTTCCTTATGTCGCCGGGAGGTAGGAATTCGCTCCTTGATGCATGACGAGGAAACGGAATTTTGGGCCGTCATTTTAGATGAGCATCGTGATATGCCCGCATTAGAAGAAGATGCCACTGATCCAGCGAACAAGAGGGCGTTGGAAACAGTGCTCGATGCAAATTCGAAGGTGTTTGGGGACCCCGAGGGCTTGCCACCGAGTCGGCCCACCGACCATCGAATCCAATTGAATAGGGAAGCTAGTCAAATTTCAGTTCGGCCATACCGCTACGGGCATGCACAGAAGGATGAGATCGAGAGATTGGTCAGTGATATGCTATTGGCGGGAATCATTCAACCAAGCGCTAGCCCATTCTCGAGCCCGGTATTATTAGTAAAAAAGAAAGACGGAAGTTGGAGGTTTTGCGTGGACTATCGGCAATTGAACAAAGCTACGATTCCGGACAAGTACCCAATACCCGTTATACAAGAGATGTTGGATGAATTTTCAGGGGCAAAGATATTTTCAAAAATCGATCTACGCTCGGGCTATCATCAAATTCGTGTTGTGCCGAATGACATGCCAAAGACTGCTTTCCGGACTCACAATGGACACTACGAATTCCTCGTAATGCCATTCGGATTAACGAACGCCCCGGCCACCTTTCAATCTACAATGAACGACCTGTTTCGACCCCTGTTACGTAAGTATGTTCTCGTGTTCTTCGATGATATTCTAATTTATAGCAAGTCTTGGGCAGACCACATATTACACCTAACACATGTTCTGGAGATTCTGCGAGAGAATCACTTTAAGGCGAATCGCAAAAAGTCTGCGTTCGCATGCGAACAAGTCGAGTACCTAGGCCACGTAATTCTCAACAAGGAGTTTCCATGGATCCAACGAAGGTCATATCGGTGGTCGAGTGGCCGCGGCCTAAGTCCGTGAAAGAGGTGAGAGGATTTCTAGGTTTGACGGGCTATTACCGTAGGTTCGTACGGAATTACGGGATAATTGCACGACCCCTGACCCAACTGTTGAAGAAGGAGTTTGCGGACCGATTTGTATGGACAGAGGCCGCTGATGTAGCCTTTCGGACGTTAAAAGAAGCATTGACGTCGGCCCCGGTTCTAGCCATGACCGATTTCAAGAAGACTTTCTCGAGTGCGATGCGTCCGGAACAGGAATCGGAGCGGTGCTGATGCAGGAAGGGCGTCCAATAGCTTACTTTAGCAAAGGACTGTCAGAGGGTACTAAGTCAACGTACGAACGAGAGCTGATGGGATTGGTCCTAGCCCTACAACATTGGCGACCATACTTAATTGGACGTCATTTCATCGTTAGGACAGATCATCATAGTTTGAAGTATTTGTTAAATCAACGAATACTTACTCCGTCGCAACAGGTTTGGGTGGCCAAGCTGATGGGATACACCTTCAACATCGAATATCAAACGGGACGCTCAAATTCAGCGGCCGATTCGCTATCTCGCCGAATGGAAGAAGATCACGAACTTGCTGCTATTAGCGGGCCATGGTGGACGTCAATAAAAGAGGTAGTGAAGGAACAACAGTCGGATCCATACCTTCAGGAAATCATGGGGGAAATACGAGGCCAGAATGATCGGATGGGATTTACAATCGTGGAAGGGAAGCTCTTGCACAAAGGGCGCCTGGTCTTGCCCGACTCGTCGGCATGGATTCCAATATTGATGCATGAATTTCACGATACCCCAGCAGGTGGACACGCAGGGGTGTTTCGCACCTATCGACGAATTGCTGCAAGCGTATCTTGGAAGGGCATGTATCGGCGCATTAAAGAATATGTGAGTAATTGTCTCGTCTGCCAAAAATCAAAGTATGAAGCGCAACATCCTGCTGGATTGTTACAGCCGCTGCCGATTCCGGATGCGGTGTGGAAAGATATCTCGATGGATTTCATTACAGGTTTACCAAAATCGCATGGTTACACGACTATTTTGGTGGTGGTGGATAAACTTTCGAAATATGAGCATTTCGTGACATTAGGGGCGCCTATCAAAGCGAAGAGTTTGGCTGAGAAATTTGTTAGAGAGATCGTTCGATTGCACGGGGTGCCGAGAACTATTGTAAGCGATCGAGATCCTATTTTCATGAGCGCTTTTTGGAGGGAGATATTTAAATTACAGGGGACGGGACTGAAGTTCAGCTCAGCGTATCACCCTGAAACCGACGGACAGACAGAGGTTCTCAACCGTATCTTGGAGACGTATTTGCGCTGTTTCTCTTCTGAGCAACCAAGGAAATGGGCAGGTTGGTTGGCATGGGCTGAGTACTGGTATAATACATCGTTTCAAACTGCTGCCAAGTTAACCCCATTTGAGGTAGTTTATGGAAGGCCACCCCCAACATTGAGGCGGTTCATTCACGAGGAGTGCAAGATAGAGGCAGTGGCGGAACTCTTGAGTAGTCGTGATAAAATACTGCAGCAGCTGCGATCGAATTTGGAGAGGGCCCGACAACGCATGGTTCTATACGCAAATAAACATAGACGGGATGTGGAGTTTCAGGTGGGTGACAAGGTATTTCTCAAGGTTCGGCCCCATCGTCAAATTTATTAACAGGTACCTCGTACAATAAAATTGCAGCCAAGTACTATGGCCCATTTCCGATCCTTAAGCGAATCGGTTCGACGGCTTATGAATTGTGCCTACCTCCATCTTCCCGTATTCATCCGGTTTTCCATGTGTCTCAACTAAAGCGAGTGGTTGGAGATCATCCTGTGGAGATGGCATTACCGGCAAGTTTAGAAATAACAGAGAGTTCTATGTTTGAGCCAGAAGAAATCTTAGGATCCCGCATTCGACAAGTTGATTCTCGCGAAATACACGAAGTTATGGTGGGTTGGAAGGGTAAACCAAAAGATGAGGCGACGTGGGTTGAAGTGGAAGATTTGTCTCAACAATTCCCACAATTTAGCCTTGAGGACAAGGCTGTTCTTAAGGGGCAACGAGTTGATGCGGAGCGAGCTGAGCAAGCGGATAAGTTGAACGAGGGAATAAATCAACCATATCGGGTTTACGTGAGGCGCGCCAAGATGGATAAGTATTTAAGAATCTTGAATATTAGAGTTTCTATAAATAAGCGATATGATCGCATCAAATCTTTCTAAATAATTGGTTGATTTCCTAGCATTAATTATTACCCTAGAATATAAGTTTATCATCTATAAGAGGGCACTGACCCTTTGTATCGATTATCTATCTATGAAATAAAGTTATTAGAAGTTTGATCTTTGACAAGGACCCAGCCTCGTCAAGATCCGTACCAGTTTGATTCACGATTTCGTACACATCAGAGTATGACTTCTTGAGATGTAGAACCTTGTCATCGAAGGTCCTCTCCGTATAGCATGGCTTTGAGTCTGGTGAAAGCAAATTTGACTTTAAGCATCGGCTGAACTAAGTTGTTGGTGGGGCCCCAAGAGGTTCTCCTCTGTAGTTTACAATAGGGCTGGGAAAATATACCGAAATACCGATATACCGTCCTTATCGTACCGTAACGTACCGAGAATATCGAAAATTTTGGTATACCGAAGTTTTTGGTAAGGTATGATACCGTACCGAAAATTTTCGGTACGATAAAGGTATGAAAATTTTAAAAATTAGGTATACCGATTATACCGAAATACCGAAATACAAAATTTTTTAATATTATATATATATATATATATATAATATATATATATATATATACACACACACACAACTAGATATATTATATTGTTCCAAAAAAGATATAAAATGGATAAAAATATTATAAAGATCTTAGTAAATTTATTAGCCCATAAATTATTAACCATACCAAACTTTGTGGTTATGTAAAGTTCTTTGTCTTACTAAGGAGGCTGACTAAAATATATAAACTTTTAAGGTTATTTTATGAATTTAAAATCTTTTTATTTTGAAAAATTTGGTATTAATAATCCATCTTATTGGGGCCTAAGGAGTTTAAATTGACCAAAAATTCGAAAATAACAAATTAACGAGTTACGAGACACACATGGTAAAACCCTCCATGTGAATGGTATAGAAGGTATGATACCGATACCATACCGAAATTTTGGTATGATACCGTATCGAAATTTAAGGTATATCGAAATTTTGGTATGGTACTGGTATGATTTTTTTGGATACCGAAATTTCGGTACGGTATACGGTATCACAGTTTTGGTACGGTATACCGTACCGAACCACCCCTAGTTTACAAGCTTGGCTGGCGTAAAGGGCGTCTTAACGCCTCTTCGGTTCGATGGACGTGCTTGTTCATGGGAGATGGCGTCTTGCTCTTAGCCTCATCGTCCTTGGTGGTATCTTTCAAGTTGTAGCGGAACGGAGACTCGGATCCTTTCCTCATCGCACCTGACATGCATACAGCAGAGAAGGATCCTAAAAACAGCATTATCAGGCGCCATAGCAACCAAAAGCTTCGTTACACTTGTTCCTGGGATCAAAATCTCAAAATCTCCTCTTTAAGAGAGATATATTTTGTTTCTTTCCCAAATTCACTATATCTCCTTATCCAACAGAAACTATTTACGTTTCGGAAATGCTTTCTCAACCAAGCCATAAGCCTTTCCTATTCAGTGAATCTCTGAAATTTCCAAGTGCTGAGACCAAGTGGATGAAGGTGGAAAGACAACCCTAAATGGTTTATTTCATAGAGGAGAGACCATTGCAAGCAATTGACTTACCTGCTCCAAATGCTTCTTCACAATCATACCAAACCCCAAAAAAACTTTTAATATGACTAAAGTCAGTTCCTCTGTCAAATCGTGAAGCTGTTTCTCGTGGTAGAACGCCCGCTTCGAATGTTTCTGGTGAAACTCTTCCAGTCAAAATTAGGTCAGCTATCCGTCTCCACACGTGACTCAATATTTTGCAAACAACAAAAGCAACGTATACCTTACGAAGCTGTTGCCACCGCTTCTCAACCACCAACTCATGTTCTGACCAGGGACGGACGCAGGGGGGCTCGGGGGGGCAATTGACCCCCCGAGCTGCCGGATTTTTCCATAGTAGATATAGATCGGCCCCCCCAAGCTTGCGCCGGCCATGGGAGTAATTGAGGATGATTCTGCAATTCGTCTGTTGAGGTCTTGAGGAAGACGACCTATATAACATGGGCTATTTTAATAATAGCTAATTTGGCCCAATATGTAATATATTAAATAAATTGTTTTGGAATTAATTTAAAAGTGTAGAGGCCTACTGAAATTAAAAAATGAAATAAGTCCACTAACATTTAATAAAGAATTAAATCACTTAAAGCTCCATCACGGTCTTTTTTTCCTTTGAAACAAAATCAACACACAATCAGATCAGATTGTCGAACTGTGTTCTTCTGAAATCAGGTAATCTATCTTTTATTTTTTATTTCATACTTTCTGAAAAAAAAGTTATTGATTGTTCGTTATTACAACTGGAGCTTTTATTCCGTTGTATAGGTATAGGAAGCAATAGCCAATATTGGGGCTTTTAATATGGATAAATGGGTTGTTAGAACACCGAAGGGCCACAGACCGATTTATGATAGCTCTTCGTCCGATGCTCCAGGTCCAGATTTTAATCAGACTCAACCCAGTAAGAGATGTCGAACCGAGGTAGAATTATTAGAAAGTTATATTGTCGGGGATCCAGCTTTCCGTAAGCCGATTAATAGCTACCCCGTAGAAATTAGAGATGAGTTAAGAAGACGATATCTAGCAAAAGGTCCTTCTCAGCAAGTGTCGAAAGATCGTTTTCAGCGATGAAAATTATCAAGACGGATTTGCGTAACAAGATGGGAGATGAGTTTCTTCAAGACTGTCTGATGTGCTACATTGAGAAAGAAATATTCGTAAAGCTTGACACTGCTGTTATATTGCAAGAATTTCAGCGGATGGCGAAACGTAGAGTTCAATTGCCACGTAATCGTCCGTTACCGCCGTGTTAGATTTTCCAAACTGTAATGTTTTTTTATACACTATATTATATTATGTCTTATTCTAACATTGGTTTTGGAATGCATTGCATATTATCTATATTACGTTAACTCTTCTCTAGCATGTATACGAAAAAATAGTTTTTGAGCCCCCCACCGTAAGATCTTGCGTCCGTCACTGGTTCTGACGATCGTGTCTTCGCAAGATGCTTCCTCTCCGAACCTCACAAAGAACGTGAAGCGCCAATAAGCGAGGAAAGTGGCACAATTTTGACCAGGTGATTGATTTTGACCGGTGGATGGACGAGGATGATAAGTCGATGGACTACGATTTACAGGTGTAAGATTTGTGTTCTCTCTCTTATGTGGGTGGGCTGTCTATTTTATTCATATTTGGGTGGGATATAAATTTGTTGTACAAATTTTAAATTCTAAGGATGACCTGCCGGAAACTGGCTACCAAGGTGGCTTCACCCTTTTATATTAAATAGATTGCCGAACTATTCGAAACGGTTTGTTGGTATCCGACCCTGTTATAGTACCCAAGTTAATTAAAAATTGACTTACCAAAAAATGGTAGGTACAACAACCCATAAGAGTAGGGTTGCAAACTACTCGAATCGAGTCGAATACCACCATTTTCTATATATATTCTTTTATTTTTCGAATACTAAAATTGTTTCGTATTATATTTGATAATATATTCGAATATAATTGCGAATATTCGAATATTCTGATATGAATAAATTTTTTTTTCAAGAAACCTAATTTTACAAAACATATAAAGCAAAAAAAAATACGTAGTGGATGAAATATGCGGTTACGACATAAAAAGAAAAATGTAGCTATTAAAGCAAGAGGATCATCAGAACAACGGTCGAATGATAGAAGATCAGAACATTGAAGACTAAAGATATGCTCTGACCGTTTGATTAGCCGATTCTTTTGGCTTAATTATTTCATTATTTGATTTTATTCCTTTTATGTATTCTTTCTAGTTAATTGGTCATTTAATTCGTTGTGTATATATAGATTACTGTAGTGATACATATGATGTAACTAAGAGATAAAAAGATCTGTTCAGAAATAACTTTCATTCCTTCCATCGTTTGTTATGGTATCAGAGCATTTTACTGCTGCTACACAAAATTAAGCCCTTTAGATTTTCAACAGATCAAGAAAAACTCAAGAAGACCGCTCTCTTGAAACTCCTTTCTTGCATCGATTCTAGAGGCAACCTATACACAAGAATTACTATCAATCACGATGGCTGATGAAAACAATACTCAGATACAAGATGACCAGTTCGATCCTTTCTACCTTCATCACTCGGATAACACATGTTTAATTCTGGTTCACGAAAAGCTGAGTGGTGAGAATTATGCTTCCTGGGAAAGATCCATGAAGATCGCTCTATCCGTGAAGAGCAAACTCGGATTTGTAGATGGAACAATCAAGGATCCGGGAACGACAGACATAAAGAAATATCATCCTTGGAAGAAGAACAATGACATTATTGTCTCTTGGCTCTTGAACTCTGTGTCAAAAGAAATATCGGCTAGCATCATGTATTTAGAAACTGCCGAAAAGATTTGGGACGATCTCAGGGAGCGTTTCCAACAATCCAACAAGCCAAGAATATTTTAGATCAGAAACGAGTTGATCACTCTTCGACAAAACCAAACGTCTGTAAGTGTTTACTTCACAAAATTTAAGGCGTTATGGGAAGAAATGAATTCTTTCAAACCGCCATGTTGCTGTAATGGAAGTACATGCAAGGACGTAGCTATCAAGTGCAAGTCAAAGGAATTTCAATAGCAAGAATATGTGATGACCTTTCTTATGGGGTTGAACGATTCCTATACTCAGATTAAGAGCCAAATACTTATGATGGAACCCATGCCAAATATCAATCGAGTGTTCGCTCTAGTTATTCAAGAGGAAAGGCAACGTTCGATATCCACTCCTTCTATTGATACTTCACCACAAATGATCACGATGGCTGAAAAAAATACGACTAATTACGTCTCACAAGATCTCAAGAAGATGGGTGGCAACAATCCAAATCTCAAGAGGGATAGACCGATATGCACTCATTGCAATAAGATTGGCCATACGGTGGACGTTTGCTATAAGTTGCATGGTTTTCCTCCGGGGTATCGACAAAATTTTAAGGTCAAGAACACACCTAAGGTGAATCAGGCGTCGGTGGATGAGTCGAACTCGATCGTAAACCAAGGCGCTAACAGCTTTCAACCTTCCTCTACGAGTGGAACGAATTTCCTTCAACAACTGAGCGAGCATCAAATTCAACAATTGAAAATGCTGCTGAATCAACCGCCCACAGAGTCGGCCCATTCCAATCACGTTCAAATAAGTGGTAACACAAGTTATTGTTTTACTTTCGATCTCCCCAGATCTAAAAATTCGTTTTGGATTATCGACTCGGGTGCTTCTAGGCACATTTGCTATGATATTTCATTATTTCAGAATTTGCATGATATAAAAGATGTTAGCATCACACTACCAGATAAATCATGTATTCAGATTGAGAAGGCTGGAGATATTCGAGTGAATAAGGACATAATTTTAAAAAATGTTCTGTTTACGCCTAAATTTCATTTCAATCTGCTATCAGTTAGTTGCCTAACTGCGGACAAAAGTCTGCAAATTATCTTCTTTGCTGATGGTTTTATGATACAGGACAACAAGCTACAGACTTTGATTGGCAAGGGTGATGCATGCAATGGTCTTTATCTGTGGAACATAAATGCTGTGAACTCTCTTGACCTTGATTCATCCCTTATTTTTTCCAATAGTCTCTGTTAGTTTATGGCACAAACGCTTGGGTCATCCTTCTCATAGAGTATTGAATATTCTTAAGGATACTTTGCATTGCATTGAACCGAATAACAGTCATTTGTGTGAAGTTTGTCAAGAGGCAAAACAAAAACGTTTACCTTTTCCTCCAGGAAATAATTTTGCGCCATGCATCTTCGATCTTGTTCATTGTGATATTTGGGGTCCGTTTCATATATCTTCGCATGCAAATCATAGATTTTTTCTTACATTGGTAGACGATCATAGTAGATTCACATGGATTTTTTTACTTAAAGAGAAGTCTGAAGTCTCACGAATTATGCCTTATTTTTTTTAATGTTATAGAAACACAGTTTAACACTCGAGTTAAGGCGATTAGAACAGATAATGCCAAAGAATTTGAATTATCAGATTTATTGCAAAATAGAGGTATATTACATCATTTTAGTTGTGTTTACACTCCTCAGCAAAATTCCGTGGTTGAGAGAAAACACCAACATCTGTTAAATGTGGCGCGTGCTCTTATGTTCCAATCATCTTTGCCTAAAGAATATTGGTCTGAGTGTGTACTAACGTCAGCTTTTCTTATAAATCGTCTCCCCTCTGTCAACTTGAAGAATAAATCTCCTTACGAGCTTCTATTTAATAAACCTGTTATCTATGATAATTTGAAAGTTTTTGGATCGTTGTGTTTTGCCTCGACCATTGCAGCAAAGAGAGATAAGTTTGATTCTCGAGCAAGAAGATGCGTCTTTCTTGGTTACCCAATTGGAATAAAAGGCTACAAAGTTCTAGATTTCCATACAAGGGAAATTTTTATCTCGAGGGATGTCAAATTTGATGAAGAAATTTTTCCTTTTAATGGAGAAACTGAAAATGGTGTCTCTAGTGATCTCTTTCGGGATTTGGTCCTTCCCAGGTTCGCGAATGATGATCGTATTCACTCGAGACATGAAGTACATGTTCCAGCTCGCCATGATGACATGGAATATGTTGATCCAAATCAAGAGCGAGAAGTTCAGATAAACTCAAATGCATTGGAGAATGCATTGAATAATTCGGAAATTTTACCGGAAGACGGGCCATCTTCACCCGATACAATAGGAAATGACCCACGAGAACTTGCGACCACCAGAAAGTCCACACGGATCTCAAAACCTCCTTCTTATCTTCTAAGATTATCATTGCAATAATGCTTGCAAATATAAATCGACCTTATATCCTATTTCTCATTTTCTTTCGTATGATAATTTGTCTGCTAACTATAAAAATCTTATACTCAATGCAACACTTGTACAGGAGCCCCGCTACTATCATCAAGCTATGCATGATCCACGATGGATACATGCGAACGAAGAATTATCAGCAATGGAGAAAAATCAAACGTGGGCTGTTGAAGCACTACCCGAAGGAAAGAAGCCAATAGGTTGTCGCTGGGTCTACAAGGTAAAGTATGACTCCATGGGTGGAATAGAACGATACAAAGCAAGACTCGTAGCAAAAGGTTACAATCAACAAGAAGGTGTTGATTACATCGACACATCTTCACCCGTAGCTAAACCTACAACAGTCAAGATTTTGTTGTCCGTTGCTGCCTCTCAAAACTGGTATCTATCTCAGCTTGATATAAATAATGCGTTTTTAAACGGTGATCTATATGAGGAAGTTTTTATGGAACTTCCACCAGGGTATAAGCCCTCAAAAGGTTTCTCGTCTTCAAAGTTGGTATGTCGCTTACGTAAGTCCATTTATGGACTCAACCAAGCGTCACGACAATGGAATGCAAAGTTTTCCGATGCATTGTTGAACTTTGGCTTTTCACAAGCCAATTCTGATCACACTTTATTTACGAAAGGGTCTTCATCTAACTTTGTTGCTTTGTTAGTCTATGTTGACGACATTATTCCTGCAGGCCCGTCTCTTAGTGCTATTAATGAAACGAAATTATTCTTGCATACGAGGTTTAAGCTTAAAGACTTAGGACCCTTAAATTTTTTCTTGGGATTGGAGATTGTTCGTATTTCTGCTGGACTAACCATTTCTCAGAGACTATATACTTTGAAACTCTTGGAAGAAACAGGTTACTTAGCGTCGAAGCCTCTCTCGACACCCATGAATCCCAACATCAAGTTATGCGCAACTGAAGGTGCAAGAGTGGAGAATCCGACTCAATATAGGAGGATCATTGGGAAGCTTATATATTTGACTTTTACTCGTCCAGACATTTGTTTTGCAGTAAACAAACTTAGCCAGTTTGTTTCTGATCCTCGTTTACCACATCTTGAAGCAGTTCATCATCTACTTCGTTACCTGAAAGGCTCGCCGGGACAAGGAATATTTTTTCTTCCAATTCAAGCTTGCACATCAGAGGATTTTCCGACTCGGATTGGGCAACATGCCCTGATTCTAGAAGATCGATCACGGGTCTATGCGTCTTTATCGGTGATTCCATAGTCTCTTGGAAAGTGAAGAAACAAAGCATAGTGGCGAGATCTTCGACTGAAGCAGAGTATAGAGCTATGGGTTCTATCACAGCGGAGATTTTATGGATTAAGCAACTTCTGTCTGAACTCGGCTTCACTTCATTACCAGCTCCCAACATCTTTTGCGACAACAGATCAGCAATACAACTTGCCTTAAACCCGAAGTTTCATGAAAGATCCAAACACATAGAGATTGACGCTCATTTTATCAGACATCACATTCAAGAAGGCAACATCAAATTGCTCCCAGTTCGTACTGAATTGCAATTAGCTGACATTTTTACTAAACCTTTATCAAGTCCCAAGTTGCAGTCGATGTTGTCCAAATTGGCCGTTATTAATATCTATCGTCCACTTTGTCGGGGGATATTAAAGCAAGAGGATCATCAGAACAACGGTCGAATGATAGAAGATCAGAACATTGAAGACTAAAGATATGCTCTGACCGTTTGATTATCCGATTCTTTTGGCTTAATTATTTCATTATTTGATTTTATTCTTTTATGTATTCTTTCTAGTTAATTGGTCATTTAATTCGTTGTGTATATATAGATTACTGTAGTGATACATATGATGTAACTAAGAGATAAAAAGATCGGTTCAGAAATAACTTTCATTCCTTCCATCGTTTGTTAGTAGCAAAACATATCATTAGTTCAATACATAATACGAAAGCACAAAAAAATCTTTCATCTATAAATTCCAATAATAATTGTTTTACTTAGCTTGATTAGCTTGATTCATATTACTATGTTAGTTTAACTACAAGTATTTATAAATATTACTTAATATATATTATTTTATTCGAATCGAATATTCTAAAAAGATTCGAATCGGATATTGCTATTCGTATTTTAAAATTATTCGAATCGAAAAAAATCTTCTTATTCGGATTTGATATTCTAATATTTCGAATCCGAATCTTAAATTTCGAATCGAACAAAAAGATTCTATTCATTTGCAACCCTACGTTAGACTTCCTTCTCACTTACCTTATTCAATTATTTCCCTTAAAACACTCAAAATGTAGTTACGTATTCAAATTTCTATCCATACGTCATCATAGTTATTTATATTATGTAACGCCCACAAATCGCATGGGTGGTTCATAGGACACCTACGCATTTTTTGTTGGGAAACTTAGATAAATCCAATATCAGTTGGTTTGAAGTTGGAAATTAACTTATCTCGAAATTAATTACTTATAGCTGACTGTAATTATATTTATATCATCGCTTGTTTAGTAGTGGTCATCAATGACAGCAACCTCTAAGCCAACTCTTTGTATGGTTTTCCTCTTGTTAGGGTTTTGCTGCTGAAAAATATTCCATATAAACTTAGTTGAGTTTTCTAGGGCATGAAGGGTATAAACATCATTGTAACGAATTCCTCCAAGTGTTGTCTCGGCCGAGTTCGAGTTTTTTAAAGAAGAATTGAACTTGAGATGATGAGGAATTTGCTTCAGAAGCCGGCAAAGCACTGATCATAATTCATAGGTCATAAGATAGTAAAAACCAAGTATTTCAGCATTTTTGATAGTAGAGGCCATCAATGACAACAACCCTAGTGTGGTTCATAGATCCAATACAAGAGAAGAAGCTGCATCGATTTGATTACATCATTATACGGACCTAAAAATAACATTGTCTGATTCGGAATAAACGAATATGACAAATTCATATTTGTCAAACAACCACCGAAATAAATATAATCGTCTGTCTATACATAAAAGACGATAAAATGTTGGCCAATTCGCTCCCTCAAGGCTGTATTAGAGGTCTTATGAGCATCTTCTTCTTCCTACGATACTTCAAAAACTTGATTGCTCGTTCAACATAGCAACGATACCGCCGTCAACTTTAGAACAACTTGTATGTACGGAGCTCTCTCTCGTTGCTTGTTGTTCCCTGAATATAGGAATCAGAAAATATTTCGGGTTATAGAAACAACTATTTTCGTGCTATAGAAATAACTATTTCGAAGACTATCTCGAATCGAATTCTCATGACTTTTTGAACAACCTCTTGAATCCAACAATCATCTTATTTGAATTCGAGTTCTGTTCGAATTCTAATTTGACTCAACCCGAGTTAATTAAACTAGAATTGCCATTAGAATGAATTTCGCTATTACAATTTACTGAAAACTTCGGAAATGAAAATTATAACACGGATCGGAAAAGGTTGTTGATTGACATTCACGTGGGCAAGTCATAAGGAGGTTTACACAATAATTTTTTTAATACGAGTCTTCCGAGTTTTCCATTTGTTAAACTCATCATTCGCATGCCCCATGTATAAATTCCAAACATATGATGACTTACAAATTAGGTTTCATTACAATCCACCTTTTCTAGGCATGGTTAGGCTTCACAATGAGACGAGGACGGGGATCATACTCTTCTCCAACGTTCCCTTCAGAGATCAGTATATATAACTACCAAATTACCCCCTTAGTAACACTAAAACCTTAGCTAAATACCCCAAAATTCTCCCTAGTCGTCCCAGAAAAGCTTTGTCTCATACGTTTGCAGTGATTGATTATCATCAAAAGTGTGAAGCAAGCTTGGGATGACCTAACTATCTCGGCACAGTGGATTTACGATGAGGTCGAGAAAATTATACGGTAAATATTAGGCTGCGTTTGGATCGAGGAAAGCGGTGAGGAAAAGAAAACTAGAGAGAGAATGATTTCAACTAGCTTTTTCTTAATTTCTTCACCATCTGCTGATGAGTTTTCCATGGTTTTTGCTTTAAATTTAACTTAGGTTTAGTTTTCTTTTCTTTTCCTCATCTTTTTTTCTCTTATCACCAAACATACCCTTAATGTGGGATTGGAGTTCTCCGAAAAATCATCTTGTGGAGAATTGTTTTCCCCATTTGCTTAATGGAGACGGGTGGGTCGTGGTTACCCGATAAGTGCGGGTGGCCCATGGCGATTAACCCATGCCCCACCCCGCCCCATTCCAAACCTAGAAATGGCGACTATTCGCTATCTTGTAAATTTGTGTTCAGTTCAAAAACCAATTGGCTATAAGTAGATACTTATATATTTAATCCGAGTCCAATATTTAGAGGGTGGTTGGAGACTTTTCCTAGACAAAAGTCCTTTTAAAAATGGACTTTATGGAAAGTGAACTATTTAAAAGTTCATTTTTAATTTTGATAACTTACATTTTAAAAGTCCATTTTAATTTAAAAGTCATTTATTAATATTAACAGTGGAAATGTGCTTTTTCAAGTAATATTTTTCCACTCTTGGAAAGCATAAGTTAACTTACCAAAAAGTTCATCAAATTAACCACCAAACACCTCAAACTTTTGTAAACATACCTTTAACTCCAAAATCCGTTTAGAATGTTTTTTTCAAAATGGGACAAAACCCATTTTATTTGGAAGCCTAACATGTATTATGAGTCGAGTTAATCAAAAGAGAATAGTATAACGACTATAATATAACAAGATTCCGAGAATTAATCACGATTAATTGCTACTACATCGTTTCCGTGTAGTATTCAACATTTATCGTTAAAGAATTTGAGAGGAAGAGAAAAAAAACTCCAATATCACAATGTCACCATTGTTACCTCTTTTTATTTATCGCATTTTATATGTTAGAATGATTGTGTAATGATGATGCAATGGTTCTTTTGAAATCCTTAGAATACGACATAGGTTCACACGGCTCTCTTTCTGCTGGCTAATAAATTCGTTCGCCGACTTATCCCAGTGGCTATAAGAATCTTTTTCTTGTGCTGTGAGCTAAGGTAATAATCATCATATCATCACTACAATGAATTCGAGAAAATTACCTAATAAGATTATGCCGATTGCATAGTTGATTGTAACGCTATGAAAATAATGTTTAGTTTCCATTTGTCGAATATGTGGGACTAAAAATCGAGTTTAACTGTTGCTTGATTAGATGGTAATAAATGAATCGTTGTATTTTGAAAATTAAAAATTTATTCGACGGAGTGAAATTTCAAAAAAAACATCAAATAAGTCTAGGAAGCATATATTTTGAAATTGCAGACGTGCAATGCAAACCCTCGTTACTTCTAATAATATGTGAATATTGTCCTATGAAGAACAAACACTCATTGATTAAAATAATAATAATAATAATAAGTTAGCCCAGCAGATTCCAAAAGATGCTGTCGAATTCCCTCTAGGTCGGACGCATTAGTAAATTACATAACATATTTTTGTTATACACGAAAAATGTATAATATATATTCTCCTTTTGTCACATTACATTTACGAAAACAAGGTTGTTATCAACCAGCTTCTAATATATATGTGTTGGTCCGTTTATATCCAACTAAATCATATTTCAAGCAATTATACCACGAAATAAATGGAAGAATTCACTTAGCGTGGGGTGTGTGCGTGCGTTCTTGAGGAGGGTTGGGTCGCTCCTTCTCTGAAAATTCTCTTTCTATTAATTATCACGTACAAGGATACCCCTAACGTGTTAGGGTTTTAGTATTTATACCACATGTTGGTATATAATATTTTGGCCCTTGTAAGCCCCTTATAAGAATAAGATCACTGGCTCTAAAACATTAAAGCCCAGTTCACTTAAATAAATTACAAGATTAAGATTAAATAATTAATTGAATACAATAAATAATTCCTAACAGTCTCCCCTTTGTATTCAATTTGCAATTCAACGCTGGTTATCTTTGTCTTGTAATAGTCCTGAGTCCTCAAAGAACACGTATTGAATTGTGTACGCGAAAGCGTTTGTGTGCGTGTTCTTCTTCGCTCACATCCTCCTTTGTCTTGCCTTGTTACCTCTTCTTTAGAAGATCTTTCAAGCTCACCGTCTCTTGAACCTCTCTTCTCGTAAGTATTCAAAGCTGCTTGTTGGATCGTCTCTCTTGTGTTCGATCCTCCCCTGGATAGTCACCACTTCTCCTACATTTGTTCAACCTTTTGTTGGAATTGAGGGGTTCTCTTTAAATTTTGAGAGACGTACACGAGTCGAATCTTCTCTTTAGGTGTTCCAGCTCTTCCTTCACTTGTCGCAACTCCCCCTGCATTTGTTCAACCTTGTGTTGGGATTGAGAGTTTTCTTTAAACTCGAAGAGCTGTACACGAGTCGGCATCTTTGATTCGTGAAGTCCATGCTGAAGTTGTTGGGCGTATCTTGTCATTTGAGTCCGATCTCTCCGTTCAATTGTAGCTCAACTCCCCCTACGTTTGTTCAACCTTGCGTTGTGATTGGGATGTTCTTTAAAATTGGAGAGTCGTACATGAGGCGACAACTTCTATCATTGGACTATGTGGTCTTCGCTTGATTCTTTTGACGACGCTTGAATTTGGCATTTTCTGATCTATATTGCACTTTCATCGTGGTGCTGCTCCCATTTTGCTCTAGTACTCCCCCTCATGAAGATCGAGATAGGGAGATCGTCATGCGATGGGTCAAAATGGGACATCGTCTTTTGGCAAGAAGATCGCGTCATCGTGACAAGATGATGGAGTTGATTGGTGGTCTGGCTCCAGAAGAAGGTGTCCATGGTGTGTATCTTCCGAAAATGTGTCTGGGCTCCTTCTGATTGTCTCTCAAAAGAGCACGAGAGCCCAGCTTCAGAGCAGTATGTGCGGCGGAATTGGTGGGTACTCAGGTTGGGAAATAACCTGACGGAGCCACAAAGGCAGTCCGTTGACACGACTTCAGAGTTAAACTCTGAGACGTGGCCTGTGTAACAGGGCTGAAAATCCGGAGCCACATAGGCATTCCCGCTTACATCGTTATTGAGACTAGCTCAAAGACGATGGCCTGAAACCGTTGTTGTTTTGATGTTGCAACGGTAGGACTTCCTTCCGATCATCGAAGCATGTCGTAGTAGGACATGTCTACGAAAGTTCTGATCTGGTCACAAAGTCCAGATAAGAAAAAAAGTGTATGTATCCTAAAAAGATATAAAACATGTGGATGGTGAGGACACACTAGACTCGATTGTTCAATAAAATCCAGTGGTGTGGGGCTGAGTACCACTTAGTTTAATATCTCCTGGTTCCAAGTGAAGCAGTGATAGATTACGTAGCTCCCCGTGATTTAGTGAACATCGGTCTATTGGGAGATTGATGAGTGGGTAAGGCTCGGTTGTGCATGTGCATTTGGACCAGATGAGGCGAGTTCTACCCGGGAGCTAATAGAAATCAGCTCCTGCACCTATGTGGGATGGTCCGAATGTTGTGTGAGGTAAGGGATTTGTGTATCATTCGCTCGGCAGTCTTGGAAAGAATTTCCAAATAGGTGTGGCTTTTATGGGCTCGAAATCTTTACTAACACTCAGGCTGTGTTCCGGGGTTAGGTTCAGTTTGGTTGACTGAACCATAGGAACTGAAAATCCATGCGTCCGTTCATTTGAGTGCTGCTAGATCAGCAAGTCAGAGCAGGTCGGTTGAGATCATCTTCGTGTTAGTGTAATGATAACACCTTCGCCTTTAGAATCTCTAGTTCTCGAGGGTTGAATTATCTCGTCGAAGTCCATCCTGGGAGTTGAAGTGCTTGATAGAGTTCTTCTTTCTTTTCCCCAATTTTTTTGCTTGTTTTTTTATATATAGATATAGGCGATGGTAATAGTAATATGTATAGATATATAGATATATGTATACATATATGTATATGGGTCAAAGTAAGTTCTCCCCGTCAAATTGTGCAACGTATTTTTTTTCTTTTTTTTAAATCTACTCCCCCTCTAAAATTGGATTGATACTCCCCCTCAATGCATGCACGTTTGAAGATGTAACTCTTCTCCCCAAAGAAAATGAGCGTGATGAAAATAACGTGAATTTCTTTTCAATTCAGATGCATATTTGAAAACATAATTTTCTTTAAAATTGAGCATATTAAAATGCACGTTTTTCCATTTTTAGCTCTTAGTTAAAATGGGTATGTCCGACGATTCAGCTCATTTGCATACAGAAAATTTAAGCTCGAAAATTCTTTTAAGATGCATGCATAATAAAAATGTACCTATAACATGGTATTTAATGCATTTCAGCTCATGTAGCATGCGAAAATTTGGAATTTAAAGTCTTTTTGAAGCATGCATAACTATAACGTACCCTTTAGTTTCAAAGTAGGTATATAGTTTTTTCAGTTCGATATGCATGCCAAAGGTTTAACTATGGAATGCATATATAGAATTTACCTACGTTTGGTTGCTCGCATCGCTAACCAGTAGTGTCTGTGGAGCAACCCGAGATGCCATTCACGCTGGGAGTTGCTCACGGTGCATGCCAGTCATGGTTGTGGAGCACTCGAGAGATACCAACCATGCTGGGATATATGCAAAACATTATCGGGACTTTGGTACCCATTTTTGGATGGGTCCTCCCATATTAGCAGAAAACGGGTTAAGCACGTAAGGTATAAAATCTTGTCCTAAATCATCCATTAATGTAGCTTTAATACCCATTTAGGACTAATTTGACACGGGTATGACATTTAGGACTAATTTGGATGGGTAAGCAATTCCACATCTATCATTCTTTAAAGAAAAGAGATGTTTTTGGGGCTTGAGAAGTTTGCTTGCTTGAGCTTGAAACTTCTTCTTTGCACGCTTCTCTTTTGATACGAATGGGAGAGGAAAACTCTTGATTTTCTACTTTAATTTTCGCAGATAATTTTGCTTTTCCTTTATCCTTCCTAATTTTCATTTGTTCCTTAGCTATCTTTAAAGCTCGACTTTTACTTAACGTTTCAGCTTCAGTCAATATTGACTTAGAATTATTAGTAAAAGTTTTCTTTGTTTTAATTTCAGGAACAAAAACATCAATTTGAGTTCCCTTATCCTGCTTAGACAATGATATTTCTATAGAAAGATTGTTTGGGACAGGTAAGGGCGGGGAATGTTTGAGATTTGATATCTCCTCTAAAAGTTTTTGCTTTTCTGCTTGAAAACCTACTCTTTCTGATTCCATAGTTGCGTTCAATTTGGAAATTTATTAGCAATCTCTGGAATTTCCCAACAAGAAGCAGGTTTGTTAGAATGTAAATTACTTTCCCTGCTTGACGCTAGGTTCTCAGAGGAATTTTGATATGCTTGCTCTCTTTTTGTTAGAATTCCTCTAAACTTCTAATTTTATAGTATAACTCGTAACGTTCGCTATACATGAAGTTATATTGACAAGTCTTAGTGAGTATCTCGTCTTCGCTCTTTTTCAAACTAGTAGTTGACTCACTAATTTTCGCTTTCAGTCTTTCTATTTCTTTGTTACGATCATCGACTCTCATTTGCATTGCTTCAAGCTTGCAATTGAGAGATGCTTTTTCACTTAAGCTGACAAGGAGACAGTTATGGTTATTCTCTAAGCGGGCTTCTAATTCCTTTATAGTACTTTCTTGATTCATAGAGAAACTTCTCTTTTGTACAGAGGTAGAAGTCGTTCGTTGAAGTCCATGGTTTTTTAATTTTATTTTAATCTTGTTGGATATTTGATTGTTGACGCTCTTGTAGATTTGAAGAATTTATTTATATATTATATTATTATTATATATATAATTTTTTAAAGTACACCTTAACTTCTTAACACCCCCACCATGCTCTGATACCATTCATAGAGGATCTTTACAAAATTTTGAAAACTATACAAAAGGATGATGATCGGTACGTGGTAATATCCACCTATCAAACTTTGATAATGGTACTTGGCTTTGTTTAACCAATTTAGTCCAGTTATCAAACTGTAAACAGATTGATCCCTTTCGGACCTAAGGTAGTCAACACTTTAATACCATGATCGGACTCTCGTTCGAAGGCAGTTCAACCGATATACCAAACATCAAAATTAAAGATGGAAAATGGTACGTGGCGTTGTTAAACCTATCGAACCAGTTATCAGGCTGTAAACAGTCTGATCCCGTAACGGCTACGAAAGGTATTCCAGCCTATATACCATTAATAAAAATTATTTTTGGGATTGTTAGAATTAAATCGTCGAATACAAGGATTTTTACATAATAAAATTCTCATTCAATTAATTCAATCGGTAACTGCCCTCAAACGCCTTCTTTTCGGCAACACGGGCTTGCCAAGAGCCGACATAGAATTAATCAAAATCAAATTTTATTACAACCTTTATCCAAAATTTAATTCTTTCAATCGATTTTCAAAAGATTTTTATAAAGAAAATTATACATCATATTAATATATATATATATATATATATAATTATGATATAAAACCATGATTTAAGTATTAAGTTGTCTTGGTGTAGTTTAACGAATGGAATTAGCCTCTCATTGAGGCTAGGTAAGACAAAAGATGTAAAAACAAAATAAAAGACTTACTTGAGAGATGAATCGTACAACAAACTCCAACTTTTATTACTTGAAATATTTTACAACAAGGAGGGAATTACAAAGGGAATGTAAGAGAGAAAGTGGGTGTAAGAAGATGCGTCCAAAGCAAATGGCATAGGGCCATATTTAAAGAGAAAGAAATAGTATACATCAATTATTGGCGTAAGAATTTTCTTTGCTCCTGTTTCTTGCTTTATTAGCTGGCTCCAAATTCTTTGAAATAAAACCGTAGGATGAGCATCTTTGAAAATATTTCTCCATTTGTTCCAAAAGTCTTCATTGCTTTTATTAAAGTAGACTTGGCCATCTTTAATTCTTGCGTGTAGGCCACCTAAAATTTCTTCACTTTTATTAAAGAGAAGATTACTTCTCGTCCTTGTCTTGGACTTTTTTGAGTACCGCATCTCTAACGATATGAATTGCATTTTCCACCATAATTTCATCCGGATTTTCCGGATCTTGTCCTTCTCCAGCAAGACAAAACGTCGTCTTTTGACGAAGTCTCCATTGAAAAATCAACAGAAGCATCAACGCCAAGTTCTTGGCAATATCTTTTTTCATTATGTCGAAATATGCCTGGACGATATCTTCTGTCTTCATTTTTCCTTGGTATAATCCAAAGAAAGGTTCTTTAAGAATTTCAATTGAGGCTCCATAAGAAAGTCACCATTGATAAAATCAATTAGGAATTTCAGACTTATAAACATCCGAACAAATTTTAATAGACCAAGAATGTTTTTTTATTATCATTCTGGTAAAAAAATACTATAAAAAGTATCGATATAATCATAGTAATTAAATTTAACTAGAGTCTTTAACTCAGGATGAAAATATTCTCTATCTTTTAACGGGTGAATAGCCCATTTTTCAGGCGAAATAATTTGTTTAAAAATAATTTTACTAAAGGTATAACCTTTTTTAAAGCAGCTTGGAATTTTCTGCTGTAAAATGTTCAATATCACATGTTCCTGTGGATTTAAGAGTATTTTCATAGTTATCACGATTTTATAAAACGTAGCAGCATATGATGCTTTGTCGAAATACCTCGACATTAAAGTCCAAGGTTCATCTGACCATTTTAGATCTTTGAATTCTAGTAATATTATTACCTCAGAATGAGAAATTTTTTCATAGTCAACTTCATCATCTTCCTCCGCTGTTACTTTAGCGTAAGAAGTTCCCTCATTAGGGGACTTAGCTTTCTGCTTTTTAAATTCAAGGAATTCCTTATACTCTTCGCCACTCAAGGTATTACTTGATGAAGCTGAGGTATTCTCTTTAACAAGTTTTTTATTGCCCATTTGAGCAATAACGTTCTTGCCACCTCTTCCACCTCTATTAGAGGGGAAATTTCTCCCAGATTGGGACATATCTGCAAAATTCATGAAATATATTCACGAGTTAGATAATCAGGAAGGCTATTATCACTTCCCTTTTTATAATTATTTCAAAATCAAATGGGGCTAAATGAGCTTGCCATCTCGCAAACATATGTTTAGAGACATCATGTTTAAAATCTTTCTGAAACATAAATTTTGCAGCTTGACAATCAGTCTTTATTAAAAACTTCTGATTATATAAATAATCTTGAAATTTAAGAACGCACTTAACAATAACAAGTACTTCTCTAGCTATAGTAGCGTAATGTTTTTGAGAATTGTTCCATTTCCCCGAATGGAATCTAACTAAATATTCTTCCTTATCTTCTGGAGAAACTTGTTTTAAGATTCCTCCAAAACCTAAATCTGACGCATCAGTCTCTATAATTTTCTGTCAATTGGGGTTAGCAAGCATAAGACATGGTAAATGCGTAACTTTATTCTTAATTTTTTAATCGCTTTAGTGTGACTTTGTGTCCACTGGCAAGAATCTTTTTTAACCTATCATATAAAATAGATGTATCAATAGGAAGATTTTTATAATAAGGAGAAATTTAATTAAGACTCCCTAAACATCTCTGAAGCTAAATTTTATCAAGGATTTGATCTGGAAATTTAGACGCAAACTCAATACTTCTATTAATAGGATTAACATAAAATCTAACTTTAGTTTGAAATAAAACCATTTTTTAACTAGATATAACCAATCCATTTTGAATAATAATTTTCTTAAAAATATCAAGATGTTTAAAATGAGTTTCGATATCTTTAGAAAAGATTAAAATATCATCAATATAAACGATAATAAACTTACTGTAAGGAATAAAAATATCGTTCATAATATTTGAAATTCAGAAGGAGCACTTTTTAAAGCAAAAGGCATAACGTCCATTCAAATTGTTCAATTGGGTCTGTAAAAGCGGTTTTATACCTATATTTTTCGTCTATTTGAATTTGCCAAAAACCTGATTTTAAATCAAAATATAATGGCATTAAATAATCTATCTAAAAGATCTTTTTTATTTGGAATAGAATATCTAATCCATTTTAGAACTATTTATGACTAACCTGGGTGCTCTCCTTTCCTTTTCGGCATGATTATTAACATAAAAAGCAGTGCACGGCCTAGGTGATTCCGAAGGTTTTATTAAACCTTCCTGTAAAAGAGAAGCTATTTCTTTCTAATAATTCTAATAATTCAGAATTCATTTGACAAGGACGAGCTTTAGTGGGAATATTTTTCTCATTAAAATCATCTTCGTAAGGTAAAGAAACTATATGCTTTTTTCTATTCCAAAAAGCATTAGGAAGGTCATTACATATTTGCAACGTAAATTCATTATGTAATAATTTAATTTTTACTTGTAACTTAGGATTCTGAAGTTTATCCTCAATTGTAAGTATACTAATTTTTTGTAAGGTAATTAACCTGATTTTGTTTTGCTTTAATAAGAATGGAATCCTTAATTTAATTGAGAATCCTAGAAAAGAGTTCAGTAATGAATTCAAGGCACACTTCTTTATTTTCGATCCTTTAAATCCATATTCATCAATATTTTTAATAGGAAATATTTTCCTAAGTAACGGAGTACCAAGAATTACTTGGTTCGTAATATTCTTGACTAACAAGAATGATGTATGAATACAGACCTTATTTTTACAAATAAAGACCTTAGCAATTTTATAATTAATTTGTAATTTTTCTCCTCTTGCAGAACTAAGAGAATGAGTTGTTTTATGAAAATATTGGATAGGGATTATTCCTTTCTAGGGCTGTAAATGAGCCGAGCTCGAGCCGAGCTCGGCTCATTTTCTGGGCTCGAGCTCGAGCTCGTCGAGTGTAATTCCAGATTATCCAAGAAAAATTCAACAGATTAAACCTTCGTAGAATGTGAATAGTGTGCTTTTAGAGGTTTAGTATTGAATACGTGAGATTTTAACAAATGGAAACTTAGATTAATGAGTGTTAGGGTTTAAGCTTAAATACCTTGTGAGGTATTTAAGCCCATTGGGCCCGTAACAAGCCCATTACAAATACAACCCAATTACATAAAATAAAACAATAAAATGCATTGTAAAGAAATTACAAGACTTAGAATAAATATTTTGGACACTTCTAAAATATTCCTAACATTCTCCCCCTAAGTGTCCAAATTACAATCGAGCTTATTAACTAAGTCTTCATTTCTTTTTCTTCGAGCGAGGAGGAGGTGGAGGTTCTCTATGGGCCAAGTAGGTCTTCCTGAATCCTAGGGCAGTCTCGAACTGTCTGATGTCGTTCCGAAGAACGATTCGATATCTGATCTTCTCGACGAGTTTCCGTAGAACATCTTTCTCTTCCAGTTCTGTTCCTTCTAGTTTGTCATCTTCGGAAACTGTCTTCTTCTTAGCCAGGAGTTGGTTAAGGATAATCTTCAATGTCCCATCTGAGAATTTGGAGATCTCTGACAGAAGAAGCACCTGCTTCACTTTCTTCTGAGCTTGTAGGTAAGTGACCCCAGGTTGTGGTTCAAGGAAGATAAATCCCTCTTCATACTTTTCGAGATCCTTATATCTGTTGTTTGGACGTGTCAGGTTGACCTTGCTCATATTGCTTTCCAAGGCCATTTGGAAGTCATGAGCAACGAAATACTTGACCTGCCTCAGCATACACTCTTTGATAGCCCGATAACCATCTCGTCTTGTGTGAGTGTCAAGGGGAAACTTATTGCGATAAATGTTGTAGAGCTTGTTGAGTTCGCCCAGTGGAAGGTAGGGAAGATCTGCTTCTGAATATTTTACAATTTTCCTGTCATAACGATCAATAACAAAGACAGGGCCTACATATCTTCCTACCGCCCATTCGACATCCACAATATCACAGATGGCCGATTGATCTCTCATGTACTTACTGTATTGATCCCTACTCATTCCTTTCTTGGTCGTGACTTCCCAGAGCATAATCTGATGGCTAAGTCCCCTATACGTCCCTCTTAGGTGCTCAAGGCCCTGAAGATTCAGCTCGTTGACTCCCTTTATTTCTTCTTCCTTCCTCCAGATCTTTGGATAAAGATCCTCAAGAAAAGGTGCCTTGATCTTCGCATTTCTCCAATGCGTTTCTATGAACTCGAACCCAGAAACTCAAAAATCGAAACACCTATCCAGAGATACCCCAATCCCATACTAAAAACGTTTACAATCATTCATCGATAATCTGTATTTCAAAAAAAATTTCGAGTATGGCCCTGTTCTTCACGATTCGAACCTGCAAAGCTGAAAAAAAAATTAGGGCATTTCATTGTAGGAATTATATCGAATGATTCCTTACCACCGAAAAGTTTCTGAGAACGTGATTGAGATAGAGAAACACAACGTGAGGACTGGGATATGCTAATGAAACCGCGAATAATTTTTTGAACTGACAGAGGTTTGCGATTTGAGAGTGTTGCGTATTTGAGAGAGGTTTGCGAATTGTGATGGATTTGGGAAAGTCGCGAATTAATTAGGGTTGTGGACACTTTGCGGGCCTGAAGAAAGATTAGAATTGGCCGCGAACTCCCCTTTTTTTTATTAAAAAAATTATGGCCCACAAGATTTGCGAATTTAGTGTAGTTTGCAAAGTTGGTGTATTTTGCGAATAAGACGATATGCATTTGAACAGTTGGTTCGCAAAATAATGAATATGGAAGGATTAGCGAATGTAGGCTTCGCAAACAGAAAAACGACAGAGGATGTAGACTCCACAGAAGAATGCTTTTGCGAATCCAATAGGAAAATTTGAAAATTGGTTAGATCTAAGAATAGATTTGCGATAAAATTTTGACAGTGAACAAAAATGCAAGTCTAATGTGCGGAATTTTCAAATTACCTAAGATATCTAAAAATTTAGAAATCAGCCAAAAGTCACCATTGGACTCGATCAAGTACCAGGATAATATCAAATCTATGAGTTTTTCAAGATCGATTTTCCTGATGCAGGGTCCGATAGTCGAAGAAGAAAAACATCATTTTTCTTTTACGACTCTTTGGTCAAAAATTCGTCTTAATGTCGGGATAATAAATGACGTAAGTTCCCTTTCGTACTTATGAATAGATATGCCTCAAACCATATCTAAGTATCAAAATTCTAGAACTTACTCATCTCATATTTTCTCGTTTTCGCACAAAGAGATGAATTGGCAGAAGCGCGAAGAAGAGAAGAAGCTCAAGGAACAGGCAGAGTTAAGACGTGACTTTGAGCATAACTTGAATATGCTGGTTTTTGAGATTTTCCTTCTTTTGAGCTTATTCGTTGTTTTACTTGCTATTCTGCTTTGGGTCTTAATAGGGCATACGAGTTTTTGAGAGTTATCTGCATATTATGAATGTTTGTGCGATTCTGTGTATAACAAGCAGTATTCATTGCTTCAGCCCAAAGGAAATGAGGTAGTGATGATTGGATGATCATTGTTCTGGCAGCCTCTACGAGTGTTCGATTTCGCCTTTCAACAACCCCATTTTGTTGAGGTGTGTAGATAGCAGAAAACTGTTGAGTAATCCCTATGGATTCGTAGAAGTCACTGAGCTGTTGATTCTTGAATTCTGTTCCATTGTCTGATCTAACTATTTTAACACTGCTGGAGTAGGTTCTGTGTTGTTCTGATTAGATTTGGAATATGTTCGACTGTCTCTGATTTAGTTCGTAAGAAGCGTACCCAAGTATATCGGGAAAAGTCGTCGACGATAACCAGCATATACCGCTTTCCACTTATGCTTTCAGTTCACATCGGGCCACACAGATCCATATGTAAGAGCTCTAGAGGATGTTGAGTGGATGCTGTGTGTTTTGTAGGATGTGAAGCTCTCTTTTTCCTTTCTCACAAGCAGAGCACATATGCTCTTTTTGGTACTTCAGTAATGGTAGTCCAATAACCAGTTTGTTGGTTGACAGCTTGTTGAGGGTCTTGAAGTTAAGATGAGATAACCGTTGGTGCCATAAGTCATTCTGAGTTGAAGTTGCTTTGGAGATTAGGCAGATATCAGTCTTTGGTTTGACAGTTCTAATATCAATGGTGAAAAGAGTTGTCTTGCGAGTTCCAGTGAGAAGTTCTTCACCATTGGCATTGAGAAGTTTGCAAGTTTTCTTTAGAAACACAACTTGGAGTCCAAAATCACTGAACTGTCCTTTTGATAAGAGGTTGTGTGTCAGTCTTTCAACATACGAGACTTGTTTGATTGTGAGTCGATTGCATATGAGATTGTCATAACCAAGGATTCTGGCTCCATTGCTATTACCAAAGCGTACCAGTCCTCCTGGTCTATCAACGTAGTTGCTCAACAGTTCCTTTGTCCCAGTCATGTGTGTGGATCAACCAGAATCTAAGTACCACACATGAAGGGCCTGCAAAATAAAACTAGAGGATTTTAGGTACCCATTGAAATATGGGTCCACCTCTATTATGTTTATTAGTCCGTTTAGATTCCCTAGATTTTCTTTTTCCCCAATTTTTTAGATTTATATAAGGATAAAAATTCATTTTTCATCTTAAGTAAAGAATCATAATCTGCTTCACTTACATCCACTATGTCTGAATTGTTAGAGGTTTCCTTGTCTGACTCGCTACCTTCAGCTCCAGCTCCATCTTCTTCGTCATCTAGTTTGGCCATCAGTGCCACGTTCTCATTCTCGCTGTCTGAGGTATCTTAAGCCAATGATCCTCTTCTGCCATTAAGACCAGTCCCTTTTCTTTTTGTTCAGCTAATTGAACTTTTCGGCGGTAATAGTTAACGTCCTTTTTCTTGGGCATTCTGCACTCTCTAGCAAAGTGTCCATTCTTACCGCAGTTGAAGCATTTGCCGCCTTGATGAGGAGTTTCAGAGTTGTTTTCCTCATCCTGAGTCTTTCCTTTAGAGTTGGAGGAAGTTCTTTGACGATTGGAGGAGGAACCAATCTTCTTATAATATTTCTTCTGTACGAAATTCGAGACCAAAGCGAGTTGCTTAGCAAGATCTTTGAGGGTGATCTCCTGGTCTCCATGTTTCGTAAGATCCTTGGATTCGTCATCAGAATCAGAGTCTTCTCCCTCCTTAACTTGTGATGACTGGATAATTTCTTTGTCCTTGTATTGTTTTCTTGATGATCATTCAGTCATAAGAGCCAGTGAGTCGCTTCCTATTGATTTGATTTCCTCCCTTCGTTTCTCTACGTGATTGGAATGTTGATTGAGGTAGTCGAATAACGTATGAATGCTAACTTTGGTTAGGTCGTTCATTTGTCTTATCATAACAGTAGCCTCCCATTCTGGATGGAGTGATCCTAAGAATTTGATATTGATCTCCATTACACTTTTTGTGACTCCATTCATCTTTAGCTCGTTTAGAAGAACAAGAAATCGGTGGAAGGTTAGAGAATTTCCCCTTTGTTAGCATGAAAGCGGTCATAAGAGATGAGTGTGTTCGCCATTCTTGCCATTGTATTGACTTCTGTCCCCTGCATCATAATTCGAAGAGCATCCCACATTTCTTTTGCGCTATCGCCACATTCGAGTTGCATCAAGATGTCATTGGGAATAGCTTGCATCATGTATGATTTCGCCACTTTGTCTGCCTTTAGTCGCAGTTTTTCTTCATCACTGCATTGGTCAGCAGTTTTCAAGATTCTCTATTCCTCTCTTGCAGGAGTGGTGTCAGTAGTGGGGGGAATTATGGTCCAATACTGTGTAGGTCCATTGTAAATAGATTCCACCAGGTTCTCAGATTGTCCTTGCTTTCTACGAAGTTGATGAATCTTCTCTTCCAGACTGCGTACTCTCCATGTCGATGATGGGAGGTCTAACATCATTTCCCATGCTGAAAGAGTCCATTGCTTGTGTTTTGGATATGATCGTTAACGTGTAATGTGAGGAAAATTGGAATTGAATTTCGAATTTTGGTCAAAATCAAATTTTAGAATTGATTTTGAAATATATGGGTATGTTTCGCAAGAATGGATAGGAGTAGGAGTTTGCGAATTGAAGAATTGTTCTCGTTTGCGATTTGATAAAGTGACTTGTTACTTTGCGAATTGATCTCTGAGTTCGAAAAGTTATTGCTTCACGGGTTAATGAGAGAATTCACGAACCATCTTGATTCGCAAAGTGGCCAAAGTTCGCAACGTAGGTTAATGAGAAGATTCGCAAACTATCTTGATTCGCGAAGTGAGCAGAGTTCGCAAAGTGGTTAAATGAGTTCGCAAATTGACCTGAGTTCGCGAAGCAGTTGAGAGTTCGTAAAATAAAGTTTGTAAATCCGAAAGAGGAGTTCGTGAAGTGAAATTGAAGCTAGGCGTAGATCTTTAAAAATCTGACGGCTTGAAAAACTTCAACTCCAAGACCCGCAAAACAGTACTTTGCGAAGTGTGATGATTCGCAAACTTTGTACTTTGCAAAACCGGAGTGCGGACTTGATTCGCGAAGTATCCTAGTGAGGGGAACAAACCGCAAAGCAAACAATGATTCTTGAGTTCGCAAACCTAATCCCACACAAGATGCCGTTCGCGAGCTCTTGAAAAAAAATTGAAAAACAGAGCTGTTCTTCAGAACTTCCTGACAAAAATCCAGCAATTTCAACAGAAACTCATTTGATAGTAGTAGGAACTGCGAGTAACACTCAACTGTCTTTCCAAGTTAGAACAGTCTTCCAAAATGGCTTAAAGAAACCACGGTTTTTTTTTTAAAAAAATCCAAGAACTTCCCCAGCTCAAATCTTTAAAGCTTTGAAATGAAGTTGCCTCACCTACACGCTTGCTCTGATACCACTTGTAATTCCAGATTATCCAAGAACAATTCAACAGATTAAACCTTCGTAGAATGTGAATAGTGTGCTTTTAGAGGTTTAGTGTTGAATACGTGAGATTTTAGCAAACGGAAACTTAGATTAATGAGTGTTAGGGTTTAAGCTTAAATACCTTGTGAGGTATTTAAGCCCATTGGGCCCGTAACAAGCCCATTACAAATACAACCCAATTACATAAAATAAAACATCTATAAAATGCATTGTAAAGAAATTACAAGACTTAGAATAAATATTTTGGACACTTCTAAAATATTCCTAACATCGAGCTTTTCAGCTCACAACTCGAGCTCGAGCTCATTTGCAGCCTGATGAGCTCGAACTCGAGCTCGAGCTCACGAAGCTCATCGAGCTCGAGCTCAATAAAAAAAATTTATTAAATTAATAAAAATAATATAAATTAATATAAAAATACCAAAAAAATATATTTTTTTTAAAAATCGAGATTTTTAATAAAAATTAGTAAAAATAATAAATTAATATAAAATTTTTTAACATATCGATTTTTTTAAAAAAATAAAGAATAATATAAATTATTATTAAAATATAAAAATATAAAAAATTAAAAAAAATGAAAAAGCTCGCGAGCCTGTTCGCGAGCTTTCGAGCCACTATGTTTGGGCTCAAGCTCGAGCTCGACTTAAATGAGCTCGAGCTCGAGCTCAACATAAATGAGCTCGAGCTCATTTTGTCGAGCTTGAGCCGAGCTTTTATCGAGCCGGCTCGTCGAGCTCACGAGCCGGCTCGGCTCATCTTTCACCCCTATTCCTTCCTGTATGTAATTTAAATCTCCTCCACTATCGATTAAAGCTATAAGATTTTTTTTTGAAAATTTCCATCTATAAGTAGTGATATTTTCATACCACTTTTGGGAAGTAATAATTTCTAATGTAGAAAGGTAATTATTATCTTCAATTTTTCAGAAGTACTAGCGAATGTTTCACTAGATTCTTCAACAATTTCTTTTCTCTTTTCTAACTTAGAAAATCTTCTTTCTAAATCTATATGACTTAATTTCAAAAATTTAGTTTCAGTTTAAGATTTGGAATTTCTAATGTTAGATCTTTAATGTTAGTAGGAATTTCAATTTTATTAGATTTATTTTTGTTATGAAGTAATTTCATTACTTCGGACATCCTATAAGGTTTAGACCTAGGAATTTCTTTTTTAGAGGTTTCTTCCTCCTTTTTAGTTATCCTTTTAATAATTTGATTTTTCAAATCTGGATCTTTTGTTTCTTTTAATATTTCGAGAAGATTATTATCAAGAACAGTTATTTCTTGAAATTGTGATATAATTGATATAAATTATTATCTTCTAATTCTGATTGTGAACTATATAACTTCTTAGAACATGGTTGTTCTATTTGACAATTTTCGCATTCTTCAAATTCTGACGAAGAGATTCTTCGATAATATTATTGTTTTCATTGTTTGAGGAGGATTCTGACTCATTATCAGATTCTAAAAGTATTTTTGATAATGTTTCTTTTAACTCATTATCAATTTCTATATTTATTAATTTTCTTTTTGGTCCAGCAAGTCTTTGCTTTATGACCTACTTTTCCGCATTTTCGACAGATAATTGGAGGAAATTTATTTTTATATTGATAATTTTTATTATCTTTTGAAAAATTTTGTTCTCTTCTTTTGGATTTTCGATATTTTTCCTTACTGTTTAGAAGAATATTTTGTAGTTTTATGTTCTTTACGAGATTGACTTGTAGAAGGGCTTTCCATGCCAAATGGGCCACATAGTTCTCCTAATTGTTTCTTTTTATCTAGAGAATGTCTCTTGACTTGTTTATTTAATTTAATTTCATTACATAAGGCTAAACCTTCTTGTATACATGTTCCTATAAGTTTACCGGGTATAGGAGTTATAACCGACACTCGATTCTCCTTTCCTAAGATTGTTTCTAACTCTTTCTGAAAAGAGTGAAGGTAAACCATCTATAAATTTAGATTTCCAATGAGTACTATTAGACTCAGGGAGTTCCATGACTCGACTAAGGAAAGTATCTTTATACCATCTAAAGGATGTTAGAGTCTTACACCTAAGATTCTGGAGAAGCGTTCTGATATTTTCAGAATTATTAGACCATTGTGAAATGTTCAATTATATTTAAACATAGTGTATAGACAGCATTTTCGACGAGTTCGTCATTTTCTTCTTTCATGGTAAGATAAATTTCTTCTTGATCTCGCTGAATTAAGTAACTATCCCACCATCCTTTTAACTGACCAGTAAAGCCAGCAACGATCATTTTAACAACAACTTGATCGCTATTATTATTAGCTTTGCAAATTGTGCTATACATTAACATTCTATGAATCATATTAAATATCTGTCTTTCGGTATAACCATCTAAATTCCATTCATATATACTTCTACCATTATATGAATTATTAAGTGTAAATTCATGTTCTTCAAACAAAACATCTTGAGGAGTTGGTCTAGGATAATAATATTTATTTTGAATTGGCTTATTTTGTATGTTTAAGTTTATTGAGTTCTTCATTGAAAATATTTTGAATATTATCAGGACTTTCAAGTCGATCTTCAAACTCTCCACTTAAAGTATTAATCTTAAGATATTTGAGTTTTTCTTCAAATAAATTTTCAATATGAGAAATTGATTTTAACTTAAAATCAGTGATTTCAGGAGGAGGTTGAATACTTGGAGAAGCAATATTAACCTTTTGAAATTCGGCTTTGTCTTTTAAAAGATGATTTTTAATATCTTTTATAGAAAATGAAATTTCTTCAATATTTTTCTTTAATAGTAACATTAAGTGTTTCGTTTTCAAATAATTTTTGAAAAGCATTAAAATATCTAATTTCATTTTCTTTTTCCATTTGGAAACTAGATTGAGGAGGAAAATTGAGTTTAAAACTTTTCCCGTTGAAAGTTTATAATTTCTTTCAAGAACAGAAATCACATTTTTAAAATATTTTGTCAAATTCATCTTGAAAAATATTTTTATCTTCGCTATTAAAAACTTCAAAAGACCATTTTCGAAAGAGTTTCCATTTGGGTAAATTAAATTCTTGATTAATTTTCTTTCTTGCCGGTGAACCCGGACTAAAATCAATTTTGGACTTATTAAACATGAAAATCCATTTCTGACTCGGTTATTTCCTCGTCTTGATTTTTAAAACTCCGTGAACGATTTTATCAGGATTAATTCTAAATTCTTCTACTTTATTGTGTGGAAAAACGCTAGAAATTGATTCTTTATTTTGAGAGGTCGTAGCTCTGGAACGAGACCTAACTAAATAATCGCATGGAGATATATGAAAATCAGAAGAGGCTGATCTAGTCATCCTAGACCTTGGTGTTATAAATCTTTGATTTTGTTCGAATTGAATTTGAACAGTTCCATCTGTTGTTTGTATTATTTGAGTAGGATTATTTTCTATTTTGGGCTGAAGAGGCATAGCTCGTTCTATTATCCAATTTTCTGGAAATTGTATTCTCCCATTTTATAGATCTTCTAGTTGTAATACTGGATCTACTAAAATTGGTTTCTATAAGAACAGTTTCGTTGATGGGTTTATCAACTATTTTGCATTGTGGATTGAGTGTATATAAAGGCTTATAATAAATTCTATAGCAGATACAAATTACTTCCGATCCAGGAGCGTAATTATATCCGTGCGTTTCGACATTTAATGTCAGAGCGTCTAATATATTGATGTCAGTCAATGATAATTGGATATTTGGATAAACGTTAAAATAAACTGGGCCATGAGCAAGGCTAAACTGAATTATTCCCATAAGGGATTGTTTCCAGTCGAGATTTTTACCGTCTCTAAGACCATCTCCAACCGATAAACTCATTCTCAAGCTCAAACGCATTTTCAAACTCAAAATGCAGTAATTTTTCTCCAACCGATCAACTAATTCTCAAACTCAATAGACTGTTTTGTAATATTCACTTTCACACCAATTTCTACAAATTTCAATACTATCCACATATTTTACAACTTTACAAATTAGGCTACTAAGATTATTTTAGTTAATCGAAAAAGTTAACAAAGTTAATAAAAAAATATTTTATACATATAAAATGCATCGATTAATGTTTATTAAAAATACGACAACTACAATATATTTATACATATAAATGCATCGAAAATATTTACTAAAAACATGACATTATCACGGTCCGAGCAAATTATAACTAATAGAATGATAAATAGCTGTGCAATATTTATTTGTATATGGGGAGAAAAAGTCATCTTCGTCATCGTGATAAGGAAAGATGAGATACCGGCGTAAATGGCATATTAAATCATTCATTCATCATGTAAAAGAAATCAATGACCAAAAAAAAAATGAGAAGTCAAGAAAGAGCCAACATTGTTATAGCATCGCAAGGTGTACAACTAAACTGCACGACACGATTGATCTTGTAAGTTGTTGAATAATTAAATTTTGCACATTAAGGAATATATTCAATAGTCTTAGGAATATTCATTGTAATTCTATGTATTATTCGTATATATATATATTGAATATTGATTCTTGTATGCACATGGCAAAGTGCGTGAATTATCTATACGAACTTTTTTGATAACTTTTTTTAAGCTTTTCTCTTGTTCAGCTTTTATGACAATCTGGTCAACCGTCATAGAGCTTTTTCTGACATAAAAGCAAAAAATAGGACTTGAAAGCAAATATAGAAATTTCATCGCATACTAACCGCTTGGAGACGCAAACATGCATTTTTCATGCGACAGAAATTAAAAATCGCATTTTAAGTTGAGTTTTTGGTATCGGTTGGAGTAAAATTTGGAAGTTTTTTTGATTTTCCAGCTCGACTGAAGTTGCTCTAAGAGCTGCTATAAAGCTTTCTCGTAAACCTTCTAAGTTAAAGGCTTAAAAGCCACTTGAACTAATCCAATATGAATAAACTTATGATTTATTCTATGTTTTTCTAAGTCTCTATTACTTAGAAGTCTAATAACCATTTCTTCATTATTTAAAGAAATTGTTTCTTCAGTAGTTTTGACTACCTGTTTCAAACGTAATTTCTCAAAAGTTCCTAATTCATAGATTAATTTGTAATCTATCCTAGAAATTGTCCGACGATTTAATTTGTCTAAATCTTGATAATATATTTAATGATTATATAACAATTATGAGAAATAAAAGACAGTGATGAGTGATGATGAGCAAGGCCACGTGGATGATTTCATTAGTTAATGGATTGCCTTTGTGAAAGGATTTCGAGATGTCCAACCTTTTTGCAATTGATTTTGATTCAAAAGAAATTTCGATATGTTATTTCACAAATAATTGTTTCGAATGGTTAGAATTTCGAGGTGTCCAAGTGTATGTGATGGTTTTCGCAAGGTGATGATGAGGTTTTCGAAGAGCAACAATGAAAATCAAAATTGAATTTCTCGAAGTGAACAAAGAAAATTGTGAAATTGAATTAGCAGATTTCGAAAATAGAAGATATCGAAATCTTTCTTTAAAATTAAATTCTGACTTTTCGAAATACAGCTTCTCGAGAGGTTCTGGTGAAGTCAAAATTAATTTTGCAATTCTAGGATGTCGAAAACATTAAAATTCGCTGGAAGAGTTCGAGAACTTGAATTTTAAATTGAGAGATTTTGAAACTGAGTATTGCGAAAACTTCAAAAAAAACTGACGCCCTAAATGCACATAAAATTTCAACCTCAGAACCCAAAATTATTCAAATTAGGTCTGAGTAATGAATCAAAACACATTAATTTTCAATCCTAAACACTCAATCAACATCAAAACGCCAATATATATAAAAAAAAATTCTGAAGAATACGAAGAACACCAAAAAATATAATTTCGAAAATTTTCTCAAATCTTTGCGCGTTTGGCTCTGATACCACTTGTTGGTCCGTTTATATCCAACTAAAGCATATTTAAGCAATTATACCACGAAATAAATGAAAGAATTCACTTAGCGTGAGGTGTGTGCGTGCGTTCTTGAGGAGGATTGGGTGGCTCATTCTCTGAAAATTCTCTTTCTATTAATTATCACGTAAAAGGACAACCCTAACGTGTTAGGGTTTTAGTATTTATACCTGGTCTGTAATACTTTGGCCCTTGTAAGCCCATTGTAAGAATAAGATAACTGGGCTCTAAAATATTAAAGCTCAATTCACTTAAATAAATTACAAGATTAAGATTAAATAATTAATTGAAAACAATAAATAATTCCTAACAATATGAGCAAAGAAAATTTATAGGGTTTACGCCATTGAAAACATACTAAAAAAAGAAAAGAAAGAGCTAAGAAAATGATCCAATTTCCTACCACCAATATCATCACTATGATCATCACGTTTTTGTTGCTATTTTTGTTCAACATCATTTCTGCGAAAGGTATCCCAAACACAACCATTACAGATATTCAATGCAGCGTCGAAAAATGGGGACAAATCGACCCTTACGGAACGATCGCCGAGCAAATGATCAACGATTTAGCAGCCTTAGGCGCCGATCAGCCAAATTACGAATATTAATCGATTACTCGTTTTATGACACTGAGGCATACGGATATTCACTTTGTAATAACGAATTGAGCCACGACGACTGGACTTCTTGCTTGGCCGCAGCCCAAGAAAATCTTCTTACCATGTGTCCGTTTTCTTTGTACGCGCATGTTACGATGCTTGATTGTTTAATGCGATACGACAACTAGCTATTTTACGGTTGATAGTTTTTGAAAATGTGTTCCCATGTAAAAGAAAACACTAATAATAATAGCAGTGAATGTTCTAATGAAATGTTTTTTCCGGATAGAATTGCTGAAAAGGAACTATTGGCGATCATGAAAATGATGAAGATTCATGTCAATGCAAAAGGATTAGAACTAAATAAAATCGTTTTCGTCATGACTTCAAGGCGTATATGTTAAAAAATGAGTGAATGACTTTGAGTATGATATTCTCTTGTCCTGATGCTCTATTATGAAAAGAGGCTGTCAATAGTCAAATCGAATCCATGTCGTGATAATACATTGGAATTAGTAGATCTGTCTTCTACCTGACAATGGGGGTGCAAGTGAATATCTGAATATAAATTTAGGCGAATGGAAGTCCATAGTCGTTGACATAGAAGGCTTGAAAAATAAGTTTGGCTATTGTCCTCAAAATTGCTTAATTTGAAAGTTATCCGTATAATGACACTCTATATAGTTTTATCCCTATAAGGTCTCCCCCTAAATTGCAGGAGTGAAAAATAATTGATCATATGTTACGAGATATGCGTTTGTCGAGGAAAAGACGGACACAAGAATTATGGTAAGAACTTTCCGATGTGTGAAACACAATTTTCTTAAAACCATGTCCGCCTGTCACGATGGTGTTAGAAGTCTTACATCCGGTCGTACGATACTTTGAAAAATGTGATGCTCGTTCGACACCAATGTATGAGCAGATCTCTCTCATTGCTTTTTTTTACGTAATCATTTTCTCTACCGAGGATAATCCACTATTTGTAGGAAGCGGAAAATCTTGCGAGCTAGGGGACAACTCTTCAAAGACTATCTTGAATAAAATATGTAGATATTCAAGCTACAATCGACTTGCCTTTTAACTATGTTTAAGCAACGAATTGATCTAGCTTAATCGAGCAATTGCAAGCTCGATCAAAGCAAATTCGCAGCACAAAAACACAGAAAATAAAGACAGGTTACGCGTACGGCTCGACTTCAGGCCTACTCCACGAATCAATAAACTCCGTTTTTATTCAACTCAACCACGGTTTACAAGACCTTCATGTTTACTACAAAACCCTAGTACACTTTCGCTAATTCTCACCCTAACGTAAGATACAAGCTCGTGAAAGTGATAGGTTGAATTAGAAATCTGGTTTTTATAGTATGAAGCATAAGCTATATTCTGCTCCTCTGCATCAGCCACTTGTACGTTCATCTTCGTCGTTTGTCCCTCGTGCTAAGCTGTAAGTTTGTCACTTATAAAATTGCCACTGTTGCCAGCAACTTTAATCTGAGCCATCCATCTCTTTCCCTCGTAATCCGATGGCTATCATTCAAAATTTGTACAATTAAATTCTATCCATCGGATCATGGCACGAAGGATCAGATGGCTCACAGCAGATCTGAGGATTTAAACATATTTCTTAGCCCTTGTTTGGTTGGAGTGTTTAAGAGCTTTAACGTGGTTTTACTATATATTGATATGTTTGGTTCATAGATATATATAAACTATGAGTTTATGTAAAATAGGTTTAGACCAACGCGAGAAGGTTTAAGTAAACACACCGTTGAGATGGGTTATTGAAAACCCACTAACTAATTTACAATATTATCCCTCAAATATAACACACGACGCGCTGAACTTGTATCACACAATCTGTATTTTTCTTGGCAGAGAAATCAGAAGTTATAGCAATCAAATCGGTTTAGTTTTTTGCTTTTTAACAGAGGAATCGGAAGTTTCAGGCTGAAGCAATCACTAGGTTCAAACAAATTAGTGAAGATTCCAAACAACATAATAAGTTCCTCAAAACGCGAAGGAATATTTTATCATGCGCCATTCTCCACCAGAAATGTGATTGTAAGAGATTGTGGTTTAATGAAAATGAGGAGGGGTATTCTCCGCAGTGCTTTTCTCTATCCAGTGAAAACTCAAAATCGTCTGATTTTGGCATGCTCTCTCCTTCATAATTTTCTACGTCGAGCAATGATTGTTTGACACGTTGGAAGCGTACATTCCAGAGAAATATCAAAACACCAACGATGATGGTAATGATGCTGATGAGTATATTTCAGAAATTGAGAATAAAAAGGTCATCGTGGCGAGATGAATTAGCTACGGTAATTTACAACGAATGGAGAAGTAGAAGCTGCTAGCTCGTCTTAAGACATTCGTACTAAAGATATATAATGCACGTGTACGTACGTTTGGTCTTATTCTTTTGATTCGGAGCCATAATCAGTCGTATCGATGAAACGTATAAACATCTCCAATAGTGCATATGTATCGTATTTATACTACTATGTATTGAATATATAAATAATATTATATCGACCGACATATTGTAATATTCAAAATGAAATAGGCACGCATAAACTTAGTTCACAGATTTACTAATAGTAAGTCATAACTTAATATATTTAAAGGAATATTCATTAATAATAACTAGATGTGAGACCACAATTCACTGACTTTGAGTGAGTTTGTTTCTGACAATTTTGGTTGTGCGCTTCTGGCGCTTTTCTCCGTCTATATCGTTATTCACATGTGAATAAGAATGAATATAGTATTACTAAAGACAAATAACATATATAATGGTTTCTGCTTTTCTACTCATCGAAGTTGCAGGGGAAATGGCCAATGACATCACCATATCATTTTTCAAAGATTGCATCATTTAGTGGGCTATGTTGACATTTTTTATTTGTTTGTAAGTACAATGTAATATAATTGACAGTATAAATGTTCCTTTATCAAATACCCATTTATTAAACTCATGTTTATCCAAACATATACACATTATATAAACTCACTAACCAACATACATCTTATTTATACCCATTAATTTGTTTTTTATAAAACCCTTACTTTTAAACCCTCATAAATATAAACCTATCAACCAATCGAGCACCTAGCTGAAAAACATTTTTCAGAAGCTGTGATCATCTAGGAGCAGCTTTCCAACCATCCCGGCTTGTCTTCGATGAGTTTAGGTTCACCATTCCCAAACAGAACGGCGAGTTTAGGCTCACCATTCCCAACAGAGTAGTCAGGACCTTTCGAAGAACCTCTTGAATCCAATTATCATCTAATTTGAGTTCAAGTTGCGCTAGAATTCGAAGTCGTATTTAATCCGATTTCAAATTTTATTAGAAATTACTATAAAAAAACTAACTTCTCTATTAGAATTTATCTAAAAAATTCAAAAATGATAAATTATAACATGAAGCAAAAGGTTGGATTGATCAGGCCCGATGATTGCCGATTTGGTGTTGGTGTTGGTGTTTGTCGCAGCCCACACACGAGTCAACTCGAATTTGCATCCATAATGCTTGCACACAAGAGCGGTACACATGTGGTTTAATATTGCTAACACATTAAACTAGTAAAGATCATATCCATATGTAACGAGGTTCAAACCATTTATTTTCTCCAATGTGAGATTTCCACTTTTTCCATCCATAATTCATTATTCACAAAGTCCCACTTATCAATGAAGTTTTTATCACACAACATATTTATTATAGGTGAAGTAGTCTTGTGGGTCTATTTAGTAAAACGGCGCAATATGGTGCACTATCTTGGAAAAATTCGTGTTCTGCTCGGAAACCAATTGGTTATAGATAGACTATCTGTTTAGTGAGTCGAATTCTTAAAATTTTCAAAGTGCCAAACACCCATTTTATTTGGAAGCCTAACACTTATGAATCGTGTTCAAAAGAGAATATTATGACGACTAGTATAAATTCGTCGTCGTTTCCGTGTAGTATTCAACTTGATGCCGCCTATCTTGAAAGAATCTCAGAGAATTGAAAAAAAAATCCAATAATGGCCCGTTTGGACTCCGGGTTTCGATTTGAAATCCGAATTTCGCTCAAATCTTTCGTTTGGCAATAACACCGATTTGAATTTCGATTTCGTTCAAATCCGAGGGGAAATCCAAACTCTTATAATTCGTCGTATTTGAAATTCTGTGTCAAATTGTCCGTTTCGAAATCCAAAGCTGAGCACATAACGAGTTTTTCGTTACTGATAATAAGAATAATAGAAGAACAATGATTGTATATAATAAATAACAATAAGGAAAACTATAATAATAATAACAGTAATAATAATAATAATAATGATAATAATAATAATAATAATAATAATAATAATATAATAATAATAATAATAATAATAATAATAATTAGGAGGTAGACGATGAGTCGAGCCGACGCAAGCTCGATGAGCCGACTCGAGCTCGTCATGGATTCGTTAATGAGCCGGCTCGAGCTTGAGCTCACTGTGGGCGCTCGAAAGCTCGCAAGCCAGCTCACGAGCTTATTTTTTATACTATTCATGATTGTTATTTTATTTTATTTTGTACTTTTTTTTAAATTATTATATAAGAAGTAAAAAAATCGAGTTCGGCGAGTTTCGCGAGCTCGAGTCGAGCTATGTTTTGAAATCTGAATTTCGAAATCCTAACGTCTGCCAAACAGTGAATTTCGATTTGAAATTACGATTTTGAAATTCATAACTTAAATCAAGCGATTTCGTTCAAATACGCGAATCCAAACGCACTCAATTTCATCTTTATTACCCTCTTTTTATTAGAATTTGTATGTTAGAAAAATGGGAGTTTTTCAATTCAGGCCCCATTTAGTTTAAAAATAGGATTCAGGCCCTTTAAAAAAGCAATTAGTTTTAAGGACTCAATTTCTGTATACCACCGTCCTTCTGCAGTATCACTTCTTTGTTCTGCAGTACTACTTCTTTGTTATGCAGTACCACTTCATTATTCTGCAGTAGCACTTCGTTTATTCTGCAGTATCACTTCATTTTTCTGCGCTAACAATGAAAAGTGATACTGCAGAACAAACGAAGTGGCACTTCAGAACAATGGTGGTGCAGAAGTGGTACTGCAAAACAAATAAGTGGTACTGCAGAAGGATGAAGTGGTATGAAGAAATCGGGTCCTATAAACTAAATGCTTTATCTGACATGGCCTGGACTCGATTTTAAAACTTAATTGGGGTCTGAATCATAATTAACTCTAGAATAATTGTGTATAATGATGTACTGATTCTTGAGAAATCCGTAGAATAGGAATAGGTCCACCCCAAACCTTTTGCTGGCTGATAAATTCCCTCGGCGTCTTTATCCAAACGGCTATAAGAATCTTTCCTTTTTTCTCGCTCTGTGAGTTAAGGAATTCGAGAAAATAAAGCGAATAATATGCCGACTTTGCTTAGACTTTACTTAGTTGATGGGTTAATGTTCCGCATTCCACAAAAAACAAGTTGTAAAGTAAACTGCTACTTGGATGGCAATATATGAATCCTTGTATATTAAATCTAAATACATTTGATAGTATGAATTGTGAAAAGATGAATCAAACATTCCAAACCCTCGCTACTGCTTATAATATGTGAATATTTGTGCTATAATTTAAAGAAAACAAACAGTTGCCAAGATCCCACAAGAGTCAACTGTCGAATTCCCGCTAGGTCGACGCATTACTTAATTACATAACATATCTTCGTTACATACGGAACAATGTAATATATCCTCCTTTTAGCAACATTCTTTTACGAAAACAAGGTAAATCAACCAGCTTCTATATATAAAGCAAAGAAACATATAGGGTTTACACAATTGAAAACACACTGAAAAGGAAAAGAAAGAGCTAAGAAAATGAGCCATTTTCCTACCACCAATATCATCACATAATCATCACCTTTTTTGTTGCTTATTTCTGTCAAAAAAATGGGGACAAAACAATCCTTTTGGAACGATTGTAAAGTGATCGACACGTGATCTACTAATATAAAATGCAAGTGCGACAAGTGATAAAATAAAACGAATACGTAATTACTATCACAAACGTGCGATAGGCAGTGGACCTATCGTTTGTAGTGCAGTAAAGTGAGTAAACGAATATCGAACACGAGGAATAAACTTGATTACTAGTATTAACATATCGACTACACTGTGGATTAACCTAACAAACCAACCTTAAAGCAGCGAGAGATCTAAAGAACACGACTTAAATGGTGAGAGTGCTTTCAGATAAAAATAATGTGCTCGGGATTCGAATCCCGTTAGGTACTATCGACTAAGATAATAAAATATCGTTCATACGTGATTCTTGACTAAATCGCAGTAGTTTCCTACCCACTCGCGAATTTGTTGTCGCCCTAGACGCTCGCGGGGATCCAAGATTCAACAATTACTACGGCGAGGATCGAGTATTTGCTGTCGTACTCAATTCCTATCATCTACGAACGGCCTAACCGTTATTTAGTTGTCGCCCTAAACGATTTTCCAAACATTCACTTTAACACATAGACATATTAAAGTGAAGAAACACTTTCATAGATATTATATAGTCAGAACACACGAATCACGATTTATATATGTCTTAAGTACGAATCGACCTAGCGTTCATCTAATCCAAACACAGAGGGGATTTAGCTACTCATAATTGACAGAAAAACAGCGAAAGAAATAGAAAACAAGGAAGAAAGACTCATGATCTTGAGTACTGATGGATCTGGATGGTATCGCGGATGATTCTTCGTTCCTCGTTCAATTCGGCGTGAATTCAGCGTTGATCCGTCTCTTGCGCTTCAGGACGTAATTCCCTGTTCTTCGCGGTTCTTTTTCGTCTCTAATGGATTAGTATGTTGAAAGGTCTTCCTTTTTTCTGAGTCGAAATTGGGCTTTTTATACTGATTTTCGCTAGCTCCATGGCCTGGGATATGGGCCTTCACGGCTTAAACCTCGTTTAAGTCTTTCTGCCAAGTGTCACGGCTTCCTGCATGGCTCTTCACGGCCGTGAATTCCTTTGCCTCGACTCTCTGCCCATTGTCAGGGCCTTGTGCATGATATGTCACGGCCGTAACATTCTTCCAGTTGGGGTTCGTCGCTCACTGCTCGTTGTCACAGCCTAGTGTAGTACGATTCACGGCCGTGACTTATATTTTGCGGCACTTAATGTTGCTCTCTGCCCCATTTCACGGCCTGTGACATAATGCGTCACGGCCGTGACCAGCGGCAGATCTACATGGGACATCCCAAAAAATTTTTCGAAATTTTGAGTATAATGTTTCTACTATATAGTTTTTGTGCGTAAATATAAAGGCTTTAAGGGATATTGTATCAAATTGATTGGTAGCGTTAGTGGTTTTTTTAGGATTTGTCTTAGTGGAGGTGAGTTCGATTCCATGGGACCTCCATTTCATTCATTTTTGTTTGACTTTCTATTTTTTTTTTTAATTTTCCCTTTCGAACTTTCTATTCTTTTTTTGCTCTTTCTTTTTTTTTTGTTCGCTATATTTAAGAATTTTAATTCTTTAATATTTAACTATTTCATTCTTTTTACTTATATGAATATTTTCAACAAATTAATCAATCAAAGCTTTAACAAATACAATGTCTGTTTTTCCATAGTAATACCTAATTTATTAAGTTTTTACTTTCATCTAATTAAATTTATTTTTGACTTTTCCTAGTTATTTTCATTATCTTTCCTCTTCTATTTTTTCTGTATCATATTATTATTATTAAATTAATATTATATCCTGCAAACAAGAAGCTAGTGAGGATCTCATATCACTCTTAGAAATATTAATATTGTGAGTTGTCGTCGTTAGAGCTCCGTCAATCTTATTATTGATGTCTTTCAGTATTGGTATTTTTTGTTGATTGTATTAAATTTGAATTTTTTATGGTCGTGATTTAATATGTTCCAACAGAAAAGTATAATCCTAAGGGTGCAAACGAGCCGAGCTCGAGCTGGCTTGTTCGCAATCGAGCCGAGCTTCAAGCCCAGTCTGGGTTCGTGGCCCATCGAGCCCTTATCGAGCCAACAATTTTGACTACGCCCCCCCCCCCCCCCCCATTAAAAATTTTCTGGATCCGCCCCTGGCCGTGACAGTCTGTCCGTTTTGCCTCGTTTTCGCTCCTTTTTCGCTCGATAGCCGTCCCAAAGTCCTACAGTATCATAATAGGTGTAAATAGAGCAAATAAATGCATAAGATGATTGCGAAAACTCTATTATGACCCAAATAAATAGTGCAATAAACGTATTAAAACACGTTTATCATCGAGCAATGCTCGATGATTTAGCGGCCATGGGATTCGACGAGCCAAACTACGAATATTACGTCGTTGCTGACATTGAGGTTTATGGATATGCACTTTGCATCAACGGTGGACTGAGCCACGACGACTGCAAGGCTCACTTGGCAATAGCCCAATAAAAACACGTTACCATTCCTTTTTTTCATGTATGCGCATATGTTACGGTGGTCGATTGTTTGATGCGATCCGACGACTATCCATTTTACGGTCGAAGATATTTTTCGAGTTTCCCATACATTGTTATGGTCGTATGCCATCTTTCTGCTCTGATTTACATAAATGTCTTGTTTGGTTCATGGGTTAATGTATAATAAATGATGGTTTTCGTACATGTTTATGCGTTTGGTCATAGCTATATGTTGATGTTGAGCTTTCAACAGAAGCAATGTTGGGGTAACATTCTTGTTAACATCTGTTGGCCGAGAATGTTCCCTATCTCAGTTTTATCTTTCATGCCCAAAACCTATTCTATTAATGACGTGGCATTTTTCTAGTAGTGTGCAGGATATGGATAAGAGCTTAAATGGTTCAAACCATGTGGAATGCGTGTGGATGAGCTAGAGCAAAAATAGGAAAGGAGCATACTAAAAATAGGAGACTTGGAGCTTAAGTGAAGACCAAGCCCTTGGAACAGACCAAGTCGACCTCAAACGATCACCAACGGTCCAACCTCACTTAGTGGACGTTAGTGGACATTATGGGCTGTCACCAAGTCGTTGGAGAAGTCTCTTACAAGTTGAAGAAGTATTTAAGTCGAAGCACCTAACCAATTTGAGGATACACGACGAACAACGAGCGAGATTTCGAGCGAGCATTATCTTTCAAGAGAGTTTTTCTTTTTAGTCTAGCTTTTCAGAGATCGAAAGGTCTTGTAGTTTTTCAGAATCCTTTTAGATTCTTAGGTTTTGCTAGGCTATTTTAACTATCCTTTTTGATAGTTTGTAATCCATCTTTATAGTGGATATTTGCGCCTTGAGGCACGCAGCAAGTTATTTGACTTGCTGCATAAAATCACTTCTCGTGTCCGTGTCTTTTCATCACTAAGTACTTATCATTTCCGCTGTGCATTTGAGGGTGATAGTGAGTGTTAGCCTAACATTACATCCAACATCAGTTTACAACTTTGTGATTTTACATCCATTTCGTACGGGCCCCCCTTCAAAGTGGTCTCAGAGCCTACGCTTGACGTGACTAAGCGCTGAAAATCCTTTTCAATTGATGTTACCAGCTCAAACCATCTCGGCAAAGTCCCTGTGCTAGACGGCTCCAATTATGTTTATTGGAAGGTTCGTGTTCGGCAGTGTATTAAGTCCATCGATGTGCGAGCGTGGGAAGCAATTCTCCATGGATATACGTCTCCGAAGACTGCTCCAGACGCTGACGACGAAGTCGTGGACAAGCCTTTCGAGCAGTGGACGATCGCTGAGAAAACGCGACAGAATACAACGACAAGGCACTCAACGCCATCTACTCATCCGTGGACATGTTTATGTTCAAGATCAATCAGAATTATTCTACTGCTCAAGATGCATGGGATCTTCTCCAGAAGTACTGTGAAGGTGACGCAAGTGTGCGTGAAACCAAGCTTCGCCTCCTCCTTAGTCAGTTCGAGAATATCAGAATGAAGGAAGACGAAGATATTAGCACGTACTTTGGAAAGCTGTTGACAATCTCAAGCGAGTGCGCCAGCCTAGGAGACCGATGACAAACAAGGTATTAAACTCTAAAGCTCTTCGAACACTAACTGAAAAATTCAATGTGAAGGTATCTGCGATCGAGGAATCGTACAACCTAGCCAACATGGACTTCAACGTCTTGATGAACATCTTGAAGAACTTCGAAACCAATCTTGAAGTCCAAAGGAGAGCCTCACGAGGAAAGAGTGTCGCACTGGTCAGCCAGCCATCGAAGGATCTGATTGAATTGATCCCAACAACGATGAGGACATGGCCATGGTCGTGAAAAAATTTGCGAAGTACTTCAAAAAGAAGAATGTTGTGCAGAATGCTGGCCCAACATTCAGAAAAGATCAGAATGCCAAAGCTGAACCGTCTTCTGCTCCTCCATTCACTAAGCGCAAGTCATTTGGGAAGCCTGACGGAAAGAAGAAGAACATCAATTATGAGTCTGTCAGATGCTACGAATGCCAAGGTTGGGGCCACTTTGCCAACGAATGTGCAAACACACTTCGCAAGCATGGAAAGGCCATGTGGATCGACCTTTCAGACGATGAAGATGAAGAACCCTGCTATGAGGAGAATAAGCAATCATCAGTTACTATCCAGTCCTTCTCTGACGACGATGAAGCTGAAGATCCTCAAATCGGCTTCACTGCGGTAACAGATGTTGAGCCAACATCTGACTCAACATCTGAAAAATATATTATTTTTTATTATGATGACTCAAACTGTTTTGGTGGTCTTTTGAGTCCTGATAATGCAGAGCCTGAAACAGAGAGTTGTGAAGAAGCCCTTCAGCTACTGTCGGCACAATATGAAATTGAAAAGGCGAAGAATGAAAAACGAGTTGGTAAACGAGTTGAAAAGCCCTTCAACTCCATGGCACGGTGAGTTTTGTCCGAGGAAAACGAGAAGAATGAAAAACTTATTAAGCGGCTGACGGATGGTATGAACAAGTTGGAAGCTGCACTGACCCGAAAGGACAAGGAGATTGACAAGCTCCAAAAGCGAGTCGATGAGGGCGATGAGACCTTTACGAAAATGAACAAGAGTAAGTCAACCCTTGATGAGGTATTGTCTGTTGGTATCTTTGATAAGCAAAGTCTAGAATATAATTCTCAGCCTGAACGTGATATTCCAAAACATATGACTCATGTTCAGCCTAAGATAGTCTTTGTTAAAGCTCAATCCGATAATAGTGAGTGTGAAGTTGTGAACCTAAGAATAGTACCAAGCATGTGACACTTAAGAGTAAAGATAGCTCATATACTTACCATCATTGCAAGCAATCTGGACATCTAAAACCATTTTGCTGGAAATTGAAGAGGGAGATTTCTGCCAAGAAATCGATGTCGGCTGAAATGTCATCCAACATCCCATCCAACATTGAGAAATCAGTGTTGAAGGGTAAGTCTGGAGAAACTTCAGCTGGCTCATCTTCGAATTCCAGTAAACAGAATACTGTTGTATCATCTAAGGAAGTTTGAGTCGAGAAATCAGGTCATAAATGCCTTGTTGTGTATACCTCTTTGCGAGCTAACGTGACAGGTTCATGGTACTTCGATAGAGGGTGTTCCCGACACATGACGGGTATCAAGGATTATCTCAGTGATTATATGCCTTTGAGAAGTGGATCTGTGACGTTCAGAGGAGGTGCTAAGGGACGAATTCTCGGCCGAGGTAGACTCAACGTGCCCGACTTTCCCAACTTAAGCAATGTACTCCATGTCGACGGGCTCGTTGTGAATCTAATAAGCATAAGCCAACTCTGTGATGACGACCTTGAGGCAAGGTTTAATAAAGAGTGTTGTGAAGTTTTTAACAGCAATAATGTGCGAGTGATGGCAGGTAAAAGATCGAGCGATAACTGCTACCTAGTCGGCGACAAATCCGGTGTGGAGGATGTGTGCCAACTCTCGAAAGCCGAGGACGATGTGGTACTTGGCATTTCAAATTGGGCCACGTCACTAAAGAACCTTGGAGCAACTTATCAAGCATGATGCGATCAGAGGCATTCCAAAGCTGAAGGAGTTCGGTAAGGTAGTCTGTGAGTCGTGCGTGAAGGGTAAGCAAACACATGTTAGTCATAATGTTGACCAACAGGCTGCCCAACATTTCAAAACTGCTCACTGTTTTCAGTTAATTCACATGGATTTGATGGGTCCGATGGAAGTAGAGAGTTAGAAGGTAGGAAATATGCTTATGTGCTCGTAGATGACTTTTCTAGATATGCATGGATATTTTTTCAGAGGGAAAAATAAGAATCGTTGGATTTCTTTAAGAATTTTTGTGCGATGATTAGAAACAATTTTAGTGCATCTATCTTTCGTATTAGGTCTGATCATGGTAGAGAATTTGAAAATCAGTTCTTGATGAGTTTTGTGATAAGAAAGGCATTGTGCATGAGTACTCATCTCCTAAGACGCCCCAACAAAATGGGGTGGCCGAAAGTAAGAATAGGACTTTACAAGAGATGGCTCGTGTTATGCTACTTTCTAAGAATGTCTCCAAGCGTTTTTGGGCTGAAGCTTTGCATACTACTTGTCACATATCGAATCGTGTGTTCTTTAGGCATGGTACGAAAAAACATCGTATGAGTTGTTGAATGGAAAGAAGCCTACAGTTAAATACTTTCACGTTTTTGGATGTTTCTGCTACATGTTGAATGATCGTGAGTATTTGACTAAGTTCGATTCGAAAAGTGATAAGTGTATTTTTCTAGGCTACTCTTCTAATAGCCGTGCGTATCGTGTGTATAACCTGCGATTGAGGTCCGTTCAAGAGTCCATTAATGTTGTGTTTGATGATGCTACTGACTCTAGCAGAAATGCTCCTCAAGTTGAAATTACAGATCAATTCAAAGATGTTCGAGAATCAGAGGAGCAAACAGAGGCAGAACCTGAGGACAATGTTGAGCCAACATCTGACTCAACATCTATGCCAGAACAGAACACTGAGGCACCCAGTGAAGTGCGACGAGATCCGCCATCTAAGATCCAGAAAGATCATCTCACTGACCTTATTATTGGTGACGTGAACGAAGGAAGAAAGACCAGAGACAAACCACGCAAAGATTACAAGTCTATGGTAAGAAATGTATGCATGAACACGGTATGCGCTGAGGTACGTTTCAATTGCTTTTGTTTCTGAGGTAGAACCTAAGAATGTCCTTGAAGCTCTCAAGGATAATTTTTGGATTAATGCGATGCAAGAGGAACTCTTGCAGTTCGAGAAAAACTAAGTATGGATCTTAGTCCCACGGCCGAAGGACATTAATGTCATAGGCACGAAGTGGATCTTTAAGAATAAATCTGATGAACTTGGTAGGGTTGTTAGAAACAAGGCACGTTTAGTAGTTATACTCAAGTAGAAGGGATAGACTTTGATGAAACGTTTGCTCCTGTTGCTAGGTTAGAATCGATTAGACGTTTGTTAGCTATAGCATGTTGGCTTAACATCACTTTACACCAAATGGATGTTAAGGGGGCATTTTTGATGGGTACATTGATAAGGAAATTTATGTCGAACAGCCTAAAGGGTTCGAAAATCCCCATTATCCTAACCATGTTTTTAAGCTGCAGAAAGCTTTATATGGATTGAAGCAAGCGCCTCGAGCTTGGTATGCAAGGTTAGCGATATTTTTACTTGAGTTCGGTTTCATACGAGATGTGGCAGACCGTACGCTTTTTGTGAGAAGAGTCGGGTCTGATATTTCGATGGCTCAAGTATATGTTGATGATATTGTTTTCGGCTCGAGCTCACAGTCTTTACTAGATCAGTTTGTGCAGGTGAACACTACGTTCGAGATGAGTATGATAGGCGAATTAACCTATTTTCTAGGTTTACAGATTAAGCAAAGTAGCGACGGGATCTTTATGTCCCAGGAGAAATACGCGAAGAACACGGTCAAGAAGTTCGGGCTGGACACTGCGAAGGTAATGAAAACACCCATGGGTTCTACGCAAAAGGTAAGTAAAGACGATGTTGGGCAGAATGTTGACCCAACTTTGTATCGTTCTATGATTGGCAGTTTATTGTACTTATCTGCGAGTAGACCTGATATAATGTATAGTGTTTGCGTATGTGCTAGATATCAATCTGAACCTAAAGTGACTCATCTTAATGCTGTTAAGCGAATTCTTCGCTATGTGAGTGGATCGTGTAGCCTAGGACTATGGTTCTCCAAAGATACTAATTTGAGTCTTGTAGGCTATAGCGATGCTGACTGGGCAGGTGACGAGGATGACCGCAAGAGTACAAGTGGCGGCTGTTTCTTCCTAGGTAATAACTTAGTTGCATGGTATAATAAGAAACAAAATTGTGCGTCCTTATCTACTGCTGAGTCTGAATATGTTGCGGCGGGTAGTTGTTGTACGCAATTATTGTGGTTGAATAGCATGTTATGTGACAATGGGTTAGAGTGCGAATCCGTTCTTATGTATTGTGATAACCTTAGTGCCATTAACATCTCTAGGAACCCCATTCAACACTCACGTACGAAGCGTATTGATATTATACATCATTTTCTGAGAGATATGGCGAAAAAGAGTTAGTCCACATTGAGCATATAGAAACTAAGAATCAGTTAGCAGACATTTTCACGAAAGCATTGGATTCTGAAAGGTTCTCGGACCTGAAGAAATCCATAGGTTTACACATGTTAGTCTAAATGTTGGTCCAACATTTGGATCAGCATAGCATATGTCAAATTTGATGGTTACTGCTTAAATATTTGATGAAATATTCTGTTCTGTTTTCTTGTGAATGACTTGATTCTATTTGATTGGTCCCTAAATGAACTCAATCCCTCTTTAAAGGCTCTTGGTAATACGTCCCTAGGTACACGGCATTCGCTGTGACGATGTACTTATTGCGACCAAAACCCAATCCTTGTTGTGTATAAGCATGCTCATAAATTCTCGGCTATCTTTAGGTATTTGGTAATAAGATTCCTTAGGTACACGGCATTCGCGGCGACGATGTATACTATGCGACAAAAAAAAACGAACCACGAAGCTGAGGGTATAAGGGCAGTGCAAAAATTCGGTTAGTTATATGAGGTGAAAGGGTAGAAATAAAGGGAACTGGTCTTGAGAAGGATTAAGCAGAAAAGTCTAGGATTACAGAATTAGGATGTTGAGTCAAATGTTAGGGCAACATGTGTGACTGTCAGTTTGATATTGCTACATTTTGTGCTTTCGTTTTATTTGTGTCTGTCTTTAGTACTGCATTTGTTTGTCTTTTGTGTCTACGTTAGAAATCTCTCAGATTTGCACTAGAATTCGCGAAGAACAGCTCGTTACATTTGTCTTAAGTGGTCATCAAAGTCGCTCAAACGGTTAGTATTTCTTGATTCTACCTTGACTTTTGACTTAGGTGTCTTTTTGGTGGAATGATGGTCTGAACTGCTCCGATTTACTCGCATGATCAAGTCTTCAATTGCTCCTATGTGTTCGCATTTCATTTACTATTTTTAGCTACATGCTTGACTTAGTTTGAACTTATCTAAATTATGCGAGTCTTAATGAGGTTTCAACGATTATTTTTATTTACTCAGTCCACTTAGCACACGTTATATCCCCATTAACTGAGCTGACTATTTCTTTTGTGACCGTTGTTATGCATTTTAGAGAGGTTAATTTGAGGTGTAAAGACTATTCATTCTCTTCACTTCCTCTAATCAAAACCACTCTCAAGAAAACCATCTCTGCTTCCCTGTGTTCTATCGCGATTTACTCTCAGATTTTTACCCAAATTGCTCGATTTCTTTTTCTGAAATGGCAAACTCACCGAATCGTGAAGAAGTACAGAATGTTAGCCCAACATTAAGCGATACTGTACATGATGTCGCCCCCATCCAGATGATTCCGCCGCCGATCTTCAACTTCGCCGATGTACCGCTCAGTGCCCTTGCTCCACAACGAAGGTCGGTTCAGGCGAGTGTGGTAGGAGGTGCAATAAACGTACCATCGCCACCTTCAAACCCTCCTCCGCCGCCTCAAAGCTCAACGGCGCCTTTCTCCATCTCATCAAGCCCAAAGCCTTCACAGAGGCCGACGAAGAAGAAGAAGACCTCGACGAAGCCTCGCTCTCCAATTGCTGCCCCAAAGCCGCTCCAAAGCAACCGTCTCAGACAAGCTCGTGTTTCAAAGGGGCCAAAGCCAACTCCAGATAAGCCCATTACCCTCTCGAGCACATCTTCTGAGACTGAGACTGAGTCTTCTGAGAATGCGACTGCTCCCACTGTCACTGAAGCGCAAGATCAGGGAGATTCAAGTGCCGTTCCCACACAGGCTTGCAGCCCTACGCCTAAAGTAGCCCAGGTCCAGCCAACGCCCCCATCAAGTGAGTCGACTGACGATATCATCAACTCCACATCTTATGTTCAGTTGGATACAGAGGCCGCGAGTTCAGGGGGAGGGCAGGTTTCTATGGGTTCAGATTCTTCAGCCTCTGAGAGCGAAGAAGAAGATAAATTTGGCGCAGCTGAAACTCTGGCCACATGGAAGAACAAGCTACAGAAGAAAGCAGGTAAGTGGCCAATGGGTTCTGAGGACAGGCCATCCAAGAAGGCTCAACCATCAGAGTCCTCCCAACAAGCCGCTAACAGTCACGTTCAGACGCAAGTCCCCAGTGCCAGTAAAGATGTTGAGGATGATGTTGACCTAACATCCGAATCAGAATGGGAGACACCTCTACCAAGGGGGAAGTTTTACGCCGAAATCAATAAAGCGTTGTGGCCGTCTTTTAGCCAAAGGGTACTCCGGGTGGAGAGGACGGCAGATGAAGGCAGTTTCTGCCGATACGGCATTTTACAGTTCTTGGAGTCAAGGCATTTCGACAGGACGGTGACGAGGTTTGGGACTTACTGTGAGACAGTAGTCCGTGAGGTATATGCTAACCTTTCCCCTAGATTAAACGATCCTAGTTCTAGTCAGTATGGGAAGATTTTCTTGAGGGAGAGGTTATATGATTTTACTGCGGGGGCGGTTAATGAGTTCTTGGGTACGCTCAATGTTGATATGGAAAAGGATTATGATAATGATGAGGTCGTATCTTTTCTGACTGGGGGTAGAATTAGAGAGTGGGATGGGAATTTTTCGGTTAGTTTCTTGACTTCTCTTACTCCGTTTTGTTCAAAATTGGAATTCTAATCGGTGGCCTACGGTGAATGAGACCCGTGTAGCGGAGAGTACGGCACAAATTCTCTACGCTCTGGGGAAAAATCTGCCACTGAATTTGCGGGAGCTGGTGCTGGATCAAATGGCAAAGGAGGCCGAGAAGGAGTCACCCGGGATTCTTCCATTTCCATCCCTGATCTATGGGATGTTGCTTCGTGGAGGATTTGAGCCAAAGCGCACTGATGGTGTGGTGACTGTCAAGGTACCGTACGCTGTATCTTATATGCACTTGGCAGGTCCAAACAAGGTGGTAGATCTGCCGTGGCGTGCCCCTGCTGAGGATGTTGAGCAACATGTTGCCTCAACATCTACTTCTCAGACGAGCTTAGATCGCCAGATTCAGTGTCTTGAGGACACTATCTCCTTCCTGACGTCCCAGTTTACTATCCTGAAGGATTTGCGGTATTCCCAAAAAGGGGGAGAGGCAGAAGTAAATACGGCAGAAGAGGAAGGGGATCGAGCTGTGCCAAGCAGGCGAGACGGGGCAGAAGATTCAGGGGGACTTCGTGAGCAAGAGCAAGTCCAGACTGAAGGTCAAGGAGAAGGAGTTGAGATCAGGGCAGAAGCAGCAACTGGTGAAGAAGTCGCGGAAGAAGAAGTAGAGGACCCGGTCGACAGTCTAAACCATTAGACTTCGATTGTTTGTGCATGCGCTTTTTGGTTTTGTTTGCATGCCTGCTTTGCTTCTTATTTTTGTGTGCGTTTAATTTTGGACCATGTCTTTTATGTTTTGCAGATGTTTTTTCAGGACCTCTAACGCGTGTACTATTTTCTAATACTTTGATTAGTTTTTAGTGCTATTCTGTTTTTCGTCTAACTCTAACCATGTTTTGATCTTTTGTGGTTGAATTGATGTTGCCTTCAGGGGGAGTTTCGCTAAGAATGACTTCTGCTGTGGTTTTGGGAGAAAGATAAAAAGGGGGAGATTGTTGATGTTGAGCTTTCAACAGAAGCAATGTTGGGGTAACATTCTTGTCCACATCTGTTGGCCGAGAATGTTCCCTATCTCAGTTTTATCTTTCATGCCCAAAACCTATTCTATTAATGACGTGGCATTTTTCTAGTAGTGGGCAGGATATGGATAAGAGCTAGAATGGTTCAAACCGTGTGGAATGCATGTGGATGAGCTAGAGCAAAAATAGGAAAGGAGCATACTAAAAATAGGAGACTTGGAGCTTAAGTGAAGACCAAGCCCTTGGAACAGACCAAGTCGCCTCAAACGATCACCAACGGTCCAACCTCACTTAGTGGACATTAGTGGACGTTATGGGCTGTCACCAAGTCGTTGGAGAAGTCTCTTACAAGTTGAAGAAGTATTTAAGTCGAAGCACTTAACCATTTTGAGGATACACGACGAACAACGAGCGAGATGTCGAGCGAGCATTATCTTTCAAGAGAGTTTTTCTTTTTAGTCTAGCTTTTCAGAGATCGAAAGGTCTTGTAGTTTTTCAGAATCCTTTTAGATTCGTAGGTTTTGCTAGGCTATTTTAACTATCATTTTTGATAGTTTGTAATCCATCTTTATAGTGGATATTTGCGCCTTGAGGCACGCAGCAAGTTATTTGACTTGCTGCATAAAATCACTTCTCGTGTTCGTGTCTTTTCATCACTAAGTACTTATCATTTCCGATGTGCATTTGAGAGTGATAGTGAGTGTTAGCCTAACATTACATCCAACATCAGTTTACAACTTTGTGATTTTACATTCATTTCGTACGGGACCCCCTTCACTATATATAAAATCATGTGTTTATCTAATCTAATCTAAACTCGTGCTTATGGGTTTGTATAAACGTACTTCCTCTGTGGGTTTACCTGAACCTACTAACCAAACTCATTTATTTTCTATCTCATTAATTAGTTTTATGTAAACCTTACTTATTTAAACCCTCTTAAATATAAACCAAGCTGCCACATAGTTAAAGAGTATATGATGAAAGCAATTTTCAAATCTCTGAGTGTGGGTATTGCCGTACTATCTGAAATGGTTGAATGGTTGTGTAAATGAAGTAAAAGGTTGCAAAGATGTAATGTGTAAAGGGGATGCTTTCGAGTTTGATGGGTCAATTATAATCATTGGAGAGCATGGTTTCCAAACTGCAAGGATCAAACGTGATGTAATAAATGAGAGGACCAAAGAAATAAATATGGCACGATGCAAATGATGCTTTTCGAGCATGAGGTTTTTTGCCTATGAATAAAGGCCTTCACCATTTGTTTGAAGCACCACAAAATAAGAAAAGCCACTTGGAGTAGAGAGATTTGAGAGAAAAAAGTTTTATGTGGGTTGATAAGGGTGAGCAGATTAGTTTTATTAAATGAGTTGACGTTCAAATGCTTTATTCGGGTTGGTATTGGGTGTCGAATTTTGGATTGTAACACGAACCTCACTTTGTTGTCAACGTAGTAAATTATTTTCTCTCCGTGAAAGTGGGCTATATTTGCTTTATCACTAAAATCTCGTGTTACCCAAATCAACTACATTACGCTAGAATTGATGTTTTACCCAAGAAAGTGGTATGAGAGTGTAACTTGATTGGTTTCCTAAGAATACTATGTGGTCGCATTTTCATCTAATCTTATAGAAAAAAATCAAAACGGATGTTACCCAACAAATTGATATGAGAGTTAAGGCAAGTCATTAGTAATTTGTTAGTATGCTCTGTCTAGGTAATTTGTACATAAGTGGATGTGTCCGCTTGCTCTTGTTTGGAACGAACTTAGAATGCTAATTTTATCTAGGGGAGAAGTAGCTAACCTTTCTTGGGAATTATCCTATCAGTACCACATATAATATTATCTATACTCTTTTATTAAGGGTGAAGCCCTTATTTAAACTGTCAAATTAGCTTGAAATTAGTCTGTCAATTTAAAAAGAAAAATTATTACTATAACCTTCCACGTTATATTTAGACCCACGTTTTAATCGAGACTAACAACTGCCATTAAAAAAACTGCCGCAAAATAATAAAAAATGAAATAATAATAAAATTGTTAGAAACCAACCACTAATGAGGGAAATGCTTATGTCATTCGCTCAGACATGAATAGTTCTTTGATATCATCTACAGAATATCTTAAAAGATTAGGGTTTGTCCAATATCATTTGATTACGTCAAAATATATTAATATAGCCTTTAAATATATTCCACTCGAGTCGATTGTGCTCCGATTACTAGTATTTTATTAAGCGTGAGGGGTAGATTAAACTGTTCCTTTGGTATGTCAATTTCGCCAAAAAAATTAATACTAAAATTAAAAACTCACCTACTTACTCTATTTATTATTTACTATTTTTAATTAATTATATCTTTAATCTTATAATATATATTTAAATTATAATTCCAAATTAAATATATAAAATTAAAATAAATTTAGGATTTTTTGTCTAGGTATTATAGCATACACATTTGGGTGTGCAAGGTATACTAGTATATATAATGGGTGGTAGTTGTTGAATCTCTACAAAGAGAATGAAAACAAAAGAGTCAAAAATTTGATCAATTATCAATAAATATAATGATATAGTCAGGATACTGGGATAAGACTGATCATCATCAGATAAGAATTCAAAGGAACTAGTGGAAGTACTGTTCCATGCACTCCCATAAAGAGTGTGAATCATATGTCGGATATAAATGCACAAATTGTATAATATAGATACTTTAAGTTAAACTAATCATAAAAGCTCTAAGAGCATCTCCAATGGAACACCAAAACCCCAAAAAAATACGCAAAATGCATTTAACACATTCTCTCTCATCAAATGAACGGAAATTTGCGATCAACCGGAAAAAGATGTGTTTCATCTTTTGAAATTGCATAAAAGTACTATTTCAAATTTTAGAATTCCGTAGAGTCTTTTGTTCAGAAATAAAGCCTCTCTCTCTCTCTCTCTAACAAAAATGAGAACTTGTGTGTTTGTATGCACGGCAATTAACGTGGTTCGGATACTTGAAAATATCCTACATCCACGGATCGAATCCCTTCTTTATTGATTCAACCAAGAACACACAGTACAAGAATGAACTCAATCTTGAGCTCAAGAAGAAAAGATAAAAACAGAACATATACACTACGAAGAAGAAAGTGCCTCCTTTATATTTTAAAATTCCCGCTAAAAGTCGTTGGGAACGTTCCTTCTTGTTTATGAGTAAAAACCCTACTGGCAACTGCATCTTCATTAGTTCCGTCGTTCTCAAGATAAAACGCGCTTGTATCCTGCTGTAGTGTTTTTCTTTTAATTTCGCACTTCTTCTTTTGAACATGATTCTTCTTTTGAATGCGCGTTCGATCAACTGTTTGATTGAGCTCGTGCTTTGTTACCCCCCCCCCCCCCCCAGATAAAATATAGAAATTTACCAATGACATCTTGACTAGCAGCTTTTGCAACGTAGGCCTGAGAGAGGTTTGGTAAAAACATCCGCAAGCTGGCACTCTGATCGAACTGGTAACAGTTGGACAGAATTCTGTGAAACGCTATGTCTAATGAAGTGGAAATCGACCACAATATGCTTGGATCTCTTGTGAAACTTTGGAATTGAAGCCAACTTCAACGCCAACTGGTTATCGTGGTATACAATAGGTATCTGCTTGGTCTCAATGCTCAGTTCATACAGTAATTGCTTAATCCACGGAACTTTTAAAACCACTGATCCTACGCTCTATACTCTTCCTCTATCGAAGATCTTGATACCGTGGCTTGCTTCTTTGCCTTCCAGGTCACCATGGAATCTCCAAGAAAGGTGCAGTAACCTGTAATGGACTCTCTCGTATTCTTACAGGCAGCCCAATCCGCATCTGAAAAAGCCTTGAGCTGAAGGTCTGAGGTTGCTGTCATGATGACACCTTGACCTGGAGTTGCCTTAATATACCTAAGTAAGTGGTGTGCCGCCATAAGATGTGTTGTCCTGGGAGCTGATATGAATTGACTTAACTTATGTACGGGGAAGGAAATGTCTGGCCTAGTGAAGGTTAGGTACAATAGCCTTCCCACCGATCTTCTGTACTTAAAGGGATCAGCAAGGAGGTCTCCATCTTCCAGTCAGCTTATTGCTTGGGTTCATAAGTGTTGATAAAGGTCTGGCCTCAAGGTATCCAGTGTCTTCAAGAAGCTGGAGAGCATACTGTCTTTGGCTGAGACTGATTCCCTCCATGCTCCTTACTACTTCAATGCCTAGAAAGAATTGCAGCCTTCCCAGATCCTTGATCTTAAAGCAAGAATTGAGAAAGTCCTTGGTCTGCTGTATGATGCTCATAGAGGGGCTAGCCATGATGATATCAACCACATAATCTAATAGGATAACCAACTGATCACCATTTCCTTTGATGAAAAGAGTATGGTTTGACTGAGTTTGAGTGAACCCCTCCTCTTTCACAGCCTCGGTGAACTTTCTATTCCATTGCCTAGAGGATCGCTTTAGCCCGTAGATAGATTTATGTAACCTACATACCATTCTTTTTGGTCATGTTCTGCCACAATTCCTATTAAACCATCGGGCAGCTCCATGTAAACTTCCTCTGACTCTCTATTGAAAAGAGCATTATTCACATCCATTTGCTCTAGGTGCCAATTATGCTTTGCTGTTAGTGCTAGGATGATTTTTATTGGGTTAGGCTTAGCTACCGGTGCAAATGTATCAATATAATCTACCCCTTCTCTTTGGTCATACCTCTTGTCAACTCGTGCTTTGTAGTTTTCAATCTTGCCATCTGAATTGACTTTGATCATGTAAACTCATCTGCTCCCAATTGGCTTGCTCCCCTCAGGAAGTTCAACAACTGACCATGTACCATTCTCTTGTAAGGCCTGAAATTCTTTTTCCATGGCCTTGAGCCAATCCTTGGATGTAGAAGCCTGAGCATAATTCTTTGGTTCTCTTGCCACAGCAATGCTTGAAATCAGTGACTGGTACTATGGGGTGAACTTCTGATATGACAGGAACTCGGTCAGAGGATAGGTGATCTTGCTGTCAACTAGTTTATTACAATGATAGTCTTTCAGGTATGCAGGTTGCCTTGGCACCCTTGATGATCTTCTATGGTTCTGATCATGTATTGGTGATGGGACTGAGGCTGCAAATCAGTGCCATTGTCTTCAGTCTGGATATGTGTAGGCTCAGTGCCACTGTCTTCAGTCTAAATATGTGTCGGCTCTTCAGCCCCCAGAATCAGTGTGTTCATGTGCAGGTTGCTCAAAGTCCTGGATTTCCTCTTCAATCCCAAGGTTTGATGCACATGATCTGGGAAGAACTACACCTAAAAAGTGATCTTTTGGGGTTGGAGAAGACTATCTCCCTCTTAATGGATGTGGCACCCCGCCATCTACTTACCATTTCTAACATGTACTTACGTGGCTAATAGCAAAGTGAAGTGAAGAGTGGGCGAAAACGTGGGTAAAATTTTTCCTTTTATATAAAGGACTTCGTTCAGTACATATCAAAATATCGCTCCCAACCTAATTACATCGGATGGTTACATTAATACAGCAAAAGAATTTCTTTCGTCCTTCTCACGGGTCGCATTCATTAACACACCACCCTTAAAAGTCGACGGAAGCTTCAAAAGTAAGCCTTGTGATCATAAGCGAGCACGTACCGTGGTCGCACGCACCTACAACACATAAAAACATGGGATGAGCTATAAAGCTCAGTAAGTAGGAATAATGCATCCGTGCACGTGTCACACTTGCAAAGGCATCCGCGCCGATGCATTCAGACCCTAGCAGGATCAAACTAAATCTCATAGCAGGATCAAACTAAATCTCACCTCTCTCCGGGACCTCGACTAACTTACTATGCACCATTTTGAGAGCTCAAATCTAATAAGGATGAATGGTACAACAATACGAACTGGAAGATGAACCACAAAGTATTGGTCACACATTTCGGTCCAATTCGCACTGGGATGCATGACGGTCCACCATTACGGCCCAATGGGGTACTTGCTGTTCCGCGGACACTCACTCTGGTAGCCCTCGCGAGGTCGCCAACACCAGAGATACCCTCAGTGTCGCTTCTTCACTCGGGTCGCATCCTCCAGGTCGCACCTACTGGCATTCAGGGCAATTGCCCAAATAATAATTACGTACCTTCGACGACATACCGGGTCGTCGTGGTGTCATAGAAGTAGCCATGACTCAACTGTGAGTCGACATCGAATGCCTATATTGGCAAATATCCGTCGCTTTCAAGCGATATTATACCATGTATACTCTCGTCTCATAATTCCCATGCATGTCGTGTATGCATGTGCTCATGCTCGTGTGAACAGTCATGCCATAATATCACGTAAAGCAAATAATTCACATAACTTCATAGAAACAGGTAGCCACGTAATTCATGCTCGTACAATTAATTTATGTGTTGTAGTTGGAATTCTCACTTACCTGTCGTCCAAGCTAATTTAATTCACTGCCTTGGGAAATTCCTACCGTTTGACCCTTGAATAGAAATGCCATAGTATCAGTATCATATTTAAATTAGAGGACCATGTTGAAATAATTTACTTCGACTATCGACTATACTAGTTTACTAAAAACCTTTAGTCGTTCAATATTAGTCTAAGCTAAGTTAGGGTTAAGACCATCCACATTTCCTTCATAAGTCAAGATTTGCCCGATCGTTTGTAGGGTAGACACGGGTTTCGATCGAAACTAGTGTCGCTCACTTCAAGAATCGCCCGATCCATAACATCTACACGTCGCCCGATTCATCATGTGATACAAAATACTTTCGTCCTGTTAGGTATCAAAACCTAGTTTCGCCGCTTCAAGGATTACTCGATCTATCAGCCTTCAAATCGTCCGATTGTCTGGTCTCCAAATCGTCCGATTGCATTGCATTATGACTTGCAAATCGCCGAGTGTTTCCTCATCTTCCAATCGCCCAACTCGTCATGCATCATACTTACATTCGCCGAGTGATTCATCATCCGATTTGGCATATGACGTGGCTTGCTTTCGTCCTATCGTCATTGACCCAATCGTGCGATTCATCTTCAATTTTTCCAAGCATTCGGCCGATTTGTCATGTTCATAACCTAGTTTCGCCGAGTGTTTACTTGAGGTGTAAATCGCCCGATTTCTTATTGGATAGACATAGGTTTTCATCGAAATTCACTTTGCCTAATTTAAAATCGCTGAACCACGCCTAAGTCCTCCAATTGCCCGCAAGTTCAAGTGTTCTTCACCAATCGATCGATAGCTTCAACCATTTATATGTCCGAACTTAACTTCTTAAAATTCTACCCAAAATTTATAAATTCTAGGGTTCCCCATCCTAAAATTGCTAGTCCTATCCAAGAATTTACGCTATAAATCCTAGAACATGCATACAACTTAAAATAATTTCTTTCAATGAGGTTCTAACTTAAGCTTGTCTTATTTCGTATAGGTATGAATCTACCCTTCATCTAGGTCCGCCGTTCATCATACACCTAGATCCTTAGGAGTTTAATTAATTCATAAAATATAATAATTAATAATCTAAGTTACGAAATTTACAAGGTTGCAAGTACTATTTTTGCTTACTAAAATTCGAAATCTTAAGCTGCTATGAATTCCTCAGTTGACCAATTTCTCTCGGCTTCTCTCTTTCTTTCTTATGGTTGAGTTTATGTTTATAAGGGTTTTCTCTTACTTTTGTTCTTTATATCGCTTCTTACTAATGTTCTTTTGGTTTACTTGGTAAGTATTAAACTTATAAGAATGTGCTTTGAAGGCGACTAGTAGGCATTGTTTTATAAAGCATGAGATAGCGCGCTATCGCGTATTTTCGGAACAAAATGTGTCAACGCGTACTAAAATCGCGTTTTTCCCTAAAAGCTTACGTTATTTTACGCTTTTTTTACGCGTTTGACGCGTTGTTATGGTTACGCTTTTTGCGCTATTTTTTGAAAATACTCGCGCTATTTGGGTATTGATCAAAATCAACTGTGTAATTTGTAAATTTTATTCATAATAATGTTGTCCATGTTAAGACTAATTTTGGAATAGTAATACACCGATGAATTGTGTAATATGGTTAAAGTACAATCGAAAATATTAACCATTTTATATGTACAAGTCTTTCCATTATCCACAGGAAATTAATAGTAAAAAAAAATATTGGTTATTTTATCTTTTAAAGTAATTTCACATAAATTTATATTAATATCCGATACAAAAGATTGAATAATTTGAAATAATAAATTTATTAGTTAAAAGTATAGGCGAAAAATAAATTTGTATTTAGTCAATGATGCTAAATGTTGAAGTTGTACAAATAGATTCAATTTAGCTGTTACTTAATTTTTACAACTGTTTATATGGTTCTAAATGGTTACTTTAGTTGTATTGTCATATATTATATTTTTTGTGTATTATAAATGCATTGTTCGAAATACTCACGCAATGCGCTAGGCGCTATTGTAATCAAAACGCGCGTTGCGCTATAAACTTTTTAAAACACTGCTAGTAGGTGACTAAGCATACATTTTTACCTCTTATATTAAGCAATTCTTATGTGTTCTTAAGTTGTTCAACTTTATCTAATTATAATTGCTCTAATTCTAATAGTGTGTATCGATCGATTCGTACGTCTTCAAGTGTGGAAATTAGTACCCCGTCCGCATGGGAAACCTGTCTCGGTATGAAATGGTTAGTTAAGAATAAAAAGAATGAAGATGGCGATGATTAGGAACAAGGCAAGATTAGTTGCAAATATAACCAACTGGAAGGCATTGACTACGACGAGACATATGCTCCTGTTGCTCGGATCGAAGCCATTCGTCTCTTATTGGCTTACGCGGCTCATAAAGACTTCAAGGTCTATCAAATGGACGTTAAAACCGCCTTCCTCAACGACGTACTAAAAGAAGAAGGCTATGTCGCTCAGCCAGAAGTGTCATTGATCAAGAACACCCCGATCACGTCTATCGATTGGATAAAGCTCTCTACGGACTAAAGCAAGCCCCACGTGCTTGGTATAATGTCTTGAGTGACTTCCTCGTAATGTCTGGATTTATCCGAGGTGCAATCGATACGACCCTCTTCATCAAATGGAAAGACGAGGATCTAATGGTCGTCCAAGTTTACGTCGACGACATCATTTTCGGTTCTACTACACGGCTTTGCAAGAAGTTTGGAGATCTAATGAAGAGTAAATTCGAAATGAGCCATATGGGAGAGATGCAATTCTTCCTAGAACTTCAAGTCAGACAGCTCGATGATGGGATATTTATCAGTCAAACTAAATACGTCAAGGACATTTTGAAAAAGTTCCATCAAGATCAGAGCAAGCCTCTTAACACTAACATGTCAACAAGCTGCAAGTTGGATGCCGATCCCGCAGGAAAATCGGTCGACATCACCCTTTATCGCAGCATAATTGGATCTCTTCTCTACCTAACTTCCAGCCGACCGGACATTATGTTTGCCACCTGTCTCTGGGCCCGCTTCCAAGCCGATCCCAAGGAATCCCACATGCTTGCGGTGAAGCATATTCTTCGCTACCTCAAGGGCACATCTACCTTAGGACTATGGTATCCTAAACGTACGAACTTCAAACTTATCATTTATATTGACGTTGATTATGCAGGTTGCCGAATGGACAGGAAAAGCACCTCCGGTGGCGCTCAATTTCTAGGCAAAAAGCTAGTCTGCTGGTCAGCCAAAAAGCAAAATGGCGTCTCAACTTCGACGACCGAAGCTGAATATGTCGCAGCCGCCAGCTGTTGCTCGCAGATGCTGTGGATGCGGACTCAGCTGCGCGATTATGGGTACAATTTAAATATATACCGATTTATGTTATAGCCAAAGTGCCATTGCGATTACGTGCAATCCTGTTCACCATTCACGCACGAAGCACATAGACATTAGATATCACTTTATCGAAGATCATGTAGAAAAAGGCACAATCGACATGTATTTTGTGAACACGGAGTACCAATTAGCCGATATTTTCACCAAGCCATTGGATAAAAACGATTCCAATTACTTATCGCAAAATTAGGCATGTTGAATCTCCCGTGATATGTCCTTTACCTTATCTTCCGTGCTATCACATGCTCTATTCGATGTGTTTTCCATGCTGATTTGTCTTATCTTGCGTGAAAAAAAAATATATACCTATAATATAGGGGGATGACGAGATCCTTTAGGATGCTTCCGTCTAAGTCACGTAAAATTTTTCCCGACATACGACTGATTCAACTACTTAATTCAGTCAATCTAAGTCACATTCTTGTGTCTAAAGGTCTTTAGTTTGCCCCACTAGACACAAAATCACCCTTCAAATGTGAGGTCCCTAGCCTTTCAATTTTTCTCTCTTTGGATCTATCTCTCGAGTGAAGTCACACTTCAATTGATTGTCTTTACTAGTGATACTTGGCTTCATACTCGCCTTTCTTTAGATCGTTAGGAAAATGAGTTCAGCATTTAGGTAATCCATCACTCGGCCTTATATAATCCGTTCCCATTCCAAAGCCCTTAGGCATCCACTTCGGACCTTCTCCGAATTCCTGTTCTTCATTTGAAACCCATTCCAACCTTCAACCGATTTTATACTCTTCGAATGGCTGTTCAATTAAGAAAAGTAGGGGAGAAAACAGACCAAAGGAACCTGCTTTTGAAACTACAAAAAGAAGGCATGGATCCTGGTGTGAACTTCTCCGTCGATAATCTCGTACGCTCGTCAGAACGGCTGGAAAGAGGAGCATCACGAAGTGAACTTCTCCAAACGATAATCCGGTCTTATATCGGGAAACGAGAAGAGGAGCACAGCCTTGGGTACGAATTCCATAACCGTGAACTTTAATCTCCTAAACCTCACTAGGGATTAAGAGAAGAGGAGCACGGTATCGGCTCGAGAACCAACAAGAAGAACTTCACCTACGATACTCTCCTAGAGTCTCATGGAGAAGCGGAGCTTCAGCTTGAGCAAAAAAAAGGTAAAATAAGGGAGGGGATTGAAAAGATGAAAAATTTAGCGGAAAAAAAAGGAGACGGACGTAGAAATGGAAGACGACAAAGATAAGCTCACCTCTAAACTCCTTACTTTGTAAGTCATAGCCAAGTTAAACCCAAAAGTCCATTTGATTCCAAAAACGACGATCTCTCGCTTAGGTGAAATGATTAAATATGCCTCGATCACAGGTAAATTGACTTAAAATTGTTTGTGTTGACTTGAGCGATATAAATATAAAATCCCCGAGTCAAAAATAATAGAGTGCTAGAGTGTGAACTTAGTGAGAGTTGTCAAAATGGATCTTTCTATGAACCCGAGACTTTAGTTTGATGACTAGACTTGATGGTAGTGTGTTTTCTTCAACATACGAAAATTTAGGAGTGACGATCGATTGAAGCAAAATAATCTGACCCCATACTATTATAAGTATTAAATATTAAATTAAAAAATCGCACATTTTGAATGCATATTTAACTTGCATTGGTATTGAATTGATTTAAATGCGAATATTTGATTTTGCTCATACCATCGCGCAAATCTTTATTACATGTTTAGGGGAACATGTATCTAGTCTAAATTGATTAATTGCGTGTTATAATGATTGTTACTTGTATTGATTTGCATACGTGATAAATCGATATAGGTGCACTATTTGAGGGGGAGCATCTACAATGATTCCATGTTTTGAGCTCCAAATATTTTTGATGTTTTTTCTTTAAAGTATTGCAGAAATTTTCGTTTTTGATTCGCTTTGGAAAATGCTTAAAAAAAGGAGGACTTCACAAATTTTCATGATCGTGAACTCAAGACATTGGTAAAACAATTCAAGGGGAGTCTTATTAAAACAATTACTTCCTAATTAACTCTAATAGTCTCGACATTTTGCCCTAAGTATTGCAGAATTTCGAAGATCAATTTTGGAGCCAAATGTCATTTCGTCGAAAATACAGGGAGTTAATTGCACTGTCGTTCATACTTATGGGGAGTAATTTTGTCGTCTTATATTGAAATTGTGGTCAATCTGAAAATTTAGGAGAAAGTTACGATCGAGAAATTGGATAGAAGAGTAAATTTCAATTCCAATTTTCTCGTGCGTAAATAGTGATGGTCCTGAATTTTATCTCAATTGCAAAACTTATGGTCGAGAAATTGACTAGGAGAAAAAATTTTCAATTCAAAGTTTCTCGAGCGTAAACAGTAGTGGGCCTCATCTATAGTTTCTCGAGCGAAAACAGTGTTGGGTCTGATCTATTTCAGTAGCGAAAATGTCCCATCGAAAACCCAACACATCAAATCCACTCATTAATTAAAAAATTCACTTTTTGCAGTCGAATTTACGCAATTACACGAATACCAACAGTCGAAAATTTTTCTCTCGCGAAAAACTCATCCGAAAGACAAAATCTCAAAATCAAAGAACTTTTTCTTTGATTTTCAACTCTTAACTGTCTTTCAGAGGTAGATTCGACTACTTTTGTGTGTTTGCGTATTGATTTTCTTCATTAGCATCCACATTCTGGAATTTTCCGTTCGATTTACGATTTTATTTCTCGACCGAGATATATTTGAAAAACTGTAGGTTATTTTGTAGGATTTAGAGCTTGTTATGTGATTATTTGATACAATCTCTGCTTAAATATGACAGTCTTAAGGGGTTTTGATCAGTCTGGTAGGATAAAACTTTGATTATCTGTGTTTTAGAGTTCAATTTCTAAGATTCGACTTTCTGGGTTTTTGAACATATGAAGCAGTCGAAGAACTTTCTCGATCGCAAATCGTTCCAATTGGATTTAAATTTAATTGGGATATTTTTGCGTCATAAAAGATTTTCGTTCGCTGAATTTTGACTTAGTCGACAAGTTAAGTAACCCAGATTGTTAATTCACTTACCATCGAGAAATTCAATTAGAATTTATGCGAGCGAAAAATTAATGCGTAGAATAGGTAAAAGGATGCAATTTAATTCGAGCGCAAAACATACTATCGCAAAATAATTTTCGATTTCATTTCTATTTCGGTCAAAAATTTTAGCGGCGATAAAATTAACTTTTCGACGATAAAATCTTTCGATCGTAGACACGCAGCGAAAATTTGATCAATAAAATTAATTTTCTCAACGATTGACTTAGTCTTTTGATTGACGAAATTCTTGATCGTCAAACTTCGCAGCGAAAAGCTTACTTACAATCGAAAAACTTTCCCGCTCGACTAAAATCACGGTGAAAATTTCATTCAAAGCGAGAAAAATTTCTCGATCGTAAATTTGCGCGGATTTTAATTTTCTCGATCGCAAATTTATACGGAATTTTTCTCGAGCGTAAAATTTCTCGGCTACAGTGACACAAATAACGTTTCCCCACTTAGTAAAATTTTCTAAGTCTTCCTCACTGTCGCGAAATCTAGCAAATAAAATTCTCGATCGTAAAATTGAACGGAGGTTTTATATTTGAATTCAGTACTTAGGAAATTAAAATTGAGAAGTTTTAATTCTCACGCGAAAAGAATTGAGTGAATAGTGATATAAAACACTTGGAATATTTTTCGATCGCCTTAACTATAGCATATATACATGTGTCGAAAAATTATTTTCAAACCATCACTTCGTATGACATGTGTGCTTCATATCTGTTTCTCAATTGCCAAATTATCAAACATATTATCACATGCTGGATCATTATGGTTTGATACAAATAAAATTTTCGATATAAATTGTGATTTTGAACTAATGATCTGTGATTTCCCATTAATTCTCAGATGGATCGTTATCCTACATACAACCACATCTATGAGCGAAACATGTACCTGAATGTACAAGACACAAATTTTCAGCTCGACCTGACAACTTTCAGATGTCCGAACGAGATAATCGTGTCTATTCTACAAGGTCATCCCCTCTGGCATGCTATCACGGTAACTGCCTCCGTACCGATGGTCTACCTTCAGCAGTTTTGTGGAATGATCACGAGTCATGTGATTGAAGGAGCGTACAGCTTCACTTCGGTGATCAGGACTAGGCATATCAACATGAACAAGAACAATTTCGGCCTCGTTCTCGACCTTCCTTACAGTTACAATTATGACCCACTGCCATCAGACGCTGAGCTTATTCACGATTTCCTCTAGATGGGGTACCGTCCGCCGCTCACCAAGCTAGCTCAGTTGCAGAGCAACGGGATTCCCCATCCGTGGAAGACACTTTTTGGCATAATCAATAAGTGTTTGTCCCCGAAGTATGCAGGCTTCGACAAAGGCAAAGGCAACATCCTCCGGATATTTCACGGAGTAATGTTCTCGCGAAATTACAATTTCGCTCAACTGAGCTGGAACGACCTCGCAGAACAAATCAGACAGAAAGAGAACAAACGGTCCAAAACGGTGTCGTATGCGAGATGGTTCTCCGTTATCATTCGACAACTCATGGAACTATACGAGGACATCCCTCGCCTGCCTCCTGGAGGAAATTACCAGCCCCCTCGTCTGAAGTTCTTCCATCACCCGAAGCTCACGGATCTGGACCAATCGTCGATGGCAATTCTGTTTGAGCTGCTTCGTCTCGCCGACCCCTCGGGAGACATCTATAGGCTCTAGTGTCGGGAAAATCATCTCACTGAGCAGATGATTCGAGGGCCCCCGACAGATAGTGAAGCCACGCTGATCGATGTTGTGGCTCAAGAGTTGGAACTCGAAGCTCCACAAGTATCGCTTGGTGCTGAAGTGTCCATCCATGTCAGCATGCTCGAAGTACCTATTGAGGAGGTACTATCTCAAGAAGCATCGCTCGAAGCATAAGCGGGACACACCTCACCACCACCGGCTACTACGCCAGAGACCGTGGCTCTAATCTCAAGGATGCAGCCCTCCGAGCCTCAGATGACGGAACCAGCCAGTGAGGATGTAGCACGAGGAGTCTCGCCTCACATGGCTACCGTCTGATTAGGAGATTCAATTAATAAGAATGACTCCGAGACGACTAAGTGTATCATTTGAGTCCATCTTCACCACCTTCACCACCGCACCTGACATCACGTCGATCTTATCTTCAAGTGCTGCGGACATCTCTTCGCTCAATCTTGAGCCGCCGCACAGTCCACCGGTGTCTGGTTCGCAGGTTCACTCAGAACCTGTCGAAACACCCATAGAGGAGAATCTATAAGATTCGACTCAAGGATTGGGTGGAAGTCTCCAACAGTCACAACCTCAAGTGACTGTGAGCCAATCTGAGGAGTCGGTGTCTGCTCAAGGGTTGCTAACAGGCGACATCAGTCGACCTGGTCCATCTTCGACGGAGGCATCCGTCCAGTTCATAACTAAAGCCCAGTTCCAGACCGCACTCTCTACAGCCATCAAATCCCTAGAAGACAAAATGATGGAGAGAGTGCTCGCTGCCATCGAGACGTCCCAACGCGACCCTAGGAAAGCACCCGTCTCCGAGGGCCCTTCGGCACGAACACATCCAACCCCACAACCCACTCCCACCCCACCCACTCGCAGACTCCTCTATCCTCATCAACCCATACACCATTCCCATTACCCAGCTCCACGACATTCTTCTCGCCCGCCTTATCGGCCTTCCCACCAGAACGTCTCAGGAAGAATCCCTCTACAGGCGTCTCGTGGATCACCCTGAGCCACCTACTCAGTCTTGCCGAGGCCAAAGCTCCTGCGCACGACGTCGACATGACGATCCAGATTATCAGGATCGTCGTGAGGGGGAGAAAAGGCCTAGGACATCAACGAGTGGCCAAGGTGAAGGCCAAGAACAAGGCTCAGGCGCAACGCAGACAGGCGCTGGAGCAGGCCAAACCCAAACCACCACTCAAACTACCCGAACAACCCATACCACGCACTGCACCACCCATACTCTAACCCAAATCGACCCACCATCATTTCACCTAAGGACGCCTCCGCCCACACCACCGACTTTCAGAAGCCCCTTGCTTCCGTAAGAAGAAGCAAGTGCTGCCATGCTCATCGACCTAGCACGGACTCAAGCAACTCCATCAACTGCTCCAGACCAATCGGGACCATCTGGAAGTGGAGTCAACCCACATGAGATCCTCGACAAGTACATATTCGAAGGACAGTGGATAACCCACTCCATGCCCGACAAGCATCAGAGACAACGGCTCAAGGACGTTCGACAGTTCTTGCAGCAAGCTTCGGTGGACCTTGTACTCATAGAAGACGAAGAGCTTCATGAACGTGAAGATCATGAAGCAGATCCCCCAAGGCTACCCGAGCTGATTGCTCAAAGAGTGGATCACTCTCCAAGAATGATGCCGGAAACCGTTCGAATAGATACGCCATGGGAGAACATCAGAATAGAAATTCCCTTTCTTGAAGAATTTCGAGAAAACATATGGAGGTCACCGAATAAAGTAAAGGAGTTGAACGAATTCGAGCTCAGAGGGATTTCTCACTGATAGCAAAAGAGAACGATGTATCTTTGGATGCTGACCCATCTCGGACCAGATGTGAGGATGAAGATGACTAAAGCGCAAGCAAAAAATCATTATAAGAGTCTATCTCCTATCTGCGAGAGCGACCTATCCTACCTTCCTTACGAGGAGGTGTACCGACTCTACCAGCTCTACATAGAGAAGTACAAGGATCCTCAAGGCTTCATCAAGAAAGAAGGACTCGAGGGACTCTACCGGTTCATGATGTGACAAGTCAAATACTTCGCCGCACACGACCTTCAGATGGCTCTGGAGAGCAACATGAAGAAGGTTAACATGACCGCTCCTGTTAACAAAGGACCTGAGATCGAAGCGCTTTCCAACAATCACATTCATATCAGCTCAGTCTTAGGAATCATCTGTCACAATCCAATTGCAAAGAAGAACAGATTGATGCTGAAGACTGAGATTCACAAATTTTGTGATGGAACGCTCAAGGTCATCAGGAAAAACATAGAACATAGATTGGAAGAAATCAACAGAGAGACGATTCTGTGCATACATCGGTTCGTAAGAGAACAACCTCTGATGCTGGAACTCCTTGATGACATCAAGGAGCGCCTGGAGCTGCGAAACAGTCTAAGGAACTTTGAGCATGCGTTGGGCTTGAGAGGATCGTACTTTGCCCGATGAGGACAAATGGAACGGAAGAGCAATCAAGCACAAAAGGGGAGATTGTAGAGACTATATTTAATTGTGCTTGATTTCATTAGTTGTCCTTGTAATTAGGGGCTTTATTTGTATTAGTCCATATATTAGGGCTAGTTTGTTATTTATACCAAGCTTGTTTGGTATAAATACTTGTACAAACAATTGAGCTGAATACAGAAAATTAGAGAATCGATCTGAAAGGCTTTTGAATTAAATTCTAGAGAGAGAAACAGCAAACACTTTCTCACACCAAAAGTTTCTCTCTCGCGTTCTTCAAAGAAAGGTTTTCGATCGTGATTCAATTTCTATCATTCTAGTCCATTGTCTTAGAATTCATGACTAGGATTGTTTGAGTTGATAATCGAGGACCTAACACTCTCTCTCTCTCTCTCTCTCTCTCTCTCTCTCTCTCTCTCTCTCTCTCTCTCTCTCTCTCTCTTTCTCTCGTCTTCACATGTATACTGACACAACATGTCCCGTACAACTGTGTTTCACACTTTCTGTATATTAGTCATGTATATGTCCAATTGACTTGTACATTCCTAAGGTTTTTATTGCTTTAATTATTGTCCCAATTTCCGCGCTCAATTCAACACGCGGGTGGTTTTTTTTATCCCCTTTTCTTTTAAAAAGCGTGCAAAAGGTTATTGGTTTTATGTATGTTATTTATATCCTAAAACGAATTCAATTATCCCTAGTGATAAAGTATATGCTGTTACGTTCTGGTGTTTTGACTGCTCAAGTGAATTTGCCGTGCAATTTTGTAATTACCGTTGTTTCCTTGATTTGGTTTGTTATGGATATAGTGGACTTTGTTGTGGTTTAAAATATTTGAAAGTTGTTTAGACTTACGTGGAAGTGAAATTACAAAATTTTCTTTTGTGTTGGAGAATGCGTTTAATGATTGGAGAAGAATTATTGCATTTTGAGTTTTAATGAGTGTGAGTTTGAGAATGAGTTCTTCAATTGGACATGGTCTAAATATGCTTATTTTATCCGTTGCGTCTTCTCTCACCAACACCACCAAAATGCAATTAATTTTATAAAATACAATTACTACAATGTTCTACTTCAATCCATTTACTTAATTTTATTCAATTTTTACTCCAAACTCGTTAACTCTATTTACTACACTATATTAATATCGTACTTTTTATTATAATTAATTTGTAAAACAAAAATAATGTAACTTATTTACTACACTATTTTAATATTCATACTTTTTATTCAATTTTTACTCCAAACTCGTTAACTCTATTTAGTATATTTTTTATTATAATTATTATAAAAACAAAAATAATGTAACTTAAATTTAATTCGTACATGTGAGGTGATTTGAACTTCCATATGTATTTGTCCCAAACCCCGGGACATAGATAATTTTTTTCGAATTAACTAATCCCAAGCCTTCACAACCAGCACGTGGCTAAGTCGATCCTCGGTCGCTCGACTCTCGGCTTAGTCAAGTCAGCCTCTCAATCCCTCGCCTTGCTTGCTTAGCCGTTCTTTATTAATCACGCCTTAATAAAGATTACATAGGAAAAACGTTCAAACCCGTGGAACCGAACACGTTTCGACCTCACTTCTTTCACACTCAAAAAGTAAGCTGCGTGGTTATTTTCCCAGGTCCCTTCATATGGGATCTAAATCACTCACTCGCTCCTAAATGCCTACTCGCGATCCCATGCATCGAACTCTCGTTCCCTCGAGAACTCGACTTGTCTTGTTCTCAAAGTAGCTCTCGTACTCTCGAAAGTGGGTGTGTGTGGATGTCTAGGACAACTCGAAATTGGCCTACTTAAATAGGTCTTGACTTGTGTTTGAATTTGCAAGGAGATCCCATTAAAATCTCCTAAGATCACTCCCTTTATCGCCTTTAAATGTGCTAATTTTGGATTTGAACTTTCCTAAAAGATCTCAACCGCATTGACCCGCTCAAATCTTCCTTCTAGAGCCTTTATCGAAGCTTACGACCCTCGACAAACCGCAGCCCATCTCGATCATGTTCCGTCGTACCTCTACGATCCTGCCCAACGTCGTCTCGAACCTCGCCGTCTTGCCTCAAGCGTTTGGATCATTTTCAGCTCCAAGTGTAGATTTCTCTCACTCAAGCACCTTGGACCGTGCGCCTTTGCTAGTTTGACTTGGCAAAGACCAAGTCCGCTTACGTGGCACTTCAAGACCGTGACAGTATTAGGCTTAAGTTTTTAAATCTAATGTCATTTAACATTATAAATTTAAGATGTTGTAATAATTGAAATCAATTAAAATATAATTACTTTACTTTAAATGAAGTTTACACTTAAATACTCAAAAGTATAAAGTGTCAGATCAGTCCCTCAATATTTTTTTATAAGTACCTAGTAGATATTAAATTTTTTCACATAGGTGCCGTGGATGAAGATACATCATATACGAAATTTAGGTATCATAGAACAACGTATTGTGGTACATAATACGTACAAAATGGGTATATAATGCTTATAGAGATATCACACAACAAATTTAGAAATTAGTACCACACAAACACATAATATGGTACGTAAGATACACATGAAAAGATACGTTCATAAAGTGATACTCTCAACCAACAGATATTTATGTGTGAATATTTTATTCTACTATGTATACACATAAATACCCATTTGGAAAGAAACTTATAAGTTAGTACCCTGTCAGAGATATTTTTTTTGCAGATAGGTAACCGATCCGCCGCATGTACGCCATACAACACATTTAGGAACCCTATATCAACGTATCGTGGTACGTCATACGTTAAGAAGATGGTACGCCGTATTAGCACATTTCGGTACACCATCTATAACATATAAGGTATGCCGTATAAACATATTTAGGTACCCCATATCAACGTGTTATGGTACGCTATACACCCACAGGAAGGTACGGCGTGACTGAAGAAACTGGTAAACATTAAACCGGGTACCTATCTTTAAAAATTTCTGACATGGGTACCTATCTGTAAAAATTTTATTCAAGTATGTATTTATGTGTAGATATCACATTTATTTATTTGATAGGGAACTGAACTGATAATATTATATACTTTTGGGTATTTAATTGTCAATACACCTTACTTTAATTCCTGAAGGGGAAAAGAAGTTCTGCAGTCAAGCTGTGGTGTATTGGACCGTTTAAGATCACATATTCCACTCTTTCTATGCCATTCCGTATTCCAACGAACGAAAATCGTTACACCTCCCCCATCAAGTGTTAAAACACCCGTAAACATTATTGCACCTATGAATGTCATTACAACAAGTGTTTAAACTGAAAAAAAACTCATTATTACGTATTTTTCTAATATGAGGTAGAAAAAATCAGTATTATATATTAAAATAGAAAAATACGTAATAATGAGTTTTTTTCCGTTAAACACTTCTTGTAATGACATTCATAGGTGCAATGATGTTTACGGGTGTTTCAACACTTGACGAGTGGAGGTGTAACGATTTTCGTTCGTTGAATACGGAATGGAATATAAAGGGGAATAGCGGTGATCTCAACGGGTATTCGACATGCACGCACCTGATTATACCCTTTTGTCTGAAAATGGTTTAACGAAGACTTTCTTGAAAAACACGCTAAACTCGGGTCTTTTTAAAAAATAGCCTTTTGACGCGGTCAAGTTTAAAAAAATAGCACTCTTGACTTTTTTTTGGTCAATAGCACTCTTTTTAATTAACACTTAATCATCTTCTCGTAATCCCTTATTATTAATAAAAGAAAAAGAAAAACAAAAATAAAATACAACGCCTGAAATGAATTAAAAGCTGCACGTCCATTTTGCAGCAGAAAGCATTCATTCCATCCACCTCACCCAATTATTCTTCTTCTTCTTCGTCCTCGTCCTTAAGAGAAATCACCTACAATTTCTTCTGCTTCTGCAAGGCAGTCGACCCGACTTCATATCAGCTTCTTCACAGGCGAAGGAACACTCGAAAGTCCTCAGTGAAAGAATTGGAACCTGACGCCTCACTGTATGTAAGTATTTTTCCTGGTCGTATTTTGAATATAACCATCTAAATTTGTAACTCTCAGTCCTAAACCCTGCTTCGAAGTAAATGGGTTCTCCCAGCTTCGAAATTCCGGTTTGGACTGCCGAACATGTTCAATTTTCGCTTTTTAAAACGTCCAGTTGGTCAGGGGACCCTGCTTGAAAGTAGGCAACCCGCGCGTTAGATCACGGGACCGTAGATAGAAGCATGAGTCCCGCACATAAATATACGGGACCCGCACATAAATTCATGGGACCCTCGCATAAATTCATTGGACCCGCGCATAAATTCATGGGACCTCTATACCATCAGTGCATGGTTCCCGCACATTAGTGCCGGCGCATTAGATCTTGGGACCTGCACATAAATTCAAGGGACCTGCGCGCAAAAACAGGGGACCCGCGCATAATCGCTTCTTATTGATAGGTCCCATGCCCCCATACACTAGATCTTGGGTCTCGTGCACAAGAGCTTTGGTCCCGCGCATTAGAGCTTGGGTCCCGTGAACTAGAGCCTGGGTCCCGTGATATATGTTAGGGTTTTCGAAAGGTCTTACGGTTTTGCAAGTTGTAGGGCTTCAATTAATTATGTCTACATTATAAAAACACACATCATCCGAAAATAACATTTTTAATAATTCCAGAAACAAATCGACCAAGAATGCTGACGGACGCCCAAATCGTCGCCCGCCTCCAGTAAATCGTCCGTAACTCGGACCCCCGGACTACCACGGTCGACGCCGTCCGCCGCCGTCTAGAGGCCGACCTCGGCGTCGACCTCTCCCAAAGGAGACTGTTCATCGTGTTTGAGATCGACAGATTCTTAAACGGCGACGACCCTCCTATCGAACTCGACGGCGACGGCATCTGCGATGGTATGAGCGAAGTGATCGAAGGACAAGCACCCGAGGCTGTCCGAAACGAAGACGACGAGGCTGAGAGCGAAGTGATGGTAGGCCCACGTAGATCGAGGTTGTCCGAAACGACGCCGTGAAGGAGGATGTCGACCAAGCTCCGGTTGGAGAAGGGCGAGAAGGGTAGAATAGTAAATTATTTAATAATTTTATGCTATTGTATTGTACGTGAATCTAAGTATTTATATTTAATTTGAAGCATTATATATTATGAACCTGATATATATTTGAATTGTATGCACGTCGATGAATGAACTATATTTTATAATATATAATTAGGTTTAAAAATATATAGATAGCTGTATTTAATTAGGTTAGTTATGTAATAAACATAAAGGGGTATAAAAGAATTTACAGGTTTTACTGTAGCGATTGGCAAACAACGGACCCGTGATATAACAGTAAAAGTAAAAAAGCAACCACCACTTTAACTTTCAATTCAATTCAATTGTCTTTTCTCCTGCACACCAAACGTTTTGCAAATCGTTTCTCTGCAAGTAAAACCCAAATCCGAACCTCAATCTACAATGGCAATCAGCGGGAACATCCAGAGAGTGAAGGTATTTGTTCTACTCTTCGTCTTCAATTTAACGGATCGAACCCTAATTTTCACAATCGGACCCGTGCTTGCAAGCATAGGACCGTGATTGCAAGCATAGGACCGTGATTGCAAGCATAGGACCTTGCTTAGAAGTAGTGCGTATTTTCACGGCACCCGCCCATAAGATGATGGTCCCGATGATGGTCACAGCACGGGTCCACTGCGTAGCGTGGGTCCCGTGACCTTGCGCCTGCGAAGAACAACACGGGACCCGTGCGCTACGAGCAGGGGACCCCTGCGTTATAAGCAGGGGACCCACGCTTATTCGCAGGGGACCCATGTCTGGACCATCATCTTGTGGGCGGGTCCCGTTAAAATTCGCACAGGTTCGTGCAAATTCACACAGGTCCCCTGTCAATATTCATACCAAGTAATTGGCTACAATGTGTTTTACGTATAAATTAGGTTGTGATGAAGAAGCAGTTCGACACAGTGGACGAAGTTCCTGATTGCCGTCCTGCGGTGAGCTCGTTGTACAGCGACGCCAGCGAGTTGATAAGACGGTGTCTTAACCATGATGAGTTTCAGTTTTTTTGTGCCTCGAGTCCGTTCGGCCGCCTTGTTATGGCCGAGCCGGATTTTAAGCTTTCGCTTCAGTTGTTGTGGTACCTCATCCAGAGGCAGACCACTCTGCACAACCGTGAAGAGCTCTGGATGGTTATTGGCAATAGGCCACTCCGATTTTCAAAATCGGATTACTGCCTAATCACCGGGCTCAAGTTCGAAGCCGCAATACCGGCGGTGAACGAAGACGAAGCATTCGCTAGGAGACATTTTGGCGGTAGAGCCCAAATTCGCTTGTCTCACGTCAAGATTGCGTTGGAGGGTTTGTCTGGCGACGAAGAACGTAGGGACGACGAGAAGCTGAAGTTGGCGAACGTCTACTTCGCACCACCGCGGTGTTGTTGGCCCGAAAGTCAAAGAAGGGCACCGTCGTGAGTCCTTGGGTCCTCCATCTCACTGAAGACCTGTTTGCTTTCTCACAGTATCCTTGGGGCAGCGTGGCTTTCAGGGATGTCATACGCTCCGTTAAAAGAAATCTAGTTGAGATCAAACGGGATTGGCTGATAAGTGGGTTCGTGCAGCCACTTCAGGTGATTTATAATTAAGTTTTGCCATACCTTGTTTTGACATGATTGCGAATATTATTTGCGTTATGAATTCAGATAATGGCATACGAGTGCATACCGGGCGTTGCAGACGAGTTGGCGGATCGCAAAGAAGAAGATTACACGCCACGCATGCTCAGGTGGGTGACGAGAAATTGGAGTCGCAAGGGATGCCCGACTTTTAAGTCCGTCGCATCACACGCTGACATGTCCCATGTACAAGGATTGATAGTGCCGTCAGCCTTCGAGCTGGAGGGACCGTACTTTAGGGACAGCGTTTTCGATGTTGGGGCCCCACACGAACTATTCGATCGTGTCACGGACCTACTCCTGCAGGGAGTGGACGTTACGTGTTCCCGCGGCCACCGCCATCGCAGTTCGGGTTCTAGCCGGCAGAATTTCGTGCCTGAGACCATAGCCCAGATCGAGGGCAGTGGCCGTCGCGACAGCGATATGATGTTGCATCACGGCAACATCCCCGAACATCCGCACGAGCACGGCTTTCATGCAGCTCCGGAGACGGGTCCATCAACTGGTCAGGGTTTTGCCTCGGGTCCACGCTTCGATGAATGGCAAAGTCGTATGGACCATAACTTCACCACGTTGTTTGGGCGATTCGACCAGCTTGGAACGAGATTGCATCAGTTTCAAGAAGAAGAGGGTCGACGGTGGTCGACGAACGAGAGGAGGTGGGATGCGTACGAGGACCATTGGACGCAAATGCGATCGTGGGGCGACAGCTGAGGGAGTTGGGGAACTCGGTTCAGGGTTTGGCGGGCAGATTTTATCACGGGTCTCGCACTACGCCTACCGAAGCTCGTTATAGTAAGCTTTTTATTTATACTTAGTTTTTTAATTAGTTGTGTGGATTACTTATCATTTACCATTTACGATGTAGATGTCGATCTAAGCGAGTTTGGTGGTGGATCGCACGCTCCACAGACCGAGTTTGGGCGTGGATCGTCGGTCGCTACACCGCCCGATATTGGGCGTGGATCGGTCGCTACACCGCCCGAGATTGGGCGTGGATCGGTCGCTACACCGCCCGATATTGGGCGTGGATCGGTCGTTATATCGCCGGATATTGGTAAGTTTTTATACTTAAGGACGTGAAAAATAATATATAGTTATTTTTGAATTTTCTTGTATAGATTACGACGAGAGATGGAGGAGGACATCGTACATGGGACCGGATGGCTATATTCCGAGTCTGGATGCATGGGACGGTCACAGTCCGTCGGAATGGGCAGACTCCCGTTGGAAATACTATGTCCAACCGGTTTGGACCGGCGAAGACGCAGAGAGAAGAGAAGAGGTGGTCGCGACGGACGACGAGGTCGCGACGGACGTAGAGGCTCCAGAGGAACACGCTCAGTTCGAGACCATGGACGAGCCTCCAGACGACCATGCTCAATTCGAGACGCATGCCGAGCTGCTACAGGACGTCCCTCAGTTGGAGACGCACGCCGAGGCTTCGGTTTCTGTCCAAGCGGCCGACAAAGGAAAAGGCATCGTCAGAGAGAAGACCCCTGAGCGGGCGAAGAAGCCATCTTGGTACACGACGACGCCGTTCACCGATTTCCCATCGACGACTACGGTCAAAGCTCCGAAGCTTACGGCGTTCCAGCGGCATATCCAATTCAAGGCCAATAACATGTGGCCAAAAGTCGAAAGTCAGCTTTTAACGATCATGCAGATTACCGGCATGAAGGTCCAAGGGAAGCTACAAGAACACGACCCTAGATGGCTCCTGAACCTGGCGACTGAGGGTTTTCCACTCGATGAGATGGTACGTATATAAATTTACCAAATACCTTTCGTCACCTTACTTGAATGTGTTGAAAAACGGTCTATATTGTATTGCAGCACGTCGATGAATGCCTCGCTGGGATCGATTACATGCAGAAATTTAGCAAATCGGTTGCGACCAAAGTCGCGTACATGCCCTATAGGTTTAAGACGCTCGTCGACGAGCGAGGGGTGCTAAATTTCCTCGGGAAGCCGTCTGGGAAAGGCTTCAAGAGATTGATCCCGTTCGCGAGGGGGGAAGAGGAAGATTGGAAGTGCAGGTCGTGGGATCTAGCGGCCAAAGTTGCCATCCTCATGCGTACGTCAGGCCGATGGGTGTTGTTCGTTGTTGATGTGCGGGAAAGGGTGTTCGAGATTTACGACTCCGATGCGCCTCCTGGCTTCGACTGGCGCTATATCGCCGATGACGTCAACAAACTTAAGATCGTAATCCCGGCGATTTTCAAGGATCTGGAGCTGATAAAACGCATGCCTAACAAGGGCAAGAGCTGGCCGGCTACTTGGCGTCGCGACTTCCGAAAACAAAATCAGTAAGTTTTGATGAATGTTGCGTTTCATTACTTTGTCGTCGTCTTTAAGAATTAGTGTCGTGTTGGATATGCTTTTCAGGGGAGAAGATGGCGTGGCGATGTTGCGTGCCGCAATGTCGCTTATGATGAAGAAGGACGACGTCTCCCGCCTCAATCAAACTCATATGAAGGAGTTTAGAATATACCTGGCAGGCTCTATTTTCAATAATGATTGGGACAGTTTTTAGTAATTTTGTTGTTGACTAAAATTTCCTGTGTTGAGTATAAATTTCATGTGTTGTAGAATTTCTCTGTTGAATTTTAGTTTTACTTGTTTCATATTAACTTATCGTTTGTTGGATAGCTATTTAGGGTTTAGAATTGTGAAAGATTGAGTTTTTCTATCGTTTCCAACTTTTTTTCAATGAGACTGATGTGTGATTTGACATATAAATAACTAAATTTTAAGTGATTTGACATAGTTTCACTTGGTTGTTATGATTTTAACTTTTCGGCTGTTTGCTACGCACGTTGCCTGCGCGGGTCCCCTGAATATAAGTGCGAGGACGCTGCTCATAACGCGCAGGTCCCCTGCTCTTTACGCGCGGGTCCCCTGATTATATTGCGCAACAATTTGACGGGACCGGACGGGACCCGGCCTTAACATGCGCATAATTTTGACGGGACCAATGACGACCCAGTTATCTCAGTATGGGTCCTATGCAATATGCGCGGGAACCCTGTTTTGACGATTGGGTCCCCTGTCCATAACATGTGGGTCCGATGTGTTCATGTGCGATTTTTGCAATGTTAATTCATGGAAGTAAGCGATTAATTGTGCGTATTTATACTTTGTTTATCGTAGAATACAATATAAAGTCATCACACAATAGCAGAGAACAGAAAGAATGGATAAAAACACAAGAATTACGTTAAGGCTATAAGATTGTTACATCCTACAGAAATCACAAACACGAGTATGTTTTCTGGGTGCGCTCTCTTACTATATTCGCGTCAGAGATCGTTCAACTTGAAATACTTGTTGGAATATATATTTTTTGGGTTTCAAACGTGGAGTCAGATATTGTTAATCTAGTTGTTATTTTTTTCAATTTTGTTAATCGCGCACTTAATTTTTTATTAATTATTATCTTATTAAGGATTTAATAATATTACATTTTCGCAGGGGACAAAAGCCCCAAATCGGGAATCAAATGTCAAGTCATCTGTCCTATACATACCGTATAATGACACTGCTCTGACATGTCACTTTTCACCAATAAATGAAGCACTGCTCTGACATGTCACTTTTCATCAATAATTAAACAATTATTGGACCCACTTACTAAGCGAACTTGTCCAACCCTAATGTGCGGGTCCCCTGAATATAAGTGCGGGGACGCTGCTCATAACGCGCAGGTCCCCTGCTCTTTACGCGCGGGTCCCATGATTATATTGCGCAACAATTTGATGGGACCGGACGGGACCCGGCCTTAACATGCGCATAATTTTGACGGGACCAATGACGACCCAGTTATCTCAGTATGGGTCCTATGCAATATGCGCGGGAACCCTGTTTTGACGATTGGGTCCCCTGTCCATAACATGTGGGTCCGATGTGTTCATGTGCGATTTTTGCAATGTTAATTCATGGAAGTAAGCGATTAATTGTGCGTATTTATACTTTGTTTATCGTAGAATACAATATAAAGTCATCATACAATAGCAAAGAACAGAAAGAATGGATAAAAACACAAGAATTACGTTAAGTCTATAAGATTGTTACATCCTACAGAAATCACAAACACGAGTATGTTTTCTGGGTGCGCTCTCTTACTATATTCGCGTCAGAGATCGTTCAACTTGACATACTTGTTGGAATATATAGTTTTGGATTTCAAACTTGGAGTCAGATATTGTTAATCTAGTTGTTATTTTCCAATTTTGTTAATCGCGCACTTAATTTTTTTATTAATTATTATCTTATTAAGGAATTTAATAATATTACATTTTCGCAGGGGACAAAAGCCCCAAATTGGGGATCAAATGTCAAGTCATTTGTCCTATACATACCGTATAATGACACTGCTCTGACATGTCACTTTTCACCAATAAATGAAGCACTGCTCTGACATGTCACTTTTCATCAATAATTAAACAATTTTTGGACCCACTTACTAAGCGAACTTGTCCAACCCTAATGTGCGGGTCCCCTGAATATAAGTGCGGGGACGCTGCTCATAACGCGCAGGTCCCCTACTCTTTACGCGCGGGTCCCTTTCCTAACAAGGCATAGGACCTTACGTTAAAGGCAGGGGACCCGGCGTTAAAGGCAGGGGACCTTACGTTAAAGGCAGGGGACCATACGTTATGGGCAGGGGATTAGAAGTTCGCACGGCCCAAACGCTAAAGGCAGGGGACCTTACGTTATGTGAAGGGGACCCGACGGGAACCACAAATATGCGCAGTGGGAAGCTGCGCATTTGTGCATAAGGGTTTTCTACCTCCATATTCATGCAAACGCACGTAACACAACCTTACATAACATAACACAAATGGCAACGTATAAGCCACTCTGAATACGACGATACACACATATTACAACGTTATCTCCTAAAAAATTCACCCACCGAAGGAAACCGATTTTTCTGGGGTCGTCCGCGTTGTGAACCAACACGAGGCGGCAACATGTCCATACTACTTTCAATGCGGTCCGTTACCGGACGTATAGTTCCTTCGTATGCCAACTTCCAGATCTCCAAGCTATAATAATCGTGCACTAATGAATACACCGGCACTTGGGCAGAACCACAAGCTGCAATCGCATGTGGACATGGGATACGATCGATGTCAAACATCATGCACGTGCATGTGCGCAGCCCCAAATCTACCACCTCGTTCACATGCTGCCCGTACACGTTATATGTTAGATGCCCGACTTCCTACGCATGAAATTTTTGCGACTCGGTGAAATTCTCTCGTATGATCGACTCCACCTTCGGCGTAAAGCTAGTCATGTTCGCGGCGATTGAAGCTTCGGCAGTTCGCCGATGCTTACTGAACCATGATGATGTTAGTCGTTGAATCGAGCCCAACAGTCCAATAATTGGAAGCTCTCTGTCCTTACGTAGAGCTGCATTTATAGACTCGGATCCATTGGTCGTCATTATGTTGTATCTTGATCTAGGGCAATATGCTCGCGTCCACGTTTCCCTTGGGAATTCGTCAAGATATTTAGCCACGTCTGCATATTTTGGTGAAAGCTGCTTAAAATGACTGTCGGACTCACTCTTTGTGTAGGCAGTAGCGACACGCCAAAAAATCGGGCAAGCACCTTTCTTCTTCATTTTCGTCTTCACGTTTTGTCGAAGGTGCCACGCACAGAAACCATGAAACGCGTTCGGGAAAACGGCCGGAACTGCATTCTTTATTCCAGGGTTCCGATCAGAAAATTACGAGATCGTCGCCATCCGCAACAAAACGTCTTAATCTCGACAGAAACCACGTCCATGGGTCGGTTCCCTCCGACCCGTCGGCAATACCCCATGCTAAAGGATATTGATGGAAATCGCCGTCTTGCGCAGTGGCAATCATCATGAGTCCCTTATACTTCCCCTTCAAAAAAAGTGACGTCGATAGAAACGACTTTCCTCATGAACGTAAAGCCTCTGACGCATGCGCCGTATGCCAAGAACATGTACTTGAACCGATTGTCTTCGTGCATCTCCCAATCAGTGATACTGCCATCGTTGGCTTGCCTCACCGCATCTAAGTAAGACGGCAGTAAACCGTAGCAAGCGTCCCTGTTACCAACTAATTCGCAATTTGTTTTCCTCTCCAAGCCTTGTAGTATGAAACTTCTACTCCCCTGCTCTGCATCATCGACTGTATGGAACTGGGAGCGGGGATGTCTTTAGGAGCCCTGAAATTTTCCAACAACGTGCTCGATACGAGCGACGAACTTCCCTGGCGATGTCTACGGCGTCGATGAGACACGCCGCACGTGTGCGTGTTGACGTACTTTCGGATTGAGAAAAAGGGGGAGTCCTTGTCCTGTGCACCTCGTATTCGCCATTCGCAGTTCTCCTTCGCACATTTCACTACGTACAGGGTTTTGTATGACCGATCCACTTGGAGTTCGAAGCATGCAGCGACAGCGATTTTAGTGATTTCGTCCTTCAATTCTTTCTTGCTACGGAATTCTTGACCAACATATAGGGTCGAACCATCCGTAAACGAATAGGTACCATCGTCGGCCACATCAGTTGTGTCGTCAAAATCGTCATCATCATCGTCATCATCATCATCATCATGCATTAAGGCACCTTCCTCGTTCTCATTTTCGTCGTCCAGTCCGACTTGCTCGTTCTCATTATCATCTCCTTGGCCGCACATTCCGGAGTAATCGCCTACATAGCCACTGCTTTCATTACTTTGGTAAGGAGGGTTGTAAGATGTGCTGGGAAAACCCTCAAATGGTTGGATTTCGGCGTTTGTATCGCAATGCGCTATAAGGCCGACGTCGAAATCGGAGAAATCATTATCATGAGGTTGATGTGGCGGTGACGCAATGACGGATAATTGAAGTTCCACGTGAAGAGGTGGTCTTGATCGTGGGCAACCACTTCCAAGGTACGCACGTACGCCGTAATCGTTCTCGATGTAGATGGGGCGCACATAATCGTAGTCTATGCAAGGCATGTAGCTTATCCGTAGTTTGGTATTGTCGTTGCGAAACGACAATGCATTCAATATCTCGTTAGTGAGATCCACTAACGTGCATGAACCGTCGTCGACCAAGATTGATTGCCAACGGCAAGTTGGATCGGGAACCCAGTTCGACGTATTGTCCTCGCGAATTACCCAGTGACCATCGACTTGAAAAACAATGCTGGTGATCGTCATGATTATCACCAAAAGAGAATGACGATGGTGGAATGTATGCTTTCTGTACCAAAAATGGTGGAATGTATGCTTTCTGTACCAAAAATGGTCGTGCATTATTTTAAAGGTTTATCAAGTCATATGGTGGGATACGTGCTAAAGGGACCATAACTTTAAATCATGGGACCTGCACGTAAAATCAGGGTACCCGCACGTAAAATCAGGGGACCCGCGCTTATTGCGTTGGCGCTGATGGGACGTGTCCCGTATATGTATATGAACGGGTCCCCTGATTATTTAGGGTTTCTCACGTCCGCTTTAGTCGTACCAATGATTGAACAATTACTGAGTATTTGGTCAAAATATTTTCCTCAGTAACAAGTCAAATCGTCACGTCACGTACTTTCGTTTCATACAGAGAATCAATTATTCAACAATGGAAAAAGTTTTATCAAGTCATATGGTGGGATACGTGCTAAAGGGACCATAACTTGAAATCATGGGACCTGCACGTAAAATCAGGGGACCCGCACGTAAAATCAGGGGACCCGCGCTTATTGCATTGGCGCTGATGGGACGTGTCCCGTATATGTATATGAACGGGTCCCCTGATTATTTAGGGTTTCTCACGTTCGCTTTAGTCGTACCAATAATTGAACAATTACTGAGTATTTGGTCAAAATATTTTCCTCAGTAACAAGTCAAATCGTCGCATCACGTACTTTCGTTTCATACAGAGAATCAATTATTCAACAATGGAAAAAGTTTTATCAAGTCATATGGTGGGATACGTGATAAAGGGACCATAACTTGAAATCATGGGACCTGCACGTAAAATCAGGGGACCCGCACGTAAAATCAGGGGACCCACGCTTATTGCATTGGCGCTGATGGGACGTGTCCCGTATATGTATATGAATGGGTCCCCTGATTATTTAGGGTTTCTCACGTTCGCTTTAGTCGTACCAATAATTGAACAATTACTGAGTATTTGGTCAAAATATTTTCCTCAGTAACAAGTCAAATCGTCGCATCACGTACTTTCGTTTCATACAGAGAATCAATTCATTCAATAATATCAAAAAATTTTAGTCAAATAAACCTACAAACTAACATCCATAAACCCTTCAACTACACCAAGTCCAATAAACCTACAAAGCCACTTACAATTAACACTTCCAAACTCAGCCAAACAAATCAATTCATACAGCTATGCGGGTCACGCAATATCCGTGCAGCCATAGTGGCTCGATACGCTGAAATATCAATCTGCCTTTGATATTCATCAAACTCGGGCGTGTCAACCATAACCGTCTCCACCGTCAACGCCGCATGAACCCCGCAATCCAAGCTGCCAGCCTTCTGCTGGCGATTCATTTTATTATTCAACTTCGGCTTTGTGACGATGTCGAACTTGAAACGCCAATATGCAGAAAGAAACTCCGCCTGCAAAATATAGCAAACGTGTAACATGTTACTAAATAAATAATAATGATAGACAAACGGATTTCAGCTACTTACGAACACTCTCCCGGCGAATTGCACACCATGCGCGCCCAATGAATCGTGAAGGACGAAGGTTTGCGTTGACGCGTCAAAAATAAGCACTGCCCAGTGGGCCCGTGCGCAAACAGGAGAGATGATGTACTTGCATCGTAGCAATTCATCCTCCGTGAGACGCTCCAACCAGCTCCGACTGCTTGTCGACAATCCATTCACGAAGCTCTCCATATCATCCACCCGTACTTTCGCCTTCCTATTCAACTTCTGCGCCTTCCTAAAGTGCTCGTCTTGCACGTAACTTGGAAAGACGAAGACGCGAGGATAATTGTCATTGTCCGCATAGATCCGCCTCAAGCAATCTAGATATGCGTCAAGACAATTGGACTTGAGCATATCATGGAAGAGCAACATGTAGAAGCCTTGGCATCCACGTCGCACATGTCAGACGCCAAACGTTATCACTGCATAAAAAGAAAAATTATTACGTGTTCAGGTACGATAACTGATGACATCGAAAGTAAACAGTTACCTAAATCTTGCCGCTTGAAGGTACATGTCAATGAGCACGCGATCGTGTTCATGAATCAGCTCACGCCCGGAGAAGTCCACTCGCCCGAGGTACTTCTTGCTCCACTTCTCATTTCTATCTGAGCCAGAATCCTCATCACTTAGATCAACAAATTCTACAGGCGCTTTGCCTCTTCTTCGAACTCCTCGGGCACTCGACGAAGCACCAACGTCTCCCGCCTCAACCTCCACAGGTGTGGGAAAATCTTCAACAGGTACGATCGCTAAATGATCGTCGTCGCCACGATCGCGGTGGACAGGGGAACACCTAACCTCCACTCCCTGCGTCAGTAGGCCCGTCACACGGTCGAATATGTCGTGTGCCGCCCCAACGTCGAAAACGCTGTCCCTAAAGTACGCCGCCTCCAACTCTTCCGCTGACGGCACTAACAACCCTCGTACAAAATCGCCGTTGACGGCATCTGCGACCGTCCTAAGAGTCGGGCATGCTTTGCGACCCCAATTCTTCGTCGCCCACCTGAGCATGCGTGGCGTGAAATCTTCTTCGTTGCGAACCGCAAACTTCTCTGCAACCCTCGGCATGCACTCGTATGCTAGTATCTGAATACAAATAACGCAAAAAATCTTACAAACGTCCCTCAAAACATGGTATGCAAGAATCTTAGTTATAATTCACCTAAAGTGGTTGTACGAACCCACTAATCAGCCAGTCCCGTGGCCTCTCCCGTAGATTTACCTTAACACTTCGTATCACCTCACGGAAAGCCACGGTGCCCCAAGGGTACTGGGAGAATGCAAATCGATCTTCGACGAGACTAAGGACCGTCGTACTGACGATGGTGTCCTTCTTCGACGGTCGAGGCATCAACACGGCGGTGGCGAAGTACACGTCCGCCAACTTCAGCTTCTCGAAGTCGACATCGTCCTCGTCGCCAGACAACTCCTCCAACACACGCTTGACGTGCGACATGCGGACTTTTGAGCTGTTGCCAAAATGTCTTGCGGTGAATTGTGAGCCGCCGTTTACCGGCGGTAGCTCGGCTGCGAACTTCAGCCCGGTGATTAGGCAATAATCCGACTTTGAAAATCGGAGTGGTTTTCCGCCGAAAATCATCCACAACTCTTCCCGGTTGTGCAGCATCGTCTGGTTCTGGATGAGGTACCACAGCAACTGGCCCGAGAGGTTAAAATCAGGCTCAGCCATAACAAGGCGGCCGAACGGACTCTCGTTCCTAAAAATCTCCCACTCGTGGTGGTTCAGACATTGTCTTATCAGCTCGCTGGCATCCGCGTATAACGAGCTCATTTTTACACTCAAACGGGGAACTTCGTCCACTGTGTCGAACTGCTTCTGCATCACAACCTAATTTATGCGTAAAACACATTTTAGCTAAATTACGTGGTATGAAATAATTAAAACAGAAAACCCTTATGCATAGATGCGCAGGGGACCGCATCGCATATCCTGAGATTCAAGCACGGACGCGCATGAGACCCCTGCGCATCGGCGCGGTCCCAGCAAGGGTCCCCTGCATATAAGCGCGGGTCCCCTGGTCATAGCTCGCGGGTCCCCTGGTCATAGCGCGCGGGTCCCCTGCTTATAACGCGCAGGTCCCCCGAACTTGCGCACGCGCAGTGGCACAGGACCCGCCCGTTAAGGTAAGAGGACCCGAGCGTTTAAGCAGGGGAACCGTGCGTATAAGCGCGGGTCTCCTGCGTATAAGCGCGGGTCTCCTGGGCATAGCGCGTGGGTCACCTGCTTATAACGCGCGGGTCCCCCCGCTTGCGCACGCGCAGTGGCACAGGACCCGCCCGTTAAGGTAAGAGGACCCGAGCGTTTAAGCGGGGAACCGTGCGTATAAGCGCGGGTCCCCTGCGTATAAGCGCGGGTCCCCTGGGCATAGCGCGCGGGTCCCCTGATTATAACGCGCGGGTCCCCCGAACTTGTGCGCGCGTGACCCATGTCTATGCTTGCAAGCACGGGTCCTATGCTTGCAAGCACGGGTCCTATGCTTGCAAGCGCGAGTCCTATGCTACCAAGCTCTGTCCTATGCTTGCAAGCACGGGTCCGCACCAAATTAGGGTCGATGGGTCGTTCCCAGATCCCCTCTCGCGTTAAATTGAAGAAGACGAAGAGTAGAACACATACCTCCACGTTCGCGTTGAATGCCATTGTCGAATGAGTCGATTTGCAGAGGAGACGACGATTTGCAGTGCAGGGGCGGGAGAGCACACGCTTGTTCTTTTACTGGAAGTGAAAGTGGAGACGATTTGCAGTGCAGGGGCGGGAGACCCTTTTTTTTTTTACTGGAAGTGAAAGTGGTTGTTTTTTTTTTTACTTTTACCCCACTCTTCTATAACGGGTCTGATGTTTCATATGGTTCATATTCGCTACAGTGTAACATGTAAACCCTTTAATTAATTTCATCGTTAAGTGTTGTTGAGGTTGTTGATTGACATTAAATAAGGGTAAAATAGTCTTTAGAGCAGAGTTAGTAAGGGTAGAAAGGTAAAGTCCGATTTTGGGTGCTATTTTTTAAAAGATGACCAGCTCAAGGGCTATTTAGTTAAAAAATCCCACTGTGATTTCATTATCTATGTTTTGAAAGAATCGCTCCATTGTTTCAGACTTTTGAGGAAAGATGAGTGACAATTTGATGGATAAGGTCAGCGCCTTCGGCGAAAAACTTAAAATCGGAGGATCTGAGGTGGGGCAAAAGATTAGCGCAGGCATGAGCTCTATGAGTTTTAAGATGAAGGAACTTTTCCAAGGCTCAAACCAATCAGATAAGCTCGTCGAGGAAGCAACAGCCGAAACATTAGATGGGCCCGATTGGGCAACGAATCTCGAACTTTGCGATATGATTAACCATGATCGAATCAATAGCGTTGAGCTAATTAGGGGCATAAAGAAGAGAGTTATGCTGAAAAGCCCTAGGGTTCAGTACTTATCTCTCGTCTTGCTCGAAACCATGGTCAAGAATTGCGAGAAGGCATTCTCGGAGGTTGCAGCTGAGAGGGTTTTGGACGAGATGGTTAAGTTGATCGATGACCCACAAACTGTGGTTAATAATAGGAAGAATGCTTTGATGCTGATTGAATCTTGGGGAGAGTCAACCGACGAGCTGCGATATCTGCCTGTTTATGAAGAGACGTACAAGGTAATAGAATACCCTTGGTTGTTTAGCATTTTGTGTCTTCATTTGAAGGAACTTGTATTTTCTTCTTCATATGGTTATATTATAGTGAGTTGGAGTCTTGGAATAGTGTCGTTTGGCGAGCAAGTGTTACGCAATCTGCTTTCAGATTCTCTCCCTTCCCTTTTCTCAACAATTCTCAACAGTGATGGATTTGTTTGCTTTGCTCGATTTGTCATAACTTTTGTTTCTCTGCATATGCATGATTCGTTTTTTTTTCTAGAATTGATGACGTTACTTGTGACTGAGATGGCCTGATTCAATGGACATAGCGGAGCTATTCTCTCATTTTATTAGAATTTTGTAGGAACCAAGAATGTTGGGTTATGATCTTTTTCTCTGCTTCGCTTTACTTACATACACGTTGCTAACTTCATTGCATATCGTAGAGTTTGAAATCACGAGGAATAAGGTTCCCTGGTCGAGATAATGAGAGTCTTGCTCCAATATTTACTCCTCCAAGAACTGTAACTGAAACAGATTCCACTCTCGGGCAACAGCTTCATCAAGAGATAAGTGCGCGAAGCTTCTCGGCCGAACAAACAAAGGAAGCATTCGATGTTGCGAGAAATTGCACAGAGCTTTTCAGCACTCTCTTATCCTCTTCGCCCCCGCAAGACATTCTTCAGGTTAGTTGTTTCTTACATGATTCTTTGTTTCGTTAGCTATCTCCTCTGTCGTATTTGGCATCTTTGGTTTTGCTCATTCTCTACTTAGGAAATGCCAATTTCGTTTTCTACCCTTACATTATAAAATTCAGAAACAACCATTATAATTAATGCAGTTTATCCTGATATCCATGAATTCAGAGTTAGAAAAAAAAAGTAGCTTTTTTTCCCTGCGTGCCAGTATGACTTTGTTTTCACTCCAAAAACAAAACTTACTAACATCGTGTATCTTCACCGTTTTTTCTATTTCCATTAGTAGTTTGCCATCTAGCTTAATAAGCTTCTACAACATTCCTTCGCCATACTATGTCATGTATGCTATCGATTACCATTATTCTTATTTATATATAACTTCTGCCCGCCGATCATATCACATACGCTTAGATTGTTTTAATCCATTGATCGATTTGTTCGTCTTAATTGAGTACTCCTTTCGTGGTCCCGAATTTTGGTGCAAAATCTCTCGGGACGCAAGTAATTCGTATAAGAAGACTGATAACATCCATAAGACGCATATCAGTCTTTTTTCTTTCTCCACTCAATATTTTGATTTGATTATGTATCCAAAGGACGACCTGACGACAACGCTCCTACAACAATGCCGAGAGTCCCAATACACCGTTCAGGCGATCATCGAGACGGCCGGCGAAAATGAGGCACTGCTCTTCGAAGCCCTAAACGTGAACGACGGGATACAAAAGGCGATCTCGAAATACGAAGAAATGAAGGAACCGTCTGGGGCCCGCAAGGAGCCCGAGCCCGACATGATACCCGTCGCCGTCGAGCCCGAGGATTCTCCCCGTTTGGTGAGGACGGAGGAAGCTTCTTTGGTAAGAAAATCGGCGAATGTTCGCACAAAGGACGACGACGACGGCGGTGGGACCCACGACGACATGCTTGACGATCTCGACGAGATGATCTTCGGTAAGAAGACGACGGGCAAAGGCTCGTCATCGCAAGGCGGGCCCGATGGAAAGAATGAGAAGTCGGGCGGTAACGATGATCATCTCATTTCGTTTTGAGTAAAGCACAAGTGAATATTATACATTTGGCATTTCTTTTCTTTGAAAGGTTGGGTTGATAAATTTATGTTGGCTTATACATGCATTTAAGCTACTGCTGCACATTTGGGGTTATTGTTTGTTCGTTGTTGAACTTGACCATTGGATTTTTCGTTTAGGTGGTTAATTGTGATGGGGTGTTTTTTTAGATTTTGAATTACTGGATGTAGGGGTGCTAAAAGCCAACCCGACTCGCCAACCATATACGCCGCATCCGAAATAGCAGGTTTGGATTAGTATTTTCGATCTGTTTAACTAAATGGGTAAACTCGATTCCAACTTATTTAGTGGGTTAGAGTTCGAGTTTTCAACACGAAATGAACGCGAAATCAACCCGTTTATCAATCCATTTAACCAGAATAATATAAATTATAAAAATATCCTTAATGTAAATAACATAAACTGCTTTTATTTAATTATATGACTTGTATTATTTGCTATTTTAATTGTTGTTAATTTTTAATAACGGCTTTGTTTCTCTATTGTTTTATTTAATTTGGTTTATGATTCTGATTATTTAGTTATTGGTTTCTTTTTTATTTAAAGGAGTTGGCGGGTTAATGAGTTATATTTGGGCCAATGCAGGTTGGCTTAGGGTCGATATTTCAATTCGTTTAAGTATACAGGTCATCTCAGGGTTGAAGTTTTTAACCCATTTATTAAACGGGTTGAACCCGGGTGTGACCGAACCCAACCTGTTTACCACTACTACTGTATGAGATAATTGCAAAAACAAACGGGAAGTTTTCCACGTAAATATCCTAATGTATAAAAAAATATCAAGATCGGTTTCTTGTTAGCACTTTTTTATACTTAGGAAGCTAGTAAAATAAAAATTCTACACATACGTATTGGGTTAGCTGAAGCTAAATCATATAAGAAATTTAGGTGTCATAGGAAATGTATTACGTTAGTATAGTGAATAAAGCTATGTCATGGTAACATGGTACTCTCAACTAAATGGTACTTACGTACAATCATGATTCTTAAATCGGGCTTTTAAACCGGACTGAAAATTTTTAGTGGTTTAAGGTTTAGTGATTTAACCCGACTCAAATCATTATTTTTAAATATAATAAATATAGATTTTATGATTGATTAATCAAATAAAATCTGTTTAGCAATAAATAAATTAATTAAAAATGAGATGCTAAATTAATAAATTGAGAATTAACAATATATAAAATTAAATGCATGATAAAAAACTTTTATTTTAAAATGTAATAATTCAATTTTCCATTTTTTCCCTTTTCTTTAGAAAAAATATTAATATAAATAAAATAGTTTGAGCAGGACTTGAACTGAAGACTCTAAAATTTAAAAATTAAAAGTCTCAACCACTACACCACAAGCTCTAAATTTAGCAGCCCATAAATATATATTAAAGAAACACTTTTTTTCATTTAATAATAAAGACCGGACCGGAACTGAATCGTATATCTGACCGGTCCGGTTGGAATCGATCAGAATCGGCCGGTCCGGTCTTAAAAACCGTGCGTACAATTTATTTATCAAGGGATTGAAATTAGGGGTGAAAGATGAGCCGAGCCGGCTCGGCAAAAGCTCGGCTCGAACTCGATATAAATGAGTTCGAGCTCGAGCTCGTTTATGTCGAGCTCGAGCTCGTTTATGTCGAGCTCGAGCTTGAGCCCGGATATAGTGGCTCGAAAGCTCGCGAACAGGCTCGCGAGCTTTTCTTTTTTTTAAAATTTTTTTTAATATATTTATATTTTAATATTAATTTATATTTTTTCTAATTGTCTAATTTGTTTTATTAAATTATCGATTTTTTTATTTTTTTTAAATTTGTTATATTTTTATATTAATTTGTGTTATTTTTAGTAATTTATTGATTTTTTTTATTAAAAACTCGAGCTCGATGAGCTTCGTGACCTCGAGCTCGAGTTCGAGCTCATCTAGGTGTAATGAGCTCGAGCTCGAGCCGTGAACTGAAAAGCTCGACGAGCTCGAGCTCAGCTGTAAGGGCTCGAGCTCGAGCCCAGAAAATGAGCCGAGCTCGGCTCGATCTCAGCTCGTTTACAGGCCTAATTGAAATGATATTTCTTTTAGGTAGCGTGAATCCGCCAAAATAATTTACGAACATCACTAAATAGTCCTAAATTTGAAATGTTTCACATGTATATAGTGAAATACATTTTTCTTATTGACGAGATAAGGTGTCAGATGTCAGATGTGAAATTTTATCCAAGCGGGTAAATAAGATAAATCCATGAGTTTATGTTCTCCATCCGTTTACCATCGAAAATCTAAATATATTGTGACCCAATTCTTATGAATATCGAATCTGCCGATTAAAAAAAAAAATAGAAAATTATACTACTTAGAAGATCCTATTATACTCCCTCTGTCCCAAATGTTTTTGGAAATTTGTAAGTTGGCACGTGAATTAAGAAGCAAAATATTTTTAATATTATTATATTGATTGTTTGTGATAGGTTTTTTGCTAAATAAGGAAATGTACAAAAGATGTGGGATGCCCAATGAAATAAAATGTATAAAATAGTTTGGGACGGAAGAAGTAAACTTTTCTTTGAATACCGCAAAAAGGTTCTTTAACTAACTTGGATAAACATTAATAGTACTTAGTAGCAACATTATATAAGTTGTATATTAATAATATACCTGTGCTTTTGATGACAGGAGCATGTGAACTCCATAAATCACGCTAATAGCAAACGTGAGCTATCATAAATGCTGCATGATCCGTATATTGTTGGAAAAATCAGTTAGAAGACTATTTGTAATGTATAAATAGGACAAAAACGAGCTTTTAGTGAACCAAATTAATTTAGTAAAAAATTTGGAACTAAACTTGCTAGATTTACTTAGGACTGCCGTAATTTGATCATTCATATTCAAAGCATGCCGATAGTTTTTTACACTTTTTTGCATAATCAAAAGTGTTAGTAGTGATGTTTTATTATATTTTACTTTTATCTTTTTTTATCAAACTCCCCGGTTATGGTTGGAATTAGCATGATATGAATGACCAATCTTATTTTGAAATTCATATTGAGTTTCCGTATATGCAATAAACTCGCCCCGACCAAAATCCGCATCAAGGAAAAGGTGAGTTAAGACATTTCCTTAAACTGAATAATACCACGCTAATAATAGAAAGGGTATGAGTGGCTATAAACTGTCACATTTGGTCTGTATTTATTTGCAATTTAGCCCTTTATTTTTTATTTTATTACTATAATAATTTTCATGTTACTTTTATATTTTTACTTATTATACTTACACCCCTAAACATTATTTTTCTTTTTTATAGGTATAAATTATATTTCATCAATTTGACAATAAATAATAAATCTACAAATTAATAGCAACATAATATATATATGCATTCGCATAGAGTGTGCGAAAAGTACTAGTGTTATAATTAATGTATATAAATAAATAAATAATTAAATACAACCATGTTAGAAAGGAACATTGCATATTCAAATTGGCCAAGTCTCCTTTTCTATATTACCTTAAATAAGCTGAAATACTAACTAAAACTACGGACAAGCGTGAGACCAATATATATAATATACGTACTAGTACTTTCCGCACACTTCATGTGTATGCTTAAAATTATATTATTTTTATGTTACTTCAATTTTGATTTATTTAAAGCTTAATAGATTAATATAGTTTTTCAACATACAAAATGAAAACTAATGTGTTTTGATATAATTGCAATAACTAAAAAGTTTAGGAGTGAAACTTTGCAAATAAAATGACGGACCAAATTGACAGGTTTAGCACGATAGCCCTTTGTATAATAGAATAGATAGATGACTTTTCTTCACACTCTATGCGTGTGCTTAAAATATAGTTACATTGAATGTCACTTTCTATTTTGAGATTTATAATTTGAATGTTAATGTATGGAAGATAATTTTTAAATATAAAAAGGAAAATAACGGTAGGGTTATAAGTACAATAATAAAAAAGATTAGAAGTGATATGATATTTATTCAATTAATTAATTGATGTGTTCATTGTAAATAATTTGATACACAAAGTGGCAGTTATAACCACCCAACCCCTAATATAACAGAATAGATATATTTTATAGGTGCACGTATTGCAGATCGAATTCAGAAAATATTTTTGCCCCGTGAATATTGAGGCCTCAAGATACTGAAAGTCACAAACGGGAATCCATCCTACGTCCTCAATTAGATTAAGGAGTGACAATAGTTCTCATGCTACAAAACCAGCCATCGTGATTTACTTGGCTCCAAAAAAAAAGTCAAAGTCTCAACATAATAATAAAGGAATAAACAAATATGGTTTCTGCATTAGAAAGTAGGCAATGCTTAACTAACAATTTAGATCAATAAATAAAATAATGCAAAAAAATTGAAGTGGTATCATAGCTGACAAAGTTTCGATACGCTTCAAACTGAAGGGAATGTCGACATAATAATTCAAAACCTTACGGTTGGAGCATATAAATCTCTTCTTCAAGATCTCCATGAAGAAAAGCTGTCTTCACATCTAGTTGATCTAGATATAGGTCGAATGTAGCACACATCGCCAGAAGTACCCGAACAGTTGTCAGTCGAACCACCGATGAGAATATCTCATTGAAGTCAATGTCTTCTTTCTGAGCGTAGCCTTTAACCACCAATCTTGTACGAAATCGCTATACTTGATCATCGTTGTTCCGCTTGATCTTAAAGACCCATTTATTGCCGATTGCCTTCCTGCCGTTCGCTAGTGGCACCAGCTCCCAAGTCTTATTTTTCTGTAGAGCTTTCATTTCTTCTTGCATTGCCGCCAACCACATATGAACTGTTCAGTGCTTCTTGAAGAATTGATGGCTCTCCATCATCAGTTAGAAGACAGTATGCAATGTTGCTATCCATATCGTAATCTTCATGCCAAGATGGTGCGACTCTTTGCGTGTGCCCCTTCGAAATTCTGGCTCTGAAAATTCTCTTGGCTCTTCCTCGTGCTCAGGTACTGCTTCAAAAGAATTTTGTTCAATAGACTTCCCTTTCACCTGAATCTTCAAGTAAAAAGAAGGATATAAAATGATACCACCGTGGAAAGAAGGGTCGCTTGAAGAAGGATTGTTGGAGCCTGAAGAATTCCATTTCTCAAGGAAATCTGGCAAACACGTCAGGTGGAGACGTATTGTGTAGCGAAGCAGCTATCTCAACGGAGAGCATGAAGGCATATGATGAGATATGACTTCTTGACTCGGGCGCAACTTATCATATGACCTCTCGAAGAGACTGGTTCAACCACTACAAACCTGTATTAGGAGGATCTATACACAATTGTGAAGATAATGCCTTAAAGATGTATGCGCTGGAACCGTGATGTTGAAGTTGCACGACGGTACAGTTCGCACTATTCAAGGAGTGCGGCACGTGGAAGGTTTGAAGAAGAATTTATTGTCTGTGGGACAGCTCGATGATCTTGGCCGTGAAATCAAAGTTCGGGGAGGAATAATGAAAATATTCCGTGGAGCATGTCATGAAATGTGAGAAGGTCGCTGCAAATTTGTATATGCTGTTGGGAGAGACGGTGCAAAAAGGTGAAGCATCTGTGGCTTCAGGAGGTTCAACCGAAAGATCTACAATGATGTGGCATCAGAAGCTCGGGCATATGTCGGAACAAGGAATGGAAATTCTTGCGGGCCAGAATCTACTTTCGGGTCTCACAAAGGTGTCTCTACCATTCTGTGAGCATTGCATAGCAAACAAGAACCATCGGCTACAATTCAACACATCAAATTCTAGAAGCAACGATATTCTAGAATTGATTCACTCCGATGTATGACAATCACCAGTTTCATCCGAGGAGGGAAGTACTTCGTGTCTTTCATCGACGATTACTCCAGGACATGTTGGGTGTATATCATCAAAAGTAAGGGTGATGCGCTCGTTACCTTCAAGAATTTCAAGGCTCGGGTCAAACTTGATACAGGAAAGAAGATCAAATATTTGAGGATGAATAATGGAGGGGAATATACTGGCAAATAATTTGATAGCTTTGCAAAAGGGAAGGCATCAAAAGGCACTTCGCTACGGCATATACTCCACAACAAAATGGAGTGGCGGAGCGGACGAACAGAACTCTGTTGGAGAGGACAAGAGTCATGTTGGGAGCTGCAGGACTGGATAAATCATACTGGGGAGAAGCAGTCAACACCGCCTGCTACGTGATCAATTGATCGCCTTCAACGGCAATTTATCAGAAGACGCCGATGGAGATGTGGACCGGAAAGCCAGTGAATTTTTCCGAACTCCATGTATTTGGAAGTCCCGTGTCGTGATGTACAACGCCCAAAAAACTACAAAGCTGGATCCAAAGTCCAGAAAGTATTTGTTCTTGGGGTATGCTGATGGTGTGAGGGGGTATCGCCTATGGGATCCCACTGTCCACAAGGTTGTCATCAGTAGGGAAGTTATCTTCTTAGAAGATAAACTAATCGGAGAAAATGATAGCATTATAAAGGAACGCGCAGAGACTACGACGATTCAGGTGAAAAGGAAGTTTATTGAACAAGATTCTTCTGAAGCAGCACCGGAGCACGAGGAAGGGCCAAGCGAATCTTCAGAGTCAGAACTTAGAAGGGGCACACGCAAAAGAGCCGCACCATCCTGGCATGAAGATTATGATATGGATAGCAACATTGCATACTGTCTTCTAACTGATGATGGAGAGCCATCAACACTTCAAGAAGCACTGAACAGTTCAGATACAGATCAGTTGTTGGCGGAAATGCAAGATGAAACGGAAGCTCTACAGAAAAATAAGACTTGGAAGCTGGTGCCAAACGGCAGAAAGGCAATCGGCAATAAATGGGTCTTTAAGATCAAGCAGAACAACGATGATCAAGTAGAGCGATTTCATGCACGATTGGTGGTTAAAGGCTACGCTCAGAAAGAAGGCATTGACTTCAATGAGATATTCTCACCGGTGTTTCGATTGACAACTGTTCGGGTACTTCTGGCGATGTGTGCTACATTCGACCTATGTCTAGAGCAACTAGATGTGAAGACAGCTTTTCTTCATGGAGATCTTGAAGAAGAGATTTATATGCTCCAACTGGATGGTTTTGAAGACAAAGAAAACCGAAACTTGGTTTGCAGGTTAAACAAATCTCTATACGATCTCAAACAGGCACCGAGGTGTTAGTATAAGAGATTTGATTCCTTCGTCATAAGCCTTGGATACAACAGATTGAATGCAGATCCTTGTTCATATTTCAAGAGGTTTGGTGAAAATGATTTTATCATATTACTGTTGTATGTTGACGACATGTTGGTAGCCGGCTCCAACAAAGATCGTGTTGAAGAACTCAAGGCACGGTTGGCTAGTGAATTTGAAATGAAGGACTAGGGATCGGAAAACAAGATTCTAGGGAAGCAAAATTTACCGAAACAGAAATAACAGGAAGATTTGGCTTTCGCAGAAGAGTTATCTGAGGAAGGTCTTGCGACGCTTCAATATGCAAGATTGTAAGCCAATTTCTACCCCGCTTCTTGTTAATTTCAAATTATCCTCAAGTTTGAGTCCTTGCAGTGAAGAAGGGAGGATCGAGATGTCTCGAGTACCATATGCATCAGCCATGAGAAGTCTTATGTTCGCGATGATTTGTATACGACCAGACATTGCACATGCAGTGGGAGTAATAAGTAGGTACATGGCGAATTCGGGCAAAGAGCATTGGAGCTCGGTGAAGAGGATCCTACAATATATCAGAGGAACCTCAGATGTTGCATTATATTACGGAGGAGCAGACTTTCATGTCAGAGGGTACGTTGACTCTGATTATGCAGGTGATCTTAACAACAGCAAATCTACCACATGATATGTGTTCACTCTTACTGGAGGAGCCGTAAGCTAGGTATCGAAACTTCAGTCCGTTGTCGTGACGTCAACAACTGAAGCAGAATATGTTGCAGCTATGCAGGCAAGTAAAGAGGCGGTATGGTTGAAAATGATTATGGAGGAACTCGGGCACGAACAGGAAAATATTACTCTGTTCTGTGACAGTCAGAGTGCCTTGCATCTTGCAAGGAATCCAGCTTTTCATTCCATGTCAAAGCACATACGGGTTCAGTATCACTTCGCTCGTAAGCAACATGAAAGGCAATAAAATCACTTCACATTGCCTTTGACTATTCAAACCATGTGCATTGATTTTATGACAGGGAATCGAATCTTGAATAATATGGTAATGTTTCGTGAGACATACATGAAAAAAAATAAACCTGATATGGGGCTCTCCCAATCAACGAGATTTATATATGTGGGGTTCAAGGAATTTGATTAATGGTAATCGAATTCTGTGAAATGTTAAGGACGTAAGGTGCTTTTTTTAACAAGGGGATATAAAAGGGGACGTTAATAGAAATAACACAAGGATCTACGTGGTTCGAATGCTGTTGGATTCTACGTCCACAGGGCGCTGGGAACTTCCTTTCACTATATCTTAATGCTTTACACGCTCGATTACTCCTCAATTCACTCTTCAAGTATAGAAAAATATGCAAGAAAATATCTAACCGACTCATTAGAAAAACTTGTATGAACTGTATGCTGAGAAAAAAGAGATGATCGTAAAATGTGGCTAAGTCCCTCTTTTATAGTAGCTCTCAGCTGCCTATATGGAGCTATGCTTCAGGTTTTTTGGAGAGCGCATTGCGTGAGGTACCAGGATTAGTGAAAGGTTGCTGATTGAATGACCCTGGTGATGGTCTTCAGCTTTCCGGGCAGGGATACCTACCTCTCACGGGTCGACACGTGTCTCTATAGCTTTCATTTCTTCCTTTTTGTTGTCCCTTTCGCCCAGATATCCCCAAAAGGTTTTCCTTGGTCCGGACATTACCTTTACCCAAGGGGTCCTTGCAGATCCCTTCGCCTATTATCTCATAGCCATTTTTTGGGCTCTCCATTTTCTTGGGCCTGGTGGGCTTTCTTGAATCTTTATTTTTTGGCCCATCCAATTTGGGTCCGTATCAACCAGTCCCCTACTCTAATTTGTTTTTTGGGAGAAAAGCGAATTAGAGTGAAGTATTGGGATGGGCCTTATTTCCCCATAGGGACCTATCGTTGTACTCTCCTGTGAGGACGTACCCTTTAGAACTTTCATCATTACCTTGGGAACCGCTATTTTTTCTTAAGGGTGGCTTCTGAAAATTCGTCCGTTTATTTCTGAAAGGCACTTCGTCATTTATCAGGTACATTTCCACTTTTCTTCTTCCCTTTTCAAATTCTGTGTCTCTATGGCTTCCGCGACTTCTGATTCGGCCAACCCTTCACTTCCTTCTGGCTCCTTCCTTCAAACGACCTCTTCTGCGACGGCGTCGGACCCAGCGATTTCTCAGCCTGTTCTCGTGTCAGAAGCTGGTGCTGAGCGCGCCATCGTGTTGCAGACTGGTAGTCGCCCTCGGACCCGTTCTGTCATCGCATCTGCCATGGCTTCTCTTTTACTCGACGGAGTTAGGGCTGGCGATTCGCCGGCCGGTTCGCAGGCTCTGGTCGTTCTTTCCGACCCGCTGCCTCTCCCTAACCCTAGATCTGTACCTTCTTCTTCTTCGCCGACGCCCGTTAGCGTTTTCCCGCTTCCACATGCTTGCCAACGAGCCTAGATGCCTTAATAGGGGGTTTTACTTCTGAGGGTTTCACGGTGAGGATGCCTCTGCCTGAGCAGAGGGCAGATCATCCACCCCCTTCTTGTCTGGCTTTTTGGGAGGCCCAAATTAAAGTCGGTCTGCGTTTCCCCGTTCCCCTTTTTTTTATCTGAAGTGTCTAGGACTTCAAGGTTCCCTTGACAAGCTTAAACCCTCTACTATTCGTCTTCTCATTGCATTTTTTGTGGCGGCAAGGGCCGCGGGTGGTGTTCCTTCACCGGATCTAGTACTTTCGCAGTTTTCGCTGAAGCATCATGGGGCTTTCTTCTATCTTTCCTCAAATTTCTTCCTTGCAAGGAGGAAAAACCCATTTCTACATGAAGAACCAGCAGATGGACAAGGACTGGCAAGGTCCTTATTTCTTCGTAGAGTCCCCAGATGGCACGTGGGACTTTCCCTCTGATAAGTGGGCAAAGGGGGCGCCTCCTCGTGATTCTGGAAAGTGCTCCAAAAGGAATCGGGAGGCTCTGTCCCTATTGAATGCTCACGCTAAGGAGCATGGCTCTTTAATCCCTTCTCATTAGTCAAGTTTCCTGGAGTTCTGTATCATTTTGGATTTTCGCCCTTTTTCGCCACTTTTTCTCCTCAGGGTACTCGAGAATGCCCTTATATTTTCTTATTTATGTGGGTTGGTATTTGCTGATTATGGGCTTTTTCTGGATACAGGGATGACAGGTTCTTGGCTTAATCTACTGGCTAATATAGGAGAGGGAAGTGCTTCACAACTTCCTGAGGCTGAGCGTCCACCGTAGTTCCTGAGCTCCCACCACTTCCAAGGGCCTTGGATACGCGTGCAGGAGTTCCCCTGGTCTCTTTCCAGGATCTTGGGGAGTCTGCCTCCCTCGAGATTGCCCCAGCCCCTAAGACCAATAGAAAGGCTGCCGCACTATCTAAGAAGGCAAAAAAGGCTAAGAGAAAGTTGTCCGCGTCAGAGGGCGAAGGTGATGAGGTTCTGGTGGAGACTCTGGGGAAGAGCCTTCCAAAGACGAGGTTCCTTTTCTGGGGGTTTACTGGCTAAAGAGGGAGAGATGGAAACGTTGGGACGTTTGATTTCCCCAGAAGATAGAGAAGTGATTTCTCAGAGGTCCCCCATGGAGAATGAGGCGGAGCTCGCCCATCATTTGTTCAAGGTATGCCACCTGTTTTTCTTGTGAAACGCTTTCCTCTTTTGGCTTGTTTTTGGAATTCCTTATTGCTGTGTCTAGATCATAGGCCTGGTGACGGCTCGACCTTCCGTGAGTTCATCAGTTCAGGAGTTGGAGGAACGCAATCGATCCCTTCGAGAACAGTTGGAGAAGGTTCAGGCCAGTTTGGCCGCTCAAGAAAAGGTGGCTGAAGAGGCTCAGACCGCGTTTACACTTGCGAAGGAAGGTTTGGAGAAAGAGAAAGCTGAGGTAGCTAGGCAGTGTGAGGAGCTGCATAATTCTTTGGAAAAAGAGAGAGTGGATCATTCGGCAGTCCTGAAGCAGCGAGAGAAGGAGCTTCAAAGCTCCTTCGCCAAGGAAAGAGCAAAATGGGATGGGGACTTTGTCCGCATGACGGAGGTCCATACAGCAGCCGAGTTAGAGATTATGAAAGCTAAAGGTGCCCAAATCTGCCAGCATCTTCTGTCCACAGCAGCTGGTCAAGAATTTCTGGGGGACCTGGCAGAAGATTGGCGTTTGGCTTATCTAAGAGACCCCATTTGCCTTAGGGACTTCCTTCCTTTTATGCAGCACTATTTTCTTGGAGGCCACCGCGCTGGATCTGCTGGAATTGGAGCAGCCGCTGCCCTTCGGGATCTCCCAGTTCCTTCGTCTTTCAAGGGAGATCCCTTGGCTGAGGAGAATCCGTTGTTTTGGCGGCCTGCTGCTGAGAAACACATGGAAGTTCTTGCTCGTGCTGAAATTACTGACCTCCCCGGCGTGACTTTTGTTTCTCCTAAAGATCCTGCCGTTTGACGTTTATTTGCGATGTAATGGACCTTTTTCTGTTTTTGCGGATGTTTTTAGGATTTGGTTTTTCCTTCAGGGGGCTTAACTCCCCTATTCCTGTATGTTTTTGTTGAGGTCCCCTTTTTCCCTTTGTGATATAGGACTTTCCTTTATGCACCTTATTGTTTTTGTGCATTTGTCATATTTTCACTATGCTTCATCCTTAGTTTATTTAATTCGCAAGCTAAGTACGAATTACACACGCCTTTAGTTATAAGGGCCGTCGTCCTTATCCTAAGGTGTCATGGGGCGCTAGGCTCTTTTTTGTCCTTAGCGAATTCAGTAATGTAGGCCGGAAGGTCCTAAAAATATGCATTGTGAGGTTCCCCTCATTGTTTTACCCTGGTTATAGCGCCAGCTCCGCTTTAGATACCTATTCACGTCGCAGGCCTTACCGAGGGCCTATGATGTCCCGTACACCGCAGCCCGTCAGCGACGGCATCTTGTACGCCCTCGTGGGCATCTTTCACGTCGCAGATTTATTATCTTTGATGTCAGGTACACAGCCGACCCGTCGGTTTTTGGCATCATTACACGTCGCAGACTATCAGTCTTTGATGTCTTTGTACACTGCGGGTCCGTCGACCTTTGGCATCGATTATTTTTATAAGTGCACTATTTGTCATAATCAAACGTTTATATTCCGCTGAGGAGGTACGCCTCGTTAAAACCTTGTCTGGGCAAAACCTCCCTTTGAGGCAAAAAATCCCAGACGAAGGAAAAAGAGTACGTCCCCTACCCTTTTACATAATGATATTACGCGTAAAATTTCTTCAAATTAGAAATGTTCCAAGGACGGGGTAGGGACCTTCCTTTTACATCTTCCAATTCATAAGCTCCTCCTCCCAATACTTTTGTCACGCGATATGGCCCTTCCCAGGGTGACTCCATTTTCTTCAAGGGGCGCAGAACGTCTGCCCTTCGTAGTACAAAGTCCCCCTGTTGGAATCCCCTGGGCCGAATCCTTCGATCATACATCGCCTTTATCCGAATCTTGTATCCTTCCATTCTTACTTGGGCCTCCTCCCGTATCTCATCAACCAGATCTAGGTCCTCCCTCCTCAGTTGCGAATTTTCCTATTCATCGTATGCCAACATTCGGTGTGTTTCTATGCCGATTTCTATGGGTATGACGGCGGTCGACCCGTACACCAACTCAAATGGAGTTTCCCCAGTCGTTTTGCGGGGGCTAGTTCGATAAGCCCAAAGGACAGCATCTAGCGCTTCTACCCATTTGTTTCCATCTTGCTCGAGTCGGGCCTTGACCCCCTGAGAATGGTTCGATTCGAAACTTCGGCCTACCCATTCGCCTGTGGATGTCCAACAGCCACGAACCTCTGGATTATCTTTATGCCTTCACAAAATCTTCGCGTTTTAGTTCCACGGAACTGGGTTCCATTGTCCGAGATGAGGACCCTGGGAGCTCCATAGGGACAGCAAATATTTTTCCACAGGAACTCGATAACCCTTTCTTCATCTATTCGTGCTATTGTCTTGGCTTCAATCCATTTGCTAAAGTAGTGCACGGCGACAATAATAAACTTTTTTTGCGCTTTCTCTCGAGGAAATGGGCCGACGATGTCGATTCCCCATTTGTCGAAAGGGCATGGGGAGTGCATGGTCCCCAAGGCCTCGGCAGGGACGTGGATTCTGGGGCCGAACTTCTGGAAATTACTACACTTTTTGACTAGGTCCTTGGCATCCCTGATTACACTGGGCCAGAAGTACCCAGCCCTTACTGCCCTTCTCGTCAACGACTTGTACCCAGCGTGGTCCCCGGCGCATCCTTCGTGAATTTCTTCAAGTATCTTTTTTCCTTCCTCCTTAGAAAGGCATTGGGCATATGCGCGTACAAAATATTTTTTGAACAGGCGCCCATTGATCAAGCAGAATTTTCGCCGGTATCCTTTCATGTCCTTCAGTTCTGCATTTTTTAGGATGGTTGGGGGCTCTCCAATCGTTCCTCTCTTCTATGTCCGCCACGAACTTCCCCGTTTCCTCTTTATCCGCAACGAGATATGTAACGCCTTCTTCCTTAGGGGCCGATCCTGAACTTGCCATCTTCGCTAAATCGGCCTTATGGTTTTCTTCTCCAGGGACCTGCACAACTTCACAACACTTGAAAGTCTTTGTTAGTTCCTCTACCCTTTTACCATACTCAACCATTTTTTCGTCTCTTGCTTCGTAGTTCCCCTTTACTTGCTGCACTACTAACTGCGAGTCAGAGAACAGGGTGATGTCTCGTGCTCCCATCTCCTTCGCGATTCGTAGGCCATGGATGAGGACTTCGTATTCTGACTCATTGTTCGAGGCCTGAAATTGGAATGTGAAAGCAAAACGGAGCTAATCTCCTTCCGGGTTGATGATGAGACCCCAGCTCCCAATCTTTGAGAAGTGGCGGATCCATCTACATATACTTTCCACTGGCATTTTGGTGGTCCTTTGGAGGTCTCAAGCACGAAATCTGAGAGGGCCTGAGCTTTTATGGCTGCCCTTCGCTCAAATTTGACGTCGTACTCCCCTAGTTCAATGGCCCAGTTCAGCATTCTCCCTGATAGGTCCGGCCTGCTTAGTGTCTACTTCAGTGGGAAATTAGTCCGCACATTCACCTTGTGTGACAAAAATATGGCCGAAGTCTGCCGGCAGACACCATTACAGCCAGTGCGGCCTTTTCGATCTCCGAGTACCTAGTTTCCGCGTCTAGCAGCACCTTGCTTACGAAGTAGATGGGCCTCTGGGAGGTCCCCTCCTCCTCCTTTAACAAAACGGAGCTGACCGCATGGTCCCTTACGGAGAAATTACACCAAGACGTCACCCATCAAGGGCTTGGTCAGAAGGGGTGTGTCGTGGAGATACTTCTTTAGCTCTTCGAAGGCTTGCTGACATTCCTCGATCCATTCAAATTGCTTGTTTTTTCGTAGCACCCTGAAGAAGGGTAAGCTCCTTCTTGCCGAGTGGGAGATGAACCGACTGAGGGCCGCCAGTCATCCTGTGAGCCTCTGGATTTCCTTGATGCCCTGGGGAGGCTGCATCTCCAGAATGGCTTTTACCTTCGTGGGGTTAACTTCGGTACCTCGTTGTGTCACCATATAACCAAGGAACTTTCCCGATTTTACTCTGAATGCGCATTTTTCGGGATTGAGCTTCATCCCGCTTCCTCTGATTGCCCTGAATGCCTCCTCTAGGTCCTTCGTATGGTTTGCGAGATGCACGGACTTTACAAGCATATCATCCACATAAACTTCCATGTTCCTTCCCAGTTGCTGCTTGAAGACCTTGTCCACCATCCGTTGGTACGTGGCCCCGACGTTTTTGAGTCCGAAAGGGCATCCGAATATATCCCATATGTTCCCTCTGGTGTCACAAAACAAACCTTGTCAAAATCTTCTGGATCAAGACTTACCTAATGGTAGCCCTGGTAGGCATCCATCATACTGAGGACCTCACATCCAGAAGTGGAGTCCACGAGTTGGTCTATCCTTGGCAACCGGTGTGGCGACCCTACTTCTTAATTAGGATAATTGGCGGATTTCCGCAACGAAAGTCGCGGAGGACCCGATTTAAAAAAACTTTTAAAGAAAATAATATACATATATAATCTAAAGTCGGGTTTACAAAATGCGTCACTCTAATACATCGGGCTGGAGCCCCAAAAATCTAAACCCGACTATCCTACGCCTCTCCACAGGTCGCGTCTCACGTACTGCGCCGCCCTCAAAAGCCCGTGGAGTCACCGCCGCCAGCCAGCCTACCTCTTACCCTGACACTCACCGGTGTCGCGTTCGGTATTACCTACAAAAATAAAACCCTGAGCAAAATTGCCCAGTAGGTGGTAGTAAAAATATGCAATGCGTGCGTGCTCTCAACCCAATCCCAAAACCTCACAATATAATACAATGCACGCTCGAACCTATATCATGTCTCATCACATAACAGGGCCCTCGGCTAGACTCAGCACCCACGCGTGCAATGGCAAGGTACGCCATAACCATGCGGTAGCCCACGCCGGCCGCGCCGGGTCGCTCCTTGAGCCAAATAATATCCGGTGGTGTACACCTCGGGTGGCTCAATCCCGAGTAGATGGGTGTCGCAAACCCCCTCTCCCACCAGGTGCTACACGAGTCTAACCCTGACGACCATATAACAGGCACTCTACCCCACTCGTCCGACACCGTAAGGCGTCACCGTACAAATATGGTATCATCATTTCTCCCGTGCATGTCGTGAAATGCACACATAATCAGTCAATATGAAATCACATTCACTGAAATCACATAATCGTATAGTTATAAAACTAGGCCGAATGTTTTAAAACCCAAAAATAATATTTATAATTTAAAATATGGGTTGACCCGAAAATATAAGTTATAGTATGAAAATATTTATTTTAAAATTGATTTGGGCTGATAATAATTTTATTTAAATGTATTGGGCTTGAAATAGGGCGAAAGCCCAAAAGTCGAACTGTTTAGTCATCTCACACCAAAATCGGTCAAAGCCCAACTCAAATCGCCCGAAACCCACTTGGTCAACCCGCGAAATAAATATTATTTCGGCTCCCTAACCCATTGTTAGTTGGGGTCTATAATTCTTTTGGCCTATTTTATTTCTTGGACTCCCTAACCTTCTCGGCCCATATTATTTTATTTCTCTCGGATCCAAATAAATATTATTTCGGCTCGCTCCCGAAAATTCGGTTTCGCTCGAAAGTCATCTTCATCAATTTCGAATATTACAATCCCGTATTAATTTTACAGGTATTACAATGGGTAGTGGTCTTTAGGGCATGCCTTGTTGAGGTCCCTGAAGTCAATACACATCCTCCATTGCCCATTTCCTTTCTTCACTAAGATAACGTTGGCAAACCAAGTGGGGAACTGGACCTCCTGGATATGGCCAGCCTGAAACAACTTGTCCACCTCCTCTTTTAAAGTTTTTGTTATGTCCGCTCCACATAGCCGAAGCTTCTGTTTAATGGGTCGGGCTCTTGGTAGGACGTTCAGGTGGTGCTTGGCGAGATCGGGGTGGATCCCGATCATGTCTTTTGGAGAGAATGCGAACAAGTCTGCATTCTTTTGTAAGCATCCCACCAGTTCTTTTATGGCCCGCGCTCCCAAGTGTGTCCCTATTTTGGTAGTCCTTCCCGGCTGGTCTGGGCATAATTCTATACTAATCAGCTCCTCATCCGGCTCTGGTTGCAGGCTTGCAGGTCCCCTCCTTCGGTCTTGATCCTTTTGTCCCAGCCACTCCGTTCTCTGCTGACCTCCTTCTCTTTGGATACCGTTTTGACTTCGTTGGCGTAGCATCGTCGAGAACTTTGTTGATCCCCCAGTATCTCCCCGACGTGTTCCCCTACGGGGAACTTGATTTTTAAGTGATAGGTAGAGGGAATGGACATGAACTCATTGATAGCGGGTCGTCCTAAAATGACATTATATGAGAGGTGATGTCAACCACGAGAAAATTGATCATTTTTACAACCCGAACCAGCTCTCTCCCCATTCCGACAGGCAATGTTATTTCCTCCATGGGTTGTATCCCAGGTCCTCCGAATCCGTAAAAGGGGGTGGAGACCGGCCGGAGCCCCGTCCCCAGATTCATTTTTCTGAAGCAGTCCAGGAATATGATGTCTGCCGAGCTCCCCCGTCTATGAAGACCCGAGATACGTCATATCCAGCGATGTCTGTCATGATGACTAAGGCGTCGTTATGTGGCCTAGCGATATGTGCTTCATCCTCCGGCCCAAAATGTACGTTCGCGACGGCCTCCGTGTGTCCTACTAATCCCCAGGGTTGAGGTCACCCTGTCGCCCTTGCATAGGATTTCCTCGCTCGATTGGAATCTCCTCCACAGGACCTCCAACTATAATCAGGATGGGGGACCTGGGTGGAGTCGAAGCGCCCTTGTTAGGTGGTGTAGGCAACGACCTTCCCTTGTTTGGCGCATATCCCCCCTCCTCCTTTTCATTTTTCCGAGGATTAGGCTCGGGTCCTTGACGGACAAACTCCTTCAGATGCCCCGCTTGTATGAGTCTTTCTATCTCATCCTTCAAATGATAACAATTGTTAGTGTGATGTCCGTACTCATTATGAAAACGACAATATAAATTAGAATATGGTCTAGAGGCCCTGAGGATCCTGCGAGGGGCTTTCTCAAGGCAGGATGTCGTCCTGCTATGGCTAGGACCTCCTCCGGGTTGGCGCGCAGCGGAGTGAACCTTCGTAGGGCTCTGGGAGGAGATCCCCAGGGTTCTTTGTGGGGTAATCGTAATGGCGGTTTCCCTTGTCCTTGGTTCCTCACGGCCCCTTCCTTCTTTTGGGTAACTATTTGCTTTTCTTCTTATGCTTTGGCCATTTTGCTTTCCTCCAAGTTAATGTATTTATCTGCCCTTAACAGCAAGTCCTCGAAAGTCGGCAGGGGTCTCTTGGAGAGGGAGGCGAAGAAGTCTCCGTCTCGGAGCCCATTTATCAGGGCGCTTACTTTGACAAATGGGGTGGTCGTTGGTACTTCCAAGGCGGCGATGTTGAATCGGCTTATATATGTTCGGATACTTTGGTTCTCCCCTTGCCGTACTTGAAAAAGTGACATGTCGGATTTAGGCTGCTTTCTAGCACTAGCGAACTGAGTGATAAATATCAGCTGGAACTCTTCGAAAGACTTAATGGATCCCGGCTAGTTGGCTGAACCATTGTTGAGCCGCCCTTACTTAGGTGGTTAAGAATACCCTACAGTTGACACCATCTGAGAACTCGTGCAGCAGGATGGTGTTTTGAAAGCGTAGGACGTGCTCCACCGGATCCGTCGTTCCATCGTACTCGTAAGGTAACTGTTTAAAATTAGACGAGACCTCCCCCACTAGTAGTTCCTTTGCGAAGGGCATTTCCGCTACCAGCCCTTCTCCTATCCTCGGCGGCATGGTCCGGCTCCTAACCCCGTCTACCACTTGTTTGAGGTCCACGAGTTGATCTCGCAACTCCTTCTCTTTTTTGGTCCAAGTTTCCTTTTTTTCTTCCGGGCGTAGTATAACCTTTTTCTTCCTTTTGGAGCTCCCTCCTTGACATGGTTTGGGACTTCGCTGACAGATACAGTGGATTCGTGTGGGGGTCCTAGCGTTCCTGTCTGACTGACCTGCTTTATCTCGTTCATCTTTCTTCCCTTGAGCTTGTTCCCCAGGTCCCACGCGTTGCTCGGGGCGCTTGGTGACTTCGGGAGATCTGACTCCCCTTTTTGACTCATTTTCCAACTCCCACAGCCGCCTAGGCATTTTGCTAGGCTCCAAGGGTGTTATCTGGGGTCGTGCCTCTGTCTCATTCTCCCCCGTCACCTCCGTGAATCGACCATCTACTTGCTCCGATTCGGCGTGTGACTTGGCCTTCTTTCGCTGCCTCCATTTCTTCCTTCTCTCGTCCAGAGTACTGTTATGGTGTTACGCATCAGCAGGTCTAACTATGCAGCGGTCAGGGTGATCGGTGTCTCCGGCGCCAGTACGACAGGAGTAGTCGCTGGGGTGGTGGCTTGCTCCAATGGGTCATCCCCAGCAACTTCCTCGAATTGCGGATCCAGGTTCTTGGGTATGGTCGAATCTTCCTCCATCAGCGCCTCTATGTACTTTGTTTCGTCCCTGTGACAAAAAACACACCAGAAATTTTCAGCACCACTTCGCACCTTATCTTAAAAAATCACTCACGCCTTTAACTCCGATTTCCCACAGACGGCGTCATTTGATATGGGGCTCTCCCAATCAAAGAGATTTATATATGTGGGGTTCAAGGAATTTGATTAATGGTAGATCGAATTCTGTGAAATGTTCAAGAACGTAAGGTGCTGTTTTTAAGAAGGAGATATAAAAGGGACGTTAATAGAAATAACACAAGGATCTACGTGGTTCGAATGCTGTTGGATTCTACGTCCATGGGGCGCTGGGAACTTCCTTTCACTATCTTAATGCTTTGCACGCTCGATTACCCCTCACTTTCACTCTTCAAGTATAGAAAAATATGCAAGAAAATGTCTAACCGACTCATTAGAAAAACTCGTATGAACTGTATGCTGAGAAAAAAGAGATTATCGTAAATGTGGCTAAGTCCCTCTTTTATAGTAGCTCCCAGCTGCCTATATGGAGCTATGCTTCAGGTTTTTTGGAGAGCGCATTGCGTGAGGTACTAAGATTAGTGAAAGGTTGCTGATTGAATGACCCTGGTGATGGTCTTCAGCTTTTCGGGCAGGGATACCTACCTCTCACGGGCGTGTCTCTGTAGCTTTCATTTCTTCCTTTTTGCTGTCCCTTTCGCCCAGATATCCCCAAAAGGTTTTCCTTGGTCCGGACATTACCTTTGCCCAAGGGGTCCTTGCAGATCCCTTCGCCTATTATCTCATTGCCGTTTTATGGGCTCTCCATTTTCTTGGACCCGGTGGGCTTTCTTTAATCTTTATTTCTTTGCCCATCCAATTTGGGTCCGTATCAGAACCTAAATCAATTTAAATTCAATGTCTAGTATTCATGAGTGTGGTAGTTTGAATAGAAATGACCGAAATATTCCACGGATCCACGTCTATAGTACTCAAGTTAAATTAAAAATTGACTTACGAAAGAATGGTAGGTGCATCAACCCATTAGAGCTTCCTCCTCACTTACCTTATTCAAATATTTCCCTTAAAACACACAAAATGTAGTTACGTCTTCAAATTTCTCTCCATACGTCACCGTATTTATTTTTTTGTTTATTTATGTAATGCCACATAAATTTATTTTATAAAAACAGAAATATAATTGCGTGCCTCTCTGTCTTCTCCATATTCCTAAGTCCTACCTAACCTCTTCTCCCAATATGTATTTATGACCTTCGATCGGGCACACCTTCGATTGACAACATAGTGTTAGGTTTCCAGACAAAAACTAAATTTGTGAGAAAAAAATTAAAAATGTTGTCAGTAGCTTCCGTCGAAACTCAAAGCTCAGAGCTACCTCAAGCTCACGAAAATGCCGCCGGCGCCGGCGGCGACAACGATCACGTCTTCGTCTCCAAGCTGCCCGAAATACCCATCCCCAACCACCTCCCACTCCATACCTACTGCTTCGGTAACCTCACGCGCCACCCTGACCGACCCTGTCTGATCGTCGGCAGCACCGGAAAAACGTACACCTTCGCCGAGACCCACCTGATCTGCCGCCGCGTCGCCGCCGGGCTCTACAACAACCTCGGAATCCGGCGAAACGACGTCGTGATGGTGCTGCTTCAGAACTGCGCTGAGTTCGTCTTCACCTTCATGGGAGCCTCGATGATCGGCGCCGTCACCACGGCGGCGAACCCCTTCTGCACCGCCAAGGAGATATTCAAGCAGTTTGACGCTGCGGGGGCGAAGGTCGTCGTCACTCAGTCTCAGTACGTCGATAAGCTGAGTGAATTCCCAGATTCCGTCGCCCTCGGCCTCGATTTTAAAGTCGTCACCGTCGACGACGATTTCCCCGTCCCCGAAGGTTGCCTCCCTTTCTCGGTCCTCGCCGGCGGAGCCGCCGATGGTGAAGATAGCAGGTTTCCGCCCATCGACGACTTCGATTCGAACGACGCCGTCGCGCTGCCGTTCTCCTCCGGCACGACGGGTCTGCCCAAGGGAGTGATTTTGACCCACAAGAGCCTAATCACCGGCGTCGCCCAGCAAGTCGACGGCGAGAATCCAAACCTATACCTAAAGCCAAACGACGTCGTCCTCTGCGTTCTACCACTCTTTCACATATACTCGTTGAACTCCGTTTTGCTGTGTTCGCTACGCGCCGGCTGTACGGTGCTTTTGATGCACAGATTTGAGATCGGCTCTTTGTTAGAGCTTATACAGAAGCACAAGGTCTCCGTCGCCGCCGTCGTGCCGCCGCTGGTCTTGGCGCTGGCGAAGAATCCTATGGTGGATAAGTACGATCTGAGCTCTATTCGATTGGTTCTTTCTGGGGCGGCGCCGCTGGGAAAGGAATTAGAGACGGCGTTGCTCAGCCGCTTGCCTCAGGCGGTGTTCGGACAGGTATGACCGCCGGCGATGAAAAAATTTATTACTGCGGCGACTGAATTCGATTTTTACTTATTTATTTATTAAATCCCTTTTTTTAATTCTGTTAGTAGGGAACTAATTTTTCATGCCATTTATGTGAACTCCTAGATTATTTTATAGGGTAAATTACGGTAGTACCCTCGAGTTGGGGGCTTATTTATCACATGACCTCTTTGACCTGCCTAATAATAGAACATGGGTTATTCTCATTCTAAATTGCACTGTTTTTCCTATAAAATTTTATGTGCAACTTATTTTGTCGAAAATTCATAATTTTTCCTTTCTTGTTTTAACATCAACTGTTCTGAAATTTCGCAATAGAAGGAAGAGATCTAACACTAGTTGGATAAGTTACTTCCTTAGCTTATCATATCCCAAGCTAGAATCTAATGGTTGGATTTATTTAGATTCAGTCTATAGTAAGTCTTTGCAGATTTGGGACGATATACACATGCAAGGGGATAAATTTCCTATGAAATTTTATAAAAGCCGACAAATAATGTTTCATCGAACTGAAAGTAACTCGATGTAAGGAAGGGCTAGAATAAAAAAAAAATGAAGAAAAAGAAAAGAAAGGACATCTACATATTAGTACGCATGCATTTATAGTAGACACGTGCAGAGGAGTTAGGTAGAAGGACAAACCCCACCGCATTTATGTGGTTGGAAATTACAACTCAACTCAACTACCCTTCCCTTACTCTTTGGTGGGATCATAAAAAATACAAAACAAAATAACACAAAAATGCAAGATACTAGGAATATTCTTTCTTACTTGTGCATGCTACATTGGACATTCCTAAGATTATTACAATTGTTTTTTTTTAAATTAAACACTAACTAACTAGCTAGCTTCTTCTTTTGTGTTTTGGGCCGATTCTTAGGGTTACGGCATGACCGAAGCTGGGCCGGTGCTTTCGATGTCCCCGTCGTTCGCTAAGACCCCATTGCCTACAAAGTCGGGATCGTGTGGCAATGTGGTCCGTAACGCCGAGCTCAAAGTCGTCGACCCAGAGACCGGGCGCTCTCTGCCTCGGAACAAGCCCGGCGAAATTTGCATCCGCGGCCCTCAGATCATGAAAGGTACAATATTCTATTGATATATCGAGTTGTTGTGGGACTATAAAACATTAGAATGTGACGTACTCCCTCAAGCTTAAGGATGCTTTTGGTATGCGGAATCCAATGTAGAAAAAGAAAAGGAAAATGTGATGATACGCAGCAGACCATTGTACATTAAGCTTTGTGTGTCGTACCATAAAGCATTTTCTTTTCTTTTCCACATCGAATTCGGCATACCGAACAAGTGATCATTTATTGTGGTATCAGAGATCATGGACACGAAACCTCGTGATCACTCGTTAATTCAAAATTACGCGTCTGACGTTCGATTAGAATGAAATCGCTATTAAGACTGAATCTTTTAGGTGAAGGCGCTCGTTAAACATGGTCGGAGCTTAGGCCCTAAATGTCGCGATTATGAATCCACATTAATTCTGAATTACACGTTTGAGGCTGGCTAGATGAGAAAGAAAGAAATCAGCATAAATGCCAAGGGAGTGCTTGAAATATGCAAATTAAAATACGTTGTATACTCCCCTTCAAGCTTAAGCTTGTAGGTGAAATGATCATTTAACATCGATTCAAAATTTGAAAAATCAATATACATCAATATAGTTATTTCTCGAAACTCGTTCATTTTCAATTGAGTTTGATCTCTATGTCGACAGGATACTTGAACGATGCCGAGGCAACTGCAAGAACTGTAGACGTGGACGGTTGGTTGCATACGGGCGACATTGGTTACGTTGATGACGACGACGACGTCTTCATTGTCGATCGCGTCAAAGAACTTATCAAATTTAAGGGCTTTCAGGTATATCATTATTATTATCATCATTATTCTTAATCTCCCCAAGTATACATATATATAATTGTAACAAGTTAATTCCATTCGAAAAGGTACCACCGGCCGAATTAGAGGCTCTCCTTATCGGCCATCCCGAGATCGCCGACGCTGCAGTTGTACCGTAAGTCCATTACAGCAGAACCTTCGCTTTATTTCATTTTTTTTAAAAAATCATGAATAATTAATATATATATATATATATTATCTGAATATTATTTTCTATATTTTGGAATATAACAGACAAAAGGACGAGGCAGCAGGCGAAGTGCCAGTGGCGTTCGTGGTGACGTCCAACGGATTCGAGCTCACTGAAGAAGCTATCAAAGATTTCATTTCTAAACAGGTGATTAAATTTTTCGAAAATAATGACAAATATTGAGCTGTATTTATCATTAAGTGGATTAATGAGGCCGAATTATTTGACGTGACAAGAAGCCCAGCATTTTATAACCTCAACAATATGATTAAAATTTAAGAAAAAAAGCTGCATTGGGTTTGTTATAATAAGTAATACATTATTTGAAATTCAGGTTGTGTTTTACAAGAGACTTCACAAAGTGTACTTTGTACATTCCATTCCCAAATCCCCAGCTGGAAAAATTCTGAGGAAAGAACTGAGAGCTAAGCTTGCTGCTTCGTCGTCTTCGTGAACGCGCGACTTTCGTCGCAGATCTTTATTTCATAATTTAGGTTTTTATCTTTCTTTTTATTAACGTTGTCGTCGATAATTGTTTATTCTGTTTTATTTCGGTCGCGTGGCTCTGGAATTGTTATAATGAATACGTCCTATTTATTATATCAAGGGAGAACACGTTCGAGTTAACTCTTCTCCCAATTTCTTGTGTCAATTTTGATGTCTAATTTATAATTTAGTCGTTTAATTTTAATTGATTAAAATTAAATACTTATAAATTATTATTTTAATTTACATATTTCAAAATATTCATTTTAGAATTTAATAATAATATCATATATTAAATATAACCTATAAATAAAATTATATACTTATAATAATAGGACACACCCATCTGAGTGTGCTTAATACACTAGTCTTAATAATTTGTGTCATGGCTCATAAATAACGAGAAATTACGATAACTCGAAGGAGATAGCCTCGGATATTAAATATGAAATAGTAGATTTTTTCGTGCTTATTGCACACACTTCGTCGCATTAATGGTTGTGATACATTTGTTGGGCGGTCCAAGCAGATGTGGACTTTCGGCACAAATAAAACGATGAAGTTATTAAATTGAGATAGGTGCCAATATTGATTTTATGCACGGCAACGACCTTTCATTTATGGGATTTTGCTAAATTGATTTCGACATATAATTCACGTGGTCTGTTAGGACATGAAATGAAAGTGGCAGTCATGGAAGGGCAAATTTTGTGTCAGGTCCTCCTATATTTTAAAATTAGGAATCAGGCCCTGTCAGGATTTTCTTTAGTTTTAAGGACCTATTTTTTGAAAAATTAAGTAAAAAGGACCCAAAACTGTGTTTTGACGAAATTACCCTCAATAAAGTGGTTTCTGAATTGGTATTTGACGTCAGTTTTATATTACACAATTATGCTGATTTGTTACCGTACAAACCATACGTGTTACTATTAACGTCATAAAATGTTACTTATCGATAGTAGAATGTTTTTAACAGACATATATATTACATCGAACTATCGAACCCCATTTTTCACATTGATCAAGCACAGTCGATTGTTAACACCTTGTTTTGTTTTTCATAAATATTGATGTGGTATTTTGTGTAGCAGATCTGTTTCGGTAATTTTTGGCATCGAACTGTTTTCTACTACATAAAATCGAAGCGTTACTTAGATTATCTAAAGTGGTACTAAAAGTACAGTATCAGTTACTAAATAAACAATAAAAGTTACTCTGTTTTCCATCATATTGTATTACACCCTAAAACCGTAAACCCTAAACCTAAACCTGGCGCGACGACCATTAATGTTCTCCTATAAAAGATCGAATCATTAGCGTTTCGATCTTATTACACATTTCGAGATTGAAAATTGGTATGCTCCCTATAATGATGAATTTTCAGTCTAGGAAAACAGGAGAATGGTCGGGTGGAGGGTTCAAGAAGGGTTCAAGGAGGGAGTATCAAAAGTTACTCTGTTTTCCATCATGTGGTATTAAATCCCAAACCCTAAACCCTAAGCCCTGTATGACAGCGCTAAAAAAATACTTCCTTTCATTTGGATAACAAACAGTCTTGTATTGAGTAACATACGTATTTAATAACAAATGATGTCGCAGATGTAACACATCATTAAAAAAGAATACCGAACTCTAAACCCTATGTGACAACTACAACAGTTTTGCACTGAAAAAACACTTCCTTTCATTTGGATAACAAACAGTCTTGTATTGAGTACCACGTGGTGTCTATTTAGTAACAAATGATGTAACAGAAGTAACACATCATTCAAAAATAATACCGCTTCCTGCAATAACACATTAACAAATGATGTTGCAAGAAGCGGTATTATTTGAATGATGTGCTACTTCTACAACATCAATTGTTACTAAATAGACACCATATGGTACTCAATACAAGAGTGTTGTTATTCAAATGAAAGGAAGTGTTCTTTTTCAGCGCAGAACTATTGTAATTGTTTGGAAACTTGTTATCGGATTATTTAGGTATCAGACGTAAATTTGGCATATGTCAGGGTTAAATATGTCTTTTCGCGTCATTGTAGAACCTGACCTCTGAATTTTTCGAAAAGTGGGTCTTTAATCATAAAACAAAATCTGATGTGCCGTGAACTCAAACCCAAACTACTTAATAGGACGTGAAAAATTAACCCTATTTGGAATGATGTCGTCTCCATTAGTCACTGATGCCAATTTTATTTTAAAAAAAGACTTCATTTCATTTTTTTTAAAAATAGGACTTCTTTATTAAGGGTCTATCATTTAGAGGTGGAATCGGGTCGGGTTTCGGGTTTTCCGGGTCGGGTATTGACAAGTATTGATTTCAAACCCGACTCCGGCCCGATCTAATTTCGGGTACCCGATATTGTCGGGTACCCGATACCCGTCGGTTCCCGCGGGTCGGGTCGGGTTTCCTGCTATTTTTTATTTTATTTTTTTTATAAATTTAGCTATGAGATAGAGTAGCCATTTTTTGGGCCTTCCAGACTTTTCCACGCTTCGCTGAGCTTTCTCTCTCTTCCGATTCCGAGCCATTTTTTGGGCCTTCCAGACTTTTTCCTGCAAGACGTGGCGGTGTAATAAGGCGTGGATGGCGTCGTTGAACGCCTTTTCGTTGTCTATATAAGGAAATTCCAAGGACAAACCTTTGGGATCATAGTGGAGTAGCGGTGGAGGACGGGGATGAGACCCAATTCCATTTTCCGGACGGAATCTTCCAAGGAGGTGGAGAAATCGGCGTGGGTCATGAAGGAGAGGGTCGTTCGGCGGTGGAGCTCCCAAAGCTCGCAGTCGGCGTTGAAGATTCCGTAGCCCAATACGTCGAAGATTTTGTTGAATTCTTTGCCTTTGGGGCAATTTGGGAAGTTTCTGTTGAATATGTGGTGGATGTTGGAAGTTTGTGCTTTCACGTCAGTTCTATAACTTGGAAGTTCTTATTATTCTTTTTTGTTTAATAAATATTTTTTTTAATTTGGGCCGACTCGGGTACCCGATCGGGTATTTCGGGTAGCTCAAAGCTACCCGATACCCGACCCGATAATAGCAATCGGTATCGGGTTTAAACGAAAAGTACTAAATGGGTCAATCGAGTATTTCGCTGTCGTTGAACGCCTTTTCGACCAGGCATAAATATAAATATATTTTTAACCTCACGCATAAACTATGCGGAAAGTACTCGTTTAGACAAATTGGGTTATTATACCCAATTGGGTAGGGAAACAGCCACCAATATAACAAGGATTAATTTCGTTTTTCACTTGAATGGCCAAATTATATCGGAGCTTTTCGGTTCATTTGTTGCGTTGGTAGTCACTAAATGGGTCAAGAAAATCGAGATCATCTAAATGGGCCAAGAAAAACGAGATATTCTAAATGGGCTTAAGAGAAGCATTGCTTAAATGGGCCTCATGTCAAAATTCACAATGATTATTACAAAGTTATCCAAGATAAGTGTAGTTCTGCTCTCGGAAAAACGAATAATTGAAAATCAAAACAATTAAAATCCAAAAAAGCATAGGACTGAGCTGAGAGAGATGAATATGCAGAAGAGAGAGCAACCCAAGATTGGCGGCACCACCACTGCCTCCGGCAAGCGTGGCCGTCCCATCGGCGGAGGAAACGCTGCATCAGTCGGATCCACTACTGCGACGACCGGAGACTCCGCCGCCGCACCTTCAACGCTTCTCGGTCCTTCTCTCCAAGTCCACTCCGCATTTGCAGGTGAATTTGTTATTATTAGATACCCCGAAGATAGTATGGGATTTTATATCTCAAATCGAATTACGCGGCGTTGTTAATTGTATGTATGCTTAATAATTTTGTATTTTGTTGAGGTGGTTAAGATTTTGAACCTCGAGCTTAGCAAGTCCGTGTTAGAAATTAGAAGGGGCCTTAGGGTTTTTCATTCATGAATGCAATTGATGTCGAGACCGTGTTGTGTGAGTACTTGTGAACTTGATGATGAATTTGCGATTTGTTTGAGCGATTATTTTAAACAATTTAGTTCCCAATCCTCTTTGGACAATCAATTCACCAGAACAGAACAACAAGAGGATAGTTCTGGCTCTTCAAAGCGGCCTAAAGAGCGAGTTAACCTGGGCATTGAATGCTCTCACCTTGCTCTCTTTCAAAGAGAAAGATGATGTTCGAAAGGATGCGACCCCTCTCGCCAAGATCCCAGGGTTACTTGATGCACTTCTTCAAGTTGTATGCCCCATCTCTCACTCGTTATATTTTCTTACTTTTCTTTCTATTTCATTAAAATATTTTGCGAGGATGGGGTGTATTTCCTAAATGGGGTGTTAACTGTTATTCATTGGTGTAGATAGATGACTGGCGTGATATTTCCCCACCGAGGATACTGGAGAAGAAGTCAAGATTGAGGACACTTGGTACTGATTCTTCTGTCAATGGATTTGGAAACGAGTACGATGCAATAAATTCTGGCGACGCTGTTGTTCAGCCTAAGTAAGGCTCAAATTGATATGGTTTTTTTTTATACTATGCAGTTACGAAGAAGTAATTATGAATTTCTATCTGTGCATTGATTGCAGTACATGGTCTGTTTCGACAAATAAAGAAGTTTCCTTGCGTTCGAAGCCTTCAGTTTCGGGCTGGTGGTATGATGAAGATGGTGTTTTCAACCTCGACGAGGAAGGAAGAGCTGAAAAGCAGCTTTGCGCTGTTGCAGCTTCGAACATCATTCGCAATTTCTCTTTCATGTCCGAGAATGAGATTGCAATGGCTCAGAATCGTCATTGTATTGAATCAATGTTTCAGTGCTTGGAAGATCATGCAACAGGTTAACTTCAGCATTCCACCTTTTTATCTATCTACTCTTTGTGCAATATTTATCACGGACATTTATTTTGAAACAATTCTTGCAGAGGATGAAGAGATCGTGACAAATGCTCTCGAGACAATCATGAACATGGGCCCGCTACTTGACTTTCGAATATTCAGCTCGTCAAAGCCTTCGTACGCTCAAATGACGTGAGTTTTCCACGTTTTGAAACCCAATCAGTGAAAACGGTGATCTTGGTTTTGATCTCCCTTTATATGCAGAGAAAAACGAGCAATCGAAGCCATCGTTTCGATGTTGGAGTCTTCTGTTAAAGCCTGGCACTGTACTGCTGCAGAACTACTCGGCCGGCTTATACTCAACCCTGACAACGAACATTTCCTTCTCCCATTCTCTTCGCAGGTCCACTTTTCTTGCTCCATCTTTCTTAATATCTTTTAAAAAAAGACTGAAAAAAACAACTAATGTAGCAGATTTACAAGCGATTAGTCGATCTATTGAGTTTCCACGGCGGTGATGCCCAAGCAGCTTCAGTCGGCGCGCTGTACAACTTCTCAGAAGTAAACGCTGACTCTCGCCTGAAGCTCGCCAACGAGAGATGGTACGTTAGAACTGTCCCTTTCAGTTGAAAAACTGTTTATTTTCTTCACGAAAAATGAAATCTGTGAACGTCAAAATTAATTGAAATGGATAATAGGGCGATCGATAGGCTGTTGAAAGTGATAAAAACGCCACACCCCATGCCCGAGATTTGTCGTAAAGCTGCTTTAGTATTGGAAAACCTCGCTCTTGAGCCGCAGAACAGGGCAGCTTTGAATGCTTATGAGAATTCATTTGCAGATTTGCTCTTCTCTGAGACGAGGTATGTCGATACTTTTGCTAGGATATTGTTTGAGTTAACGTCTAGGCCGAGCAAGAGTACACAGCCTACTAATGCTTTTTGGGGCATGTAATGTTGTAATAATGAGTTTGAGATGTTACAAGATTGTAAGAGATCGATAACATACTGTTGTGTAATCTATTTGTAGAACATTTTTTTTAACATCTATTTGTAGAACATTTGTGTTAGAGATTTGGTACATGTGGTTTATTTATTACCTGTGTGTTATTTAGATTTGTTTTTTCGGATCGGACTAAGATTTATGGGCATAGCTATGTGTAAATCGTCGAGTAAGATAAGTTTACAAGCCGAGTTGGAGTTTAATTATTTACTAGTAGTCTTTTTTTTTTGAAATACTGCCGTATTTATTCAAGTAGAGTCGAAATACACGGCATCAGCCATAGGTTGGGTTGGCGAGGACATTCCCTCTCCATTGTATCCCAAGTTTGTAGCTAGGTAGTGGGCGATATTGTTACATGATCGCCTAATCCACGTAAACTTAATAGATTGGAAAGAATCAGCCAAAGTTAACACAATCGCTAAGAATACCCCCTAACATAGCAAAGTTAGTGTCTCTCGCAGCAAGTTTGTTCGTCACCGTTGCACAGTCTCCCTCAACAATAATGTTCTTCCATCCCCTTCCAAATGCATATTGTAAAGCATCACGAGCCGCAAAAGCTTCTGCCATCTCAGGGTCCAAGCAACCCCTGAAAAGATGCGTACGCCATCCTAGGACTGACCCATACTCATCTCGAGCCACAATACCCGTTGCTGCTCTCGGTGCGTTGTGCAAAGCTCCATCGACATTTAGTTTCACCACATCGCCCGGTGGTTTTTGCCACCTCTCTGCGCTAGATCCTAAGCTAGGGTGCATCAATCCGTCTGAGGGTTCACCACATACGATGCCCTCTCGTGCTCGTTGGATGATTGCCATTGCACCATATTTTATGCCTTCCATGATCCATTGGTTGCGGCCCCACCATATCGACCAACATAGGGTAAGGAAGAAGTCGAAATCTGAGTTGTCGAAGTTGGAATGGACATAGCGGAACCAGTCTTCTAGAGTTCGATGTCGTTGCTTGAACATGTTGAGAGGCAGTTCCGACGCTTCCCATACTACCTTGAGAAGGGGCATTTAACCATAGAGTGAAAAGTGTCCTCTTCATCTTCTTCACAACGCATAAAAATAGAGCTGCCGAGGCAACGCCGTCTTGCTAAGTTGGTCGTAGTAGGAAGAGAATTTTTACATAATCTCCATGCGAAGATTTTCACCTTGGGGATAACATTAGCTTTCCATAAGAGTAGCCATGATGGAGGATTGGAGCTCGAGCGGACCACAGATTGAGAGGCAAGACCCGAAGCCACTTTATACGCCGACTTCACCGAAAATTTCCATCGTTCTTATGATGCCGTATCAGCCGATCGTTAGAGTCAGACACACTCAATGGAAGACTTAAAATCAAGTCTGCATCCATTGGTAGGAATATGGACCGAGTAAGTGTGTCATTCCAACGATCTGATCCCGGGATGCGTAGAGATAGCAGCATCTCATCTGGCTGCACTGGTTGGCGAGGTGAAACAACCTTAAAGGAGAAGGGTCTCGGTAGCCAATGATCGTCCCAAATCTTAATATCTCTCCCACTTCTCACCTGCCATCGCAACCCGGCTCTGATGACCGCTTTCGTCGCCCAAATACTCCTCCATGTCATCGATGGTCCCCCTGCCGATAGCTGCTTCAACAAAAGATTTTCCAGGAAAGTAACGCGCTTTCATGACTTGGCTGAATATGCAATGGGGGTTTGAAATTAGTCTCCACGCTTGCCGCGACAACAATGCCAAGTTGAAATTTCGAAAATCTCGAAATCCTATCCCGCCATCAGGTTTGGGCTTGCAAATTTCGTCCCAAGGCAGCCATTGAATTTATGTTTGCTCGAGCCAATCCACCAAAACGTCCTCACCATATGCATGATCTCCTCATAGTTTCCTAGGCAAGAGGAAACAGCTCATGGCATAGGCTGGGATAACTTGGATGATCGACTTTATAAGAACCTCCCTACCGGCTCGTGACAAGAATTTTTCAGACCAACCGGTTATTCTCTTCCAAACACGATCCTTAGTGAACGCAAAGATTTCAGATTTATTCCTTCCCATCACTAAGGGTAGTCCCAAATATCGTTCACATTAGGTGAGAACGTAGCTGTGGACTTGGAAAAATTGACGACCTGCCCTGAAGCTCGACCGTACACGTGTAGCACCTGTTTGACTGCCTCCATCGCTTCTATCGTTGCTTGACAAAAAATCGCCGTGTCATCCGCAAAAAGGAGATGAGAGATCGAGGGCGCATTCCTTGAAACAGAAATTCCACGAAGGGAGCCATAATTCTCCGCAGGCTGAAGGGAAGAGCTAAAAGCTTCCGACCAAAAGAGAAAAAGATAAGGTGATAAAGGATCACCTTGTCTAAGTCCTCTTCCTGGGGTTAGGGACCCAAATTTATGACCATTCATAACAAACGAACGAAACAGAACGAACACAATGAATAATGAGTTTTATAAAATCTGAATGAAAACCAAACTTACATAGAATTCGCTCGAGGAACGTCCATTCGACCCGGTCGTATGCTTTGCTCATATCTAATTTAAGGGCGATTTTGCCTTCGCCCCTGCTCGTTTTTGCTTCAACACATGGTTTAGTTCAAAAGCAACAAGAACATTATCGGTTATGAGCCTGTGGGGAATGAAAGCCGATTGCATGGGGGATATCAAAGAGTCCATAATATATTTAAGTCTATTAGCAATTCACTTGGACGCAATTCTGTAAAGCACATTACATAGACTTGGCCAAAATTGAGATAGTGTTTCAGGATGTGAGCACTTTCGGATTAGGACAATATCGGTCTTGTGAAGTAAAGGAGATGAAATACCATGATTCAACAAGTCTAAAATGCATCTAGTAGATTCTTCGCCAACCAAATTCCAATAGTGTTGGTAAAAGATTGGCGGGAAACCATCGGGGCCCGGGGATTTAAGTGGGTACATACCTTTCAGAGCTGAGATAATGTCTTCCCTCGTGTATTGGCGGACAAGCGTCTCGTTCATTTGTGGAGAGACCCGAGGGGAGATGAACCTGATACCCTCATTGATCATAGCCTCACAGGGACATTGAGACTGAAATAACGTCTGGAAATACCCCATGGTCAATCTTCGCAGTTTCATTACACCAGATTCCAGCCTCATTTTTTATTCTTGATATTGTATTATTCTTCTTTCTAGCGGACGCTCTTGCATGGAAAAAATGTTTTACGATCCCCCAAAGCCACTGAGCCTTTCCCCTCTGTTGCCAGTGAATTTCTTCCTAAGCTGAAATTTTATTAAGTTCCGATCTGATTGCACTTTCGCGTTGTCTTGTCTGCTCAGTGATTCTTTGTTCATTTAGCTCAATTTTCATTCTCCAGAGTCTCTTTTGTCTTCCGCTTTTCAAAGTAGTTAGCTTTATCCCATGCCTTAAGTTCACGACGGCTATTTCGCATGGCGGAGTATACATCTAGAGCTTCTACGATATCGTCTTGCTTCCTCCAATTCCTCTGAATTATTTCCGTGCACGAAGAATCATTAACCCATTTCGCCTCAAATCTGAATGGTCTCCTCCTCATAGTATGGGTTGCACTGCCCGATTCAGGTTGTATTAGGATAGCACAGTGGTCAGAGTACACAGCTGGAATATTTGTGAGCTATTATGCGGGAATGTTCTTGACCAGTTAAGAGATGCGCATGCTCGATCAAGGCGCCCATAGATAGTATGCGGCCACACCACCTTATCCGACCAAGTAAAACGCTCCCCATCACAGCCCAAATCGGTTACACCGCATGAGCCCAATGCTGATCTGAAGTAGTCAATCTGCCAACCTGGACGGATTCGGCCACCCAATTTTTCACTGTTGTGTAGGAGTTTGTTAAAAATCCCCTGCACACAACCAGCTGTCAGAGGGTCCATGGCTAATACGAGACAATAAAACCCAACTTGTTTTACGTAGACTAGTGATGGGATTGCCATAAAAGCCAGTAAAATACCAAGCACAGTCATCCGATGGGCGTCGGACTGAAATGTCAATATGGCCTGGCGAGAAGGATTGTAGGATCACATCCCATTATTTGTGCCAAAGTAAATAAAACCCACCTTTTCGACGATCAGATTCAACGCAAAGTCCATTCATACCATAACGAGTAAGCTGGAGTTGGCCGCATTTTGTTTCCATCAAGAAGAGGAGGCCAACATGATGGGTTCGGACCAATTGTCCGAGATGATGAAATGTCGAGGATCCACCTAAACCTCGACAGTTCCAACTTAAGATATTCATAATACTCGGCGGGACTGCTTAGCAGTCCCCGCCGAACTACCACTGATATCCATAGCGTCCGCAAAATCGAACTTTGGGAAAGCACGTTTCTTGGGAGGCTAAGAAGAAGTATCAGTGCTCGAGAGTTTACGCTTCTTTTCCTTATCTGTTGGGATGTGCTGAACTGGTATAATCACTGTTCGAGCTGCTCTTTCCATTTTCGAGGTTGAGCCTTGTGTTCCGATACGTCATCGTTAGGTTCCTGCTTAATATTCTGTAGGATGGGGATTATGGGAGGTGTTTCAGCGATGGGTTTGTTTGTAGAGGGAAGAACTGATTTGGAAGTATTGAGGGTATTGTCAGGAATGGACTGTGTGGACGGTATTTCAGGGATAGTTGTGTTAGAGTGGGAATGAGAATTATGAGAACTTGTATCTAGTGATTGTGAAGTTGTCGGGACAAGATCTTTTAGCTTTGGGAAAATGGGCTTAATGTGATGTTGTGGGATAGGAGTTTCAATTGGGTTCTTATCTGTGAGGGCTTCAACTTTGGAAAATATAGTTTGGGTTAAGGTTTTGGGCCTGATAGAAGATTGGCTATCCAGTATTGGCGAAGGAGTTATGGGTTTTGTGAGAGAAGGAGTTGTGCTGGCTAATCTTTAAATAGTGGGTGTAAAGGTAGTGTGGCGCTGATAGGGGGAGAGGTTTAAGGGATAGATGACTTATTGATATCCATCTTATTCCTGATTTGTAGGGATTCATTCCTGATTTGTAGGGATTCAGAGCCATCAACGAAATTAAAATCTTCCTTTGACTTTCCTGAGTTACTGTTCCGTGATTCGTTCCTTATCATTGATGGATTTTCGAAATTTAGCCCAGAGCCTGAAACACTGCCAAAAATACCATAGCCACCGAGGACTGAGTCAACGAGAGGACTATAGACGGCCGCCGATCTTGGGATTGCTGCTCCGATGCGCAGGCAGGCGAGACCCATAGATACGCTGTTGAGAGGGATTAAACTGCTGGGCACGCAAAGCAGGGCTATGTGGCCAGATACCGTCTGGTGGCTGGAAATTATCTTCATACTGCTTTGGGCAAGTTCCCGATGTGTGATCCATTAGACCGCAAATGTAGCAGAAGTTGGGGAGACGCTCATATTTGAAACTGAGTACGATAGCTTTTCCCTCATGAGAAACAAGGTTAAGTACACGAAGGAGTGGTTTCCGGACATCAACCTCTACTTTAACACGAACAAAAGGCTTCCATGGTGGTCCATCTAAATCCGCTTCAATGAATCGACCCAACCTGTTCCCAATCAATTCAATTGCCATTGACGATCGTGGTTGGGAGGTGATATTATGTACTTGCACTTGAAATTGACACCAGTCCAGGCTGACAGTTGTGGGATCACCATCATCGATTTCGTTCATTACAATCAACTGCTTCTCGAATGCCAATGGAGAAGATTGAAGAATTCTCAACCGATCAATCATGTCGTTGAAAGTAATAAGAAACTGGTCGTTACTCACTAAGTCCATCCGCATCCCCCGACCAGGATTGAACGAAGATGTTAGGGTACTCCTAAGAGCCTCAAAGTTGAACGATTTTCGGGATAATACTTTCCCGACCACCTGGAATCCCGCCTTAGCATGTCTGTCCTGCAGCCCTTCCTTAGGGATAGAAATGCCTTCTGATTCTTCATCTGTCAAACACAGCCCTATTAGATCCATAGTAATGAGCAGATAGAGTCAGGTATCAGATTCAACTTCACGCCTCGGTCAATCTCTAGAGAGCGCACTTGTCAATAGCCAATACCCGATGGGCAGATCAATAATTAAGGCTGTGAGCAATCGGCTTGCAAAAGAAACAAAAAGGTATTAAGGTAGACAAGGTGACAATGGACGAGTGGTAATATTAAGGAGAAACAATGTATTGTAGAAGAAACATCGAAGCTTGACTGCGGATTGAAAAAACCAATGTGACGATTTTGAAAACGAGCTGGTTATCTTCAGACAAGCTAAGCACAGAAAGGTCGTCTGGAGTCCTTGATGCCGAAAACCAGTAATTTTGGATTGAAGAGAGCCCTCAGTAAGAGGGAAAGGAAAACACTCATTGACGAGAGAAAACACTCATTGACGAGAGAAAAAATCGATTTTATTAATATGTCTTATTTATTTACTAGTAGTTTTGCATACTCAAATGCGAGCTATAATATATAAGTATATAATATTAAATTTGTTTAAAATAGTTAATTAAAATTATAATATAAATTTTATTAACTCAAATGCGTGTGCTATAATATATACGTATATAATATTAGATTTGTTTAAAATAGTTTATTAAAATTATAATTTAAATTTTATTATGTATATATATAATACAATAAGAATTAACTAAGCAATTAACTAAAAGTAGTAATTAAAAGATATTGGTATTGTTTTGGCTCATTATGTAATTAAATCGCGTAATGGTCGCATTAATGAAACATATTACTACAAAAAAAACTAGATTACTATTCACCACTCCTTTTTCCTAGTTACCGCCTCCTAAAGGACTGCAAAAAGACGATTTTGCCATTTTGAAGAAAAATTTCTATTTAAAGTCCGTTTCCAGACAACATTTTCCATATCGCAATCACACATCCAAATCAGACTCAAACAAAACAAAAAAACTCAAATCGCAATGGATCGACGAGAGGGGAAAGGGACAGGGGAAAGGAAAGGGTCTATTCTCACGACTGATAAGCAAATTCTCGTAAAAATCGTTCGTACGTGGATGAATTATCGAACACGGGTCGGAATCCTTTGAAAAAAGTCCCGATCGAACGAATTATTGGGCCGGCGCATTGCACGGCCGAAAATATTTTCGGCCCTGCCTTGTGGCAGCCGCAAATTTTTTTCGGCCGTGCCAGAGACGGCCGAAAATATTGATCGCCCGGTGCTTTGCCGGCCGATAATTCCAATCGGCCGGAACTGCAACGGCCGAAAATCGAAGCGACCGAAAATGCTGTTGGACCCGTGATTTTATTTTTTATTTTCTATAAATATTTAATGTAGACTAGGGCTGGATCCCTACCCGGAGGTAGCAGTAGATTCCCCCCGTTGGAGGGATCTGGAGAGCACCACACGAGGACGGGAGGAGGACTTTTTCGGTGACGGGGTAAACTACAGTGAGCATTTTCGTGGAGGAGGGTGATTTCCAACCGACGTAGAAGCCATTAACTGGGCGAAAGGCATTGCTATTGGTCTTGGGTTCGGGCTGATTACTTCGTCGCATAAGAAATGCGGTACGAAAACTGATGAGATGTTCTCGCGGATAACGTTATAGAGGCAACGTGGATGAATTGGAGAGGGTTCTGAAGTCTAACAAGTGCAGGTGTCTGTTTCTACTAATAGCTCAGGACGATTCAGTGATTAGGGAATGGTACATTCGTACAGGCCCACCTGAGAAATCCATGCACAATCACCCTGTCAGTATCCCGAGGAAATGACTGCTGCGCAAGCGAAACCAGCTCATATCCTCTCAGCGATGAGGGCTCGACACGCAGAAGATCACGCGACGATTAGACATATATATAATTACAGATATCGTTTGAAGGACTATTCTGAGGGCCGAGACGTGGTGAGCCAGTTGATGCACCAAGCGACACAGGCCGATATTATGTTCGGTCCATGGGAGACGTCGAGACTAATGCGCTGACACATGTTTTTCTCGCACACCCGGACTCACTCGCACTGGTGAGGACGTATCCGTACTTTATTGGCATTGATTATACGTACAAGACCAATAGGTACAAGATGCCTCTAGTTGAGATATAGGGATGACATCATGTAATCACAACTTCCTGTGTGGGTTCGCCGTTATGGAGGACGAGACGGAGAGAAGTTATGGGTGGGTGTTGCAGTCTCTTCGGGATATTCTGGGGCCAGGTGTCTACCTTTTGGCGATTGTGACTGATCGTGAGTTGGGCCTTCTTCGACCCGTACAGAAGGTATTTTCGCATTCTCACCATTTGTTGTGCACGCGGCATATTTATAAAGACGTAGAGAATAGAGTTTATCGGCTGACGGGGAAGAATAATAAGACCGAAGCTCACTTCACGCATAAGGTCTAGAAAGCAGTCCTGGAAGCTCCGACGATAGACGCATACGAGCAGGCATATAGCGACATGTCTCTGTGTTGGGTAGCCGACTCCGCTATCGTCCAGTACATTGAGCAGACATGATTGGTGCATAAGGAGAAGTTCGTCAAAGCTTGGAAGAACCAGGTTCTTCATTTCGGGAGCACCGCTGTGTGTCGTGTGGAGAGTGCTCACAGCGAGTTGAAGCAATGGCTGAACTCGGCCACTGTGTCTTTTGACACCGTGTGGGTGAAGGTGCACGAGCAGATTCAGAACCAACTGAATCGCATCAGAAAGGTAAATTAATTACTATTACGTATCAAACGAAATCCTTATCTAATAATTTTTTATCTTAACATGCAGGCACTGGAGGAGTCCTGCTCGAAACCAACCTATTGGGAACTCAGGATTTCCATTCCACACGATATTGTCCAGAGTTTCACACCATTCAATATAGATAATGAGAACTGAGTTGAGGCGTGCTAAAGAGTTGGCGATGAGGTTTACTCCGAGTGCGGATATGTGGTACGACGTACGCACGAGCTCCCATGTGCATGCAAGCTTCAGCAATGTGTCGACAACAACTACCCAGTTGCTGCAGACTTCGTACACGACTTCTGGAGGACACTCACGATCGGCGAGGGAGTAACTCCCGATATTTCTGATCGAGACTACTTATACGACCTCGTGCGTGAGGTAGAAGGCCGCGATCCCTCCGTTATGCGTGGCCTCCATCGAGTCGTTCACGAACATCTGTATCCAAATGCCCGTTAGTGGAATGAGCCTGGCATTAAGACGTCTGTCAAATGTCGGCCGAAGAAAAAAAACTCGACGAAGCGGGATCGAAGTGCTTGGGAAAACGCAATCCCAAGGGGTGGACACAGTGGAGGGCGCAACAGTACCAGTCGTAGCAGCTAGGGTCGTACGTCATCTTCGTTTGCGAAGCGGCCTCGTGGATCTACTACGGAGACAGGTACTACTATCTTTTATTCGTAAATTCGTTCAAACATGGATGCACATCTAATCCTGAAAAATGCATTCTGCAGGTGAATCAGACTTCTATCACACTCACTTGGCGAATTGCGTAACAATAGTCATCCATCCATATATAGTTAGCTACAAGGATGTAGCGGCTGAGGGCAACTGTGGATTTCAGCGTTATCGCACATCATATTTACAATGACGAGGACAAATAGATGACCGTATGGAATCACGTCGCGAGCGAACTCGCGGCCCACTGGGAGCGTTACTTGACATTATACTATGGTGAGTCATTGAAAATGCAGGTGAATCGTATACGCTGGGAAGGGGGCCTTGTGGAATGAACCACTGTATGTCCACACCGTTTGATCTGTGGGCTGTGGCGACACTTTGGAACGCTGTAATTATCCTCTACGGGTACGACAATGGGTCGAACATCAACATGCATTCGAACACAATATTGCCACTGCGTGCCGGTCGAACTGCTACTGGACCGAGCCGTACGATCGTCATGGCGCACCTTGGAGATAATTATCAGCATTATATTAGACTTAACTTATGTTCAGAGTTTCCTATGCCCATCTTACATCAGTATTGGTTCACGAATCGTGATGGTCGAGTTGCTGGTTGGGAAAGAAGATATCAGAGTCGATAGGATCGCTAGCTGCACCTAATGGAGCACTATAATTTGTGGTTGTCTTTTTTTTCGGCCGCCACAAGCGAGCTAGGATGCATCTGGACAGCTATCCGCCCATGGACAAGTTCAAAGAGAGGCTCGACGAGCTCAACGACCGGTGGCGCCAGGCCCCATGATGTGTTATTATTTTGTTTATGTTTCGTTTATGTATCGGATGCGTACTGTTTATATTTGGAATATTTTTTTGCATCTTTATTCCGTTTTGAATTACTAATACAGTAGATGGTCACAAATTATAACACAAAAAAATTACTAATACTAATAATTACTCCCGAAAAACTTAGAAAAAAATAAGGTCGATCGAGATTTTCGGCCAGGCAGTGCAGCGGTCCATCGAAATTTTCGGCCCTGCTGTGTACTGGCCGATCGATTTTTTCGGCCAGACCTGTCAGGGCCGAAAATACCGATGGACCACTAGACTGCAGGGCCGAAAATACCGATGGACCACTAGACTGCAGGGCCGAACGACTTTTTTGGCCAGGCAGTGTCCAGGCCGAAAAAATCGATCGGCCCGCACACAGCCCGGCCGAAAATTGCATTAGGCCCGTGCACTGCAGGGCCGAAAGTATCGATCGATCGGGCCTAAAATGTTAAATTGATTTTTTTTTCCGTTATCTCGTTTCGATCCATTGCCGAAGATCGTTCGAATTTATTTGTGTATGTAGTTTTCAGTATTTCGTATCGGATATAGACGTCCGTTTTTTATTTTTAAATTAATTTAAATATCATAAGGGCAAAATCGTCTTTTTACAGTCCTTTAGGGGGCGGTAACAAGTAAAAATTGGGCTGTGAATAGTAATTCCCAAAAAAAAGGAAGGACATGCGTGAAAATTGACATAATCGAACGCTACTATGTAATTCGTATGTATCAAACCAAATTTTGTGAGACTTAGTAAGATGTTATATATCGATTGAAAAATATATTCACTCCGTTCCAAACCATTTTATACATTTTATTAAATTGGGCGTCCCACATCTTTTGTACATTTCCTTATTTAACAAAAAAACTATCACAAACAGTCATAATATTAAATATTCTTAAAATATGTGTCAAAATATACATTTTTTCCTTTTTAATTTATTCAAATATTCAGTTTCTTAATTCCCGTGCAACTACCAAATGTCCAAAAAAAACATTTTGGATAGGAGTGCTTAATACTGAATAGCACACACAGAACTGGCAAAACTCACGGAACTGGCAAAACTCAGTTGTCCTTCATTCGCATTGCTTTGCGTGCTTTCGGTATGTGCTGAGGTTCTGTATAGGAATCGAGTTAGTAGTTTTGAGACAATGATTCCCAACTGTTTGTTGAAATGTCTCAGTTGATGTCGGAATCTTTCATTCGGTTTCAGTTGCATTGCAGTTGGATATTCTTGAAGAAAATCGTAAGAAGCAGAGAGTTTTCCAACTGTATAAGCCATGAGAATAAAGTCCAATCTATTTCTGGGATCATTTCCACTTCTTCAGCGCAGCTCGCTGCTCTCTGACATTACCACTGGTAAAAAAGATGTCTTCTTTTTTTTTTTTCCATTTTTTTTTCTGTTTATTATCAGCTATTTCAGCTCTTTCAGTTGCTTTCATGCATATTCTGTTTATCATCTACGTTTTCGAAGCAGTTTTCTTTAAATGAAAGCTTTGATGTTCAACTTAGGTTTTGGGTAATCCCTGTTTCTTGATGTAATAATCTCTCTTCCAGGGAGATGCCTGAAAAGGTTTATGCCCGCCGAAGCTTATTCAACTGAAAATGCTCGTAATGAATATATCGCTACCAGTGAGGAGGAGGGAACCACTGAATCGGTATTTGCCAAGAGCTTGGCTGACTTGCTGGAGGAATCATTGGCTCATTCATCTCACAAAGTAAGAAGAGATAACAACGCTAACGATAATGATAGTGGGAAATCGAAGTTAGCCGAGGGTTTAGCTTCTTTGGTCCAAGAATCTTACGATGTCAGCAAACAAAAGCCCATTACAAGAACCCGAGTAGAGATCAAGAGATTTCTCGAGAATCGAATAAAGAAGAAGGTCAAGGAGCAATATAAAGATGGGAAGTACCGTAACCTCATGGCACAAGTGATTGCTGATTCAAACACCTTAAAGGATGCATACGATTGTATAAGAGTTTCTGCAAACGTTGACTTAGCTTTGCCTGTGAAAAATCTGTCCTTTGAGTCGATAGCAGAAGATCTGAGGAATGGAAACTTCGACTTTGGGGATAACAAGTATTCGATTAAGGCTAAAGGATCAAAGAAAGCAGATAAAGAGGTGCTCAACTTACCTAAACTTAACTTAATGGTCGTTTTAGAAGCAATGAGGATTGCGTTAGAAGTCGTTTATCGACCTCACTTTTCGAAGATCTCCCATGGCCTGCGAAATGGTAGGAGCCATTCGTCTGCTTTGAAATACGTCTGCAAAGAAATAGACAATCCTTCTTGGTGGTTCACTCTGGTGATTAACCAAAAACTCGACGAATCCATTCTTAACCAACTCCTATCGCTGATGAAGGAAAAGATCGACGACAATGATTTATTTGACACTGTTAGGACAACATTTGACGTCGGCGTACTAAACTTGGAGTTCGGCGGTTTTCCCAAAGGGCAGGGCCTTCCTCAAGAAGGTGTGCTCTCCCCTATATTGATGAACGTTTATCTCGATCAATTTGACCGTGAAGTGTATAGATTGTCGATGAAGTATGAAAACTTTATTATCAAGGTTGTCGATGAGTTGATAAAGGAGTCACTTTCAAAGCTGCGTGGATGGTTTAGGAGGCAAATCAACGGCGTTTCTGAGGAAAAACAGGGCAACGATGTAAGAGTACACTGCTGTCGTTTCATGGATGAGATATTCTTTGCTATTTCTGGTCCTAAAGAGGTAGCATTGGCTTTCAAGTCTGAGATTGAAAGCTACGTAAGAAACTCCCTATTCTTGAACGTTGACGATACAGCAGATATCTCGCCCTGCGATGACGATTACCGTGGCTTGCAGTTTCTCGGCACTTTGATCAAAAGACGTGTGAAAGAGAACACTGCTGTAAGAACATCTCACAAGTTGAAGGAAAAGGTCAAAATGTTCGTCGAACAGAAACAGAACGCATGGAACGAAGGAGCTTTTCGAATCGGTAAGAAATGGTTGGGGCACGGGCTGAAGAGAGTCAAAGAATCAGAGATCAAACACTTAGTCGACGAAACCTCTGTCCTTCATCAGATCTCACGCTATCGTAAGCCAGGTATGGAAACTGATCATTGGTACAAACTACTGCTCAAAATATGGATTCATCAAAGTGTGGTTAATCCCAAAGCTGTAGAGAGCGAAGAAACGATCTTAATCCGTAATATAGTCGAACCGTCGCTTCCCCGAGAACTCAGAGACTCTTACTACGAATTTCTCAGGCGGGCCGAAGAGTACGTCTCCTCAGAAACAGCTTCGACTATGGCTTTATTACCAAGCTCAACAACTTCCTCAGATCGAGTATTTATTACAGAAATCACCGCCCCGACTAAAGTCATGATGAATTGCCTGCATCGATATGGGCTGACGAACAAAGAAGGATACGCAAGAACTTGCCATATGTTAATCTTACTCGACGACGATCTGATCGCCGATTGGTTCTATGGGCTCGTAAGTCGATGGCTGAGATGGCACCGTGGATGCGAGAACTTCTCCCAGGTGAGGAAGATGATATCGTACCAAGTACGAATGAGCTGCGTACGTACTTTGGCTGCAAAGTACAGGATTCACGAGGATGTAATAGCGAAGAAGTTCAACCAAGAACTTAGCAGAATCCCCTCGACTGAAGAGTTTGAGTTCGACTTATCGCAAGAATCTAACCATGGTTACGACTCGATCTATGGATTGGAGTACAGTGGTTTGTGCCTAGTTTCTTTGGTTAGAAAGGCGAGCGAGTCGAGGCCTTGCTATTGTTTCGTCGTGGGATGTGATTCTTCGGCGAAGTGCGTTTATGGGATTCATGTTGTGGAAGGGCAGAAGTTTCCGGGCTGGAAAAGCGGGTTTTCAGGGACTGTTCATTCGAGCCTTCATAGGAGGAGGATGGGTTTGTGTAAGAAGCATTTGAAGGATTTGTTTCTTGGTGATATATCACTGCAGGCAATAGACTTTGGCACTTGGAGATGATGATGATGATGATGATTTACATTTGTCATGTTCTTGTTTTTTCCAAGGGGATACAAAATCAACCTACAAAGTACTAACCCAAAAGAAAAGGGATGAATTTATGGGTTGTAACTTGTATGTTACCAATACAACGCAGATTATTCATATTAATATTTTCGCACACTCTACGCGTGTGCTTAAAAATATTTATGTTATTTCAATTTGATATTTATATTGTCTAATTTAATATATAAAATGAAACTAACGTAGAGGGTATAATTACACTAACTAAAAATGTTAGGAGTGAAATGATAAATTATAAATTAATTAAATTACAAATTGGATTAAATTGCAAATAATATGACAGGCCAAATTGACAGTTTTTTCCTGCAATTTAATAATATCTATTCTATAATATTAACCCCTATATTTATAATTACATTAATGAAATAACACAATTATATACTGCCACATTGGTCTGTGGAAATATTTACAATTTAACCCATCTATTTATAATTACATTAATTAAATAATTATCATATTCAACCTCTCCATTTTTAGTTATTGTACTTATACTCCTACCATTATTTTTCTTTTATATATTTAAAAATTATATTCTTCTACTAAACATTAATATTATAAATCTCAATATAAAATTACACAATTATCTAAGAAGCACACGCATAAAGTATAAGAAAAAAATACAAGTTTAAGTTACGTTTGCACTATTTATAAGGGTTAATAAGGATTCAGGCCCTGTTAGGCATGTTTCAACATAGTTCAGGCCTCATGAGGTTTATTTTTGGGCAGAAGGACCTAAGTAACGAAAATATAAGTTTGAAGGACCCATGTGATAGGAAATGACAATTCTATCCTTCATAGGTGCCAAAAAATTACAGCAATTTGCCATCGTCTCCTCCGTTCGATTTAGGGCTTCTATGAGGACTCTAGAACAGAAAGAAATATCGTTGTTTAGGTGCAAATAAGATGGGATCGACTTCGATTCCTCATGGGTAGAATAATTTAAAGTGTAAGAAGAAATAATGTCGAAATTCCACTTCGAAAAAGAGAAATATAAATGGACGAAGTATCGAATTTAATGGCCGATTAAGACGAAACTGAGTGAATTGATAATAGGTCTTAATAATTGACTAGAATTATTGAGTTTAACAAAGAAATGGTGAAGAATTTTGAATCAAAATTTTTTATGCGACGTATATTGAAGATTTTCTGAACACGATATCTGGGTAACAAGTAATGCAATTGAAGTAACCAATGTAGCAAATAGAGTAACAGATATGACTATTAAAGTAACAAATGTAACAATCGTAGTAACACTTATCATTGAAGAAAAGTAACAATTGTTGAATACCAATTCTTTGTTACGAAAATCAGCAATGACTCTAAAAGATGGTGAAAGTCGCAGAAACGTCGACGTTATTGACCGAATTAGGTTAATTAGGTTTATACCGAACTATTACTTCAAACCCAATTCGAAAATCTAGTGTTGGAATCTCAACTTTAATTGTCGAAATTGAGAAACAGTCGACCCTAATCTCATGTTATTGAACAGTCCCTGAGTAACAAAATATTAAAAGGTGACAACAATTCCATATTTCGCTAATACCAAATCAGTAAAGTTAGTAACTAAACAGTTAATTCAAATAACAAATTTTTCTGTAAAAATAACATATCTGGAAAATGATTATTTTAACAGGAAAATCGATTTTATTGACAAATTTTACAGTACATATTCAAAGTAACGAATCGGGCTCTATTAGTGACAAAAACACCCAAATCGATACCCTAATCGAAGAGACGATTTCCCCATCCCACCAGCCGGCGGCGGCCACAAGCAGCGACGACGAGCGATGACGACCTCGAGCAGCGAGCCATCCCCAAAGTTGTTCGAAGAAAGCAGCGACAACGACAATGGTGAAGAAATCGAAGAAAGCAGCGAGCCGTCCCACGAGCAGCGACGAGCACGAGCAGCAAGCCATACCATGACGACCATGGCCAAGATATCGAAGAAAGCAGCGACGAAGAAGGAGAAAATGTCGAAACAGCCGAAGGGTTCCAATGAAGGGAGAGCCATCCCACGACCCCGATGTCAACCCAGATATTTCGTTGAAACTGTCGGGCCGATTTATGATGGAGCAAGCGAGGAGCAAAAGGAGGCGGTTCAAAGGACGCCATTTGCTTCTTTCCTCCGTATCGTCCCGGACGGTAAATTTTGTAGATTCGAGCACGATACTCTAATTTCGTTTTCCGTTTAAGAGTTTTCTGTGTCTATGGGTTTAAGGGTGAATGGGATGTTTGTAGACTTGAATCATAGAACAATGGTGAAGGACGCCGATAAATCTCGACTGTTTCGAGATGACGTGCTGAAGAAGATGGGAGAATTATCGAGTTTGGAGGATAGAACAAGCTTAGAAGACTTTAGTAGAATGTATATTTTGTTAGTCTTTATTTGTATTTTATTCCCCGCGTCGAACTACTGTTTCCCGTCGTTTGTATTTGAGTACGTTGACCGGCTAGACGAGGTGAAGGACTACGCCTGGGGTAAGGTAGTCCATTCTTTCCTGATGAAGTCAATCTTACAAAATCCACAATACGTAGAAGTGTGCACCCTCGATTATTGGTAAGTCATTCCTTTCTAGTTTAATGCGTGTTCTACATATTAACGTTCTTTGCATGTTGTAACTGTATCAGGTTTGGGTTTATGAGCACGCTCCCCGACTGGGTAAAGCTCTATCGATTGCAGGCATGCCTCGTTTCACGAGGTGGCGGCCAACCGAACAAGAAATGGAGCAAGCTATTGAGTTGTTGAATGAAGATGAGGTGGTAAACCCGATCTACGTGTGGCGGAACGAGTATGAGGGGATCTGCACATTAACCGACAACGTGAGGATTCCTACTTTCGAGAGGACGGACAACGTGAGGACAGACAAGGAGAAACCTTACACATCTAAGGAGAAAGCCGAGGAGAAAGCTGTTGGTGACGAGGGTGGTCGTATGGAGAAAGTTGTTGGTGACGAGGATGGTCGTCCTTACACGCCTACGGAAAAAGCTGTTGGTGATGAGGGTGCTCGTATGGAGACTGAGAGGGTCGATGAGTTTGTGAAGCAAGCTGTGGTGGTGGAGGACATTCATGTTGAGCAAGCTGCTGTGGAGGAAGCAAAAGTTGATGCTGTGGTGGCTGAGAAGCAAGCTGATGCTGTGGTGGCTGAGGCAGAAGATGATGCTGTGGTGGCTGAGAAGCAAGTTGATGCTGTGGTGGCTGAGGATCCAGCTGTTGCTGTGGTGGCTGAGGAGCAAGCAGTTGCTCATATGCAGCGGGAGCAAGCTGTTGTCGAGGTGGATGAGAGTATAAATTCTGTCGTTTCAGCTGTGTTGAGGTCATTCACTATTGCGACGGTGGATCAAGAATACAAACAGTATGTCGCTGCGAAGGAATCTCTTGAGGCCGGATCAATTGCTTGCACGGTCATGGGAAGGGATAACCGCAAGAAGAAGAAGATGGCCGACTTTGTAATGCCTCCAAGGAGCACGACCGCCAGTGAAGAAGAAGCGCAAGGGCACAAAAGGCACAACAAAAAAGGGACCAATCGAGGTGTTCGATATCTCGTCGGGTGAAAGTTGGATCCTCCCGCAGAGATGTACACCGGCATGCTCGATAGAGATTTTGAGGAAAAGGCATCCCTATCCCCGAAATAGAAAGAGATTGTAGACTGCTTCATTGCAAACGCAAACTTCAAGTAAGTTGTTCGATTATTTTTAGATGCGGTTTTAGTATATTTATCTTTGAATTCCTTGCAAATGCAGTTCCGTTGTATGGGAGGACAACATCCAGCGTTTGAACGGGTTTCATTTGGTGGAAATGGTGAAGGGAAATTCTATTGCATCCGATGTTATAGATGCATGGTTTAAATACCTGATGGTGGTGGCTCCCGACTCCGGCACGTACTTCCTTCCTTCGTATGTTTCGGTGAGTTTATTTTATCGAATATCATGTTTTTATTTTTGTGGAGTTTACTAAAACTTTGATTAATTCTCAGCAAAATATTGAGGCTGTGTTGTCTAGAGCGGGGAAGCGTCTCCAGGTAGGAACCAAAAACGGTATGATTACATTGTTGGAGAAATTGTCTCATATTACCAAGACCGAGTTGGAGCATTTTCGGGCGATCGTACAGTCCGGATGCAAGTTTGTTGCACTGCCACTGAACAATCACAATCATTGGCATCTGCTTGTACTCGATGTCGAAAATAGATCTTGGCAACATTATAATTCAATGAGAGGGCCGACTGGAACAGCTATTGCAAACCGTTGTGTAAGTTCGATCTGTAAATAAATTGTTTCAGCTGTTTCTTCGTTGAACTTGATTCGCTGGTTATTATGTTATAAGCGCTTGCACTTGGACAATATTTGAAGCATGTGGGGTTGGATAAGAAGTTTGCTTCAATGGTCATCGGAAAGATTTGCCCAGCAAGCCATGGATAGCTTAGATTGTGGCCCGTGGGTGTGCAAGTTTGGGTACGCATTGTTGAAAGATGATGTTGGTACATGGTGTTAGGTCCTCAGATTAACAACTCTACGATCCTAGACTAGAATCTATAGTAATTCGATCGTTTAGATAATCAATTGTATTCGATCGGAAAACTCAAGTTAAGAACACGAGAGAGAATTCAATTAGAGTGAGAAAGTTACTGTTGTTTCTCTCTCTAGAAATCGAATTGCAAGCCATTCGGATCAATTCTCTAAACTTTTTCTATTCAGCACAATTGATTTACATGCATTTATACCAAACAAACTTGGTATAAATATCAAACTAGTCCTAATCTAAAGACTACTATACAAAATGCCCCTAATTACAATGACAACTAATAATATCAAGCACAATTAAAACGTATACTCTACAATCTCTCCCTTTGTGCTTGATTGCGTTTCCGCGCCGTTTGTCCTCGTCGGGCGTAATACGGTCTGCGCCCAGCGCATACTCGTAGTTCCTCAGCGTGATCCTCAGCTCCAGTCGCTCCTCGATACCTTCAAGCCATTCCATTAGGAGCGGCTGTTCTCTCACGAACCTGTGGATCCTCAGCATAGTGTCTCTATTTATTTCTTCCAACCTCTGCTCGATATTCCTCTTGATGACCTTGAGCGTCCCATCACAAAACTTGTTGATTTCAGTCTTCAGCATCAACCTATTCTTCTTTGCTATTGGATTGTGGTAGGTGATGCCTAGGACTGAGCTGATGTGCACGTGATTGTTGGGAAGCCCTCCGATCTCAGGTCCTTTGAAGAGTGGTTCGGTCATGTTGACCTTCTTCATATTGCTTTCAAGGGCCATTTGAAGGTCGTGAGCGGCGAAGTACTTGACTTGTCGCATCATGAACCGGTAGAGCCCTTCGAGGCCTTCTTTCTTGATGAAGCCCTGAGGACCTTTGTACTTCTCCACGTATAGCTGATAAAGATGGTACACTTCATCGGCAGGGAGGTACGGCAGGTCGCTCTCGCTCAGTTCCTCTCGGGTCCTGTCCACTCGTTCGATGATGTAGTGAGGTGTTGGAAGTCCTCATTTGGCACAATAGACACTAAGGAGTTGGCAAATTGGGGAGAGTTCCCTGAAGTGACTCTTCAGTCGATCCTTCGGGATCCCCAGCCTCACGTCCGGTCCTAGTTGGGTCAGCATCCTCAGATGTGTCATTCTCTTCTGCTGATCCCAGTGAGAGATCCCTCTCAGCTCGAACTCATCCGGCTTCTTAATTCGATCCGGTGACCTCCAAATGTTTTCCCTGACTTCTTCAAGGAAAGGTATCTCTATTCGGATGTTCTCCCATGCCGTGTCGATCCGAACGGTCCCTGGCGTTAGTCTTGTGGGGGAAGCCGCTCGTTGCGCGATTAACTCCGGTAGCCTTGGAATTTCTCTTTAGTAGTCTATACCTTCTTGAAGTTCGTCGTCTTCTATGATCACGAGGTCCATGGATGCTTGTTGTAAGAAGTGACATACGTCCTGAAGCCGTTGTCTCTGATGCTCCTCGGGCATGGAATGGGTCATCCACTGGCCTTTGTAAATGTACTTGTCTAATACTTCGTGTGGACTGACGCCATGTCCAGAGGGTCCCGGTTGGTCTGGAGCGACGGAGGGAGTAGCTTGGGTAGCTGTCAGAACTACAAGCATTGCAGCATTTGCTTCTTCTTCCGGAAGCAAGGGGCTTGAGTAGATCGGCGGTGTGAGCGGAGGCGTCCTGAGGTGAAAGGTTGGTGGGTCGATGTGGGCGGTGCGGTGCGTGGTGTGGGTAGTTTGGATTTGGTGGGTAGTATGGGTTTGGTGGGTAGTATGGGTTTCGCCAGCTCCAGTGCTTGTCTGTGCAACGCCCGTGCCTTGTCCTTGGCCACTTGTTGATGTCCTTGGCCTCTTCTCCCCCTCATGAGGGTCCTGATTGTCAGGATCGTCATGTCTGCGCCGTGAGTGGGAGCTTTGGCCTCGGCAGATGTCAGTCGGTGGCTCAGGATGGTCCACCAATCGCCTATAGAGGGATTCTTCTTGCGGCGATCGGATGGAAAGGCCTATCAGACGGGCGAGGAGAATGTCGTGGAGCTCGGTGATGGGGATTGTGTATGGATTGATGAGGATGGAGGAAGTGGCTAGAGGGTCGGTGGGTGTGGGTTGCGGAGGTGTGGGGTTGATTTGTGATGAAGGGCCTTCAGAGGCAGGTGCTTTCCCGGTATCTCTTCGGGATGCCTCGATTGCTTGAAGTACTCTCTCTGTGATCTTGTCTTCCATTGACTGTACAGCGGCAGAGAGAGTCCTGAAACTACTCGTTTGTCACAAAGGGTGCGGATGCCTCCGTGAATGGACCAGGACGACTGATCGCCTGTTATCAACCCTTGAGTAGACACCGACTCTGCGGGTTGTTCACAGTCACTTGAGGTTGTGACTGTATGAGACTTCCACCCAATCCTCGAGTCGAATCTTGAGGATTCGTCTCTATGGGTGTTAAGGCAGGCTCAGGTTGCGCCTGCGAACCAGACACTACGTGAGTTGGTTGCGGCTCAAGATTGAGCGAAGAAGTGCCGGCAACACTTGTCTTTGTAGTCAGCGTAGTATCTGGTGCGGTGGTGACTGCTGGAAAGAGCGACTCCAACTGAATACTGAGTCTTCTGGGAGTCCTCCTGATCAGACTGATTTCCTCGTCAGACTCTGTGTCAGACGGGGTGGCGGTGTGAGGAGTAAGGTCTCGATCGACGTTCTCCAATGTCTGATCTGCCACCAGTGGAAGTGAAGTGTGCCCCATTTCCGTTTCGGGTTGTGCTTCTTGTTGAAGAACTTTCTCAAAAGTTTCTTCGAGCACGCCAACATGTACGGGCTCTTCCACTTGTAATTCGAGTGCAGGAGCCTCGAGCCCCATCTCTGTAGCCACGATGTTGATTAGGGTATCTTCCACGTCGGGCATTGGCTCTTCGATCAAAGAGGACTCCTGTTGAAACTCCTGAGCAACGACGTCTATCATCGCGTCGTCAGGGCTTGGTTGGTGTTGGGGAGGGCTCACAAGGTGATCTGCCGGGGGCCCTCTAATCATTTCTTCCGTTAAGTTGTGCTCCCGGTAGAATCTCTGATGCTCAGCTCCCGCGGGGTCGGCGAGCCTGAGTAAGTTGAGTGGAATTGGCATCGACGGTTGGTCCAGGTCCGTGAGCCGTGGGTTGTGGAAAAACTTAAGCCTTGGCGGCTGATAGTTTCCACCAGGAGGTAGCTGGGGGATGTTCTCGGCGTGTAGCTCCATGAACAAACTGATGATCACATTGAACCATCGAGCATAGGGCACGTTCTTCGACCTTCGGTTTTCCTTCAGCCGGATCTGTTCAACTAGATCATTCCAGATTAGCTGTGCGAAGTCGTAGTTTCTGGCGAAGACGAGACCGTGAAAAATTCGCAGTATATTATCGTTGCCCTTGTCGAAGCCGGCGTGTTTAGGTGATAGACACTTGTTCACTATTCCGAACAGTGTCTTCCAGGGGTGAGGGATACCGCTGCTCTGGACCTGAGCTAATCTTGGAAGCGACGATTGGTATCCCATGTGCAAGAAGTCCTGAATCATCTCTGCATCCGTCGGGAGCGGGTCGTAGTTGTCGTTGTGTGGCAAGTCCAGCATCATCCCGAACTGGCTGTTGCTCATGAGATATGCCGCGTCCCGAGTTGTGTAGTGAAGGAGAATGCCCCATTTGCTACAACTCCTTGTATATATCCCCAGAATTGCTGGAGATAGACCATCGGCACTGATGCGGTGACCGTTACGCATGCCAGATGGGGTGGCCTCTGATAATGGATACGATGATCTCGTCCGGGCACCGAAATGTGTTCAGATCGAGCTGAAAGTTCGTATCCTGAACCTTCAAGTACATATTGTGATCATATATATGGTTGTATCTTGGGTAGCGATCCATCTGAAAAATAAAAAATATAAAAGTTTATTAGATCAATTTTATTTTCAGTCGAAATATGAATAAATTTCATCAAACTATAGTAATATTGTAATAATAGCATGTTCGATGAATTTTGAATTGAAATCATAGCAAATGCAAGTGTAAGTTCAATTTCAAAAATCGTGATGACATGAATGTAATTTCGAATGAAATATAGGTCGCGTGAAAAATAGTTCGAAATTTCGCTAAGTATTAAATCAGTAAGTCACTGTTCATGCCGAGAAAATTTTCGGTCGAGAAAATTGAATTGCAATTTGATTTCCTATATATTGATTTCAATTGAAAGAATTCCGTCTAAATTTTGCGATCGAAGAATTTTATCCGCTATTGTTAGCTACAGTGTAAAAGACTTAGAAAAATTTCCTAAGTGTTGAAGTTGAAAGCGTGACTGTAGTCGATTAAGTTTACGATCTAGAAAAATTCCGTGTAAATTTACGATCGAGAAATTACGTCTCAGGTAAGTTTACTATCGAAAAATTTTCTTCGATTGAATAAAATTTTTCGATTCGAAATTTGTCGACCGGAATGTAATTTTCGATTGAAAGTAGAAGTTTTTCGCAGCGATATATTTTTATCGAGAAATTAGTCAACGAAAGACTAAGTCAAACGTCGAGAAATTTTCCGATCAATTACGTCCTAAGCGGCGAATTTTACGATCGAAAAATTAAGTGTTGAAAAATTAATTTTTCGCTGCTAAATTTTTGCGACCAAATTGAAATTAAATCTAAAATTCTATTTTGTGACAGTAAGTTTTACGCTCGATAGAATTTGCATCTAAATTGTCTAATCAGTGCTTAAGTTTCTCGCTCACAAAAATCCTAATTAGATTTCTCGATGGTAAGTAATTTTTTTTCGGTCAAAATCTTCTATCTTAGCGACTAAATCAGAATTTTACCGATCGAAAAACTAATTCAACACAAACAGTATCTCAATTAAATCGGAATTCAATTAAGACTGTTTGCGATCGACAAAGTTCTTCGATGGCTTCAAACATTCAAAAGCCCAGTTTCATCCAGACTTAAATTTCAGTCGAGGATTCAGATTTTCCGATGATTCATTCTACCAGATTCATAGAGGATATCGAAACTATCTTAAGTGGAGGCATTTAAACTCAGATAAAACTCATAATCAGGCCTCAAACACCATAAAATAGTTACGGTTTTTCTCAGTTTTGAAGAACAGTCGAAAAATCTTAATTAAACGTGCGAAAAACTACAGAATTGAAATGCAAATCAAGTTATATCATTCGCAATCGTTAACCGAATCGAATTTCTACCTTAATCAGATGATTTGGAGTGAAAAATGGAAAGTTTTTGAAGGATTTTGTATCGTCTGAGAAAGTTTTGCGAGAGAGGGTTTTTTTTGATTAGGTTTTGCGTGAGAAAAAGTTTTTCGACTGACAATAGTTAAACTTTTATTAACTAGCATTAATTTGTTTTCGGGCTTGTGATTTGACATTTTGCGATTTAATGGATCAGGCCCATTACTATTTGCACACGAAAAATTCAAATTTTTCGATCGCGAATTATCGCGGTTAATCAAAATCGATCCTGACACTGTTTACAATCGAGAAACTTTAGATTACGAATTAATTATAATATCCAGTTTCTCGATAGTAAGTTCTTCTAAAGAATTTCAGATTGACCCCTATTTCAAAATAAAACCCATTGTAAGGCTCCCCCTTAGTAATTAAAATAAATGCAATTAACTCCCTGTATTTTCTGTGTAGTAACGTCTAGCTCCCCTGGCAGAAATTTAAAATCTGTACCACTTAGAGATAATCGTTAGTAATAATGGAGTTAATCAACAATTATTTTTGGCAATTTTATCTTTGAAATATTAGGTCTTGTGTCTAGCTCCTCTCTTTGTAGTGTCGACGTCTCGCTCTTTAATTTTGAAAGATCTGAAATACTCAGAGAAAAAACGTCAAAAATATTGGGAGCTAATCTACGAGTCTTATACTTGCTCCCCCTCAAATGATGCACTTTGACTAATTATGCAAGCATATGAAATCAATTCAAGTCACGAGCACACAAATTTACCAAGTAAGCATGTATACATGGTCCCCGAAAATATGTACGTTAAAATATTGTGTGAGGGTAGAAGCAATGAAAAATTTATCGCATTTAAACAATTCAGTACCAATGCAATCTAAAATTGCATTTAGAATGTGTGATACACTAAAGAAATTCGCATTTATTCAATTCAACGCATATGAAACATAACATTTCATGTCAAAATGTGCGAATTTTATTATTTATTTTTTATTATATATATTATTATATTTTTATTTTTTTATTTTACTATTATTATAGTATGGGGTCAGATTATTTTGCTTCGATCAATCGTCACGCCTAAAATTTTACGAGACATTTGAAAGAAGAAAATGCCGTCAAGTCATGTCGTCAAACTAAAGTTCTAAGTTCATAGACTGATCCATTTCGACAACTCTCACTAGGTTGGCTCTTGCTCTCTATTATAGCTATCTTGGGATTTTTATATTTTTATCACTCAAGTCAACACAAGCAATTTTAAGTCAATTTACCTGTGATCGAGGCATTTTTAATCATTTCACCTAAGCGAGGAACCGTCTATGTGGAATCAAAGGGTTGTAAGGGTTATAATTTGGCTAGGACTTAGAACGGAATGAATTTAAAGGAAAGTGAGCTTATCTCTTCATCGTCTTCCAATTCTACGTCCGTCTCATTTTTTTTGGCGTCTTTCTTCTTTTCAATCTTTTCTCCCTCTTTTTCGTTTAAGACCTATCCCTTTTTATGTTATGCTCAAGCTGAAGCTCCGGTTCTCCATGAGGCTCTAGGAGATTATCGTAGGCGAAGTTCTTTTTGTTGGTTCTCGGGCCGATACCGTGCTCCTCTTCTCTTAATCCCTATAGAGGTTTCAGAGATTATCAATTTGGAGAAGTTCTCGGTTATGGAATTCGTACCCGAGGCTGCACTCCACTTCTCGTTTCCCGATATTAGACCGGATTATCATTGGAGAAGTTCACTTCGTGGTGCTCCTCTTCCAGCCGTTCTGACGAGCGTACGAGATTATCGTTGGAGAAGTTCACAGCAGGAACCAAGCCACTTTCTACAAGGTAGTCGGAAGGCCGGTTCCTTTGGTCTGATTTTTGCGCGTTGAGCAATGCCTTCTTTTGTCATCATCTTATTTTTTTTTTGTTATCTGCCCCTCCTTTTCTCGTTTGAACAACCATTCGAAGAGTACAGAGTTCGGTTGAAGGCTGGGAATGGGTTTCAAATGAAGAAAAGGACGTCGGAGAAGGCTCAAAGTGGATGACTAAGGGCTAACGTGGGGGAATTTATATAAGGCCGAATGAGGAATATCCTAAACTCCCATATCATTTTCCTGACGATCTAACGCAAGATGAGTATGACACCAAGAATCACTAGGTAAGACAAGTAATTTATGTGTGACTCACTCGAGAAGTAGATCCAAAGAAAGGAAAAAGGAACAAGGCTTGAATCCTCACGCATGTAGAGTGACTTTGTGTCTAGTGGAACAATTAAATGACCTTTTAGACACAAGAATGCGACTTAGACTGACAAATTTTAAGCAATTAAATCGATCGCATGTCGGGGTAAAATTCTAAGTGACTTTAGATCAAAGCATCCTAAAGGATTTCGTCATACCCCTTTATATTATATATAGAAATATATATTTTATATATATTTTTTATTATTATTATTATTGTATTTTTTACTATTTTTATCACGCAAGATAAGGACAAATAAGCATAGAAAACACATAGAATAGAGCATGTGATAGCACAGAAGATTAGGTAATGCACATATTACGGAAGATTCAACATGCCTAATTTTCCGACAAGGAATTGAAATCGTTTCTCATCCAAGGCCTTGGTGAAAATGTCGGCTAGTTGAAACTCCGTGTTCACAAAGCACATCTCTATCGTGCCTTTTTCTACGTGATCTTTGATAAAATGATATATAATGTCTATGTGTTTTGTGCGTGAATGATGAACAGGATTGCAAGTAATGGCGATTGCACTCTGACAATCACTATATATGGGTATATTATTTAGATTGTACCCATAGTTGCGAAGCTGTGTCCGCATCCACAGCATCTGTGAGCAACAGCTGGCGGCAGCTACGTATTCTGCTTCGGCCGTCGAAGTGGACACACAGTTCTACTTTTTGGATGACCAGCAAAACAGCTTTTTACCTAGAAATTGAGCGCCACCGGACGTGCTTTTCCTATCAACTCGGCAACCTGCATAGTCAGCGTCAGTGTATCCGATAAGTTTAAAATTCGTACCCTTTGGATACCATAGGCCAAGGGTAGAGGTGCCTTTAAGGTAGCGAAAAATTCTTCTGACCGCGTGCATATGGAATTCTTTGGGATCGGCTTGAAAACGGGCACACAAGCAGGTGGCAAACATGATATCCGGCCGGCTCGAAGTGAAGTAGAGAAGAGATCCAATAATACTGCGATACAGTGTGATGTCGACCGATTTACCAGAGGGATCGGCATCCAACTTGCAGCTTGGTGACATAGGAGTGCTGAGAGGCTTGCTCTGGTCTTGATGAAACTTTTTCAGAATATCCTTGATGTATTTTCTCTGACTGGTGAAAATTCCATCGTTGAGCTGCCTGACTTGAAGGCCTAAGAAAATTGCATCTCTCCCATGTGACTCATCTCAAATTTGCTCTTCATGAGATCTCCAAACTTCTTGCAGAGTTGAGGATTAGTTGATCCGAAGATGATGTCGTCGACGTATACTTGGACAACCATCAGATCTTTGTCATGCCATTTAATGAAGAGGGTTGTGTCTATCGTTCCTCGTCTGAATCCAGACTTCACGAGAAATCACTCAGGACATCGTACCAAGCACGTGGGGCTTGTTTTAGTCCATAGAGAGCTTGTCCAAGCGATAGACGTGATCGGGATGTTCTTGATCAACGAAACCTTTCGGCTGAGCGACGTAGACTTCTTCTTTTAACACGCCATTGAGAAAGGCGGTTTTAACATCCATCTGATAGACTTTGAAGTCTTTGTGAGCCGCATAAGCCAGCAGGAGGCGGATAGCTTCGATACGGGCAACAGGAGCATAAGTCTCGTCGTAGTCGATGCCTTCCTGTTGATTGTATCCCTTAGCAACTAGCCTTGCTTTATTCCGGATCACTTCACCATCATCATTTTTCTTATTCTTGAAAACCCATTTAGTTCCGACCACTGTTTTCCCATGTGGACGGGGTACCAAGGTCCACACTTGAAGACGTTCGAATTGATTGATTTCCTCTTGCATTGCAATTGTCCAATCGGGGTCTCGAAGTGCGTCTGCTACTTTGGTAGGCTCGTTTTGGTTCAGGAAGCAACTGAAAAGACTGTGTTGACGACGTGTCCTCACACCAACCGAAGGATCGCCAATTATCTGATCAACCGAGTGGCCTCTCGTCCACTTGCGCACATGAGGCAAGGCTGAAGTCGATGCGTCAGCCATCTGTGGATCTAGGTTGCCTATAGTCTCCGATTGATCATTTGTCTAAGGAAGTTCCAATACTGCACTTGGATTGATCGTCTCTGATGATACTTCCTCGATGACCACTGTAGGTTCTTCGGTGTTCTGTGGCGAATCGGGTGGGGTAGAGGTGTGAGATGAACTTGGTACGTCGGTCTCGTTCAGTAGAGAATCCATTGTAGGTGTAGTCGTGTATGACCGATATACCGGTTCGAAGAGAGAATCCAAGTCGTCTATTGCAAGTCTCGTTGCTTCGTCTGACACTGATCCTGAAGTTGTTGCCATCTTCTGTTGGTTTTGTGCCAACACACCAGTGATTACGTGTTCTGAAATGTGTTCTTCAGAAGCCAACGGGTTGAGAACGAGTCCTGAACTGAATTGAGCAGGAACCAACGGGTTAGGCACGGGTCCTGGACTGAATTGACCAGAAGCCATATCTGCCACTTCGTGGAAAGTGACATTATAGCTTTCCTTAATAGTTCGGTTGGACTTGAGGTATACTCGGTACGCTTTTGATGTTGAAGAATACCCGACAAATATAGCTTCGAATGCTTTAGGGTCGAACTTTGCACGTTGCTCTCGGTCGTTCGCCACAAAGCACTTGCACCCGAAGACCTTAAGGAAAGAGATATTGGGCACTCTATTATTCACAATCTCGTACGGAGTCTTGTTGAACCGTTTGTGAACCACCGTCCTGTTTTGAGTAAAACAAGCAGTATTGACTGCAGCCCATAGAAAGTGTGGAAGTCCCGATTGGATCAGCATTGTACGAGCGGCTTCCACTAGTGTTCGATTTTTCCTTTCAATGACCCCATTTTGTTGAGGTGTTTTGGCGGCTGAAAATTGTTGACTTATTCCAAGTTTCTGATAAACTCACTGAGGTGATTGTTCTTGAACTCAGTGCCGTTGTCTGTTCGAACAATTTGAATAGTCTGTTGCAGCAGATTCTGAGTTGTGTTCACAAAATTGATAATCAAGTCACCAGTCTCATCTTTCGTTCGGAGAAACTTTGTCCACGTGTAGCGAGAATAGTCATCTACAATCACTAGGACATACTTTCTTCCATTGATACTCTGAGTCTGCATCGGACCATAGAGGTCCATGTGAATTAGTTCCAATGGTCGAGAAGTAGACGCAATTTGCTTGACGTGATGAGATGCTCGCTTCATTTTTCCTAGGTGACATGCCGAACAATGATGCTCCCTTTGTAGTTGTATAGTTGGAAGACCGTGAACCAACTTTTTCGTAGAAAGACGTTGGAGAGCTTTCATGTTTAGATGAGACAGTCGTTGATGCCATAAGCTGTTCCTCTGTAAATCAATCTGAGAAATGATGCATACAGCTGTCGAGGGCCGCACAGACGTCAGGTTGATCGTGTAAAGATTGGATCTCCGAAGTCCTTGAAGGAGTTCTGTGTCCTGACTATCCAAAATTTTGCACCGATCAGCATGGAAGACCACCTGGAATCCTTTGTCACAGAATTGGCCTACGCTGAACAAGTTATGGCGGAGGCCTTCGACGTATGAGACACTTTGATGGTCAGATTCTTTAGAATGATATCCCCAAGTCCTAGAATCTGGGCTGAGTCGTTGTTCCCAAATCTGACTTTGCCGTTTGGTCAGTCTTTGTAGTTGCTCAGCAGCTCTTGATTACCAGTCATGTGTGTGGAGCAACCAGAGTCGAGGTACCACACATGATGGATCTGCAAAAACAATTTAGAGAGCTTTAGGTACCCACTTAAGCATGGGTCCTCTCGGATTAGCAGATTTAGTTTTGGGTTCAGATATGACTCCTAAATCTATTTTTGGAAGAGTCTTAATAAACCATTGCACTTTTGGAAAAGTGGGTTTGGGTTTTGCCAGGAGACTTGGCCCTTTTGCCTTTTGTCGTCCTAGGCGGAGATTTAGGAACCCATTTGGGTTGAACCTTACAGGGAAGGTTAATTTCAGCACGTACAAATGCTTTGAAGGGTTTGACTGAGGAAAAGATCTTTTCTTGTGATAGTCTCCTAAGGTGCTTGGGGGATTTAGTTTCTACGGGATACCCTAGGTGAGTACAGTCATGTACGGCGCCATAAGCTTTCTTTATGGCTGGATCTTGTTTCCTACGAGTCTTCCTTGTGGCATTTGTTTCAGAATGATTAGTAGTAATTTAGATGTAGAGCCTATTTCGAGATTTTCACTTCTATAGGAGATAGGCTGAAGTGAGCACGTAGAAGCAATTATTTTGAACGTAGAAATGACTCTTTTATTACTACGAGTGTCTTTTATTTTGACAGAAGGAATAACATGTTCAGAAACATTTAAATCTATTAGCTCCTTTTTTATTTTAGGACTAGACACTCTCGCCTTCGTACTCGGTGCTGGCTCTACGCTCCCTGTGGACGTAGGTGAAGTAGACTTAGTCTTGGCACTTTTAATAGAGTTATTAACGCTCTTATGATCTTTTGAAGGCAATTTTTCTATTTTCACGCTTTTTATGATAGCGTGTGAGGTAGTTTGGGAGGATAGGGAAGCCTTGAGATTTTCCATCTCTTTAAAGAATTTTTTCTTTTCAGCTTCGAAATTCTCTCTTTCTTTGTCTTGTATCGCCTGTGACTCCTCTATCTGTTTTATGATAGGGGGTTTGTAGAGAGAATTTTGATAATTAACCTTTTTGACCTCCTCGTAGTGTTCTTTAAAGTCAGGAGGTAAGACTTGAACTAGATCACTGAAAGGTGTTAAGGATGGTTTCCTATTTTTGTCGTTTTCAATTAGTTCATTGTAGTCAAAGGGGATCTCAGGCCCATGTGAGGCTTGTTTTATGGATGAATCAAACGCATTTTCATACGTCGATTCCATAATGTTCCTAAGAGAGGTTGCAACTAAACCCATGTTCTTAATGTCATGCATTTCTTTCTTCCATAAAATACGTGGGTTAGTATAACCTATGCCTTCTATTGGATTATAAAACTCTATATCCTTGGGCTTGTTTAAAAATATCGTCTGTTCAGAGTGTCCCCTACGCGTAAGAAGATCATCTAAATTTTTAACTTTTGCATACAACTTCCTGCGTTCCTCACTTAGGAGAGCATAATTATTTTCTACCGTCAGTTTGGCGGCTTGACAGGTGTCTAGATCCTTACTGAGCTCACTAACCTTAGCGTTAGATGTTTCTAATTGAGCTTCTAAGTCAGTGATCTTAGAGGTAGCTTCGGTTATCCTACAATTTAAGGTAGCTTTCTCATTGAGATGCCTAAAGAAGGTTGACTAGTCTCTCTAAATGTAGACTCTTAGTAAGTTCTTCTATTTTTGCACTAGAGCTTCTAAGTTCTGATTCGAACTATCTATCTTCTCCTGAGCTCTCTCTGTAATTCCAGATTATCCAAGAACACTTCAACAGATTAAACCTTCGTAATATGTGAATAGTGTGCTTTTTAGGTTTAGTGTTGAATACGTGAGAGTTTTGCAAATGAAAACATTTTTAATGATTGTTAGGGTTTAAGATTAAATACCTTGAGAGGTATTTAAGCTTATTGGGCCTCTAACAAGCCCATTACAAACACAACCCAATTACATAAAATACTACGTGGTAAATAAATTACAAGACTTAGAACAATATTTTGGACACTTCTAAAATATTCCTAACATTCTCCCCATAAGTGTCCAAATTACAGATAAACATATCTAAGTCTTCAGGTCTTCTTCTTCTTCGAGCGGGGAGGAGGCCGAGGTTCCAGAAGTTCGTAGGCTGATCTTCTGAGTCCAAGTTTTAATTCATATGATCTCAATCTTCTACGAAACGAGATTTTGTCGGAGATGATTTCGATCATCTTATGATACTTCTCTTGTACTTCAGATTCCACTTCTCTCATTTCATCTATGATCCTCTTGAGCTTAGCAAGAATAATACGGAGAGTTCCATCACAGAACTTGTGAATTTCTGATTTTCTCATTAGTCTCTTCTCTCCCTTGTAATTGATGTAGATTACCGAAGGGTCTTCTCCATCAAAGATATGGCCTTCTCCGTAGCTCTCTGACTCAGGTGCTTCAAAGGAAGGCTTCGTGAGATTCACTCTTTTTATGTTGCTTTCAATTGCCATTTGGAGATCATGTGTAGAGTTGAACTTTACTTGACGCAGCATAAACCTTTTTAGTGAAGCATAGCCCATCCTTAATTCTGGGGTGCTGAGTACTCCAGGCCTCCTATAATCTCCTACTAATTGATCAATGTCTTCACCTCTGAGATAGGAGAGATCCCCTTCATTCAGTTCTTCAGCTGAATTATCTTCACGTCGTACAATGTAAATAGGGAAATCAATTTCTGCAAATCGCTCCTTTCGAACGGTCAGAATCTGTTTGATTCTGGGTCGTTTTGCCTCAAGTCTTCGGAGTTCATCGACGTTTGTTTCTTTTCCTCTAAACATCAGTGATCGACGGATAGACAGCAGGTACTGAATGGCTTTTGGTCGTGGGAAATGGGTTAAACCTCTGAGGTCAAGTTCATCCACCTTCAAGATCCTGTCTTCCCTCCTCCAGATTTTTCTTCGTATCTCTTCTTGATAAGGAGCATTAACCTTCACATTTTTCCATGGAAGTTGCAACTCGTCAATTCCTTTGTGTGTATCTGGAGGGCAATCCTCGTCTATGACCGTGTGTTTTAGAAGTTCTGGAAGTTCTGGTATCTCTGCTTCGTAGTCTTCTCCTTCCTCGAGCTCCTCATCTTCAAGACGAATTAGACTAATGTTAGCTTTCGAGAGAAAATATCTAGCATTGTCCATAAGGTTTCTGGCCATAGTCGGATTAACAGATGAGTTCTCCATTCCTCGCCAAAGATGTACCTCTCCACAACATCATGTGGATTGTAAAGTTCTTCGACTGAGGTGTCTGGATTGTCGATCTGAAGGGATGGGATGGAAGTTTGGGGACTTATCTGGCTTGTGAGATGTGGGGTTGTGGTTGTTTGGACTGATTGGGTGGAAATCCTCAAGGAGCCAGATTCGACTTCTTCAAGGGAAATTGTCTGGTTTGGCCCTGGCGTAGCTTGTCTGCCCCTAGAGGACTTTGGTGGTGGGTTGGATTGTCGAGAAGAACTGCCTCCACGAGTTAGGACCCCGCGCCCTCGTCCGGCGCGAGTGACCGGATGCATGACTCTTGGTCTCTTCTCCCCCTCAGGGCGATCTTGGTCATCAGGATCGTCATGACGACGCTTCTGATTTGAGCCTCCTTGACGACAGGTGGTGGGGTTAGGTACCATTCCACCTTTAATTAGCTTTTTGTAGAAATCTTCTTCTTCCGGAGTCCGCTGATTGTCGAAGGAGATAATGCGAGAAATGCCTACATCGAAGAGCTCAAGTAGAGGCATGCTGTATGGGCTGGGATCAGTCGGTGCTCGTGGTGGTGGTAGTGAGATGAGGCGAGGCTGTGACGATTGGTCTACCAAGGGTGCCTTGCCTTTGTCTGAGGAGGCTGATTGCATGGCATCCTTAATGAGTCCTCGAACCCGTGGTAAGGTCACGGATTCGAAGAACTCAAAAAGGCGACTTTCCAGATAGGCCGTCGTCACGGTTAGGGGAGTTGGTGTTGGTGCACCGGCATCACTAGGAGTTGCCGTTATCACACGTTCAGAACTAGGTTCTGTACGGTGGCCCTTGTCAACCGAAGTCGGTTGGACTTCAGTTTCCACGGGTCTTCCGACCTCTCCTTGCGACACATCTTTTGGAGATGGTGCTCGGGTCGTTGTGGCCAAAGCACTGACTTCGTATTCTGACCGAGAAAAATTCTAGCGCTTAGTTTATCGATCGAGAAACTAATCCGATCGCAAAACCTAGCGAGAAAAATTTGAGCAATCGAGAAAAATTCACAGAATACGATTAACACAAATTCGAGCAAAAACAAAGAATCAGATAGTGAAGTTTGAGGTAATTGCTCGCAATCAAGTACTAATCACGCACGAACAAGCAATTAAACACGTTATGAAGCAAAATATATCGAATTTGATCAAAATCAGAACGTGTTCTTCATGTTCTTCGTCAACAGTAAAATTTCAGAATCAAATTAATCAAAATTCGACGTTCAAACTGCTACTGATTTAGTCGCAATGATCATTTATCACTTAATCTAGCACTGAAACATCAAATTCAAGTCAATTAAGCACAGAATTAAGCTGATCGAAAAACTTTTCGCGCCAAATCTGTTCTTCGATGGAACAGTGTTCGAAATAAAATTTCGATCCAATTCTAACAATCTACGATTCAAAACAGAACGAACCTGCACTGATACCAATTGTTAGGTCCTCAGATTAACAACCCTACGATCCTAGGCCAGAATCCATAGTAATTCGTTCGTTTAGATAATCAATTGAATTCGATCGAAAAACTCAAGTTAAGAACACGAGAGAGAATTCAATTAGAGTGAGAAAGTTACTATTGTATCTCTCTAGAAATCGAATTGCAAGCCCTTCGAATCAATTCTCTAAACTTTCTCTATTCAGCTCAATACATTTACAAGTATTTATACCAAACAAGCTTGGTACAAATATCAATCTAGTCCTTAATAAAAAGACTAATACAAATAAAGCCCCTAATTACAAGGACAACTAATGAAATCAAGCACAGTGGTATTCGACAAGTTTTATCAAGAATTTGGTCTGGAAATTTTGACGCAAACTCAATACTTCTATTAAATGGGTTAACATTACCCTTTTCGATAGTATGACCCAAAAATCGAACTTTAGTCTGAAATAAAACCATTTTTGGGCTGGATATGACTAATCCATTTTGAATAACTATTTTCTTGAAAATATCAAGATGTTTAAAATGAGTTTCAAATCTTTGGAAAAAATTAAAATATCATCAATATATACAATAATAAAATTACTATAAGGAATGAAAATATCATTCATAATATTTTGAATTCAGAAGGAGCATTTTTCAAACCAAACGGCATAACATTCCACTCAAATTGTCCAGTTGGGACATAAAAGCAGTTTTATACCGATCTTCTTCGGCTATTTGAATTTGCCAAAAACCTGATTTTAAATCAAATTTTGAAAATATACTGGCGTCAAATAAACGATCCAAAAGATCCTTTTTATTAGGAATAAGATACATAATCCATTTTAAAACTTTATTTAAAGGCTTATAATTAATGACTAACCTTGGTGCTACCCTTTCCTTTTCTGCATGGTTATTAACATAAAAGGCAGTACACGACCAGGAAGATTTTGAAGGTTTTATTAAACCTTTCTGTAAAGAGAAGTTATTTCTTTTTTACATAATTCTAATAGTTCAGAATTCATCTGACAAGGACGAGCTTTAGTGGGAATATTTTTCTCACTAAAATCTTCCTCATAAGGTAATGTAACAATACGCTTTTTCCTATTCCAGAAAGCATTAGGTAAATCGTTACATATTTGTAACGTAAATTCATTATGTAGAATTTTTATTTTTTCTTGTAACTTAGGATTTTGGAGTTTATCCCCAATCGTAAGTATACTGATTTCTTGTTTCAGGTAATTTACCTGATTTTCTTTTGCTTTAATAAGAATAGAATCCTTAATTTCATTAAGAATCCTAGAAAAAGGTTCAGTAATGAATTCAAAGTATACTTCTTTGTTATCGAAGCTTCCTTTAAATCCATATTCATCAATATTTTTTATAGGAAATATTTTTCTAAGAAATGGAGTACCAAGAATTACTTGGTTTGTGATATTCTTGACTAACAAGAATGAAGTAGGAATACAGACCTTATTTTTGCAAATATAGGCCTTAGGAATTTTATAATTAATTTGTAATTTTTCTCCGCTCGCAGAGCTAAGAGAATGTGTTGTTTCGTGAAAAAATTGTGTAGGAATTATTCCTTCTTGAATACAATTCAAATCTGTTCCACTATCAATTAGCGCAATCAGATTCTTTTGAAAATTTCCGTCAATAAGTAGTGATATTTTAACTAACCATTTTTGCGAAGTTATTACTTCAAGTGTTGAAAGGAAATTGTCATCTTTATCATTTAAAGAAATATTAGTTAATTCTTCATAATTTTTAAATTCTTCAATTTTTTCTTTTCCTTTTTCTAATTTAGAAATCTTCGTTCTAAGTCGATAGGACTTAATTTTAGATTTTTTAATTTCAGTTTTAAGATTTGAAATTTCAATTGTCAAATCTTTAATATTAACACGAAATTCATTCTTAAATTTATTTTTATTTTGAAGTAATTTCATTACTTCGGACATTTTATAAGGTTCAGTTTTAGGAATAACTTCTTTTGAAGTTTCTTCCTCTTTTTGAATCAATCTTTTGATTATATGATTTTTTAAATCTGGGTCTTCTGTATGTTTTAACATTTCGAGAAGATTATTGTCAAGAACATTTAATTCTTGAAATTGAGAAATAATTTGGTACAAATTATTATCTTCTGGTTCAGAGTTTAATATTTTTAGCACAAGATTGTCCTATTTGACAATTTTGACATTCTTCAGATTCTGACGATGAACTATCTTCGATGATATTGTTTTCATCACTCGAAGAAGTTTCACTGTATGATTCCAACAGAATTTTTGATAATGTTTCTTTTAAATCATTATCAATATTTAAATTATTAATTTTCTTTTTGGTCCAACAAGTTTTTGCTTTGTGACCTATTTTCCCACATTTTCGCCAAACAATTGGAGGGAAATTTCTTCTATATTGATAATCTTTATTGTCTTTTAAGAGTTTTTGTTCTCTTCGTTTAGATTTTCGATATTTTCTCCTTTCATATTGTTTAGGAGAATATTTTTTAGGTTTATATTCTTGACGAGGTTGACTCGTAGAAGGATTTTCTATGCCAAATTGATCACAGAAATCTCCTAATTGTTTCTTTTCATTATGAGAATTTCTCTTAATTTGTTTGTTCAGCTTTATTTCGTTGCATAAAGCTAAACCTTCTTGAGTACAAATACCTATAAGTTTACCTTAAGTATAAGAATTATAATCTATACTCGGTTCTCCTTTCCAAAGATTATTCCTTACTCTTTCTGCAAAGAGTAAAGGTAAACCGTCAATAAATTTGGATTTCCAGTGAGTACTATTAGGCTCTGGAAGTTCCATAACACGGCTAAGGAACGTACCTAAAAAATGTAAGAGTTTTACACCTTAGGTTTTGGAGAAGAGTTCTGATATTTTCAGAATTATCAGACCATCGGCCTGTAAAATGTTCTATTATATAAATGCACAGTGTATAAACTGCATTTTCGACTAATTCGTCATTTTCTTCTTTCATGGTAAGATAAATTTCTTCTTACTCTCGAGGAGTAAGATAATTATCCCACCATCCTTTTAACTGACCAGTGAAGCCAGCAACAATCATCTTAGCAACAACTCTGTCACTATTATGATTAGCTTTGCATATTGTACTATACATAAGCACTCTATGTATCATATTAAAAATTTGTCTTTCAGTATAACCGTTTAGGTTCCACTCATAAATACTCCTGCCACTATAAGAATTATTAAGTGTTAGTTCTTGTTCTTCGAACAAGACATCTTGAGGGGTTGGTCTTGGGAAATAAAATTTAGTTTGAATTGGTTTACTGGAATATTTTCCTTGTTTGATTTTATTTAATTCTTCATTAAAAGTATTATAAATACTATCAGAATTTTCAAGTTTTTCTTCAAATTCTTCGCTTAAAGTATTTAAGTCTTTAAGCTTTTCATTAAGTAAATTTTCAATACTAGAAATTGATTCTAATTTAAAATAGATAATTTTAGGAGGAGGTCGAACACTCGAAGAAGCTTTATTAGCTATTTTTTCTTCAACTTTATCTTTTAATTTTTTTATGTCTTTTATTGAAGACGAAATTTCTTCAATATTCTTTTTCAATAAAGAAATTTGTTCTCCTAAAACAATAACATACATATTTGTATAATTTTGTTGTTTTAAAAGACTATTAATATGATTAATAGTAATAGAAAGCGTATCATTCTCTTTTTCAAATAATTTTTGAAAAGCATTAAAAAACCTAATTTCATTTTCTTTTTCCATTTGGAAACTGATTTGTGGAGGAAAAATAGAGTTAACATTTTTTCCATTCAATAGCTTATAATTTCTTTCAAGAACAGAAATCATATTTTTAAAATATCTTGATAAAAACCAAGGAACGAAAGGCAATTTTTCATTTCGTTTTTCAAGATCTTTGTAAAATGTTCTTGAATAATATTTTTATCTTCTTTATTAAAATTTTCAAAAAACCATTTTCTAAAAAGTTCCCATTTGGATTGATTAAATTCTTGTTGAATTTTCTTTCTTGCCGGTGATCCCGGACTAAAATCAATTTTTGGTTTAAAATCCATTAAACACGAAAATCCATTTCTGACTCGGTTATTTCCTCGTCTTGATTTTTAAAAACACCATGAATAATATTATCAAGATTAATTCTTAATTCTTCTACCTTATTTTGAAGGTAATCACTAGAGGTTGATTCTCTAACCTGAGAAGTCGAAGCTCTAGAAGGAGATCTTATCATATAATCACATGGTGATATATGATAATGTGAAGAGCTTGATCTAGTAATTCTAGATCTCGGAGTTTTTCATCTACAGGTTTTCTATCCTGCTCAAAGTGTATTTGAACATTTCCATCTGTTGTCTGTATTATTTGGGTAAGATTTTTCTTGATTTTGGGTTGCAGAGGCATAGCTCGTTCAATAAGCCAATTTTCTGGGAATTGAATTTCTTCCCATTTAGTGGATCTACGAGTTGTAATATTAGATCTATTAAAATTGGTTTCCATTAAAACTGTTTCGTTGATAGGTTTATCAACAATTTTACACTGAGGATTCAGTGTATAGAAGTTTATTATAAATCCTATAACAGATACAAATTACTTCTGATCCCGGAGCGTAATTATATCCGTGAGTTTTGACATTTAATGTCAGAGCATCCAATATCAGTCAATGATAATTGGAGATTTGGATAAACATTAAAATAAACTGGACCATGTGCCAGACTAGACTGAATTATTCCCATAAGGGATTGTTTTCAGTCGAGATTTCGACCATCTCTAAGAGCTGCTATAAAACTCTCTGGTAAACCTTCTAAAGTCAAAGGCTTAAAGGCTACCTGAACTAACCCGATATGAATAAACTTATGGTTTATTCTATATTTTTGTAAGTCTCTATTACTTAGAATCCCAATGACCATCTCTTCGTTAATAAGAGAGATAGTTTCTTCGGTAGTTTTGACTACCTGATTCAAACCTAATTTCAAAGATTCCTAATTCATAGATTATTTTATGATCTATTTTTGGAATTGTCCAACGATTTAATTTGACTAAATCTTGAGGAACATCATATTCCTCTTCAATACTGTTTTTAACAGTATCTTTTCTTCGCATCAAATTCATTTGAAAAAGTCGTCACTTCTTAATACCCCACCATGGCTCTGATACCATACGGGAATGATCTTTACAAAATTTTTAAAGTTTACAAAATTTTTAAAATAAAAGTGAAAATTGGACAAGGTACGTGGCGTTGTTAAACCTATTAGTCCAGTTATCAAACTGTAAACAGTCTGATCCCGTTAGGACCCAAGGTACAGCCTGTTAGGAATATTTTGTAGCATCCTTTAATTATGTAATCTTGGGTTAATGTGTTGGGTTGTAATAGTTTGGGGTAACTTATGATATTTAGTCATAGTTTTGTATTGGGCTTTAATATACCAATCAAGTGTGGTATATAAAGCCCAAATAACCCTAATTAGGGTTTTGATCAAAAGTATTGAAAGGTAAGCCACCTTGTACGTTAGATTAAGAAAACACACATTAACACACACACTCAAGGTGTTCTTCACGTTTTACACATTCAAACCAATCTTTTGATCCTTGTTTGGTAAAATAAGGGCCAACAAGTGGTATCAGAGCCTAACGTGGATCAATATCTTCCATTTGAATCCAGTTTTGCTCGTTTTCGACGTGATTTGACGAAGATTTTAGCTTGAAAACTCATTCTCTGCTTTTTCACTGTTTTTTGGATGTTTTCAAATCGTTCTCAGTGATTCTTTTCTCCTAGGACATTTGAAAACTGATTTTGAGAACATTTAGGTTCCTTCACGTCGATTCCAGTCAAGTTTGAGTCGGATTTAAGCAAAAACGAGTCTGAAAAATCTGTTTTTCACTGAACTGGGCATCACTTTCGAGCAACAAATCGAACAGTACCATTGAATTTGAAGGTTTCGACCGATACTCTCTGAAAGAAGATTCAATCAATTTTAATTTCCGGGAATTTCTTCGCTTATTTCACAGTTTCGCTCGAAAGATTTCTCGGCGAAAGTCCAATTGTTTCGATCGAAAGTCGAATAATTCAAGTTTCGACGAATTTTCCAGCAATTTTCACAAGTTTCGATCGATACAATTCTCGGCGAAAGTCCAATTGTTTCGATCGAAAGTCGATTAACTTAAGTTTCGACGAATTTTCCACCAATTTTCACAAGTTTCGATCGATACAATTCTCGGCGAAAGTCCAATATTTTTCGCCCGAAACGCTACAGTACACAATTTCATAGTTTCGATCGATACACATTTCGAACGCTACAGTGCACAATTTCACAGTTTCGATCGATACACATCTCGGCGAAAGTCCAATATATTTCGCCCGAAACGCTACAGTACACAATTTCATAGTTTCGATCGATACACATTTCGAACGCTACAGTGCACAATTTCACAGCTTCGATCGATACACATCTAGGCGAAAGTCCAATGCACTAACTGTTTCGCTCGAAACCTTGTTCTCCACTTAGCCAATTTCAATCTCAGACGATCGAAACTATTTTTTTTCCAAATCAAAATCAAATTCCGTCTTTCGATCGAAACTAACAATTTCAAAACTCTTTCTCCCAATTCACACCTTCGCTCGAATCTTCCAATCTTAACTTAGTTTCGATTGCCCGACTCTCAACACTTAGGACCAATCGTTTAGCTTATTTTCATATCATACTAGAGTCGATCAAGCACTCAAATTGAATTGAACAAAATTATCAATTTCACTTTACACCAATTGTTCCATCCTAGAGCAGTACACTAAATTCATCAAACTCTCTTATTTCGACAGAATTCACCAAGACCTAATTAGACTCAACACTAGAAATTACTCAAACTTGACTACATTTCTTTCAAAACTAAAGTGTTCAATTTCGCAGATATATCTCGCGTTAACGATCATTACCAAACATACCATGGACGGTCTTGCTATTGGATCTGACAACCGTGCACCACTACTGAGATGGGGGGAGTACGGCATATGGAAGCAACGATTCATAAACTTCATAGAAATCAAGGATGGAGACCTTGCAAATGACATGCTTTCCTCCATTTTTGAAGGACCTGCCCAATTTTGGACCATTATCCCCGCTCAACCCGATGCAGTTCCCGCAATTCCAGAAAGGAGAACTCCTAAGGATCCTAGTCGATACAACGATGCTGAGAAAGCACGAGCCAGAGCAGACAAGCTTGCTCGACACTATGTACTTCAGGCTCTACCAAATGATGTCTACAAGCAAGTCGATGCAATGGTCACTGCAAAGGAAATTTGGGACGAAGTCTGCAAGATGATGGTCGGAACAGAAGTTAGTACTTTGTCCAAGAAATCCAGTATCCTTACTGCCTATGACTCCTTCAAGGCTAAGGAGGGGAAGAACTTCGAGATGCTTACCTTCGCTTCCTAACCATCATCAACGAGATGAGAAAGATTAACATCCAGCGTTCCAATCTCGAACACAACATCAAGTTCCTCTCCACACTTCAACCGGAGTGGGGACGAATTGCAGTTCTGGTTAAGCAACAGAACAAAGATCTGGACGCGATGGACATTCATTCCCTACACGATAATCTCTCACAATACTCGCAATATGCTAAAGAGATTAAGAACGAAGGAAAGCCAAACATTGAAATGGAACCAATTGCACTCGTAACTTCTAAGTCAAGCAACAGGAGCTCGAAGACTTCTAAAGGAAAGCAGGTCGTACCATCTGACACCTCTGACAACACCGAATCTGACCAAGGATCAGAGGACGAACTCGAATCCATCAGAAAGAAGCTGGCAATGATCTCAGATACCGTCAATAAGATGAGGCGCCAAGAAATCATCCTCTTCCTTCAACAAACAACGAACCTCGGGCGGGAAACAGAAGTACATTGCCCCTGAAGAGACTGAAACTAAGAAATCTGAAATAGTAAAGAAGTGCTTCAACTGTGGCAAGCCGGGTCACTTTGCTTCGGAATGCTTCAGACCCAAGAAGAAAAACACTGAATACTACAAGAAGAAATTTCAGCTCTCACAGCGCAAGGAAGCGGGAATAGTCTTGGTAGCTGAGGAAGAGGAATGGCTGGAGGACACATCTGACGAGGAGGAAGAAGAAATGGCCTTCATGGTGAAAAGCATACAGGATGACTCCGACGAGGATGAGCCAGCCATTGGATCAGACAGGACAGATGTTTCATCATCCGACCTGGAGGTATACACTCCATCCCTACATGATTTTGTTAAACTAGAACGTAGAATAGCCGAACTCTCCATGCATCGTAAAAATCACTCAGAACTCCAAAGCAATTTCGACAAAAATTATGCCCTGTTGAACAAACAACAGGAAGAAATAGCAATTCTTAATGAATCCTTGATCTTGTCTGAAACTAAAGTGAAGACTTTAGAAGATCATATAGAAAACAAGGAAATAGAGATTAGCAATATGAGCAGAAGATTGAAAGACAGCGAGGAAGAATGTGTAAATGTAGCGTCTCAATACGAACTAATCACCAACGAACGTGTACGACTATACAAGAAAATCAAGGAATTAGAGGACATCAACACCAAAAGAGGTCAAAGTGAACGAACCATGTTCCTTAGCCAACCTAAAGATGTTGAATTTTATAATCCCCGCGAAGGATTGGGATTTGAGCCCACCACTAACCCTGAAGCAGATAAAGTAAACTCTCTGTACAACATCAAACGTTTTGGGTTAAGCATCGAACGACTAATGCCCTTCGTCGGATCAAGTGAGGTGACTGAATCTGATGAACAAAGGCGGAAGAACAAAGAATGGGCTCAAATCATGTGTGACTACGACGAACTCAATAATAGCTACAAAACAAGAGAGATACCGCTCTCTGGTGATTACATGTCACCATTTGGACCCGAAGGCAATGACGAACAGACTAAACCTATTTATTCATTCATATATATTCCAGAAATTATACGCAAAATAGGTTCTTTGACAGCCTCTCTAGAGTCAGAAAGGAAAGCTCACGAAGAAGAGAGAACTATTTTGTTGAGCAAAATTTATACTCTTGAAAACTTTCCTGATGCTTACAAACCTTCCACCTCCCGTCCTATTCCAGAATCATTTACATGTAAATGCAAGCAAACTACAAAGAAAATACCTTTATCTCACACTAACTTGGTATCGCATGTGCTCACAGACAAAGGCGTGAGATCTAAGGAAGCGAAGAAGGTTCAACCTGGCTCAGCTAAGAAGACAACAGTCCCTGATAAAAAGAAGAGACCAGTCTCCAACTTTTCTTCTCATGTTTTAAAATCTTTAGCATTTCCAAAAGTGACTTCTTGTAATGTCGCAGAACGTGTTTCGTTATTCCATTCCCTAAAATCAAAGTTCTGTCATGTCAACAATGATGTACTTTCCCATTCTCATGACAGTCACTTCAGCAATAGCGTTTCCAAATCACATAGCGCTCGTTCTAAGGACACATCTCCCACTACGTCCAATCATACTACTAAATACATCTACAAGACCAAGCCAAGCAAGAAATCAAGTCCAAAACAGATTTGGATACCGAAATCTCAACTGCATCCTATAGGAAATCACCACGCTTGGACTCTCAAACCAGCTACAAAACAACCTAGCAAAGAATTAAATCTAGCAACGAACAAGAAATCTACTACACCTGCTATCAAAAGAGGACCCATCTATAAATGGGTGCCAAAACTTACTTGATTTTTTTTTCAGGTCCGTCATGTGTGGTACTTAGATTCAGGTTGCTCCTCACACATGACTAGAAACAAAGAGCTGTTGAGCAACTTCTCTGAAGGATTCCTCGGGAAGGTCTACTTCGGTAACGGTCAATCTGCATCCATGCTAGGAACCGGTGATCTCATCCATGACAGGCTAACCATCAAAGGAGTATCCTACGTCGAAGGACTGAGCTACAATTTATTTAGCATAGGTCGTTTCTGCGACAAAGGCTACAAAGTGAACTTCGAGACCAACAAATGTAGTGTCACAGATATCAATGGAAGAGAGCTACTCACTGGTCACAGAAAGACGAATCTTTACTCCATTGACCTCAAGACTGTTCGACCGACATGCCTTATTTCTCGAGCCTCTCTACATCAGAACGATCTCTGGCATCAGCGACTTTCCCATCTCAACTTCAAAGACCTAAACAAACTAAGATCAGAAAACTTGGTAAAAGGGCTTCCCTCGTTCAGATATCATAAAGAGCATCTTTGCTCGGCGTGTGAAATGGGAAAGATAAGGAAAGCCTCCCACCGGACCAAACACATAGCCTCAACTTCCAAACCTCTCGAACTCATTCATATGGATCTGTGTGGACCCATGCGCACTCAGACCATTAATGGGCGGAAATATGTGTTAGTCATAGTGGATGATTTCTCACGCTACACATGGACTAAATTTCTGAGAACCAAGGATGAAACTCCAGGTCTAATCATTGAGTTCATCAAAACCGCTCAAAACCTCTACCAACTGAGTGTACAAATCATCAGAACTGATAATGGGACAGAATTCAAGAACAGAAAACTCAGTGACTTCTATGCATCACTTGGAATCACCCAACAGTTCGCAGCAGCCAAAACACCTCAACAAAATGGGGTAGTGGAACGCAAAAACAGAACCTTAGTTGAAGCAACTCGTACACTCCTCATTCACTCTGGATTACCTCACTTCTTGTGGGCCGAAGCAATGAACACAGCTTGTTTCACTCAAAATCGTGGTTCACTTCACAAGAGGTTCAATAGGACACCCTATGAGTTGATAAATCGTAGAGTGCCAGACGTCTCATTCCTGAAAGTTTTTGGGTGCAAGTGCTATGTGGCAAATGATCGTGAAGACAGAGGCAAACTTGACCCAAAAGCATTCGAATGCATACTGGTGGGATACTCAACAACATCAAAAGCCTATCGCATATATCTCAAAGAGAAAAGATCTGTTATGGAAAGCATAAACGTAACGTTTGATGAAGTAGACCGTGTCGTTTCTGCACAAATCAGTCCAGAACCAGGACTTCTACGAGAATTAACAAAGGATCAACCTAGCACTTCCTCTATGGGAGAATCTTCAAAAACAAAGGCGTTAAGTGACATGGAACTTGATCTCTTATTTGAAGATCTCTTCCAAAGCCGACACCACACAATGCTCCAACAACATCTGCGGTACCAGAAAATATTGATTATACGGAGCCTAATAATGACAATACCCCTCCTACGATGGAAAATCTTCACCTTGATGACGATAGTGAACCCCCAACAGATACAGAAATCATATCCAGCTCAGGCGCTGAAACTCCTCAGCCTTATGATACAACAATAGAAATTTCTTCAGGAGAGTCAGTAATGCCACAACCTGGAGAAGAAATAGAACATCAGGCTGATCAAGGTGGAGAAACGACATATGATACAAACACAGCTGGATCTTCACAGCCTAGTACCAGAAAGTGGACTCGAGCCCACCCAAACTCACAAATAATTGGAGATCCCTCCGCTGGAGTAACCACTCGAGCATCAACGATAAACGAAAGCCTCTACTCTTGCTTTCTCAGTCAAAAGGAACCCAGTAAAGTAGCTGAAGCACTCGCCGATCCAGACTGGATAATTGCAATGCAGGAGGAAATCAATCAGTTTGAGAGGTTGAAAGTTTGGAATCTTGTACCTAGACCAGCTGGGAAAACCATTATAGGTACTAAATGGGTGTTTAAGAACAAAAGAGACGAGCAAGGAGTCGTTATCCGGAATAAAGCAAGGCTGGTGGCAAAAGGTTACAATCAACAAGAAGGAATCGACTATGACGAGACATATGCTCCAGTCGCAAGAATAGAAGCCATCAGGATATTCTTAGCTTTCGCTGCACACAAGAATTTCACAGTCTACCAGATGGATGTCAAAACTGCATTCCTCAACGGAATACTAAAAGAAGAAGTTTTTGTATCCCAGCCTGAAGGTTTTGTAAACGAACAACGCCCAGACCACGTCTACAGACTAGATAAAGCTCTCTATGGACTTAAACAAGCTCCCAGAGCCTGGTACGAGGTCCTCTCGGATTTTCTCATCTCATCTGGTTTCACAAAAGGAAAGATAGATACGACTCTTTTTATCAAGAAGGACGGAACCGACATTATGCTAGTGCAGATCTACATTGACGACATCATATTCGGGTCTACAGACTCACGAATGTGCAGGAACTTTGGGGATCTAATGAAGCAGAAATTCGAAATGAGCATGATGGGTGAACTAAATTTCTTCTTAGGACTTCAGGTTAAACAGCTTCACGATGGAATCTTCATAAGTCAATCCAAGTACATTCACGACATACTCAAGAAGTACAACTTGGACAACTCAAATACTGCCATGACTCCAATGTCTACCTCATGCAAACTTGATGCAGATTCCTCAGGAAAAACTGTTAATCAGACAACTTATCGAGGCATGATAGGATCCTTGCTCTATCTTACATCAAGTAGACCTGATATCATGTTCGCCACATACGCTTTCAAGCTGATCCAAAGGAATCTCACATGCTCGCGGTCAAGCGAATTTTCAAATATCTCAAGGGAACTCCGAATCTAGGTCTATGGTACCCGATGGAATCAAGCTTTGAACTCGTAGGATACACAGATGCTGATTACGCAGGATGCAAGCTGGACAGAAAGAGCACTTCTGGAGCCGCTCAATTTCTTGGGGGTAAACTCATCAGCTGGTCATCTCGAAAGCAAAATTGTGTCTCAACATCGACAGCAGAGGCAGAATATGTCGCTGCTGCGAGTTGCTGCTCACAAATCTTGTGGATGAGAACACAGCTGCGAGATTTTGGCATAACGTTAAATCATATCCCAATTTTTAGTGATTCTAAAAGTGCTATAGCTATAACAAGTAATCCAGTACATCATTCACGCACAAAACATATAGACATTAGATATCACTTTATTAAGGAACATGTGGAACAAGGTACAATCGAAATGCATTTTGTCCACACCGATCTTCAACTTGCTGACTTATTTACTAAGGCATTGAATGAAAAGCGATTCCAATTCTTGGTATCTAGGTTAGGCTTGTTGAACCATAAGACATGATCGATTGTCCCTACATGAACCTGATATTGTGTAAATAGATCATTTAAATTTTTCTCTATATGTTATGAATGGTAAAAAATCCTACTATTATATCTAGGGGGAGACTAATAAAATAATAAAAATTTTATGCATGAATCTAGGGGGAGTCTTTCATTTTTATGCACTAATTTAGGGGGAGTCATTATTAAATGGTTCGCACAAATACTTCACACAAGGAGTTTATGATTCCTCATCAAATTTAAATTATATAGTATGGTGAAACTCCTTAAGCTTCTATCAAAAATTAAAATTATTCAAATATTTCAAATATCACAATTAGTTCTCGGCGAAACTGCATATCGATCGAAACCCTTTCAAATTGATTTGCCAATTGTACTAAACAAGTTTCGATCGAAACTGAGCTTTAACTCTTGATTTATTAGTTTCTTGGCAAAACTGACTTTCGCTCGAAACACGTTTCGATTGAAATTTCAATTTAATTTAATACCTTCATAATTTTATCGGCGAAACTGACTTTCGAACGAAACACACTACGATTGAAATTGATTTTTACATCCTTTGACATTTATCTCGGCGAAACTGACTTTCGCTCGAAACACCCTACGATTGAAATTGATTTTTAAATCCTTTGACATTTCTCTCGGCGAAACTGACTTTCGCTCGAAACTCATTTCAATCGATCGAAATCAAAATTGACTCTTCACAATTATTCTCGGCGAAACTGAGACTACTTATTTATATAGAGTTTCGCCCGAAACACTTCTTCTTCATCGATTTTCAAACTCACTCATAAACCCTCTCTGAAATCGCACACGAACTCATCACTGTCTCACTCTGTTTTTCCGTTTATTGCAACTCCAAATCCCTCATTGGTAAGGAAAAACGCTTAATCTACAGCCTTAAACTGATTTTTTTCTCATTCGTGCAGGTTACGCAGATTAGGGTTGCGTGTGTTCGAGCGAATCATTGCTTTAATGTGTTTTCACATCGCCTAGATTCGCTCGAAACTACTCTCTTGCTTCAATTTCACATTCCAATCGATCGATTGTTACTGAAAATTTTTCTTATTTTGTGTTTTCAAATCGACGTTTTTCTAGGGTTTTACAACTTTCGATCGAAACAGGGCAATTCAATTTATCACATTTTCGATCGAAAGAGCATTTCAAATTTTCACAGTTTCGATCGAACCTGACGACATAATTGATTTCAATCGATCGACACCACTATTCCACAGTTTCGATCGAAACTCAAGGCTCAATTGAATCGATTGATTCGAGACTAAATCTGTCCCACATTGAACTTTCGATCGAAACTGAATTGATTCACTCTTTCGCCGCACTTATTCAAATCAAATATGGATTTCGATCGAAACTGGTTATAATTTCCCTTTCACCGAATTTACCTTAATTGAACATCACTTTCGATCGAAACCACAGTCCAAATTCAACTTATCGCACGATACACATTATTGACCGAAACTCAAAATCAATTCAAATTGGCACTTTCGCCGCTAACTTAATCCAATTTCAATTGTTGCCAATATTTTGCCAAATTTTTCTAAGTCCTAACATGCTTAACAACGAATTGCACAACTTTTGCATACTTTCTAAGTCAAAATGGTCGATTTCCACTAATCCATTGCACTTATCTTGCAGATCTACCAAAATGGTGCGACAAATTGATGAGATTTTCGCCTCCAAGGACTGGGCACAGAGAACACCCAACAACCATCAACTGGACTTTGATAATACCTCGTGCCCAGATCCTATCATTATTAAAATCCTCGCAAACCACCCTCTAAGAACCGCCCTAAACATCACCGAGGTAGTCCCTGAAGTGTATGTGCAACATTTTGGTCTACCCTTCAGAAACCAACCAATAACCCAAAAACAACCGCCCTTTCCGCCATAATCGACAACACCATAGTTGTTTTTAATCCAACCATACTCCGTTCCATACTAAACCTACCTCATTCACTCCTATATGATCCCCATCCCTCCAACGACGACCTAATCAGGGACTTCCTATTCATGGGCCACAAACCTAACGCCCAAAACACCATACATTTACCTGAGTTCACTGCCAAAGACATCCCTGCACCTTGGAGGACTCTGTTTCTCATTGTCAACAAGTGCCTCTCGCCAAAGCACTCCGGGTCCGACAAGTGCAACCGGAACATCATGCTTATCTTCCATGGGATTGTCTTCAACAAAAATTATGATGTCGCCCAACTAATCTGGTCGGACATACTTGATCAACTGCGAAGGCGAGGCCTTGGATCAACGAAGCCGGTGCTCCCTTACTTACGGTGGCTGCCCGTCATCGTCCAACATTTCGTGGATCTTCATCCCGAAATCGAACGCCGATCGAGAGACGAGGGTTATCAGTCTCCGAAGCTCATAAAAATTCAATCGACGAAAAGCAAAATCGATCAGGAGGCCATGATCATCCCAGACTACTTACTTCGCCTCCTCGATCCAAATGAGCCGGAGCTACGCAAGTATATACGAGCCAACAACCTCGACGACGTCCCCATGGCTCAACAAAACCCAGTTGAACCTACCCCAGGGACAAGCCAACCCCCACAGCCAAATGTAGGTCTAGGAAGCTCCTCATCCCCACAGCCTAAACGAAAGCGCAAAACCAAAGGGATGACCGAGGAGGACAACAGGAACGGCGTACAAAGCAAAAACACGACCGTCCTCCGAAACCAACTACTCCACTAATAAGCCGGACCGAGCCCATAGGTACAGGGGATGACCTTGTCTTCCCCCGAGTAGAAGTCGCGACATCGGGTCCAATCGCGCAAACTACCCTCCCCAGCCACTCAATCATCTCCCAACAGATGATTGTTTCACATATTCACGAGGTGCCACGTCATTCGTCACCACCTCGCTCGGAGATGGTTGATGTAACAAGCAGTACTCCGCCTCAGACTGCACCTTCCTTGATCACTACGAGTCTAGTGCCCTCACCCTCCATAATTTCTTCACTTTCTAGGACACCACCAATAGACTCTGCACCTCTAGATCTTAGTGATCTAGACCGAACGCTCTATGATGTCTCCGTACTAGAGTCTAGTACGGAACACAGCGGAAGTCCCAACGTAGTCAACATCACTGCAGCTACGACCTTGGGCCATCAATCTGAGTTCGTCTCAGCTTTGATGTCAACGATGAGCCTCCGTGGCCTCGGTTTAAGTCCTGTGCAAACGGGCGGCACATCAGTACCCTCTACTGATGTTGTGACGACGGAACGTCTCAGTGACTCCGTCCGGTTACTTTCCCCGTTCGTGACGGAGGACAGGCTAACTGAGCGCCTCACAGAGTTTGCAAAAGGACTCGAGGACACAATCATGGCCCAAGTCTACAACGCAATTGGGACATCCACTCGAGACAAAGGCAAAGCCCCCGTCACCGAAGTCATAATCCCACAACCTGACCCAACTCCTCGCGCTGAGGAAGGACCGTGGAATGTACCCATTCCAGAACTGATCGACGTTCTACTGGCCCGACTCCGTTCCGCACCGACGCTCACTGCATATGAAGCGGAGGTCCTCAGACGTCTGGAGCTTCCTTTCAACCTGCCTAACTCCAGCGAGGCCCAGTCATCCCGACAATCACGTGACTATCCTGACGGTGGGGATCGTCCCGAGGGGGAGAAGACACAAGGGATAGGGCCTCCGTCGCAGCCACAACCGCAACCTAGAACCACCCGAACATCCACCAGAACAAAACCACCTACACCCACCCAAACCAGAAAATCTACCCGAACTACTACCAATACAACCCAAACGATCGCCTCATCAACCGTGAGTCCATCACTGCCTAGCCTTACAAACCCAAGAACTTCCTCTGATCCTCCATCCTCACCTACTCTATCTCTCGAAACACTTTACAACCCACACTCAGCGGTAGAGAAGTACATCTTCAACGACGATTGGTTAACAAAGCCGATGCATCCAGCCTTGGCCAAGGGCTTACTGGACAATGCCAGATACTTCTTGATGAAGGCAAATGTTGACCTAGCACTTATCGACGATGATGAGCTCCAAGAAGGTGAAGATTACGAAGCAGACATTCCAGAACTTCCAGAGCTTCTCAAACACATTGTCGTCGATAAGGAGTGCCCCCCCTCGAAATCGAAGATAAGGAAAGAACAGACGCCGCCGTGGGAAAATGTCAAAGTGATAGCACCATATCAAGAAGAGATACGGAGAAGGATTTGGAGGAAGGAGGATAGGATCAAGGAGCTAGACGAGCTGAGTCTAAGAGGCCTAACTCATCTTCCTAGACCAACTGCTATACGATACTTGCTCTCTCTTCGTAGAGGGCTTGTGTGGAGAGCAAAAGATACAGATATTAACGTTCTTAGAAGAGAAGAGAAGGAAAAGCCCAGAATCAGCAAGATCTTGGGAGTTCGGCGAGGTCGTCTCGACTACTATGAGTTTCCAATCTACAAAGTGCAGCGAGAAGATGGAACGGTTGAGGAACTGATTGAAGGCGATCTCTCCTACATCCGAGGTGAAGATGTTGATCGGATACTTTTCAGCTTCAGATTTCTTGGAACACTCCAGAATCCAGACTTGAAAGTAGGTTATGTTGCTCATAAGCGATTTATGATGCGCCAAATCAAGTTCAATTCGACTCACGATCTTCAAATGGCGGTGGAAAGCAACATGAAAAGGGTGAATCTCACGAAGCCATCCTTCGAAGTCCCCGACTCAAGTCTTGGTGACGGCCACATAATCAATGATGACGACGATCCATCGGTGGTCTACACCAATTACAAAGGAGAAAAGAGGCTGATGAAAGCATCCGAGATTGCCAAATTCAGCGATGGAACGCTACTAATTATTCGGGTGAAACTCGAATGGATTCTGGAGAAGCTAAGGAACGAAGAAGCAGAAGCCCAGGAGAAGTACGAGAAGCTGATCAACATCATCAACGATCGATTATCCTTACGACGAACGATACGATCTTACGAGTTCAGACTTGGACTCAGGAAATCGATTGATGCTGTGGAGAAACCCAAGAAGAAGAAGACGCAAAGGACATCAAAGCAAAAAGGATGCTAAGGGGGAGATTGTTAGGAATATTTTGTAGCATCCTTTAATTATGTAATCTTGGGTTAATGTGTTGGGTTGTAATAGTTTGGGGTAACTTATGATATTTAGTCATAGTTTTGTATTGGGCTTTAATATACCAATCAAGTGTGGTATATAAAGCCCAAATAACCCTAATTAGGGTTTTGATCAAAAGTATTGAAAGGTAAGCCACCTTGTACGTTAGATTAAGAAAACACACATTAACACACACACTCAAGGTGTTCTTCACGTTTTACACATTCAAACCAATCTTTTGATCCTTGTTTGGTAAAATAAGGGCCAACACAGCCTATATACCATTAATCCAAAACAAAAAGTAAAATTTATTTTGTGATTATAAGAATTAAATCATCGGATACAAGGATCTTTACATGATAAAATTTTCATTTGACTTAATTCAATCGGTAATAGCCATGCCCTCAAACGCCTTTCTTTCGGCAACACGGGCTTTGCCAAGAGCCAACACAGAATTTATCAAAATCAAATTTTTCATAACCTTTTTATCCAAAATTTAATTCTTTTAATCGTTTTTTTTTAAAGATTTTTGTAAAAGAAAATATTAAATACATGATATTAATATATGTATAGAAATATGATATAAAACCAAGATTAAGTATTAAGTCATCTTGGTGTAGTTTAACGTTAGAATTTAGCCTTCCATTAAGGCTAAGTGAAACAAAATAAAATATATAAAGACAAAATTAAAAACTTACTTATGAGAGGAGAGTCGTACAAGAACTTCAACTTTTATTTCTTAAAATATTTTACAATAGAGGGGAATTACAAGAGAGAGAGGGAAGAGAGAGTACAAGAGAATGTAAAATAAGGTACACCTGAAGCGTATGAGCTTCAACTCTATTTAAAGATGAAAAAGAAAAAATACAATAATTGAAGTAAAGAAAATTTTTCTTTTAAAGCCGCCCCACTTGTCAAGGAATCTTGCCAGCTATCATCAATTTGCCAAAGAAGTCTTCGTTCTTATCTTGAGCTTTATTAAAGCTAATCCCTTTTCCATCGTTGATGTCACCATCAGCATTATTTGAGTCCATCAATAACCTCTTTAATTTTTTGCTAGTCCAACTGCTGGAACTCCAGCTCCCCGAGCCCCCAGGACTGCTATGGACTTCATAAATGGGTTATTAAGGAAGACACCACATGCCCCAACCACCCGATTCTGAAAAAATGGACATTTCTCGACCTTTGCGTACAACTTGGCCCTCCTCCTTATTTCGAGAATAGACGAGGATGTAATCAATGAATACAGTCTTTTAACGGCAGCTACACATTGGTCGAGACTCACACGACAGTCGATTTCGTTTAGCTAAGTGGCCTGTAAATCAAGCTCACCCTAACATCTGCTTGAACTCCCGCTCAGTGGGTTAAGAAGGTGGGTCACTACCTGATAGTCCTTTTTCACTTGAGTTACCGTTCTCATCCGCGTAGTAGTAGTCTCTAGTTGCGGCTAAGCGGAAGATTTGAATACCCAGCAGCTGGTACTATAGTTATTACCACAGGTAAAGGGGCACTTTGATTCCTCCTTCCTTCTCTTCACGAGTCTTGACAATTTGAGTCACTTTGTCTTTAATAATGGCAATTTCTTGTCCCATCAGATCCATCGCATGATCTCCTACAGTCTCATCAATATTAAAGTCATCCGGATTTTCCGGATCTTATCCTTCACCAGCAAGGCAAAAATCTTCATCATCTTCATTTTTTGAAGATGTCCCCATCGAAATATCTCCAATATCCATACCAAAAATTTTTTGCAATGTCTCTCTTCATTTCTTCGAAGTAGACATCAATAATTTCATTGGGCTTCATTTTACCCTTTTGTAAATTAATCCTTTGAGAAATCATCTCAAAAGGACTAGGAGCTTCTCTTTGACCACGATTATTAATCGCATTTTTATAAAGAGAAATTTTCTCTTCGATATTATAGATCGTCTGCTGGCTTTCATACTCACTAGTGGCTTTTTCTTATCATTTTTTTCCAAAACTTTATATAAAAGTTTCGTTTAAGACATGGAATTTTTTGTTGGGTATAACCCACTTCAGGAGTCCATCTTCATATCCATGGGATGCTGAATTCAGTATAAAAATGTAAAGAAGTCATTCCTTCAATACATTCTTTGCTGATGGTGACATCAACGATGGAAAAAGGATTAGCTTTAATAAATCTCAAGATAAGAACGAAGACTTCTTTGGCCAAATTGATGATAGCTGGCAAGATTCCTTGACAAGTGGAGCGGCTTTAAAGAAAAATTTTCTTTACTTCAATTATTGTATTTTTACTTTTTCATCTTTAAATAGAATTGAAGCTCATACGCTTCAGGTGTGCCTTATTTTACATTCTCTTGTACTCTCTCTTCCCTCTCTCTCTTGTAATTCCCCTCTATCGTAAAATATTTTAAGAAAAGTTGAAGTTCTTGTACGACTCTCCTCTCATAAGTAAGTTTTTAATTCTTCAATTTTTTCTTTTCCTTTTTCTAATTTAGAAAATCTTCGTTCTAAGTCAATATGACTTAATTTTAGATTTTTAATTTCAGTTTTAAGATTTGAAATTTCAATTGTCAAATCTTTAATATTAACAGGAAATTCATTCTTAAATTTATATTATTTTGAAGTAATTTCATTACTTCGGACATTTTATAAGGTTCAGTTTTAAGAATAACTTCTTTTGAAGTTTCTTCCTCTTTTTGAATCAATCTTCTGATTATATGATTTTTTAAATCTGGGTCTTCTGTATGTTTTAACATTTCGAGAATATTATTGTCAAGAACATTTAATTCTTGAAATTGAGAAATGATTTGGTATAAATTATTATCTTCTGGTTCAAATTCTGAGCTTTTAATATTTTTAGCACAAGATTGTCCTATTTGACAATTTTGACATTCTTCAGATTCTGACGATGAACTATCTTCGATGATATTGTTTTCATCACTCGAAGAAGTTTCACTGTCTGATTCCAACAGAATTTTTGATAATGTTTTTTTTAAATCATTATCAACATTTAAATTATTAATTTTCTTTTTGATCCAGCAAGTTTTTACTTTGTGACCTATTTTCCCACATTTTCGACAAACAATTGGAGGGAAATTTCTTCTATATTGATAATCTTTATTATCTTTTAAGAGTTTTTGTTCTCTTCGTTTAGATTTTCTATATTTTCTCCTTTCATATTGTTTAGGAGAATATTTTTTAGGTTTATATTCGTTACGAGGTTGACTCGTAGAAGGATTTTCTATGCCAAATTGATCACAGAAATCTCCTAATTTCTTTTCATTAAGAGAATTTCTCTTAATTTGTTTGTTCAGCTTTATTTCGTTGCATAAAGCTAAACCTTCTTGAGTACAAATACCTATAAGTTTACCGTAAGTATAAGAATTATAATCTATACTCGGTTCTCCTTTTCAAAGATTATTCCTTACTCTTTCTGCAAAGAGTGAAGGTCAACCGTCAATAAATTTGGATTTCCAGTGAGTACTATTAGACTCTGGAAGTTCCATAACACGGCTAAAGAAAGTATCTTTATACCACCTAAAAGATGTAAGAGTTTTACACCTTAGGTTTTGGAGAAGAGTTCTGATATTTTCAGAATTATCAGACCATCGGCCTGTAAAATGTTCTATTATATAAATGCACAGTGTATAAACTGCATTTTCGACTAATTCGTCATTTTCTTCTTTCATGGTAAGATAAATTTCTTCTTACTCTCGAGGAGTAAGATAATTATCCCACCATCCTTTTAACTGACCAGTGAAGCCAGCAACAATCATCTTAGCAACAACTCTGTCACTATTATGATTAGCTTTGCATATTGTACTATACATAAGCATTCTATGTATCATAATAAAAATTTGTCTTTCAGTATAACCGTCTAGGTTCCACTCATAAATACTCTGCCACTATAAGAATTATTAAGTGTTAATTCTTGTTCTTCGAACAAGACATCTTGAGGGGTTGGTCTTGGGTAATAAAATTTAGTTTGAATTGGTTTACTGGAATGTGACGCCCGGGGCCGAAGAGGGCGGGGAGTGATCGCCGGTGCCAGGGTGCACGGACAATGAGCGGCTCCTGGCAGGCTTCTAGGCGAAGGGGTACATGAACGAACCGATCCAACACCAGAATGAGAGGGGATCCTGAGACTGAAAATGTATGGGCGTGTCAGGCTAAAAATCGTATAAAAGAATTGATAGTACTACTCATATCACCAAGGTCGACCTACCTTTTCGGGAGTCCATCTATAGAAACTCCGAAGTTAAGCGTGCTTGACTTGGGGCAATCTAGGGATGGGTGACCCCCTGGAAAGTTTCTCAGGGTGCGTGTGAGCGAGTGCACGAAGCACGCTAAAAGGTTAAATGGTGGTACAGTGGGGCCAGACTATCAGTCGGAGTGTGGTGGGCCCAACCCCACTTGTCCCGATAGGGACCGATGCTATAGTGACACCCGGTATGGGACGGGACGTTACAGGTGGTATCAGAGCATAACCTCTCGCAGTACGGTGCTGGTTCGGGGACGAACCAGGCGGAAGTTGGTGGGCATGTGACGCCCGGGGCCGAAGAGGGCGGGGAGTGATCGCCGGTGCCAGGGTGCACGGACAATGAGCTGCTCTTGGCAGGCTTCTAGGCGAAGGGGTACATGAACGAACCGATCCAACACCAGAATGAGAGGGGATCCTGAGACTGACAATGTATGGGCGTGTCAGGCTAAAAATCGTATAAAAGAATTGATAGTACTACTCATATCACCAAGGTCGACCTACCTTTTCGGGAGTCCATCTATAGAAACTCCGAAGTTAAGCGTGCTTGACTTGGGGCAATCTAGGGATGGGTGACCCCCTGGAAAGTTTCTCAGGGTGCGTGTGAGCGAGTGCACGAAGCACGCTAAAAGGTTAAATGGTGGTACAGTGGGGGCAGACTATCAGTCGGAGTGTGGTGGGTCCAATCCCACTTGTCCCGGTAGGGACAGATGCTATAGTGACACCCGGTATGGGACGGGTCGTTACATGAAATATTTTCCTTGTTTGATTTTATTTAATTCTTCATTAAAAGTATTATAAATACTATCAGAATTTTCAAGTTTTTCTTCAAATTCTTCGCTTAAAGTATTAAGTTTTAAGTCTTTAAGCTTTTCATTAAGTAAATTTCAATATTAGAAATTGATTCTAATTTAAAATCGATAATTTTAGGAGGAGGTTGAACACTCGAAGAAGCTTTATTAGCTATTTTTTCTTCAACTTTATCTTTGTTTATTAAAAGATAATTTTTTATGTCTTTTATTGAAGACGAAATTTCTTCAATATTCTTTTTTAATAAAGAAATTTGTTCTCCTCAAACAATAACATGCATATTTGTATAATGTTGTTGTTTTAAAAGACTATTAATATGATTAATAGTAATAGAAAGCGTATCATTATCTTTTTCAAATAATTTTTGAAAAGCATTAAAAACCTAATTTCATTTTCTTTTTCCATTTGGAAACTGATTTGAGGAGGAAAAATAGAGTTAACATTTTTTCCATTCGAAAGCTTATAATTCCTTTCAAGAACAGAAATCATATTTTTAAAATATCTTGATAAAAACCAAGGAACGAGAGGCAATATTTCATTTCGTTTTTCAAGATCTTTACAAAATGTTTCTTGAATAATATTTTTATCTTCTTTATTAAAGTTTTCGAAAAACCATTTTCTAAAAAGTTCCCATTTGGGTTGATTAAATTCTTGTTGAATTTTCTTTCTTGCCGGTGATCCCGGACTAAAATCAATTTTTGGTTTAAAATCCATTAAACACGAAAATCCATTTCTGACTCGGTTATTTCCTCGTCTTGATTTTTAAAAACAGCATGAACAATATTATCAGGATTAATTCTTAATTCTTCTACCTTATTTTGAAGGTAATAACTAGAGGTTGATTCTCTAACCTGAGAAGTCGAAGCTCTAGAAGGAGATCTTAGCATATAATCACATGGTGATATATGATAATGTGAAGAGCTTGATCTAGTAATTCTAGACTCGGAGTTTTTACATCTACAGATTTTCTATCTTGCTCAAAGTGTATTTGACAGTTCCATCTATTGTCTGTATTATTTGGGTAAGATTTTTCTTGATTTGGGTTGCAGAGGCATAGCTCGTTCAATAACCCAATTTTCTTGGAATTGAATTTCTTCCCATTTAATAGATCTGCGAGTTGTAATATTAGATCTATTAAAATTGGTTTCCATTAAAACTGTTTCGTTGATAGGTTTATCAACAATTTTACACTGAGGATTCAGTGTATATAGAGGTTTATAATAAATCCTATAACAGATACAAATTACTTCCGATCCCGGAGCGTAATTATATCCGTGAGTTTTGACATTTAATGTCAGAGCATCCAATATATTGACATCAGTCAATGATAATTGGAGATTTGGATAAACATTAAAATAAACTGCTATAAAACTCTCTGGTAAACCTTCTGAAGTCAAAGGCTTAAAGGCTACCTGAACTAACCCGATATGAATAAACTTATGGTTTATTCTATATTTTTGTAAGTCTCTATTAATTAGAAGCCTAATAACCATCTCTTCGTTGTTAAGAGAGATAGTTTCTTCGGTAGTTTTGACTACCTGTTTTAAACCTAATTTTTCAAAGGTTCCTCATTCATAGATTATTTTATGATCTATTTTTGGAATTGTCCAACGATTTCATTTGTCTAAATCTTGAGGAACATCATATTCCTCTTCAATACTGTTTTTAACAGTATCTTTTTTTCGTATCAAATTCATTTGAAAAAGTCGTTAAACTACACCTTAACACTTCTTAATACCCCACCATGGCTCTGATACCATACGGGAATGATCTTTACAAAATTTTTAAAGTTTACAAAATTTTTAAAATAAAAGTGAAAATTGGACAAGGTACGCGGCGTTGTTAAACCTATTAGTCCAGTTATCAAACTGTAAACAGTCTGATCCCGTTCGGACCCAAGGTATTCCAGCCTATATACCATTATTCCAAAACAAAAAGTAAAATTTAGTTTTTTGTGATTATTAGAATTAAATCATCGGATATAAGGATCTTTACATGATAAAATTTTCATTTGACTTAATTCAATCGGTAACAGTCATGCCCTCAAACGCCTTTCTTTCGGCAACACGGGCTTGCCAAGAGCCGACACATAATTTATCAAAATCAAATTTTTTCATAACCTTTATCCAAAATTTAATTCTTTTAATCTTTTTTTTTAAGATTTTTGTAAAAGAAAATATTAAATACATCATATTAATATATGTATAGAAATATGATATAAAACCATGATTAAGTATTGAGGCATCTTGGTGTAGTTTAACGTTAGAATTTAGCCTTCCATTAAGGCTAAGTGAAACAAAATAAAATATATAAAGACAAAATTAAAAACTTACTTATGAGAGGAGAATCGTACAAGAACTTCAACTTTTATTTCTTAAAATATTTTACAATAGAGGGGAATTACAAGAGAGAGAGAGAGAGAGAGAGAGAGAGAGAGAGAAGAGAGAGTACAAGAGAATGTAAAGTAAGGCACACTTCAGGAGTCCATCTCTGTGACGCCCGGGGCCGATGAGGGCGGGGAGTGATCGCCGGTGCCAGAGAGGTGCACGGATAAAGAGCGGCTTCTGGCAGGCTTCTAGGCGAAGGGGTACGTGGACGAACCGATCCGACACCCGAATGAGAGGGGATCCTGAGACTGACAATGTATGGGCGTGTCGGGCTAAGAATCGTATAAGAGAATTGATAGTACTACTCATATCACCAAGGTCGACCTACCTTTTCGGGAGTCCATCTATAGAAACTCCGAAGTTAAGCGTGCGACTTGGGGCAATCTCGGGATGGGTGACCCCCTGGGAAGTTTCTCAGGGTGCGTGTGAGCGAGTGCACGAAGCACGCTAAAAGGTTAAATGGTGGTACAGTGGGGCCAGACTACCAGACTATAGTGACACCCGGTATGGGACGGGTCGTTACAATCTCCATATCCATGGAATGCTGAATTCAGTATAAAAATGTAAAGAAGCCATTCATTCAATACGTTCTTTTTTATATTCCGTTTCTATGAGAGTTTTTTATATTCTTTTTAAATTTAATAAGAGTTTTTAACTCAGGATGGAAATATTCCCTATCTTTTAGTGGGTGTATAGCCCATTTTTCAGTCAGGTGAAATAATTTGCTTAAAAATAATTTTACTAAAGGTATAACCCTTTTTCAAAGCATACGTGGTATTTCCCGCATTAAAGTGCTCAAAGTCACATGTTCCCGTGGACTTAATAATATTTTCATAAGTATCACGGTTTTTATAAAAAGTAGCAGCATATGATGCTCTGTCTAAATACCTTGACATTAAAGTCCAAGGTTCATCAGACCATTTTAAATCTTTAAATTCGATTAATATAATTACCTCATTATGAGAAATTTTCTCATAGTCAACCTCATCTTCTTCCGCAATTATTTTAGCGTAAGATGTTCCTTCAGCAGTCTTTGCTTTCTACTTTTTATATTCAAGGAATTCTCTGAATTCTTCACTGCTCAAGGTATTACTTGAGGATGCTGATAAATTTTCTTTTACCAACTTTTTATTGCCCATTTGAGCAATAACATTTTTGCCACCTCTTCCACCTCTATTAGAGGGGAGATTTCTCCCATATTGGGACATATCTGCAAAATCCATGAAAGATACTCACGGTAAGATAATCAGGAAGACTATTATCACTTCCTGTTTTATAAATTATTTCAAAATCAAATGGAGCTAAATGAGCATGCCATCTCGCAAACATTTGTTTGGAGACATCATGTTTGAAGTCTTTCTGAAACATAACTTTCGCAGCTTGACAATCAGTTTTTATTAAAAACTTTTGATTATATAAATCATCCTGAAATTTAAGGACACATTTAACTATAGCGAGGACTTCTCTAGCTATAGCAGCATAATTCTTCTGAGCATTATTCCATTTCCCCGAATCGAATCTAACTAAATTTTCTTTTTTATATTCAGGAGAAACTTGTTTTAAGATTCTTCCGAAGCCTTAATCAGAAGCATCAGTTTCAATAATTTTTGGCCAATTAGGATTAGCAAGCATTAAACAAGGTAAATGAGTAACCTTATTCTTGATTTTTTTAATTGTTTCAGTGTGACTGACTATTGGTACACTGACATGGAATCTTTTTTAATCTATCATATAAAATAGATGTATCGATTGCAAGATTTTCATAATAAGGAGAGATATAATTAAGACTCCCTAAAAATCTTTGAAGTTGAGTTTTATCAAGAATTTGGTCTGGAAATTTTGACGCAAACTCAATACTTCTATTAAATGGGTTAACATTACCCTTTTCAATAGTATGACCCAAAAATCAACTTTAGTCTGAAATAGAACCATTTTTGGGCTGGATATGACTAATCCATTTTGAAGAACTATTTTCTTGAAAATATCAAGATGTTTAAAATGAGTTTCAATATATTTGGAAAAAATTAAATATCATCAATATATACAATAATAAAATTACTATAAGGAATGAAAATATCATTCATAATATTTTGAAATTCAAAAGGAGCATTTTTTAAAAAGGCATAACATTCCACTCAAATTGTCCAATTGGGACATAAAAGCAGTTTTATACCGATCTTCTTCGGCTTATTTGAATTTGCCAAAAACCTGATTTTAAATCAAATTTTGAAAATATAATGGCGTTAAATAAACGATCCAAAAGATCTTTTTTATTAGGAATAGGATACCTAATCCATTTTAAAACCTTATTTAAAGGCTTATAATTAATGACTAACATTGGTGCTCCCCTTTCCTTTACTGCATGGTTATTACATAAAAAGGCAATACACGACCAAGGAGATTTTGAAGGTTTTATTAAACCTTTCTGTAAAGAGAAGTTATTTCTTTTTTACATAATTCTAATAGTTCAGAATTCATCTGACGAGGACGAGCTTTAGTGGGAATATTTTTCTCACTAAAATCTTCCTCATAAGCTAATGTAACAATATGCTTTTTCCTCAGAAAGCATTAGGTAAATCATTACATATTTGTAACGTAAATTCATTATGTAGAATTTTTATTTTTTCTTGTAACTTAGGATTTTGGAGTTTATCCTCAATCGTAAGTATACTGATTTCTTGTTTCAGGTAATTTACCTGATTTTCTTTGGCTTTAATAAGAATAGAATCCTTAATTTCGTTAAGAACACTAGAAAAAGGTCCAGTAATGAATTCAAAGTATACTTCTTTGTTATCGAAGCTTCCTTTAAATCCATATTCATCAATATTTTTTATAGGAAATATTTTCCTAAGAAATGGAGTATCAAGAATTACTTGGTTCGTGATATTCTTGACTAACAAGAATGAAGTAGGAATACAGACCTTATTTTTGCAAATATAGGCCTTAGGAATTTTATAATTAATTTGTAATTTTTCTCCGCTCGCAGAGCTAAGAGAATGTGTTGTTTTGTGAAAATATTGTGTAGGAATTATTCCTTCTTGAATACAATTCAAATCTGCTCCACTATCAATTAGCGCAATCAGATTCTTTTGAAAATTTCCGTCAATAAGTAGTGATATTTTTACTAACCATTTTTGTGAAGTTATTACTTCAAGTGTTGAAAGGAAATTGTCATCTTTATCATTTAAAGAAATATTAGTTAATTCTTCAAAAAATTTTTAATTAACAAATGATGGACTAAATTGAAAATGAGGGACAGACGAATGTGGCACTCTATATAACAGAATGCATACAACTCTTCCAATTTAGGTTTATTGACAATATGACTTAAACCCAAAAGCGAACGGTGCCCTTGATATTTCAAGAAATACCTTTGAATCTCAATTCTCAATGCACAGTCGCTTTACAACTGAAACATTAACGCGAAGATATTGCTCGCTCACAAGTCATAAATAAAACTTACAACAATTTTTTCTAAGGTTGAAAAGAATCGGATCGGAGCGCGATCGGACAATGGAAGGGACTCAAGGGGGATCCGAGAGAGAAAAATCCAACTCCTCGTCATCTACTCCCGTATCATCGATCGCCAATTTTTGGAAAGGTAATTCGACGTAAATCTCTAATTTCTGCTGTTTCTAATTCTGTTGTGAATCTGCTTGTAGATGGTTGCTTAATTTGTATTTCCGAGTTCTGTATCGGTGGGGCACATTTGGTTTACAACATGTTTTTTTCTTTGGTCTGTCGGAGTAACGTGAATCATAATTAGATGATGATGTGTCGTTGTTACCAACACGTCGGCACCTTTCGAGGCTACGGTTAATGATTTTTCATGTTGGAGTTGAATTTGATAGTGGCTATTTTGCTCATTTAGGGTGCCGAATCGTGACTAGAAGCTTCGTTGAATATATGCTGATTATCGTACCAGTAGTTGCATTAGTCGTGTTAGTTAGCCTGAATTGAAGATTTTTTAGTTGTGAAGTCAATGTGTTGCATTCGTCCAGTTCCCGCATATTCTTTGGATTTGCGGTGAAATATGAAAAGGAGATCAACAAGCAGTTGAATTGCTAAATAACTATGTAAATTTTCCACCTTTCAGATTTTGATTTAGATAAAGAAAGGACCGTTCTCGATGAACAAGGTCTTAGAATTGCAGAAAATCAGGAGAACAGTCAGAAAAACAGGAGGAAGCTTGCTGAGAGCACCAGAGGTATCTTTTCCGGACTAATACCTTTAATTCATATTTTATTGGTTGTCTATATCTCATAATATTACTTGGATTTGATGTAGACTTTAAGAAGGCTTCTCCTGACGAAAAGTTGGGGTTGTTCAACTCCTTACTTAAAGGTTATCAAGAAGAGGTTGATAAACTTACTAAAAGAGCCAAATTTGGAGAGAATGCTTTTCTTAATATATACCAAAAACTCTACGAAGCACCCAATCCTTACCCTGTCCTTGCTTCAAGTGCAGTAAGTACCCTTCCCATGACCTTTCTCAGTGACTTGTCGTCTTTTCTGCAATCTTTATTATAGACCAGGAATAATAATATCATGAAACATGCTGTTCATTTTCCATTATTATTATGCTGTCCGATTTCTCTATTAGCATCATAAGTGCCATTTGAATTTGATGGTTAAGCTAGTTAGCACTCCAATTTCTGTAGTTATCGTTTTGTTTTGGTTAAGTCCTATAACGTGCGAAACCCTCTAAAATCTAGGATTCTCTCTGAAAGATATGAGCAATGTCAATTTCCTCTCTAAAATTGATAAACTACATAATGTTGACCATTTCAGTCCAAGGTTTTCTTCTCAGTCACTTAGTGTTGCTCCATCAGTTGGAGACAGGCCATAAACGTTTGGCACGTTGTGAGAAGTTCTGCATGCGAAAAGCCATAACCCCTACTTTTCTCCTTCCCTTCTACAGGAAAAGGATGCCAAGCTATCTGAGTTGGAGTCTGAAAACAGAAAGATGAAGGCTGAGCTTGAAGATTATCGTACGGAAGCAACTCATTTGAAAAATCAGCAGGCCACAATAAAAAGACTTGAAGAGCGCGCTCGCCAGTTAGAACAGCAGGTTATTACCGATATACACATGACAATTTTCAGATTCTTATTCTCGCTGTAGTTCAGATAGATCGTTTCCCTTTATTATGTCAAGAGGATCAGCTTTTTGATTACTTTTAGTCTTTATTATGCTCCGTTGCGGAAAAACATAACATACTATGAGATTTTGAAATTTTGATGACTAATATCTGTTAATTCTTGTTGACAGGCTTCGTTTGGAAAATAATTTTGTATCACCATGATTATTACAATTGCATCACGAAATTGAAGATATATGTGTACTCCTAATTATGGGTCAATGCTTTGATGACACGAGACTAACGTGAAAGTAGGTGGTCCTAGTGAGTGTAAAGATCCGTCGGTTTGAAATTATATTGGTTCTTTAGATGATAAATATGATTGCATTATGTTATTCGCGTGTGCAATCTGTCCTTCAATGTCTTAAACTATATAGTCTCAGATCAGATTTTCTTAGAAAAGTTATATAAGGAGACAAGGGTTAAGAGGCACATGACACTAAACTAACAATTTCTTTATTGTGCTTTTTTGTTCAATTGAACTTGTGCTGATCACGGAGCCACTAACCCTGACCTTGGGGCACTCTCTATTTCTATGCTCAAACAATTAAATATATGGGGAATAGTCAATTTCTAGTTAAAATTTATCTTCCTAATGTGAGATGTTTGGGTGCTCAAGGATATTGTCTGCTTGATGTTAGTGACACAGTTGTGTATCGGGGGTCTTATTGGAAGTGTACTTACTAATCATAGATCTACTAAATGTTTGTTACCCACAAAACTGGTTCTTTTTGGAGGAACTCAACGAGCATAATGATTAGTTTAAAGAGTCTTCATGGAATTTCAGTGAATGTATTGCTAAGAAATGCAGGGAAATTGAAACGATTATAGACTTTGATATGTATGCACGGATGTTACATTGTCAAGTAGTATAAAATGTCTTCTCTACTGTTACTCACTTGTGGTATAATTAACTTCTGTGGAGGCTTTGCAATAAGTTTCCATAAATGTTAAGAGTGCCATCCCAGGTGGTTATATCTTTTGCAGGGACTTTGATATGCTGAATAACATTCATTTATATATTTAACATAAATATGTTTGATGTTGCTAAAGATGGTGTTTGATGTTGCTAAAAGATGGAGGAGAAAGTGAAAGAAGTTGTTGAAATCAAGCAGCGCAGTTTGGCGGAGGAGAATCAGAAAACAATGGAAGTTTTAAAAGAAAGGTAAGTTTGCGCATATCTACTCTTAGTATCAAATAAATTTATACTAGCCTTCGCGAAAGTGTAAAATGTTGAGGGTGAAGGAACATCAGTTCTTTTTATTAGTTGAATTCTATGTAATATTTTTACTTCATCCATTGTCCTAAATTAGGGAGAGGATGTTACAAGATCAACTACGCCAAGCTCAGGAAAGTGTTTCTACCATGAGAAAACTCCATGAATTTGCGCAGAACCAGTTGTTTGATCTCCGTGCCCAATCAGGTGAAACCTACATGGAACGTGGGCTTAATTGTGTAATACAATACGTATTTGAAAACCCGATGAAGTTAAATACATTATGTAACTTCAGAGGAGGAGAGAGCTGCGAAACAATCTGAGATTAATCTTTTGATGGACGAAGTTGAACATGCTCAGAGTCGTCTTTCAAGTCTTCAGAGGGAGAAGGTGAGAGAGTTTTTTATGTTAATGGATAACAAATAGATGAACATTTACTTTCTTGTTCCGCTATAATTTATCTATCGCTTACGACTTCTGGTTGTTATGTTGCTATGACATGTGCACCGACAAAATCATCGTGAGATTTAGTTCAGGTTTATGAAGCTTTGAGCTATTTACAGGATTATGTTTTTGCTCATATAATATCAGATAGATCCTCTTTCTATTAATTTCATGCTACTAAGCTCGTTTAGATCCTTTAAACTGTCAAACATGAGAAAATTGATAATAGGATTGTATTTGTGAGCCTTGACATCCCTAGTAAGCTTGTATAGATGATCTTCAGTTTCCATGATGCCGTGCTAAATTTCCTAGATTGCTATTCCTCCATTCTATTTCATGATTCAATCAGTTGTGGGAATTTGATATCGTGTGTTGTATATAAGTAGGTGAGTTTTTATATCACTTTTATTGCTGCTTAACCATCTGTAAGTTTAGGAATTTTATGTTGTAACTGTCACATAATATGTACAGACATTTTTGTTCTAGATGAAATAGAAGGCCATTTGCAATTTTCTGTCTAGTGTTTCTTAACAGATATTGTCGAAAACAAACGTAACTGAGTGGTGGAGTGTTGAATTTTTAAGTCTATATCATCGTAAATCACTCCATTCTCAAGCATGCTCAACCGATGCCATCCAATGTGATATTGGATGTAGAGAGTGATAAAACTAATTTGTTCCTATTTCAGTTTGTATGTTCCAGCTGTTACAGACACGCCTCCTATGAATTCCTTGTGAATTTTCTAATTTTCAAGAATATGTAATTTAGCTTCTCGAACTTAGTTCTTTGTTTTTTGTATTTCTTAACAGGGCCTGCTGCAGAATCAATTACAATCAACTAATGAGGAGAGTGGAAATAAGAAAAGGTGACATGTTAGGCCTACTGCTAAAAATATTCCCATTAGTTATATTTATCTGTTACTTCATGTGACGACATCCCCAGTCATACACTATTTTTTGCTCTATGTCAGCTCATATATCGTGATGTTTACTTAATATAATGTATATGGGGTATGAAGTATCAATGACATGGAACTTGTTTTGCATGAGATACTTCAATATAATAGAGTAAATTCAAAAGAAATGGTTCCGTCAATCAACTATTCAACATACCATGCTTCATTGTTAGAATGACATTTTGTCATGCATATCAGTGAGTTTGTTGATGCATGTGAAGAATAAATGTCTCTTTACTCACTTCAGATTTTAGTTAGATGTTCATTCAAGAGATACTATTACGAGAGGATCTTCTGTAGCTACCTTTATGGTCGTCTACGGGTGGAACTTTCTTTGAAGTTATTGTTCAATGATAACAGGCAATTCTATATGCTAACTTCAATTGAAGTATCTGTGTTATCGTGTCTCGCTCTCTTCTTCTTGTCTTTCTCCTATTTTTTTTGGCTGGGGCAGAATTGTGTGTCGCTATTGTTCGGTTCTGTTCTCACTTTTCAATTATAAACATGTCTTAACGTTTTCTGCTCCATGACGTGTAACACGGAGTTACATTATGTATTTTGCTTGATTGGTAACGTTGTCGGTTTTGCTACAGTGATAATGTGGATGCCAATACCATTCTCGAGAAATCTGTGATTGCTAAGGAAAAGATAATATCTGAATTAAATAAGGAACTTCAAAATATTGAGACAACACTTTCAAATGAACGGGAGAGCCATTTGAATGACGTAAAGAATCTTAAGGCATTGCTCACAGAGAAGGTAATTTTTCTTCTACTATAATTCTGTCAATAGTGTACCTTTATTAACATTTCAGCTTCCTATGCGTTCATGTCTTCTGTCATCCATAGTTTAAACCCCATCCCAAGTTTAATTGCGTGGCTATATGGAATTGTACAACTAATTCTTGGTTTATTTCACCTAGCATCTATATGCTTATGAGGTGGTCGAGTTGGTACATAGTTTTTTTTTTCTGGTTGGCAGCTTGTTTTTAATTTCTTCCTTATCGACTTCTAGGAATCTGAGCTTGCTAAGTTGGATAAAGAGCTTCAAGCAAGACCGACTGAGAAAATAGTCGATGATTTGCGTAAGAAAGTGAAAATATTGCAGGTAATACACATTGATTTGTTGAATTTTAAGTCAAACATGTTTCTTGTTGAGCGAAGATTGGGCATGACAATCTAGATTGTTAAATATTCCGGCAGGTTGTGTACAAGCTTACCTTATTCTATTGAACATGAACCACTCGAGTAAAATATCGTAATCATTGATTAAACATTAGATTATAATTTTTTTTTCTCAATCTACCTTAAGATCTTGACTTTTACCTTGGGGCTTTTCAAAAGTTTTAACTAACCAGTCTTTCTAATTCTATTTCCCCCACCATTATTATATTGTAGGCTGTCGGTTATAATTCAATTGAAGCTGAGGATTGGGAAGTAGCTACCAGTGGGGAAGAAATGAGCAAAATGGAATTGTTACTTCTCGATAAGAACCGGAAAATGGAGCATGAACTGACTCAGTATAAAGTAAGTACTTACACTGCAGTTCATTGAACTGGGTTCTTGCTAATGCCTTTCAAAGTTACCTTAAACTAAGGGATTTTGTTGGAAGCACAAAGTATGTGCATTTTTATTCACATAACGAAAATTTAAGATCATTTGGTATGCGAAAGCCTCCTATATTACTTTTTGAGTTTGATTTCTTCTTCTCCTAGGTTAAAATTGCTGAAAGGGAATCCTTGTTGGAAGCAGCTGAAAGTAAAATCAAGGAACTCTCAACTCAGATCAGCGAACAACAGAAGCTTATTCAGAAGCTTGAAGATGACATACTGAAGGTTATATAAGTTTCTCAGTCACTTAATTGCCAGAAGCTAAGCAATTATACGTTTATATGATGTTTCTCAAAGTTTGTTTCATATTTAACAAAACGATTTGTATTACTTGAATATTCAGGGTTATAGTTCCAGCGAGAAAAAAAGCGGAGTTCTAGACAACTGGGACCTGTCCGAGTCTGGAGGAATGAACCAAGTTGAGGTAAATGCTTGCTGTTCATGGTTTCTTCATAATCTATAAGTATGGTTTCTTCATAAACTTTATGTTTTCGACATGGCAATGTGCATAGGAGTTTCATTCGTCTTTAATACCCATTCGGACATTCCTCACTTTTCACCTAAAACATCCATTGCCCTCTCTCCTGCTTCCCCTTAAATTGCTACAACTTTCAGCCATCATTTCCATGCCAAAACCTGCGAATAAGTTCCCATTGATTGTGTCAAAAAAAAATCAGTTTCATCTTTCCACATTTGAGAGATATATCGGTTTGGTCCTTTGAATATTTTTGTCATAAAACTAAAGCAATTTACCAACTAGGAATCTAGTGAATCGATTGCGTAATTGTAAAATTCAATGAGTGGATTGACACTTCAATTGTGATAACATCACTCAACAGCTTGTTTTCTGCTGCAGCCATTACAGAGGACTTAACAGTCTAGCAATTCCGTACTAAATGATTGCACAAGCAATACACTTCAACAAAAGTAAATATTAATCAAATCAGTGCTAGTGATATACTCCATAACATGGAGTTACTATGATGTACAACTCAGGGAACTGGTCGAAAAGCTTAAGAATTGCTTGGCATGCCTTATTTGCTGTTATATCTGTAGTAAAGGCAGTTGTGTATTTTTAGAAACTCACATCCGGATCACTTACTTATTTTTAGCTAGTTTGTTATTGTAGCAAATGGCCCCTAATTGTTTCATCATTGATGCAAACATCAGTTGAAGTAAAAGAGGTAGCTGTTGCACATCGTCTAACGGAACACATTTTAACTTTTTGTTTAGTAGGTGATAACATTAAGATGAACATAGATGGTTGGTTTTTCCTGGCCAGTATGAAATAGTCGCCTATAATTCGGTTAAGAAGAGATCCTGAAGATAGTAATCTGTGAACATTGTTGTGTCAGTTGGTCCAATATGCATCATTTCGTAGTTTCCCAAGGTTCTATTTTTGGGCATACATATGATGTGAACTGTGAAGAAGATAGTATCTAGAGTTAAAACTTGAGTAATGTTGAATGAAATGGTTCTGTAACCCACTTGCTTAGTTCAAAGAAGGTGCCATAGTTCATTTACATTTCATTCGCATTTCAACATTTCGTTTACAGAATGTGGAACAAAAGCATGTGCTCACTGATGTAGATCAAAACTCCATGCTTAAGGTGATATGCAATCAACGTGATCGATTCCGAACACGTTTGCGAGAAACCGAAGAGGTATGTTGAAACTAAGCTTTCACACCTTGTTTTCACTATAGAGAGTTTCTAAAATATACATCAGTTATTATATCAGTTAATGTTAAAATAATTCATTCAGTCGATCTATTGTTTGACAAGCTATAACCTTTCCAGGATATAAGAAACCTAAATGAGAAGATTGGAATGCTGACAACTGAACTCGAGAAAACAAAAGCAGATAATGTCAAACTATATGGGAAAATCCGTTATGTCCAGGATTATAATACCGAGAAAGTAATATCCAGGGGTTCAAAGAAGGTGCCATAGTTCATTTACATTTCATTCGTCGTTCGTCTTTATTTGTTACTGTATTCTCATTTTCAGTATGCGGAGGACATTGAAAGTGGCTTTACGTCTGATGTTGAATCCAAGTACAAGAAAATATATGAGGATGACATCAATCCATTTGCAGCATTTTCTAAAAGGGTAGATCTTTTCATTTTTTACACGATTGAATTTGGTTCATTGAAGAACATTTCTAGTTATAACTTCCTAGCAGTAGGTCCGACAAGTGTGAATTTCGTTGAAATCTTGAGTTCTCGCTTTTGGACCTTATTCTGCTCGATCTAGTATATTTTCCTTATGACATTTGAGTACCATAGCATTGGTGACTCCACTTAACTTTTTCTATGATGTTCAGGAAAGGGATCAAAGGTACAAGGAGCTCGGTTTAAGGGATAAGATTACGCTTCGCAGCGGGACATTTCTCCTTGGCAACAAGTATGCTTCCCATCCTTTGCCAGTTTTTATGTTTTTAAAATTATGCTTTTTAGTGTATCATTGTTGTTCAATATCCACTACAGCATAACCCTTCATCAAGAGATATTGATATGAGCTGTAAAAACTTTGCTCTGCCGTACACTGCCTATGTTTAAATTCATGGGTACAACAATAAATATAACTGAAATTAGGCTAATGGTTAAGAAGACAGTTGATCATTCATTTATTTTGAGGTAAGCTTCTGTGGTTGTGGCTATGTTGTGCGAGTTAAAGGACATTATAAGCTTTTAGCCCAAGACCCGAATCTGACAAATCCTCATGTATTGAAAACTTGACCTCGCTATACTTATCACTTCATAATTTCCATATATCAACACAATAAAGAAAAGTTTGCGGTCATTTTTGAAAGGCCATGTGTGTTGTTGTGTTTCACCTCCATTTTTCGTATTTGTATGTAAGTCATGTTTGCCTGAGCTTTGGCGTTCGCATTAACTTGCAAGGAAAATGTTTATTTTTTTGTGCAGATATGCTCGAACGTTTGCATTCTTCTACACCATTGGGTTGCACGTGTTGGTTTTCACATGCTTATACAGGATGTCCGCTTTGAGCTACCTAAGGTTATCTATTTATTGTTCTATTAATTTAATGAATGCATCTTTTCTTTCCTGACTTAAGATACGACGTATTCATTATTTGCTTATGTATGTATTGATGCAGCCATGGTCCAGAAGAAACCTTTGCTGTAGATTCCATCAATCTTCCAAATCCTCATTGATCGTCGAACTCGCCTTCCCGTCCCATGACTTGTTGAAAACCCTCTATTTACAATAGGAAGCCACGATGATATTAACTGTTATCGAGGTAAAATTGTGGAGTTGTCGGGGGAGCCATTACATATTTCTGTATCTGATGATGCTAAGGCATAAGATAAGATATATACTGTTTTCACTTACTCATGGTTGTTCATATTTTTGTGGTGGGGAAACTGCTTTTCTTTGGCTATTCGACGCTCTAGCAGATACGGGGTTCAAAACCGTAACCGGAATCAAGCTGAATCCTTGTTATCATCGTCAGTTTAAACCCAAAGGAGCCAAAAAAAAATACAGGAATAGCAAGGAATTCATGGAAACTGATCATCTGTGATTCTTCGTTGGCTTCTCTTGGATTGCGGGCCGATTGGTTCCCCCCGAGGAGAAAGTTTTTAAGGTGCTTGCGAAACTCCTTCGACTTCTCGTAAATGAAACCGTGACCCGAGCCCTCTATCACCACTAGCTCGGAACTGTCTCCCAAATGACTGCAACACATAATAACACCATCATCGTCCCGGCCGTCGAAATTCATGTACTGAAAAACGTATGATAGGCTCCTCGAAAGTCAAGAGTACAGAAAATGCCTTAACCTTTTCAATCTGAAAGCAAGTTCCAGCGGAAAACCCTATCTTGATCTCCCCAGACAACCATAAGTAGGCTGCAATAAATAACATCAATCAACCACTTTTGAAGTTTGAAGAAACCACAAGCAAATGTGTAGGAAGAAGAGAAAGGATTACCACCTGAGATATCTTTGGAAGATTAGCCATTGTTCGATTCTTGGGAATGGCAAGAAGCATCTCCTTCTTCTCCTCTATATTCTCCGTACGCATCACCTGTATAACTTATTAGCCCACATACACACAATCTTTCTTGTACTTGCAAAATTTAACAAGAAAGCCTTAGGACGTTATGGAGAGTAAGATTAATTGTTCTTATTACTACCAAAAGTTTAACTTCTTACACGGATGAAGTCCCTAAGCAGACACGAAGGTATCCACCTGGGCGCCCTCACGAAGGTGAGCTGAGCCAACTCCATCAGCTTCTCCGGCGACTGAGCTAGGAGCAGCTCCGCCGCCGCCTCCACGTCGGGCACCTGAAACATCAGCCCTTCGCCCAGATCTTTCTCCTCCAAGCAAACCCCAGCGCAGCACAGAACCACCCTTTCAACCCACTCCTCGCCGAACATTGCAGCCATGGAATACGCCACGAACCCTCCGTAGCTTATCCCCAAAACGGCGCCGACGGGGGGAGAAACCCCAGCCGCCTCGGCCATTCGCCGGACGCACAATGCCTGGAAATTTTCCGACCGGTCGGAGTGAGCCGTCGTGGATTGTCCGAAGAAAAGGAGGTCGGGGACGTAGACGTTGAAGTGAAGGGTAAGGGTGGGGACGGTGAGGTTGAACTGCCATAGGGAGTTGGCGCCGAAGCCGTGGATGAGGATGATGTCGGGCTTTTGAGGGTCGCTTTTGGCCGGGACCCAGCCGTGGACGGTGGTGCCGCCACCGAGGTCGAAGGCGGACTGTCGGAGGCCGGATCTCTTGAAGCGGAAGCAGATGCAGCGGTCAAGTGAAACCGTCGGGCTGAAGCACTTGGAGAAGGACGACGACGACGACGACTTCTCCGACGCCATTGCTCGTCGGAAGACTAAACACACTGATGACATATCTCCTTGATTTACATTTCGGTGATGTGAGTATCACCGTAATATTGGATCATCTCAAACAGACACCCCCATAGGAGTCGCCGATGACTTTTTTTTCTACTGAAAGGATCGGCTACAACTGATCCTTCGTAGTAGCAACAACAAACCACGTGGAAAAAACAGAATTGCAGAAGAAAAAATCTAACGGTCATCAGGTCCGTTTCCCCATTCTAACTAGAATCTTCCCCATAGGTGTTTCCTCATTCGTTTTAGTTACGGGCTAGGGGTCTCACTCTCGCTCCTAATCATTTCGTTTTTATTCAACAGCCCTTGCGTAGTTATTTGCCTTTGCCTGTGCTCTGTTCATTAACATGAGCGGAACTAGCTAGAAATATATCTCATAAATGTCACGAGTTTGGGCATGGAAATGCTAGAAGTTGCGTCAGGGGGCAATGCTCGATCGTGGAGTTTATGAGATTAGATAGCAAATATGCTTGCTCTTACACGATCTGTCTTTGGGTGGCCTTTGACAAAAAAACTCCAATGCCTGAAGAGATCTGCGAGGGATGTGACAAATTTATTGTCGAACAAAGCAAGCCAAAAAGATCATTCTCCATTTGCACTTCTTTTAAATGTAAGTCTTAGGCCGTCTCTAACAGCAAACCGCAAAGGCATTTTACAGATTTTGCAGTATTTGATCTCAAACAACAGCTAAATGCATTCCCAAAAGCAAAGCTGATAACGCAACAACGAAAAAAACTGGTACTAGAGGTCTCACAGGCATATTGTAAGTCTTCGTGGAGATGATGCTTTAGAGAGATACCTTGCAAAGGCCAAGCACCATTACTTTGATTTTTAAAGTACACATTTTGTTGTTGAGGACTGAGGCCATATAGAAAGTGTCAATAATATACTTACTCATCTGATAATACAAGTGACATTTTGCATTCTATATTGCTATTATTTCTTATGTTTTGATAATACACGGAATACCCTTGTTTAACGAAATATATAATATGTACCATTCAAGACCTATCACGTGTCAAAATTACTCCAATATCCAGTATATCATTCATCCATTTCTCATTTACAGTTGTTAATTCTCTCTGTCGTTGAATAAGATCCACCTTGCTACTTCATGTTTATCAACAACAACACCACCTACTACTACAGGTGAAACTGCATTTTACGGAAAAAGCCACACAATTGATTGCTGATAACGCAATAACGAACAAAACTGGTGATAGAGGTCTGAGGGGCATAATGGAAAGTCTTCGTGGAGATATGCTTTAAGATACCTTGCAAAGACCAAGCACCATTAGCTTGATTTTTAAAGTACACATTTTGTTGTAGAGGAAGAGGCCACATATAGAAAGTGTGGATAATAGACTTACTCATCTGATAATACAAGTTACCTTTTTCATTCTATATTGCTACTATTTCATATGTTTTGATCAAGACCCTTGTTTAACTAAATATTACCATTCAAGACCTATCATGTGCCTACAATACTCCAATATCCAGTATATCATTCCCTCTTTCTCATTTACAGTTGTTAATGAATAAGATCCACCTTACTACTTTATGTTATCAACAACAACAACAACTACACTACTACATGTGAAACTGCATTTTACGGAGAAAGCCTTACAATTGATTCCTGATAACGCAACAACGAACAAAACTAGTGCTAGAGGTCTGACGGGCATATTGTAAGTCTTCGTGGAGATGATGCTTTAGAGAGATACCTTGCAAAGGCCAAGCAACATTAGTTTGATTTTTAAAGTACACATTTTGTTGTTGAGGAAGAGGCCACGTATAGAAAGTGTGGATCATAGACTTACTCATCTGATAATACAAGTGACCTTTTTCATTCTATATTGCTATTATTTCTTATGTTTTGATAATACAAGGAATACCCTTGTTCAACTAAATATATAATATGTATCATTCAAGACCTATCATGTGCCTATAATACTCCAATATCCAGTATATCATTCTTCCTCTTTCTCATTTATAGTTGTTAATTCTACTAGTTTAAGCCCGTGCATTGCACAGGTTATTTTTAAGAGATTTTTTAGTTATTAGATCTATTGTCATCGGAAAGACCCGCGATCGGGCCATCTATGCACGGGCTATTTTTAAGAGATTGTTTAGTTATTAGATCTATTGTTATCAGAAAGACCCGCGATCGGGCCATCTATTTTATAGTGGACCCGAGACTCGCCTATTTATTTAATAGTAGACCGAGACCCGCCTCAAAACAAAACTGCCCCGCATCTATAAATTTTTTCTTTATAATTTTTTCTATAGTAGCTCATCATGTAGCCAACTTCCCTTCGTCATAAGGTTTCTGAAGAATTCTTTGCTGCGTTCTTCTGATAATAGCGTACCAATAGAATCTGTATCGTTCATTGTTTCTATTGTCGCCGATACACGCGGGAAGAATTTTGACATCTTGTTGACATGCATCGCAAGAGTTTTGTCTACCGGGACATTTTTTGAAATCAAAGGTGTCCGTCGAACGTGGCTGCATTGTTCTTAGATCGTTTTTGTAATGGATCGTCTCTTGGCTGACTGGAAATATTGATGTGCTTTCTTTTTCCTTCCGTTCTCCGTCGGGTGTAGGGCTTCTCTTTCTTGTAAATAAATCGGACATGGATTTATGAGTAGTAACAATGTGTTCAATTTTGCTAAATAATGTTTGACATACCAAGTGTTTGTTCTGTACGCGATAGCCTCAAATCGATTTCTGAGTAATTTTCGTTGATCTTCACTGTCAGATCGTCGAACCTTTCAGTAACATATTGGACATAGCCATCTATTTTGCGTTCTATACGATCAACAAATTCTCTAGCTTTCCGATGAAGACCGGCGACAATGACGTCTAAATAATCTCTTATTTGATTCATCATTTTATGAAACCTTTTTTTTTGTTTTTTTGTGTGTATTGGTGGTAAAATTATGAAAATGATTTGATTATATAGAGTCTAAGTCGATGTTAAGGAACTGAAAAGACACTACTCTCCACTCGTAACTTCTCAGTAGAATGTATCGGTTTGCTTTGTTTAAATGAGTTTTATGATTAAATGTATTTAGTGTGTATTCATCACTGTCTTAATTGTTTGGATAATATTTCGATGTGTCTTTTCATTTCAACGGTCATCATAATTACGGAGTGAGTGGTTATATTGTTTGAGTAATAGATCGATGAGTCTTTTGAGTGCAATGGTTATCATGATTACAGAGTAATTATTGAACGGCCATATTAATCCACTCTGTTGTGTTAAATTTCGTAGTGTCTAGATGATAAATAATGTAGTTATGTCTAGATTAAGTGTAACAGTAATATAGTTAGTCTTGTAATGTAATTATGTCTAGATGAAGTGTAACAGTAATATAGGTACATTAATGAATTATCTGAAATCGTGCGATTGGACAGATTTTTGCACTACTGTACTGCAGTTGTCGATAGCGTACTTTTCGTTTACACTACTGTATATCAGCCGTGCAGCATAGGCCATCTCTTGTAATTACATGACTGTTTGATTCGCTGTCGTGCAAAATATAGCATAGCATCTTATTACACTGCACCCAATCGTAGCTTGACGCGTCAACAATATCTACAACTTTTTTCCTATTCGAATAAAACATTTGAGGTCAGTAGTGTGAAAGTCGGTGCATTTTGCAAAATTTAAAAGTTATTCAGTTTAGTTTGATATGCAACTGTTTATGACATGCTTATCAATTTACATGCTTATGAAGATTAGGCGCAACATTTATTCAGTTGACAATATTTTCGATATTTTTCCAACTTCGAACATTAACATTTGAAAAATAAGATGGTCAGTAGTGTGGAAGTCGGTAGTGCAGTTTTGAGATGTTAAGGTTATGCACTTGAGGATGACGTGTAACTGTTCTTGAGTAATTAGAAATGAGTTGCTGTAATATGTTGTACTCTTTTCGTAATATATGTAGTAATACATGTACATTAACGATAAAAGGGACATCCACAATAAAACGATCATTAGTGTGCAATTCGGTAGTGCATTATGCAAAAGTTAAACTTTTTCAGTAATGTTCGTTCAGTAGTGTAAACTATAGGCCGATTCCCTTTTTGGAACAATAACATTTGAAAAATAAAAACGGTAGTCTATCCAATCGCTCTCATAGTAGTGTGTAATTTGATAGTGCATCATGGAGAAGTATGAAATGAGATGTTGTAATATATGTACCTGTTTTCAATTGCAACAATAATTCTCCCATGCTTTACAACGTTTTTCCTATTTCGGACAATATCTTTGAAAAATGAAAAACGGTAACTTGTCCGATCGCTTATGTTAATGCATTTTCCAATGTTACGTAAACAGGGTATTTCTGGTCCTTTATAGAGAAAATAGATGAAGTCCAAACTATTCAAGTGTATAATTCGGTAGTGTGTAATTCAGTAGTGCATTACGGCTAAAATTTATTCAGTTAACAATATTTACAACGTTTTCCCAATTTCGAACATTTATTCAAGTGTAAAACGGTAATTTGTCCGATCACGGGAATAACTAATATCTGTTTTAATTCTTAAGAAAATGGATAGTAGTGTGAAATTCGGTAGTGCATTATGGAGAAGTAGCTCGTAAGGCTTGAAATTGCAAGAGCGAGACCACACGCGTCCAATTCGCAGAAAGGCAGGCATGCAACATCATTAAAATAACATCTTATCTTGCAGGATTCTAAATGATAACATTTAACGAACATCACTACAATGGCATCCAATCTAAAAACTACTTGAACTTCTCAATCTTTTCCTCCTTTATCTTCTTACTTCTGACATGTGGAATGCGATCGGCGTCAACACGCTTATGTTTTTTTAACGTTGACAGAACCATATCGAAATCATAAAGGGCGTTTTCTGTTAAAAGAGATCTTTTGGACCAACAACATACTCCACAACGCTTTTACAAACAGCATCCTTAGGGGGGCGGGTCTCGGTGCGCATTTCTGGCTTGGGTTGGCAAAATCCGGCCCCGCCCCGAACCAAGCCGGGTTTTGACTGGTTCGAGTCTAGACCCGTCCCAGCCCTATTGACATCCCTAATTGTTATGTCATTTTATTAGTATTTAATGTAATAGTTTATAAACTTTGATCTTTTGTTATAATTAAACAGATACAAAACTTATGAATTATTATATGTCATTTTACTTTTTCGTATAGTTATGATGTTCCAAATTTAGCTTTGAAAATGTAATCAGAAAATACTTGTTGAAAAAAGAATCACGTACAGATGGGAATAACCTGAAAATATCTTTGGATTGATATTCGTCACGACAATCACAATAGCGTCCCCAAAAGTTCCTTTCAACCTCTTATAAAACTCAAGCGCTTTATCATCCCAAGCTGTAATAGTTGCATGGTGCCCAAACCGTTTAAAATTTTGATCCAGGAATTCAGAGAGTTCCTCACTGTAGCAGTGTTTTTCAATATTTGGTCTTAGCTATTTCTTTTCAATATTTGGTCTTAGCTACTTTGATGTTAAATAAGTTATTACTGCTGCATTGAATAGTAATTCTGTTTTTTAATCACATATCTTTTCACATAACATCCACAACTAACATCCCTTCAACTAAGAAGACGAAACTGCTGGCAAAAGGAAAGCACTGTAATATTTCCATTAGAAAAACATGCACGTTGGAGGGACACCGTTTGATTTCAAAAAACGTCGCGGTGGAGAAAACTCTTGCGATGCATGTCAACAACTTTTCGTAAACAGTTTAAACTATTTACCATAATCTGACAATTTAAACCATTTAAAATCGAAGAATCCCTTAAAGTCGTTTCTGTGAGCAGTCATACATTGAAAAGTTCCACCTCTGTAGTGCAAACATCGGTATTGCAAAATCTAAGGTGACAAATATCTGCTGGGATCGCAACATCTTCATCGGCATCACATCTACTTCTGAGTAGTGTAATCCACGATTGAGTCAGTAATGCGCAAATCTCGAAGAATAGATGGGATCATAACTCGTGTTTTTTGAAATACATCTTCAAAGAATCTCATATCCCTATCAACCGAGGGTTCAGAGTCATGTACTATTATTGACTGTTTTTTATAGTCAATAATGCACAGTATCCAGTGACATTGATTTATGTTGACTGGGATAACTATAAGATCTGTTTCCTCCCAAGGAAGAGAGAATTTTTTCATTTCGATTTATTATTACCATTTATGTTTTGGTATTTGTTCTGAATATTTTGAATGGGGTAAATCGCATAAGTATATCATATCTCGCAGTTGCGACTGATACCTAGACAGTAGTATTATCAAACGATGAGACTTAATTTGTACTACTGATAACAGTAGTGTAGGTAATGACTTAAATTGCACTACTGATAACAGTAGTGTAATTAATGACTTAAATTGCACTACTGACAGTAGTGCAAGTAAAACTTAAATTGCACTACTGATAATAGTAGTTAAGTAACTTGTAACGCATAATACACTACCGAGGTGCACTATTATTGATTGTTTTCTATAATAAAAAATGCATAGTATCAATCGACGTTCATTAATATTCGTTGGAATAACTATAAAATCCGATTCTTGACGATTCTTGACATGGAACAGATGGCCAATACTCCACAATACCCTGTGCATATGGGCGACCAATATGTAATTATACGACTAATAATTGTAGGAATGTTATGACCATCAGATTTGTAAGATTGTTCGTGAATGATTTTTGTGATTGATTATTATATGACTACCATCAACTTTGTAAGACTGCTTAATTGAATTCGTGTTGTATGATTGTTGTTAATAAAATTATTGCAAGACTGCATCGCTAATTGCTTGTCATAATATATAGTAAGACTCTTGGTAGTGTCCATATATTTTTCTATTGGTGGCACGGTTGTACAACATTGAGATTGAAAATAATGTTGCAACATTAACTCATCAGTTTTGCCGACACATATTTAAGTTTTCTAAATTTCTAAAGAAGAACTTGTATGATGTTAATAATACTATCATGTTCAAATGTTAACGTTGTGAGATGTATTATATTAAAAAATTATACTTGTGTTTATATGCTTTGTATTATATTTTGTAAGACTGTTATGGATAAAAATATTATAAAACTACCCGAGGGGCTCACCGTTTTATTATCTATTTGTAGCACTGAAAGTAAGATAATGTTGTATAACTGCTTAGAGTATATATTATATGCCTGCAAATGGTAACAGTGGGGTGTATATTGCCCTAAACCATAAACCTTTAATCTTAAACTCATCTATACTACTCCAACGAACGATTATTGTTGTATTATACACCGGAAGCACTTTAAGACTTCCCCGCAACATATATAAAGATACAATTCCAGAAAGAATATTTTGGTCACCAGCAAAAATTGTACCGCGAGGAATGAAAGCTTTCTCACGTCTAATAGATCTGTCATTCATGCTAACATCATACCATACCACTTGTTATACATAACTGTACGCATATGATTAAGGCAACAATAAAAAAAGAGAGAGAAAAGTTTGAGAAAGAAATAAAAGGCATAGTATTCAGTCGAATCACAAACTTTAAACAAATCAAGCTCTAGGGCTAAATGGCTTGCTCACGTCCCTATGTCTCGATGTACATGTTTGAGCCTGCCTACATTCGTGTTTCTTCATGTCGCAAAGAAAATTTGTATAAAGTTATCCTCGACTTCCCTATTCACATCATGCACAAAAAAAATAAATTGGATAAAATCTCACCTGATCAAATGTCAATGAGCTTAACCTAGAAAGATTAATAAACTTGATTAGAAACGAAAATGGAGCAGACGTGTGTGAGGAGACTACTTATGTAAAACAATTGATGACCAAAAATCCAACAAAGAGAGGATTTCATTCACATACATAAAACATAATAACTTTCAACTCCCGTCGTGTTCTCTGCTGTTTATGTCTTGCAACGAAACTCTTACATGTACTTCATCTGCTTCGTTGAGCCTTGCAAGGCTTCCTCTAGTCCACGCGGATGCTGCCTTTTAGAAAACCAATGAAGAAAAATGAGTCAATATTTTCAATGACGATTATGATAATTAGCCCTTTACCTATCTTCCAATAAATATTAAAAGTAAGAACAATACAAAAAGAAGAGGGTCCCTCCTTTATTTTCTTGCTACCCACGGATTCAAGCTCTGCAAGATGTTTCACTTAACACTGACCATACAAAAGTGAGAACCCCTTAAAGATTTAAGCCCTGCAAGATGCTGCGAGATATGACATATTAGTCGCATGTACTGATTTTTTCCCAAGGCTCCTTAAATGGCTGCTAAACAAAATTTTCAATGCTTAGTTAACTTAAATTGTAAGCCTATTCTCTCATTAGATTCTCACCTTGGCTCTCTTGTAGCCTGAGATGTGAAGCCACAAATTTGGTATTTTCGGCACATAGTTCCTCAATGAGTAATCTCCACCTTCACTCGTCGCAAAATGTTTTTTTAATCTGCCATAGTTATTACAACATGAGGTCTCACAAATATATATAAACACACAGCAACGAACAAACAGAAAAATGTAGGTGAAGGCTTCCTCTCATTAATAAAGAGAGAACCCAAAAATCATAAATATATGCAAGTGATAATTGTTTTATCTATCCGATGAAGGATTGAGTTTGATACCCCATTGCTTTCATTGATAGGCTAAGACCAATTGGAACTGATAAAGAAGAGGAAACAATATTTAACCTTTAGACTGCTAGCAATTATTCTCATTACGAAAAAAAAAACAGAAATTTGAATAGATTACCTTGCATATTGGCCCATGAGGTTAGACAGAGATATACAAATACATAATGCAACGAACAAACAGAAAAAATGTAGTTGAATGCTTCCTATCATTCATTAATAAAGAGAGAACCTGAAAATCATAAATATATGCAAGTGATAATTGTTTTAACTATCCGACGTAGGATTGAGTTTGATACCCCATTACTTTCATTGATAGACTAAAGACCAATTGGAACTGATAAAGAGGAAACAATCTTCACCCTTCAGACTGCTAGATTCTCATTACGGAAAAAAGAAAAGAAAATCTGAATACATTACCTTGCATATTGGCCTTTCGGATCTCCCAAGTTGATCAACAAACTTAAAGTCGAAATGAATGATATTTTCGGGTGCAAGTATTCCATGCCAAAAGCAGCATCTAGTGCTATTATAACCTTCCTTCCTGTATCGAGAATTCTAATAGATAATTAGAACACAATTCTCCCACACCCTTGTCAATTAAAAATATATTAAATCGGGGACCGATCCTTTCTAGAAGTACAGCGTACCGTTTGCTATGTACCCGATTACAGTTGCTAATGAGTCGTTGAGACCATCAGGAGAAACCCCATAAAAGGCAACTACATTTGGAAGCTTTGAAAGAATCTCTGTCTCTCTCCAAAAGTATCTCGCCCGTGTGAAACAAAAAGTGAAAGATGAACAAAAGAGGTTATATATTAAAATTCTTCCATTCTTCTGAAGTTATTTACGAAGTAAGATGGGGAGAGAAAACATTCTTGAATTAAATAGCATTAGAAACAGGTATCAAATGGCTATTGATATCCATGAGTTGGTTAACAAATATCTAGCTGAAAAAAACATCTCTTTTCATAAGCTGGATACCAAATTTAATCACAACACATGTAGTGGTTAAATGAAAGCAGTCGATGAAAACTCTACTCCGAATCATTGGACAGAAACTCCCCAACTTTCGAAGACAATCAAGAACAAAAACTGAAATAAAATAGACCAAACTCGAGGTTGCCATCGCCGCTATACGCTTCTTGAGGTTTCTCGGACGGTGGCGGTGGAAGAGCGAGATTGCGAGAGCTCTTAGTTTACTGTTTCTTATCTATCAATTGCAGATACATCACAATAAGAACATTAAACAGTGTAAGACTATTCACCTGCAGAGTTAGATTATTGACCTGCCATATTAATTGTAAATTAAATGTAATGTATTTGTGATACTTATCACGTATGTAAAGTTTGCTATTTTTGATACCATCCATGTAATTCCACTCACCCATAGACCCAAAATGGTCATTATTTTTTAAAAGCTGATGTGTCACATAGCAATTGGCTATAGGGGTAGTCAATGAGAGGTTAATATCCAACTTTTAATTCATGTATGAGCGGGAACTTCGCTCTAATAGTACACTTATAATATTTATGTCTGAGCAGGAACTTCGCTCTAATAGTATACTTTTATTACCTCCGTTTCTGGTCGAAGACATTTCCTTCAGGGCTCACGTTCGCTTGAAGCCATTTCCTCAATTCGGAGTGTACCTAAAAATGAGTTGCAAACATCACAGATCTTGAATTGAACTCAAGAAACTAACGCAAAAAAATCTCGACTTACTTCTTGGGCCTGAGCTGGAGTGGCGACCTTCCCAGTTCCAACAGCACACACGGACTCATAGGCCAAGACAACATTGCTCCAGTCATCATTCCGTTCTGTAATAACCAAAGGCTTTTCGTTCTTTTAGTTTCCACTTTAAAAACAGGGAAGAATTATCTATGAAGATAATGCTGGGAAATACCTGCAATGGCCTTAGCCTGGGCAGCAACAACTTCCAGAGTTGTCCCAACTTCCCTCTGTTCAAGACTCTCGCCGATGCAAGCGATCACCTTCAAGCTTTGACATAGAGCATATGCTATTTTATCTCCGACAAACTGAAAAAATGCAACAAACTATGACTACACGGTGTAAAGAAAATAATCCATTATTACAGGAGGTACATTATTATCTTATGATAAGATAATACTATCGAACGATCAATTTATTATAATTAATACCTGCAATGTCTTGATTCTCACCCCATTTGTAGTCCCAGACAACTTTGCTTGATTCATAAATCTCTTGCAGAAAGGATATAAATATGATAGTAAGGCTCGCGTTCAGCTACGACGAAAGTGAAAACTGCAATATAAACATGGGCTAACGGTGAATCAACATTAGAACATTTCAACAACCCTAAAGCATAATCTCCTTCGGCATCAATCTGAACTTTAGAACCACCCTTCACCATTAATGTTCTGATACACGACGTTCTTCACATGCACAACCGAGCTCTGAAGGAAAATAAATAAACATACTAAAACTAATTCAAAATATAAGAAAAGAAAAAAATATCTTTTTTTATCCCAATAACTCTGATCGATGATTATAAGGTTCTTCCCATTTTTGCATCTCAATGTTCTATAAATGAGATGACGATCTTATGATAAGATAATATTATCTAACGATCAAATTTATTTTAATTATTACCTGCCATGTCTTGATTCTTGTCAATGTTCTGAAACTTGATGTTGCTTGCACTTCCAGATCCTCCCTTTATTCACACGAAAGAAAATGAGATGACGATCTTTTGATAAGATAATACTATCGAATGATCAAATTTATTATAATCCGTCATGTCTTGATTCTCACCCCATTTGTAGTCCCAGATAGTTTTACTTCATTAACCACAACATCTGAGACGTACACTTCTGAATTTCCAGCACCTAAGCTTCATAAAATTCAAATCAACTCATAAATCTCTTACAGAGAGTGATAGGATAATACTATCGAACGATCAAAGTTATTATAATTATAACATGCCATGTCTTGATTCTCACCCCATTTGTAGTCCCAGATAACTTTGCTTCATTAACCACAGCATCTGAGACGTACACTTTTGAATTTCCAGCACTTAAGCTTCATAAGAATCAAATCAATTCAACTGAGACGTACACTTCTGAATTTGCAGCACCTAAGCTTCATAAATATCGAATCAATTAATAAATCTCTTGCAGAGAGGATATAAATATAAAGAAAACTGCAATATAAACCTGGGCTAACGCTGAATCAACATCAAAACCTTTCAACAACCCCAAAACAAAATCTCCTTCGGCATCAATCTGATTTTTAGAAACTTTAGAACCACCCTTCGCCATTGATGTTCTGATACACGACGTTCTTCACATGCACAGCCGAGCTCTGAAGGAAAATAAAATAAACATATTAAACTGATTCAAAATATAAAAAATATCTTGTTTTATCACAATAACTCTGATCAATGATTATATGGTTCTTCACATTTTGCATCTCAATGTTCTGAAACTTGATGTTGCTTGCACTTCCAGATCCTCACCCTAAGAAAATGAGATGATGATCTTATGATAAGACAATACAATCGAACGATCACATTTATTATAATTATTACCTGCCGTGTCTTGATTCCTCTCAATGTTCTGAAATTTGATTTTGCTTGCACTTCTAGATCCTCCTTTTATTCACACTAAAGAAAATGAGATGACAATCTTATGGTAAGATAATACTATCGAATGATCAAATTAATTATAATTAGTACCTGTCGTGTCTTGAGTCTCACCCCATTTCTAGTCCCAGATAGCTTTCCTTCATTAACCTCAACGTCTCAGACGTACATGAATTTCCACCACCTAAGCTTCCGATACTGCATAAAAATCAAATCAATTCATAAATCTCTTGCAGAGAGGATATAAATATGATCGTAAGGCTCGCGTTCAGCTAAGACGGAAGTGAAAACTGCAATATAGACCTGGGCTAACGCTGAATCAACATTAGAACATTTCAACAACCCCAAAACATAATATCCTTCGGCATCAATCTGAACTTTACAACCACCCTTCGCCATTGATGTTCTGATACACGACGTTCTTCACATGCACAACCGAGCTCTAAAGGAAAGAAATAAACATACTAAACTGAGTTAAAATATATATAAAAAAAACTTATCTTTTTTTATCTCAATAACTCTGATCGATGATTATAGGGTTCTTCACATTTTGCATCGCAATGTTCTAAAAATGAGATGACGATCTTATGATAAGATAATACTATCGAACGATGATAATACTATCGAATGATCAAATTTATTTTAATTATTACCTGCCATATCTTGATTCTTGTCAATGTTATGAAACTTTATGTTGCTTGCACTTCCAGATCCTCCCTTTATTCACACGAAAGAAAATGAGATGACGATCTTATGATACGATAATACTATCGAATGATCAAATTTATTATAATTAATACCTGCAATGTCTTGATTCTCACCCCATTTGTAGTCCCAGACAGCTTTGCTTCATTTCATACATCTCTTACATAGAGGATATAAATATGACAGTAAGGCTCGCGTTCAGCTACGGCGGAAGTGAAAACTGCAATAACATGGGCTAACGGTGAATCAACATTAGAACATTTCAACAACCCCAAAACATAATCTCCTTCGGCATCAATCTGAACTTTAGAACCACCCTTCACCATTGATGTTCTGATACACGACGTTCTTCACATGCACAATCGAGCTCTGAAGGAAAATAAATAAACATACTAAAACTGATTCAAAATATAATAAAAGAAAAACATTATCTTTTTTTTCACAATAACTCTGATCGATGATCATAGGGTTCTTCACATTTTGCATCTCAATGTTCTAAAAATGAGATGACGATCTTATGATAAGATAATACTATCGAACGATCAAATTTATTTTAATTATTACCTGCCATGTCTTGATTCTTGTCAATGTTCTGAAACTTGATGTTGCTTGCACTTCCAGATCCTCCCTTTATTCACACGAAAGAAAATGAGATGACGATCTTTTGATAAGATAATACTATCGAATGATCAAATTTATTATAATCCGTCATGTCTTGATTCTCACCCCATTTGTAGTCCCAGATAGTTTTGCTTCATCAACCACAACATCTGAGACGTACACTTCTGAATTTCCTGAACCTAAGCTTCATAAGAATCAAATCAATTAAACGTCTGAGACGTACACTTCTGAATTTCCAGCACCTAAGCTTCATAAAATTCAAATCAACCCATAAATCTTTTGTAGAGAGTGATAGGATAATACTATCGAACGATCAAAGTTATTATAATTATAACCTGCCATGTCTTGATTCCCACCCCATTTGTAGTCCCAGATAGCTTTGCTTCATTAACCACAGCATCTGTTTTGAATTTCCAGCACTTAAGCTTCATAAGAATCAAATCAATTCAACATCTGAGACGTACACTTCTGAATTTGCAGCACCTAAGCTTCATAAAAATCAAACAAATTCATAAATCTCTTGCAGAGAGGATATAAATATAAAGAAAACTCAATATACACCTGGGCTAACGCTGAATCAACATCAAAACCTTTCAACAACCCCAAAACAAAATCTCATTCGGCATCAATCTGATTTTTAGAAACATTAGAACCACCCTTCGATCATTGGCAAGAGGGTAATCCCAAAGATCAGAATGATAAGAATCGTCGAATTTGGGCGGCGGAGCTAGTGTTAGCGGAAAATGTGGCCGTTTGATGGGCTATAATGGCAAGTTAATGTAGAAAGATAAGCAGACTAACGAAGTCCACATCGAAGATCACGCACAAACCCATATCAATCTTTACAAACTCGGGTGATCTAACACTCGAGTGAATGTAGCAAAATGAATGAAAATGAACAAAGAAAAATTGCAAGCTTCTACAAACTGCTAAATGACCCAATCAGTCGATCGAGATCTAAGTCGCACTTGAACTTCGACCGATTTAGTCCAAGCAGATTCGAAGAAGAGAAAAGAGAAAGAAAAACTTTTGGAAGTGACTGTTTGTAAATCCCACGTGAATCAGTTGATCGAGATCGAGATCTAAGTCGCTCCCGATCTTTTGATATTCCAACGTGAATGGCATTTACTAATTCCAATCAAACATATACCTTAGAATTCGATGGCACAATGTAAATCCCACAACATTCAGACCCAAAATGATAATTGAACTCTTGAGCGCTGACGTGTCACCCAGCGACTGGCTATAGGGGGGTCAATGAGAGGTCAACAATTTTACTTTTAATAAGTATATGATTCTTTCTTAAATTAGATCCGCTTCGTGTTTATCAACAACAATAACTACTACTACATGTGAAATTGCATTTTACGGAAAAAGCCTTACAATTGATTGCTGATAATATAGTAACGAACAATATTGGTACTAGAGGTCTGAGGGGCATATTGGAAAGTCTTCGTGGAGATATGCTTTAGAGAGATACCTTGCAAATTCCAAGCACCATTACTTTGATTTTTAAAGTACACATTTTGGTGTTGAGGAAGAGGCCACGTATAGAAAGGGTGGATAAGAGACTTACTCATCTGATAATACAAGTGATCTTTTTCATTCTATATTGCTATTATTTCTTATGTTCTGATAATACAAGGTATATACTTGTTTAACTAAATATATAATATGTCTTTGAAGCCCAATAGACAGGCCAATGACCCTTGGCCTAATGGTTGTAGGGGAGACCTCAAAGGTCTTGTGACTAGGAGTCATGGGATCGAATCACCCTCTCACAATTCCTTTGACAAGTCTTCATGGGGGTTTTATCCCATGAATATCGTTGTCGGGTGGGTTTCGGACGTATCCAGTTGGCCCGAGGATTAATCCCACCTCTAGAGTGTGTGGTTGTTAGCCCATAACCAGGCTGTGTGGGGATACCTTGGGACAAAAAAACCCAATAGACAGGCATATAATATATATATATATATATATATATATATATATATATATTCCCTGCATATTTCCGTTAGTTTTCCTATGTCGACTCTAACCCCAAAAATTCTGAAAGTGTAACGTGTACTAAATGGGTGAAATGAGACATACCAACTTGACAAACATTCTTAATCCTTATCGGAAAGTTCCAACGGTAACGTTTAGTCGATATTTTACTTGAGAGCGAGTTGATCAAGAAGCTCAATTTTCGCCAAAGAAAATTAGTGAAGTAAATAAAAAAATTCAGAATTTTCACCAAGATCATATAGCGGTATACCGTTAAATAATCTCAATTTCAAAAAATCACAAAAACAAGAAAAAAAGAAACAAATAAAAAATCCCAAATGAAAGCTACATGACCAAACAATGATTTATTTGAATAGTCAAAGGAAACTAAATATGCTAAAAGAAGGATGTGCATGCATAGATGAAATATTTGCGCAAGAACTGCATAAGGATTGCACATTGACGTTCTTTTGTTTCTTTGCTTTCTACCTTGCTTATATAAAAAGGTAAATTGGGATACATCAAATATTCAGTTTTTTATAAAGAGAAGAAACGTTAGGAGAGAGAATTTTTACATAGGAAACATAAAGAGTGTGCTGAACGGTAGTTACCAATTTCTACATAAAGAAAAGAAACATTGAGCAAGTAATATTATGTTATGTTAAACATGTTAAACTTCTGGGTTTCGATAGAAAGCTTTTTTTCTCTGTTACATCTCTACGAAGGAGGACCTCCTTTTATACATAAGGTGATCTACTTTAATAATACATTACATCTATGGGTACAAGAGTTCCCAAAACAAGCCTTAAAGTAAGCCATAAAGTAAGCCATTTAAATGCAACCATGTTTCCTTTAGTTATGCACACATGTCGACACTCCCCCTCAAGTTGGTGCGAAGATGTCTTCTAAGCCCAATTTTTCTTGAGATTTCCGAAAGGATTCCACAAAGACTGCATCTGTTAAAACGTCTGCTAGTTGTTCACTAGAGCGAACAAATGGAATATCAACCAACTTTTGATTAAGCTTTTCTTTGATGAAATGTCTATCTACTTCAATGTGTTTAGTTATATCGTGTTGCACCGGATTGTTTGCTATTTCCCGAGCTGCATTATTGTCGCAGTATAAAAGCATAGGCTCTTTAGGTGGTATGCCTATCTCAATAAGCAACAATCTAATCCCTAATAGTTCTGCTACTCCGTGAACCATGCCTCTATACTCTGCTTCTGCCGATGACCTTGCCGTAACATTTTGTTTTTTGCTTCTCCAAGTGACAAGATCTCCACCAACAAATGTGAAGTACCCAGAGGTTGATGTACGATCTGTGATATTCCCAGCCCAATCTGCATCTGTATACCCTTTTACTTTATATATGCCCATGTTTCTTAAATGTTAGCCCTTTTCCAGGTGTCCCCTTTAGGTAACTTAAAATCCTCATAACTGCTGCTATATGATCTTCACTAGGTTCATGCTAAACTGACTTATCACACTGATACCATACGCAATGTCTGGCCGTGTGTGAGACAGGTAGATTAGCCACCCCACCAATCTTTGATACCGGTCACTATTTGTGGGCACTTGATCTTGGTAAATGGCAAGGTGATGATTCTGAACGATAGGAGTCTGAGCAGACGTATAATCTAACATACCTGTTTTACATAAAAGATCAAGTATATATTTTCGTTGGGACAAATATATACCTTGTTTTTTCTTGCAACTTCTATCCCCAAGAAATATTTCAATCCTCCTAAATCTTTCATTTTGAATGCCGCAGACAATTCCTTTCGCAAACTTTTTATTTCCTCTGCATCATCGCTTGTAACAATCATATCATCAACATAGATGAATAGAAGAGTAACTTTGCCCTCCTTGCGTTTAATGAACAAAGCATGATCCAAGTTTGCTTGATGATACCCACTTTTTTTCATAGCATCGGTAAATTTCCCACACCATGCCCTTGGAGATTGTTTTAATCCATACAATGCCTTTTGCAATTTGCAAACTTTGCCACCAGGATGTGAAGTATTAAGGCCTGGAGGAATTTGCATGTACACTTCCTCTTCTAAATCTCCATGTAAAAAGGCATTTTTAACATCAAAATGTTTCAACGGTCAATTGAAATTTGCTGCCAATGATAATAGAATCCTGATTGTATTCATCTTTGCAACCGGCGCAAAATTTTCTTGGTAGTCAATGCCATACGATTGTGAGTATCCTTTTGCCACCAACCTTGCCTTGTCACGGTCGATCGACCCATCTGCATTATGTTTGAGTGTGAAAATCCATTTGGATCCTACTGGTTTTTCACCTGGTGGATGTAACACAATGTTACATGTGTCGTTCTTCTGTAGTGCATCAATTTCAACTTGCATACTGCCCACCTTGGATTCTCTAGAGCTTCTTCGACTTTTGCAGGTATCTTTATACTCTCCATAAGATTCACAAAGCTGCGATGACAACCTATGAGTAGATACAAACTTGCCGATTGCATATCTTTCTTTTCCATCGGGAGAGTACCTATCAGGTGGTTTCCTGCGATCCTATCTAGGCAAATAACAAGTTAATTGATAATTAAGGTTTTCAGGACTACTTATTTCGAGAATATCCGATTTCTCTTGGGCAGGTACTTGAGGAGAAGATGAGATGGTATCTTCTGGGCTATCTTCATTATTTTCAACAGGAGCATCTAATTCATTTGGTAGTTGAATTTCTCCGTCTGACTAAAAAAACTCCATTGGTTGAGGGAGATCGATCCAACTGTAGGTATCATATATTATTGCTGAAGAAATATTCTGACTCCGATAACGTAACATCCATGCTCACATAAATATGGCCAGTTGGTGGATGATAACACCTAGCCCTTCTGTTGAAGGTGAAAACCAAAAAACGCAACGTACTGCACAAGGGTCAAGTTTGGTACGTTGAGTCTTGTGGAGATGCACATACGCGACACACTCGAAAACCCGAGGTTCTAATTGTAATAATGATGGAATGTGAATATATTTGCCAAATACCTCCAACGGGGTCTGAAAGGACAGAACTCGTGACGGCATACTGTTCACCAAATAAGTTTGAGGAACACTTGCCCCAATAAGAAGTGCTCTCGCCGTCTCAAGTATGTGCTTGTTTTTCCGTTCAGCAACTCCATTTTGTTGTGGGGTGCGCGGACATGTGGTCACATGTAGAATTCCATTAGCTTGAAAAAACTTCGAGAGCTTGAAATTGATATACTCACTGCCATTATCTGATCTCACTATCTTTATTGGGAGAGAATATTGAGTTCGAACCATGCTATAAAATGTTTCAAAAATAACACTTACATCACTTTTATGCTTCATAGTGTATAACCATGTCATCCGAGTGCAGTCGTCAATGAATGTAACAAACCATTGAGTTTCTGATTTCACCGAGTTAGGAGCAGGTCCCCAAACATCCGAGTGAATTAACTCAAACGGAATAGTTCGCTTTGTTAAACTTGATGGATATGAGATGCGATGACTTTTGGCCAAAGTGCACACGTTACATTGAAGAGCAGAATCGGATATATCACCAAACATTATGGTTTTAGTTTTTTCAGATAACCAAAAGATACATGTCCGAGACGGCGATGCCACAACCAAATAGTCCTTAAATCGTCATTATTGCAACTACGGGCTTGATTTGCGTAGCCGACTACAACATCGTCTACATAGTACAAACCTCTCCTCTTAGTACCACACCCAATGATTGCCTGAGTCCGAATATCCTGATGCAAAGCAAAAATTTGGAAACATGATGACAACATATTGTAACTGTTCCGTGATTTAGCCAACTGATAGCAAATGACTAGATAATGAGGGAACAAGTAACAAATTATGTAAGGAAATTGTAGGCGTAAGTGTTATTGATCCTGCACCAATGACATGAGTGATCTCTCCATTAGCAGTTATAACACTTTTCTTCGACGATGGACTCATGTTCTGAAACAGAGATTTGTCGTAACTCATGTGTTCGATAGCTCCTAAATCAATAACCCAACCGATATCTTGTGATGTAGATACATAAAGACCCTTTTCTATCTTACCTGACTTTCCAGAGACATGCGGTTGGATAGAGACAACAATTCCCCATACCTAGAAGGTTGAATAATTGTTGTCGCAACAGAAGCCACACTCGATTCAGTTTCCGCAGTGTTCGCCATCTTTGCTTGAGTCGGCCGTTTGTTGTTCCGTCCTTTGGCTTGCTTTTGCTTTTCCAAAAACGAGTTAGGATAACCATGGATCTCAAAACATGTGTCTTTAGTATGACGTGTTCCATTGCGGTGGGTGCTTGTCATTTTCAGCATCTTCAATTGCTCGAAGAGTGGTTTTAGAAATAATGGTTTTGGAGATCATAGCCATATGAGAACCTTCTCCATGATCCTTCTTCCCTAGCATGGTGACTTGTCGTTGGGCCACTCGTCGAATCATATTAAAGCATTCTTCAATACTAGGAATAACCTTCATTCGCAGAATATCGCCTCTGATAGAATCGAAGATTTCATCTAGACCTGCAAGAAAGTCATAAATTCGATCCTTTTTATCTCCTCCTGTCTGACGTGTAGATCTGCAGCACAATTCATTTTTAAGGGACATCGTCTATCCATTTCCACACTAATCAACTCGGCATAATATAAGTGAAGAGGCCGTCCATTTTGCTTGGTTTTTGTTGCCTTGCAACGCAACTCATAATCATCTGCTCCATCATATAAGGTTTGAGTGACGCTATTCCAAATATCGGCCGCTGTTGGGAGATCAATGAATAGATTAAGGAGATGGGGTTCCAAAGCCATCCGCGTACAATTGCATCCTTTGTACACCATCTAGCGTAGTCGGCATGCCCCTCATCTACTTTTGGAGCTTGGCCGTTTAAATAGCCTAGTTTGTTTGATCCTGCAGCATGAACCTCTACCATACGTGACCAGATCTTGGAGTTTGTATCATTGAATCTGAAGCCAATGGTAAGCTATTAGAGTATTGAACTCGATTGGGCTTGTGATATGGTTTTTTTGGGGTAATAGCTGTGTTTTCTTCAGCCATTTGAATCTCTTGTTTCGAGATTAGGGATGTGAGAAAATGACAAGAGGTTAGATTCTTGTGGTGTTCATGGATTAATTTGATAAACTTGGTGGGTTTGATGGCTCTGATACCATTAGAGGTGGCAACACGCGGCCCGATACTATATTTTAAATAATAAATATATATATATTTATATATAAATTATATAATTTATATAATTTCTATATAAATTATATAATTTTTATATTTTTTATAATTTATAAAATTAAAAGATAAATTAATTAATATTTTCTAAAGTTAAAATATATTAAATATTTTTCTATTTATTTTTTGATTTCAAGTTTTTTTTTTTTTAATTTATGCGGGCTAAGCCCGCCGAGCCCGCGGCCCGCCAGTGGGCGGGCGCGGGCCTAGCTTTCTTAAGCCCGCCCCGCCGCCGGCCCGTTTTGACAGGTCTAGATACCATGTTAAACATGTTAGACCTGCGGGTTTCGATAGAAAGGTTTTTTCTCTGTTACATCTCAACGAAGGAGGGCCTCCTGGTGATCTACTTTAATAAAAATTACATCTATGGGTAAAAGGGTTCCCAAAAAAAGCCTTAAAGTAAGCCATAAAGTAAGCCATGTAAATGATAGCCCCTAGATAGTCCCTTTAAACAGGCAACCACGTTTCCTTTAATTATGCACACATGTCGACATGTTACATAGGAAAACAGAAACAGTTGTGAGAGCTAGGAACGAATGTGCAATTGAAGAAAGACCATAACAACATTATAGCCGACGAGCTCTCTGGTTCGCTCGGATCCCATGAGCAACGAAACAAAAAAAGATGGCGGAGTCTCTAGACACGGCCCTAGAGAAATAGCCACTTAAAGAGGACAAGGTGTTGTACACGCACCACAGTCGATGAATAGGACGTGTCCAACGAGCACAAAGTTTTGGGGAAAGCATAAGCTGTGGAGAGGATACAATCACGAAACAAAAGGATGAGCCAAGAACCAAAATTGCAGAGGATGAGGTCAAGCCATGGGCGAGGAAGTCGCACAAATAGACTTAATGATATCGAGATTCACGGTTTTTCTAACGAAATCTATGTTTTTGAAAGATTTCGCAAAGTTTTTGCTGATCGAAAATAGTAAACCTTTCGGATACTTCTAAAAAAAATCACACCCTTTCGAGAACTTTTTATTGAAAATAGTAAATCATTAAAAAGGTTTAAAAATTTTCGATAAAACATTCGAAAACATGTTTTTTACATAATAACTTAAAAGTTTTTCAATAGACAAACCATTCAAAAGCTTTAGTTTAAAAACAACTTCGAAGTTTTTGTATTGTACATACGAAAACCTAAAAAAAAGAAAAAACTTAAAAGTATTTGCACAGTTTGTTAATGTTGACTTTGTTAACGTTGACAATGTGGAGACAGTATTTGAGTCAACGACTCAGACTGGGTCGAACATCGATTTTGTCTTTTCAACCCAAAAACCGTTTATCTATCCTATTCTTATGGCTTTATTTAAGTATGTGCAGCAGTCAATCTTGAGCTGGATTGATCAAAGTTATTAAAATAGGATGCCGCATTTACCAAAAATAGGAGATATGAAGATCATGTGTGAATACGACAAGCATTTGCTAAAAGTAGAGAATATAGAAATCAGCTGAGAAGATATATCTAGATGAACGAGTCAAGACATGGAGATCAACCGAGAAGATATGAAAATCTTTTAACTAAAATAGAAGATATGGAGATCATGGCTGAACGAGTCAAGGCGAAGCAACTATAAATAGATGACTCCCATCTCAAAGAAAGAACTCTCGAGACAGACTTTACCTACACGAAAGAGAGACGCGGACGAGAAAGAAAAAGGTGAGAGAGCACTCACCATATGTTAGTGTCTATCTATTTTTGCCTGAGTTTTACGTTTACGTATTGTGAAGATTATGAGAGCCGTTTGATGCTTTTCTGGGCTAGTTTTACTATCATTGACAGTTCGAGTTTTTGTAGTCCGTTCAAGTTATGGAATTTTGCTCTGAAAGTGCATAGCAAGTTGTCTAACTTGCTGCGTATTTTTAACATTGTGTCTTCGTCTTTTCACTACTAAGTTATAGATTTTTGTTGTGCAAAAGATTTCTGATCGCGAGTGTTGTTTCAACATTAGAGTCAGTTTAACTTAGTCATCACCTGTACCCAGACACAGTTAATACGAAAACTAAAAAAATAAAATAAGAAAAAATCAAAAGTTTTTGCACAGTTCATACAAAAACTTAAAAGTTAAGCCGCGAGCCACAACACACTCTCATTCATTGTTGTAAAATTCGACTGCGGCCACCTAGGCACTACTCAGAGACCACCACCGCGAATATTAGAAAATTTGCCAAAAATTCGGTCCAACGGTTAAACGGGCGAACAGGCCGATTAATCGGCCGAAAAATGACGTTATTCGGCCTTATTGGGCCGATTAACCTTATTTAAAAAATTTAATAAAACAGAAATAAAATTAACTAAATAGGCGAGGCACATTTTGGTTATGGTGGCCTCATACTCAAGTTTCCACCAAAGCTCTCTTGTCTTTATATATACGCTTCATAGAGAATCTTAGTGCAACAATCGGTGGGGGACTAAATTATCAAACGACCATAATGAACTTATTTGCTACTTTAAGAGTGGTAAAAGACTTGTATAAACAAATTCAAAAGAAACGTTCAGTCCAGTGGATGGGACCTAAAAGATAATTTTCCTGTATGTATTTGATGTGGGTTCCAATTCCACATACCTCAATAGTTTTTCTATTTTATATATATAGTGTAAGTGTCTATTTTTGAGGTTGAATGCCATTCCCACATTGAACAATATAACTTTATTTTATATGAGGAGATTAGAGATAATTTTAGTTATAATAAAACTGCATGGAAATTAATAAAACATTTATACCGCTTAATTTCAGCCTAGAAACCGCCTAAGCCCCGCCTAGACCGTCTAGGCGCTAGGCCCCTTCGGGGCGTCCGACTAGTGCCTAGCGAATTTTACAACATTGCTTGCATGACTCATTGGCAGCCCCAAGCACAACGGCGAACAACACTCCGTCGATGCTTGATTCACCAGCGCCGCCCCAAAGAGTCATTGAACCCATGGGTGCCATGAACGCAGACATCCACCATCAAGCATGACTCATTGCGAGCAGACCTATCGCCGTCGTCAGGGAACGACCCATTCCCCGCATTTGCAGAGTCCGCAGTACAAGGGGATACCCATGTCTGCCAGAACACAAGGATTGCCAACGATGGATAAAAATCGTATCACGAACACCAAAAGCTACCGCACGACATGTGAAAATCGAGCGAATCAACACCGGTTTCTCAAAATCAAGGTTGCCCATGGCACAGACCTCTTGTTTACATCCTGGCCTCACAAATTCGACTATCGCCAGAGCCGAGCCAGCGATGATTTGTACAGAGAAGGCGCGAAGGGAAAATCCACAGCAAACTTTATAGACTTCTCAACAAGAAACCACCACCATCAGAACCATTGGACATTCATTAGGTTGACAAAGGTACGTCTAAGATTGCCGATGTAAGATTTGCCCCCAATCGAGCAGAGGCCGGGATGTAACTTTTTAACGTTCTGGGCTTCCCGATAAGTATTGTTTAATGATAGATTAAGTCTATTATTGTGCTTAGGAGCTAATCGAGGAAATCTAAAATCCGGAGGGCGAATAAAGATTATGAAAAGATTGCGATTTATTTTAGATGGGCTTTAAGGTTGCTGGAATCGATTAATTTCTTTGGGATATTAATATTCTCTACATTGATTGATCCTGTCTCGAGCTTTGATCGCATGCTTTGAAAATTCCTGAATACTCGACGAGATGATATGTCATCCTGAAATGATCAATTGCTCGTTTATCTTTTCTCTCGAGGTATTTCCAGTGCAGGATTCGCCGGCGCTTGCAGGCTCATGAAACTATTCTTGATATGGCTTGCTTTGCCGAAACATGACTGCCTCCGCCTGACCGTTAGAAAGTCCCAATCGAACAGCACACCCTCGAGCCTTGCTTGGGCAGCGTGTTTCACAACAGCCCCACCCATCACTGCCCGCGAAATGGCCTTTAAAACCTGCCTAAGAGTCAGCGAAAAAAATTCCCGAAGAAATCAGCCATGTAATTTCGGCTACCATCGCCATCGAGAACAGGTTTTGGTGGCTGCCCCACAGAAATCTGCTCAAATCAACGAGGTTGCGTATTTTCGCCCATACAACCCACCTGATCGATCTAAGGACACCATTGAACTCATCAGAAGACCCTCTTGCACACGGAGATATTCCGTGTGGGCGAAAATTGTCATAGCTACAGCCGTCGAAGGTCAAAATCCCATCGCTGCCAAGGAACCTAACACGAGGCATCGAAAAAAGCAAACATGTAGACTCGTTTCACGCAAAACTGGAAGAAGCGTATGAAAGTTGAAGAGAAAGAGAAAACAAAGTAAGTCACGTTGATTGAGACAATACTACCAGAAATCAATTCATGTGGTCAGGATGGCGACTACTGTGATCACATCTCCGGCGCCGAAACGATTTGTCACTGATTGCATATCGGATGCGTTTTTTATTTGGCTTCTGAAGGCCCAATAATATCTTTAGTATTATCTACTCAGGGAAGAAAAGTGCTTCAATTGAGACACGAGTTTGACGACCTTGATTGAGTCAAGGATATCAAGCCCTCGGATTGAGACATGAGTTTGATGACCATGATTGAGTCAAAAGTTCTCAGCCTTCGGATTGAGGCATGACTTTGAAGACCTTGATTGAGTCAAGGATACCAAGCCCTCGGATTGGGGCATATGTCTGGAGATCTTGATTGAGTCAAGGATACCAAGCCCTCGGATTGAGGCATGTGTTTGAAGACCTTGATTGAATTATGGATACAATACGCTTGGATTGAGGCATAAAATTTTTAAGATTTTGATGAATGAGGCGCGGAAATTCCCAACTCCTCAATGAATGAAGGACGAAAATTCCCAATCTTGATGAATGGGGCGCGAAAATTCCCAACTCCTCGATGAGTGAAGCAACTCCTCGAAGAATGAGGCGTAAAAATTCCCGATTCATCGATGAATGAGGCGTGAAAATTTTCAACTCCTCGATGAATGAGGCACAAAAAATTCCCAACTCCTCGATGAATGAGGCGGAAAATTCCCAATACCTCGATGAATGGTGCAACTCCTCGAAGATTGAGGCGTGAAAATTCCCAACTCATCAATGAATGAGGCTCGAAAATTCTGAACTCCTCGACGAATGAGGCGCGAAAATTTTTAATACCTCGATGAATGAGGCATATCCTCGATAAGTGAGGCGCGGAAATCCCAACTCCTCGATGAATGAGACAACTCCTCAATGGGTAATGCTGAAATCCCAACATCTGATAAATGAGGCAAAAAATTTGATGAATGAAGCGCAAAATTCCTTACTCCTCGATCATTGAATCCCAAAATCTAACTCGTCGATCGGCCCGAAAATCTAAAAGCCCTCAGATTGAGTTGCAAAATAGAAAATCCTTGGATTGAGGCATAGAAACATAAGTCCTCGGTTTGAGGCGCGAAGACAAAGGTCTTCAGCTTGAGTCGCGAAGACAAAAGTCTACGGATTGAGGTAAAAGAGCACAAACCTTCGAATGAAAAAAAAATCCTCAAGTGAAGGAAAAATCTCGAACATTCCACGAACGAGTTAAATTTCTGACGTCCATACTCGGGGATGATCGAGTAACTATAAAACGAAAATCCATGAATGTGGCACGACAAAAATCTTTGCATGATAAGTCCCTTATTCTCCAAACTCGAATATTTTTACTACGTCCAAAACTCAGTACACTCTTTTTTGGCTGTTTGGTGGGGCAATTGTTGCACTTGGGTTTTTACAATAAAATATTCACGGATAGGAAAGACGTTGAATACAAAAGGGGGAAGATATTTTCCTCGCAATATCTGATCGAGCGGATCGAGTAATAAATATAAAACGAATATCGCAAATTATCCTACGCTCAACAGACAAGTATACCTATCGAAAATAGTATAGAAGTGGCGAGTATTCGAGTATCGAACCAAAAGAACTATCTACTTAGAAAACCGTCGTTTAAATATCCTAGTGAATATTTTTGTGATTATTTTGTGATGTTCGTAAATTTAAATAACGATAAACACTTAAAATAAACAGTTTAATAAAAATATAAAAACGGCGACCTTATGAACGAAAACGTATTTGAGACTTCGAATCCCCCTAGCTCGACCGAACGACAAATAAATAATATATTTAGCTAATTATTACACCTCCTATGATATGTATACGAATTTCTACGATTGGGCGAAACTGCGCTTACTCGCTTTGACTCGCAACAACTAATCTACGTTTTAAAAAGCTGGGCAAGCTTCCCTAACTACTTAATCACAGACCGCAATAAATAACAATGAATCCCGCTATTAGATTTGACTCTAATCCGGCGGGGTAGTTCAACCTATCTCTAGAGATGAGTTTATTCCGCTCGTTTACGAGTGGTCTAATCGTCCCCTCTCTCGAGCGTAGCGATCGATTTCCCAACAATTATTTCGACCACATAGACATAATCAAAATAATAGCATATATCGTAACCCAGTCATAATAAAAAGCATATTAATAACAAGTTCAACATACGTACGATCTCGCTAGGGTTCATCTAATCTCAAATACTACGAATTTAGCCACTCATATGGAACATTAACACAACGAGGAGCATAAATAATAAAGAGAAAAACATGTTTCTTCCCCGAAGTTCGGCTCCGAGGTTAATCCTTCTTTGAGGACTTTTATCGAACAGGTGGTGGACGTCTCAGCTTCTTCTTTTCTTACTAGTCCTTTGCACTGCCCGCTCGCTACTACTATGCCCGCAGCCCGTCACACGCCAAGCAGCTGCCCTCCTCGCCTTCGCTTCGCAGTCCACAAACCAGCCGCAACCTCACACAAACCAACCGTTCGACCCGGTACAACAACCTCTTCGACTTACAATCGCAACCACATCCTGCTGCTCACAACTCTCGTTCTCGGCCTAGCAAAAGAATATACAGAGCCGAAAGGTGGGTGGTGAGTGTTTGCATCGAGCTAAAGTAAGGATCTCTTCTCTTTTTTTTTCTTCCCCATTTTCGTCCATGCTTGCCTTCATTTATAGATTATAGAGGGGAGACAATATCTTCTCTTGACTGCTCAAGAACGGCGTGATCTTCATTTTCTTCCTTGAGCCGTCTTCATTTTGTGTGCTCGGCCGTTCTTGTCTGTGAGTCTTGTTTTGTTCTTTTCTTTTTTTTTCTTCTTTCGGCACATGGGTGATTGTGTAGTACGTATCCCCTTTGATTGCATTAAAGAAGTCTCTAGGAATGGGCTTGGGCTGTTTTTGCTTTGGGCTTCTCTTTTTTTCCTTGTTTGGGCTTACTTTCTGGGCCAAAATTTTGCTTTACGGTCCCTCAAATCTGATCCAGCCCGAATGTTCCCGGTACTAGTTCTTCTTCCCAATATCTGTCGAAAATGAAATATAAACGTATTTTTATGATATTCAAGGAAATTTAGATAAATACCAACCGTTAGTACGCTTTTGCGCGATATAAAATACTGTATAAATTTCATTTATCAAATCTCCCCACACTTAAGCGTTTGCTTGCCCTCAATCAAATAGAAAATAATGGCATATAAAAGGATAAAATCATGCAACATATCAATCACGAACGAAATCACGTAGGAGAAAATGCAAGTAAGGTCGGAAAGCATATTTGGAATCAACGACTAACTACACGATTTTCTTTAGCAATACCTATCAAGATCCGCACCTCACAAAGATTCACTCAAATCACTAAGTGTATGGGTTAAGATGTCGGTGATATCTCTCGGGTCATGCATTAATCTAATCTCCACTATAAGCTTGCAAGTGATTCGTAAATCTACCACTTTCAATGATCAAGCGTGAATCGGAAGATCTTTACCAGTTAATAATATGGCTGAGATATGTAAGAAATGTAAGGACTAAGCACAAACAGGATATGAGCTGTAGTCGTGTCAGAATCATGCCATCATTTCGAATATGCCGAACTCCGCCGTTCTTGTTCATCACTTCTTTTCTTTTGCATTCATCGTTTTTTTTTACCAAGCCCTACTTCTCTCAACTCCTCGATCTAGGGATTAGATAATATGCTTTTGCGAGTGAAAGATTATCGGAGGAAGGGTTCTTAGTCATATATTTTTCCTCTCTTTTTTTCTCTTTTTTTCATTTTTTTCTTTTCTTTCTTTTTTTTCGACATCAGCTCGGAAATTTAGTACGGGTTGCGCTTCTTAAGTCCGGCATTCAACATCCACTTCTACGATCGCTCCAATAGGTTTATGTCTGAAGGCTTAATCAGGATCGGCAATTTATAATCCGGTTTTCACAAATAAAAGGCTCAGGCTCAATGTGGCTAACTACGGGGGCCAATCGTGGTTGGATACTTTGGATATGGACTGAATTCCTAATGCATTCCTCATTTTCACGCAATCACACGTCAAGTAGTTTCAAAACGCAATAACAAGCAAGTTCTGAAGAGAAATAAACTAAGCATGATTCACACAACCAAATAAATGAGCAAAAAGCTCGTAGGCTAAAAAATCTCACAAATGTAATAATATGATCAAGCACTTTCAATGATCAAGCGTGAATAGGACGGTCTTTACCGGTTAATAATATGGCTGAGATATGTAAGAAATGTAAGGAATAAGCATAAACAGGATATGAGCTGTAGTCGTGTCAAAATCATGCCATCATTTCGAATACGCCAAACTCCGTCGTTCTTGTTCATCACTTCTTTTCTTTTGCATTCATCGTTTTTTTTTACCAAGCCCTTCTTCTCTCAACTCCTCGATCTAGGGAATAGATAATATGCTTTTGCGAGTGAAAGATTATCGGAGGAAGGGTTCTTAGTCATATATTTTTCCTCTCTTTTTTCTCTTTTTTTCATTTTTTTTTCTTTTCTTTCTTTTTTTTTCGACATCAGCTCGGAAATTTAGTACGGGTTGCGCTTCTTAAGTCCGGCATTCAACCTCCACTCTACGATCGCTCCAATAGGTTTATGTCTGAAGGCTTAATCAGGATCGGCAATTTATAATCCGGTTTTCACAAATAAAAGGCTCAGGCTCAAAGTGGCTAACTACGGGGGCCAATCGTGGTTGGATACTTTGGCTATGGACTGAATTCCTAATGCCTTCCTCATTTTCACGCAATCACACGTCAAGTAGTTTCAAAACGCAATAACAAGCAAGTTCTGAAGAGAAATAAACTAAGCATGATTCACACAACCAAATAAATGAGCAAAAAGCTCGTAGGCTAAAAAATCTCACAAATGTAATAATATGATCAAGCACTTTCAATGATCAAGCGTGAATCGGAAGGTCTTTACCGGTTAATAATATGGCTGAGATATGTAAGAAATGTAAGGAATAAGCATAAACAGGATACTGTAGTCGTGTCAGAATCATGCCATCATTTCGAATACGCCAAACTCCGCCGTTCTTGTTCATCACTTCTTTTCTTTTGCATTCATCGTTTTTTTTACCAAGCCCTTCTTCTCTCAACTGCTTGATCTAGGGAATAGATAATATGCTTTTGCGAGTGAAAGATTATCGGAGGAAGGGTTCTTAGTCATATACTTTTCCTCTTTTTTTTTCTCTTTTGTTCATTTTTTTCTTTTCTTTCTTTTTTTTTTCGACATCAGCTCGGAAATTTAGTACGGGTTGCGCTTCTTAAGTCCGGCATTCAACCTCCACTTCTACAATCGCTCCAATAGGTTTATGTCTGATGGCTTAATCAGGATCGGCAATTTATAATCAGGTTTTCACAAATAAAAGGCTCAGGCTCAAAGTGGCTAACTACGGGGGCCAATCGTGGTTGGATACTTTGGCTATGGACTGAATTCCTAATGCCTTCCTCATTTTCACGCAATCACACGTCAAGTAGTTTCAATACGCAATAACAAGCAAGTTCTGAAGAGAAATAAACTAAGCATGATTCACACAACCAAATAAATGAGCAAAAAGCTCGTAGGCTAAAAAATCTCACAAATGTAATAATATGATCAAGCACTTTCAATGATCAAGCGTGAATCGGAAGGTCTTTACCGGTTAATAATATGGCTGAGATATGTAAGAAATGTAAGGAATAAGCATAAACAGGATATGAGCTGTAGTCGTGTCAGAATCATGCCATCATTTCGAATACGCCAAACTCCGCCGTTCTTGTTCATCACTTCTTTTCTTTTGCATTCATCGTTTTTTTTTACCAAGCCCTTCTTCTCTCAACTCCTCGATCTAGGGAATAGATAATATGCTTTTGCGAGTGAAAGATTATCGGAGGAAGGGTTCTTAGTCATATATTTTTCCTCTCTTTTTTCTCTTTTTTCATTTTTTTCTTTTCTTTCTTTTTTTTTCGACATCAGCTCGGAAATTTAGTACGGGTTGCGCTTCTTAAGTCCGGCATTCACCCTCCACTTCTACGATCGCTCCAATAGGTTTATGTCTGAAGGCTTAATCACGATCGGCAATTTATTTTCACAAATAAAAGGCTCAGGCTCAAAGTGGCTATACGGGGGCCAATCGTGGTTGGATACTTTGGCTATGGACTGAATTCCAAATGCCTTCCTCATTTTCACGCAATCACACGTCAAGTAGTTTCAAAACGCAATAACAAGCAAGTTCTGAAGAGAAATAAACTAAGCATGATTCACACAACCAAATAAATTAGCAAAAAGCTCGTAGGCTAAAAAATCTCACAAATGTAATAATATGATCAAGCACTTTCAATGATCAAGCGTGAATCGGAGGGTCTTTACCGGTTAATAATATGGCTGAGATATGTAAGAAATGTAAGGAATAAGCATAAACAGGATATGAGCTGTAGTCGTGTCAGAATCATGCCATCATTTCGAATACGCCAAACTCCGCCTTTCTTGTTCATCACTTCTTTTCTTATCGTTTTTTTTACCAAGCCCTTCTTCTCTCAACTCCTCGTTCTAGGGAATAGATAATATGCTTTTGCGAGTGAAAGATTATCGGAGGAAGGGTTCTTAGTCATATATTTTTCCTCTCTTTTTTCTCTTTTTTTTCATTTTTTTTCTTTTCTTTCTTTATTTCTTGACATCGGCTCGGAAATTTAGTACGGGTTGCGCTTCTTAAGTCCGGCATTCAACCTCCACTTCTACGATCGCTCCAATAGGTTTATGTCTGAAGGCTTAATCAGGATCGGCAATTTATAATCCGGTTTTCAGAAATAAAAGGCTCAGAGTGGCTATACGGGGGCCAATCGTGGTTGGATACTTTGGCTATGGACTGAATTCCTAATGCCTTCCTCATTTTCACGCAATCACACGTCAAGTAGTTTCAAAACGCAATAACAAGCAAGTTCTGAAGAGAAATAAACTAAGCATGATTCACACAACCAAATAAATGAGCAAAAAGCTCGTAGGCTAAAAAATCTCACAAATGTAATAATATGATCAAGCACTTTCAATGATCAAGCGCAAATCGGAAGATCTTTACCGGTTAATAATATGGCTGAGATATGTAAGAAATGTAAGGAATAAGCATAAACAGGATATGAGCTGTAGTCGTGTCAGAATCATGCCATCATTTCGAATACGCCAAACTCCACCGTTCTTGTTCATCACTTCTTTTCTTTTGCATTCATCGTTTTTTTTTTACCAAGCCCTTCTTCTCTCAACTCCTCGATCTAGGGAATAGATAATATGCTTTTGCGAGTGAAAGATTATCGAAGGAAGGGTTCTTAGTCATATATTTTTCCTCTCTTGTTTCTCTTCTTTTCATTTTTTTTCTTTTCTTTCTTTTGTTTTCGACATCAGCTCGAAAATTTAGTACGGGTTGCGCTTCTTAAGATCGGCATTCAACCTCCACTTCTACGATCGCTCCAATAGGTTTATGTCTGAAGGCTTAATCAGGATCGGTAATTTATAATCCGGTTTTCACAAATAAAAGGCTCAAGCTCAAAGTGGCTAACTACGGAGGCCAATCGTGGTTGGATACTTTGGCTATGGACTGAATTCCTAATGCCTTCCTCATTTTCACGCCATCACAGGTCAAGTAGTTTCAAAACGCAATAACAAGCAAGTTCTGAAGAGAAATAAACTATGCATGATTCACACAACCAAAGAAATGAGCAAAAAGCTCGTAGGCTAAAAAATCTCACAAAAATCGGGTTATGTGTACGAATCTCTCAAGTATTGCCAAGTTCATCATGTAAGAAAGAAGTAGACTACGCATATGTATCCTAATTACTCACAAAATTCCAAACATAAAGTCATCCCTTCATGATAAGAAACATAATTTTCGGGAAAAACATTTTATGCCAAATTTTCGAAAAAATTTGTACCAAAAATCAAGACATGCATAGATATAACATGTTCGCCTAAATTTCACAGAAATTTCCCCTCCCCAAACTTAAGATTTACGTTGTCCTCAACGTAACAATCATGTAACACAAGGAAAAGGAAATAGAAAGATAAACGAACTCCCCTGAATAGGCCGATATGCAAGCTTTGTACGGCTCCTCCCCACACTTGAGATTTTGAGTTCCCTGCGATCGTTGAAAAACAAAATCAGAAAAACTAAAAATGTGCATAGAAATAAAGCAAAAACATAGGATAGACTTGGGGTGCCTCCCAAGTAGTGCTTTTTTTAATGTCTTTTAGCTAGACATTGTTCGGTGATTTTTAGCGTTGGGTGGTGTTGAGGAGGTGGATGGTTTCTTTTCGAGCGCATCGATGTCACCGCCATAGTAATGCTTGAGTCGGTGCCCGTTCACCTTGAAGCCCCCTTCTCCGGATGTGTGATCTCGACAGTTTCGTATGGAAATGCTCGGGACACCGTAAATGGTCCAGACCATCGCGATTTCAGTTTACCAGGAAACAGTCGCAGGCGCGAGTTGTAAAGCAAGACCCGATCGCCTTGTTGAAATTCCCGTTTCATGATTTTACGATCATGATACAGCTTCATACGCTCCCTATAGATGCGAGTATTTTCGTATGCTATCTGTCTCCACTCGTCGAGCTCGTTGATCTGTAAGTTTCGCTTTTCACCTGCAAGATTCAAATCAAAATTTAGTTTTTTTAGCACCCAATATGCCTTGTGTTCAAGCTCGACGGGTAAATGACAAGATTTCCCGTAAACAAGTCTATAGGGCGTAAATCCGATAGGCGTCTTATATGCTGTTTGGTACGCCCATAAAGCATCGTTTAGCTTGTTCGGCCAATCCCGCCTATGGTGTTCCACGGTCTTCTCTAGTATCCGCTTCAGCTCCCTATTCACGACCTCCACTTGGCCGCTCGCTTGAGGATGGTATGCAGTGGTAACACTATGTTTGACGCCGTATTTCTCGAGCGTCTTTGCAAATTGGGTGTTACAAAAATGCGTGGCTTTATCACTGATAATGCAACGAGGTGAGCCAAATCGTGAAAATAAAGCTTTTAAAAATTTAACGACTACCCTAGCATCATTAGCAGGCAGTGTTTGCGCTTCCACCCATTTTGCGTAATCGACTGCTACTAGGATATATCGATTTTTAAAAGATGTCGGAAATGGACCCATAAAATCAATACCCCATACGTCAAAGATTTCACATACAAGAATGAAATTCTGAGGCATTTCAGTATGCTTAGATATATTACCTGTCCGTTGGAACCTATCGCACATTTCTACATACCTTTGCGCGTCCTTGAAAATTGTGGGCCAGTAGAATCCACATTCTAGTACCTTTTGTGCAGTTCGGTTACCTCCATAATGGCCTCCGCACGGTCCCGTGTGGCAATGTCCCAAGATATCGATTGTTTCGGGGAAGGTTACGCATCGCCCGATTATGTTATCCGCACAGATCCTAAATAGATAAGGATCATCCCAAAAGTAATACTTCAAGTCCGAGAAGAATATCTTCCTCTGGTGACTTGTGTATCCCCTTGGTAAGATCCTAGCTACAAGATAGTTAGCAATATCGGCATACCATGGAAGTTCATCAGGTACCTCATGTATAGCATAAAGGTGTTCATCGGGAAAGTAGTCTCGGATTGTCTCCTCTTTTGTAACCTCGCATGGTGTCTCTTCTAGTCTCGACAAGTGGTCTGCGGCAAGATTCTCCGTTCCCTTTTGATCGCGAAATTCTACATCAAACTCTTGGAGTAGTAGAATCCATCGGATCAGCCTCGGCTTTGCATCCGGCTTCACAAAGAGATGCTTAATGGCCGAATGATCCGTGTAGATGATGATCTTCGATAGGATAAGATATTGACGGAACTTGTCGATTGCAAACACGACTGCAAGCAATTCCTTCTCGGTGGTAGTATAATTCGATTGCGCCTCATTAAAGTCTTGCTTGCGTAGTGTATCGGCTGGAAATACTTTTCCCGTCGCTGGCCCAAAACTGCACCTACTGCAAAATCACTGGCATCGCACATTAGTTCGAAGGGTAGCATCCATTCCGGGGCTACCATGACAGGGGCATTAATAAGCTTATCCTTGAGTAAAGTAAAAGCATTCATACAGTCGGTCGAAAACTCATAAGGTATATCCTTTTCTAGCAAGCAAGTTAAAGGTCTAGCAATTTTAGAGAAATCCTTAATAAATCTACGATAAAAACCAACATGTCCTAAGAAACTTCTAATGGCTTTTACCGACGTGGGTGGAGGTAATCGTTCAATAGTTTCTATTTTTGCTCTATCTACCTCGATTCCTCTAGCTGATATCTTGTGACCTAAAACGATACCTTCTCTAACCATAAAATGGCATTTTTCCCAGTTTAGCACAAGGTTCATTTCCTCGCATCGTTTAAGTACCGCCTTAAGATTGGAAAGACATACCTCAAATGAGTTACCAAAAATCGAAAAGTCGTCCATGAAAACCTCCATTCCTTTACCGATTAATTTGTCGAAAATGGCCATCAGGCACCGCTGGAAGGTAGCCGGGGCATTACACAGTCCGAAAGGCATCCGCCGATATGCAAAGGTTCCGAATGGGCACGTAAAAGTCGTTTTCTCTTGATCTTCTGGTGCGATTGGGATCTGCAAATAAACTGAAAGACCATCAAGAAAACAATAAAATTCGTGATCAGATAATCGCTCAAGCATTTGATCAATGAACGGTAAAGGAAAGTGATCTTTTCGTGTCGCGTCGTTTAATTTCCGATAGTCAATGCACACTCGCCAGCCTATAACGGTCCTTGTTGGAATGACTTCGTTTTTCTCGTTGGTCACCACCGTCATTCCTCCCCTCTTCGGCACCACTTGAACGGGGGGGCTTACCCATGCGCTGTCCGAGATCGGGTATATTACTCCCGCATCAAGTAGCTTTATTACCTCAGCTTTTTCTACCTCCTTCATGTTCGGATTTAGTCGCCTTTGATGTTGCACCACAGGCTTGAACTCGTCTTCCATCAGGATCCTATGCATGCAAAACGTCGGGCTGATTCCTCGAATATCTGATATCTTCCATGTGAGCGCCTTCTTATGCTCCCGTAACAGGTCTAGGAGCATGATTTTCTGTTTCTTCTCCAAATTTGATGCTATAATTACGGGGAGCTTCGAGTTTTCCTCGAGAAACGCATACTCCAAGTGATCGGGCAGTTGCTTGAGTTCGAGGGTTGGTGGCTCCTCAATCGAACATTTTTCTTTAGACCTCATCTTTGTCTGCTTCTATTTGGTCAACCTCAAAAGATCGTTCATGCATTGGCTCTTCAGTCTCTGCTAATCCTAACATCGAAGCAAACGTTTCTGGTTGTGATAGTCCCTGCAATGATAAAAAGTCGTTCCATGCATCAATGTAAAAACATTTATCGTCTAGTTTCTCCGCATTTTTCATGGATTCGGTCATATCAAATGTGACTTTTTCGCTATCTATAGTTAACGTCAATGTTCCGTTACGAAAATCGACCATTGTTCCTCCAGTAGCGAGAAATGGCCTACCCAAGATTAGAGGAATATTTTCATCCTCTTCCATATCGAGAATAACAAAGTCTGCAGGAATTATAAATTTATCGACTTTAACCAGCACATCTTCTATGATACCCCTAGGATAATTAACAGATCTATCCGCTAATTGTAAACTCATTCTAGTCGGTTTCGGCTTTCCTAAACCAAGTCGTTTAAACATTGAATAAGGCATCAAATTAATGCTAGCTCCTAAATTGGCCAATGCCTTACTTACGACTAAATCGCCTATTAAACATGGTATAGTAAAACTCCCTGGATCCTTAAGCTTTTTCGGTAGCTTGTTCTGTAGAATGGCCGAGCACTCTCCTCGCAACTCAACGGTGGAAACGTCTTCAAGCTTGCGCTTGTTCGTGATAAGATCCTTCAAAACTTTGCCCAGCGGGGCATCTGCGCAAGGGCATCAACAAGTGGTAAATTAATATGTAATTGTCTAAAAATAGCGAGAAATTTACCGAATTGATCATCAACGATTTCCCTGCTGGGTATGGATTTTTTGGTTGATACGCCTTGACAGGTGGTTTAGACACAGTTTCCTCTTGTTTGTCGGCTTCGCTGCTCGGTTGCGTGGGTTCAACGTTCTTCTTCGTTTTCTGCACTTCCTTGAGCTCTCTCCCGTTACGAAGTGTCACCGCCTTTACATGGTGGTCCTTTGGATTGGTCTCGGTGTAACTTGGCAACGAACCGGAAGGACGCTGTTGGATTGATTCGGCAATCTGCCCAACTTGCTTTTCTAAGGCCCGCAGGGAAGACTCGGTGTTGTGCAACCGTGCTTCTTGATTATCCAAGCGAGAGTCGAGCTTTCCCATTAGCTTCTCGAGCATTTCCTCGAGCTTATCAACGCGATTATACGAGGTGGGCTCAGCATTCGCATTATGGTATCCTTGCGTTCTTTGGTTTTGAAATCCTGGCGGAGCTTGTTGTTGATTACCGTAGGCCAAGTTCGGATGAACTCGGTTCGGGACGTAGCTTCGTTGGCCTTGGTAGTTACCCATGTAGTCGACGTGCTCCATCGGAATAGTGGATGGACAACGGGTTGCGTCGTGACTTTCGCCGCATGTAGCGCATGGCGGAATAATTTGGGTACGCATGAGGAGGCGGAGCTGCTGCGGAAGTCCTCGGCACAGATTGTACCTGTACAGCATTAACAACCGGCTTGTTGTTAGCGTGGGTAGTAGTGTATTCATCAACGTTTGCATTTGGAGGTTGTTAGCTGCGATTTGTTGTTGGAGTGTGTCGAACTTGGCATTTATCGCAGTTGCATGCCCGGTGGTTTGCCTCTATTACTGGAACTCCCGCGCCGGAAGCTATTTGCGCTATATTCTTCGATTAGATTCCAGCCTTCCGTTGCGCTTAGATTGCACAACCCTCCGTTGCATGCCCCGTCAAGTAGTTGCACGGTAATATCATTCAACGATTCATGGAACCGCTGAATCAATTCGCTCTTCGTCATACCATGTTGTGGGAAGCGATTCAGAAGCGTCTTGAAACGCGTCCATACGTCGTGTAAATTCTCACCCTCCTTTTGCTTGAATGCCGCAAGGTCCATTTTTAGTTTCAACACCTTTGATGGTGGAAAGAAGTGTGTGATGAAGGTGGCGTGCATCTCGTCCCAAGTGGTGATGGATCGTTCGGGTAGTAGATTATACCACTCCTTGGCGTTACCTCTTAGGGAGAACGGAAATAAGTAGAGCCGGATCGTCTCAGAGCTTACTCCTTGTACTCGTATTGTGTTGGTTATGGACAGGAAGTCTCGTATGTGTCGGTAAGCGTCTTCCTCGGAGAGTCCATCGTAATGAGCTGTCGTTTGAAGCATTTGAAGCCAATGATGTTTCAGCTCAAAGTTGTTCGGGACTTGAGGAAGGACTATCGCTGACCCGACCGACCCTAGGGCGTTGTTTCTCCACAGCTCTCTCATTGGAGGCTCTCTAGCTACAAGCGGCATATAGTCACGATCTTGAGTCGCCATTTCGACTCGCCTTGCGTTTTCTCGTAGGTTATGTCGGAACGTTCTTTCGATCTCCTGTCTCCTTCAACGATTGGTCGCGAGGGATTCCTTCGGGTCATGCACGAGCGTTCACGTACCTAGACAACAAAATAAAGATAACAATAGCAATAAGAAATTTAAAAATAAAAACAAAACAAAATATATTGCTAAAAATAAAAATAAAAATAAGCGAGTCCTAATAATAATAGGGAAATAATAATAACTATAATAATATATATTTTTTTGTAATAATGATGATAAAAATAAAATAGATAGTTTGAAGAAATAATAATAATAATATTAATAGTAACAAAGGTACCAAGACAAAAAGAAATTCGATTAAGCAAATATATATATATATATATATATATAATATTTAACAATATATATAATATATTTAATAAGAAAATAACAGCAAATAATACTAATTAAAATAACAAAATAACGAAGAAAAAAATAAGTACAAATAATAAGCGTAGAGATAATAATAATAATAATAATAATATAATTAATAATAATAATAAAGGTAGAATAATAAACTAAAGTTCTCCAAATATCAATAGTTCCCCGGCATTGGCGCCAAAAACTTGATCGAGCGGATCGAGTAATAAATCTAAAACGAATATAGCAAATTATCCTACGCTCAACAGGCAAGTATACCTATCGAAAATAGTATAGAAGTGGCGAGTATTCGAGTATCGAACCAAAAGAACTATCTACTTAGAAAACCGTCGTTTAAATATCCTAGTGAATATTTTTGTGATTATTTTTGTGATGTTCGTAAGTTTAAATAACGATAAACACTTAAAATAAACAGTTTAATAAAAAATATAAAAACGGCGATCTTATGAACGAAAACGTATTTGAGACTTCGAATCCCCCTAGCTCGACCGAACGACAAATAAATAATATATTTAGCTAATTATTAGACCGTGAGGATTCCTATGATATGTATACGAATTTCTACGATTGGGCGAAACTGCGCTTACTCGCTTTGACTCGCAACAACTAATCTACGTTTTAAATAGCTGGGCAAGTTTCCCTAACTACTTAATCGCAGACCGCAATAAATAACGATGAATATTGCTATTAGATTTGACTCTAATCCGGCGGGGTAGTTCAACCTATCTCTAGAGATGGGTTTATTCCGCTCGTTTACAAGTGGTCTAATCGTCGCCCCTCTCTCGAGCGTAGCGATCGATTTCCAACAATTATTTCGACCACATAGACATAATCAAAATAATAGCATATATCGTAACCGAGTCATAATAAAAAGCATATTAATAACAAGTTCAACATACGTACGATCTCGCTAGGGTTCATTTAATCTCAAATACTACGAATTTAGCCACTCATATGAAACATTAACACAACGAGGAGCATAAATAAAAAAGAGAAAAACATGTTTCTTCCCTGAAGTTCGGCTCCGAGGTTAATCCTTCTTTGAAGACTTTTATCGAACAGGTGGTGGACGTCTCAGCTTCTTCTTTTCTTACTAGTCCTTTGCACTGCTCGCTCGCTACTCCTACGCCCGCAGCCCGGCACACGCCAAGCAGCTGCCCTCCTCGCCTTCGCTTTGCAGTAACTAGCCGCAACCTCACACAAACCAACCGTTCGACCCGGTACAACAACCTCTTCGACTTACAATCGCAACCACAGCCTGCTGCTCACAACTCTCGTTCTCGGCCTAGCAAAAGAATATACAGAGCCGAAAGGTGGGTGATGAGTGTTTGCGTCGAGCGAAAGTAAGGATCTCTTCTTTTTTTTCTTCCCCATTTTCGTCCATCCTTGCCTTCATTTATAGATTATAGAGGGGAGACAATATCTTCTCTTGACTGCTCAAGAACGGCGTGATCTTCATTTTCTTCCTTGAGCCGTCTTCATTTTGTGTGCTCGGCCGTTCTTGTCTGTGAGTCTTGTTTTGTTCTTTTCTTTTTTTTTCTTCTTTCGGCACATGGGTGATTGTGTAGTACGTATCCCCTTTTTTTCCTTGTTTGGGCTTACTTTTTGGGCCAAAGTTTTGCTTTACGGTCCCTCAAATCTGATCCAGCTCGAATGTTCCCGGTAGTAGTTCTTCTTTCCCAATATCTGTCGAAAATGAAATATAAACGTATTTTTATGATATTCAAGGAAATTTAGATAAATACCAACCGTTAGTACGCTTTTGCGGGATATAAAATACTGTATAAATTTCCTTTATCAATATCCCTCGGGAAATAAAATGCGCTCAGGAAATAAACCGAGTAAGAAAGAAGACGAACCAGGAGGATGAAAAAAATCCGTTTTCTGTTTCTGTGTGTTTATATTGTTGTTTTCGATCCGATTGAGTTCGATGTTGACCGAATCGATCCACAAGGTTTACATACGCATAAAACACGTCCAAAATCGAGTCCAAAGGCGGTTCACGATCAACAGATAATACCCGTAAAATTTAAATACGGGATTTTGATGTAAATTAACTATGTACTTGGTTAAGTAGGAAGTTTGATGATGGAAGTAAGAGAATATTGTCAAAATAAATTTCGGCATTTAAATAAGAATAATAATAATAATAGAAACTTCAGAATTGAATAGGAAGTCTTCATGGTATAATATAGAATCAACAAAGTTTTCTTGGATGGGCTAGAAACTTTTCGTGACATGTAATTATGGGGCATGAGACTTAAAGTTTTCGTTTAGGTATATTGATACTAAGAAGTTTTCATGAAGGTCAAGCCAACCTAGAAAGTTTTCGTGAGATACCTTACCCTTGAAAATAAAGTTTTTGTACAAGGCCCTCATAGAATTGATACAATATAACCCCGCAGATATAATAGTAGTTATCCATGAAATCAAAGGTTTTGAAACACGTGTGGAGGCCTTAAAGTTATTTTAAGAAGTGACTAACAAAAGTTCACTTAACATCATCATTTAATAAACATCAATAATACATGGATGTAATGTATTCATAAGTTACACTCTAAAGAAAAGAAAGGAGATTTCGACAACATAAATCCTTAGCAAGGCAAGTTCAAACGTGAACTAAGGTGAGTTATGTAAGTTTCGTGATTTATATGTAGAGTTCAGAACCTCAGATTTATAGTAGATGTGTTGAGAATATTTTGGTATTTTAGATAGAAAGTTTTCGAAAATTGAATACATGTTGAAGGATTTGAGAAATTAAGGATTAGCATGGTAATTAGGGTTTTGAAGATATGATAGTTTTTGAACGACTAATTTCAAAGCATATGATTACTTTTCGGATATTACTCATAAAAATTCAATGTTAAGAAGTTTCAACTTTAGAAACATTTATGGAAAACCCTAAATTCGGTTTAGATTCATAATTATTTAGGTAATGTAAACCTTAATAATTTTCAAAGTATGTAGTATTCCTGAGAAGTTGCGGATTTAAGACGTACCGTTTCCGGAATTAGCATGATTGTTTAAGATTATTATGATGGCAGCTTAATTTTAGTGTTTAAGGGTTTTAGGTGTAAGAACAGTGTTAAATTTTAGGAAGTTTACCAGTTATCCAGCGTTTGTGAGTAGTTTTCGACCTTGTTAATGAAGAGTTTCGACATATGTGAAGTTTTCGGCATGATCAAAAGGGTTTTCTTCAAAGTTACTAATTTTTCGGCATTTCACAAGGAGTTCGCATTTCTATGAAAAAAGAGGTTTTCGGTGTTTTGGTTAGGAAATTTTCGTATATGAGCTCACATAAACTTTTCGGCATAAATCTAAGGTTTTTGGTATCAGATGGGGTTTTCGTAGGTCATAAAAGTTTTCGGCAATGTTAGGTTTTCGGCACTTCAACTTTTCGATATTGATCGACTTTTCGGCATTACCATATTATCAAAGTTTTCGGCACCGCCTCATGCATACAAGAAACTTTTCGGCACATTTGGAAAAGAAAGTTTTCGACAAGCCCTAAAAGTTTTCGGTCTCACGGGACTTTTGGCTTTAGGGTTTCAACACTTAATAAAGTTTTCGGCATAGGCATAATTTTTGGCATTTGTTGATTTTTCGATATTTTAGGATTTTTGGGATTTCTAGGGTTTTCACTATTGTAGGGTTTTTGAAATTTTAGGGTCTTCAAAATTTATGTAATTTAGCAAATATACTGATATGATAATATTTACATGTTCAGAGAGGTTCGACATCTAGAGAATTCACCATATTTATTGGTGACTTTATCAGGAGGACAGGTTCACTACAAAAAAACTTCAGATTTCCGACGGAAGCCACAACGGAAAAGCCGTAGCAAATATTTGCGACGGATTTAGCCACGGTACACCCGTTGCAAAATTTTGCGACGGAAAAATCGTCGCAAATTTTAGCTACGGCTTTTTGGTCGCAGTTTTGCGACGGAAAATCCGTCGTGAATAACTGTCGCAATTTTGCAACGGAAATTCTGTCGAAAATATTTGCGTAAACACCTACCTGATTTATATGTGTTTATGTGTTTTATATTTATATCATGTTTCATTATGTTATATAGATGGCACGTGCATATCACATCAGGTCGAGAGATATTTACACCGTATTGAGACAGTGATGATTCGACGTGTTGTTGAGCGGGGTAGAACGAGATGATTGTGACTTGTGACTCGTAGAGGCGTTGAGGTTAGGCTCGCAGGGCACTTGGCAAAGGCAGGCGTGATCGATCTGTCTACTCGAGCGTGATCGTTTCGAGGTGTGTACCGCTGGATGGGATTTTTTTTGCGGAAGGAGCGACCTGGTAGGACGTCATTGGCATGATCGTCCAGTGCACTACCAGCGTAGGCTACCGCCGGATTCGGGTGTGATCACCCAGATATCTATTGCGCTCGTTGGTTCCGAGTCTAACCCAGGGCCCTGTGTTGTGTGATATGAGATAGAGGTGTGGGAAAAGAAAGAATGTGATTTGATATGCGAGGAATTGGGATTGGGCTGAGAGTGCACGTGCATACACGCGTTTTATTCACCTACTGGGCAAATCACTCAATTTTTACGTGTTGTATGTACTGAGTCTGACGCTGATGCGCGTCAAGACTAAGGCAGCTGGTGGCGGTGCTCTACGCACTTTTGAGGGCAGGGCGGTACATGGATGAGGACCTGTTGAGCGGCGGTAGGGTTTTTGGTAATATTTTGACTTTTGGGGCTACGACCTTTGTATAGATGCGACTGTGTAAACGATATATTGTCATAATATATGTCATTTAGGAAAAAGTTTGTTAGACGGGTCTTCTACGACTTGCGTTGCGAAAATCTGCCACTAATCTCAATTAGAAAAATGAGGGTCGTCACAAATAGATATATTGATTTTTCAAGCAACTCTATATTTGCTTCGTTTTGTAGGTATATTATTTTCTTTCTAGCAAAGCCGAGTATTAGAGATGCATTGATTTGGATTTTTGTATTACACATGCCAGTAAGAATTTTCAAAATATTAATGTTTCTTTTCCCTATGCAAAAATAGTTGTTTACTTTTTTCATTCGTTCTTTTATTTTCCTTTCTTATGTTCCAACATTCATATTATTTGTTATGTAAATCCCAAGGTGTGTATGTGCTCATATATAGTTGTTTTGCAAAAATAGTTGTTTTCTTTTGTTGTCGTTTACTATTTACCTTGCCCGTTGATTTCTTTCATGTGTATGTAAGTGATGTTGGGGTTGAGCGGTAATAATTCGGGCCCAGCGGAAGGTTGATTTTGGACTCGCGACTATTTTGTTTGGACAATATAAAACCGAAATGACGCCGATAGAGAACACGAGATTTTTATGTGGTTCGGCCAATACCGCCTACCTCCACGGAGAGCACCAGCTTTACTATATTGAGAATATTACACCGTACAAAATAACGTTCGTGTTTAAACCCAAACCCGAGACCCCTTACCCACCCGGGTTATGTTTTTGTACCTATTCCAACTACCCCAGTAAAACTAAAACCCGCTCTCACCCTTATCTACCCGGATAAGTTTACCTCTCACTATTACTCTTTAACTGAACTTCTCACTTGATTTGGGATGATAATCACTGAAGAATCCCCAGTCTATTTATAGATGTCTTCAGCTCTTCTGGACCACTCGAAACCGGTGGCCAGGAATCCGCCGCGTCGCCAGTTGATATGGGTCGCTCATTCTTTATCTTTAAGATTTTTCTTTTTCTTTATATATATAAAATAATATTATAATATTATATAATATTATTAATATTTCTTCTTTTCAAATACGGCTGCCCTCATGGGCGGCTGGCCTATCAATTCTCCCCCGCCAGCCGCATTCGACATCTATCCGAGCATCGTCTTCAGCACCGTAAAACACTCATCCCAGCGAGTCTGTCTTAGAGTAACCCGTTCCTCACGAACGTCCATTGGCCTTCCTTGTACCAGCTACACATATTCGAATCAAGAATTCAGGTCCTACCAACTTGATTCACCCGCGGCCAATCCTATGTGTAGCTGCCGAACCGACTCTACGCGTCGATTCTGAAGTGGGACTTCGACGCAACCCCTTCTCCAGCAGGACTTTTCTTCTCACGATCGTCTGCCTTTCCACCACGCGCGCGCGACTTTCGTGAACCCATCGAAGTCAGAGTGTTTTGTACCACACTCCCGTCCAGACGATATAAATCTCCACGCTCTACTCCCTTCAGTAGGACTTTCCGCCATGTGTGATTTTACAGACTCCCCCTGCTATGAAACTCACATAGCCCTTGGAATCTAACTGGCTCAATGATATTAAATTCTTCCGTAACTTTGGGACAAAGATCACACCACCCAAAGCTCGCACCGCTCCGTCAGTCATTTTGATCTTCACAGTTCCAACACCACGAACCGCATGACGGTATCCATCAGCCATGGAAACCGAACCTCTTCCTATCTTCTGGAACATATCAAAATATTTTATTTCGGAGCAAATATGGTACTTCGACCCCGAATCAAATATCCATTCATCCTGAGAACGAGCGTCATCGTTGTAGACTGTGAGAACGTCAACAACATCATCCGTATCCTGTGCTATCATGGTTGTGGAATTTTTCTCGCCGTTCTTGTCCTTCCTCCAAGTCGGACAATTCATCTTGATGTGTCCCGGCTCACCACACATGTAACACACAATGCCCTTCCCGCCATCCTTTGATTTGGACCTGCTGCTACCTCCAAATTCCCTAGCGTGAAACCTTTCTCTACGATACTCCCCGTGTATAGCCAACGTCGAATTTTGACTATCCCCATAATTTGATCGTCTCCTCTTTTCATGCGCCAAAAGAGTGACTGTACATCCACCATCTTCACCGTCGTCTTTCCGTACAAGATGGTTGTGACCAAATTATCATAAGAATTAGGAAGCGAGGTAAGAAGTAAAAGGGCTTTATCTTCTTCCTCCAACTTTACTTCAACTTTTATAAGTTGATCCACAAGTCCGTTGAACACGCTAATATGATCCATGAGATTCCCACCTTCCTCCATCTTCAGCCGGTACAGCTCCCGCTTCAGATCTAACTTTGTGGTTAAGTTCTTCCCGAGATGCAACTCCTCCAACTTCGCCCACAAGTCTGGTGCAGAATCCTCATTCACAACATTATTAATAATGTTATCCGCAATGTACAGACGGATTGTGCTGACACATCTTGACCCCAACTCCTCCCAGTCTTCTTTCGTCATTTTCTCCGGCTTTCCCTTTTCCCCTTTCAAAGCCTTAGCCAAACCTTGGTGAACAAGGATATCCTTCACTCGTCTCTGCCACAGAGTGAAACTCCCCGTACCATCAAATTGTCGTACTTTGAAACTGCTTTCTGTCGCCATTATCCTTGCAGAGATTCAACAGCTTTGGCCCGACACTGGCTCCCCCGTAACGAACCTTCTTAATATCTTTTCTGATGTGGAAGATCAGACAAAGCTGCAACCACATAGCATATTCAGAATATCAATTAGGCTTGGCTCTGATACCACTTGTTGGGGTTGAGCGGTAATATTTCGGGCCCAGCGGAAGGTTGATTTTGAACTCGCGACTATTTTGTTTGGACAATATAAAACCGAAATGACGCCGATAGAGAACACGAGATTTTTACGTGGTTCGGCCAATACCGCCTACCTCCACGGAGAGCACCAGCTTTACTATATTGAGAATATTACACCGTACAAAATAACGCTCGTGTTTAAATCCAAACCCGAGACCCCTTACCCACCCGGGTAATGTTTTTGTACCTATTCCCAACTACCCCAGTAAAACTAAAATCCGCTCTCACCCTTATCCACCCGGATAAGTTTACCTCTCACTATTACTCTTTAACTGAACTTCTCACTTGATTTGGGATGATAATAACTAAAGAATCCTCAGCCTATTTATAGATGTCTTCAGCTCTTCTGGACCACTCGAAACCGGTGGCCAGGAATCCGCCGCGTCGCCAGTTGATATGGGCCGCTCATTCTTTATTTTAAGATTTTTCTTTTTCTTTATATATATAAAATAATATTATAATATTATACAATATTATTTTATTATTATTTTTTTTTCTTCTTTTCAAATACGGCTGCCCTCATGGGCGGCTGGCCTATCAAGTGCATGCATGTGCTAAGTTCGACTCTTGTACTTCTTATGTTGTCTTACATGATATCTTGTTCTGCAAATGTGCTGATTTTATAAGCTAAATCTTGAAGATCGGCCCATGTTTAATTTAGTTTTATCCAGCGTGTGACACTCAAATTTTATCTTCACATAGTAATACAATGTAACCATGCAGGTCTTCGTCAATCTAAAAATTGAAATCAATTCTCGACTTTCGAAAGGTAACGTCAAAACAAATTAATATGACAGTTTCGTTTATTATTTGTGTTTTCCTTTCTATGTTCATCCATAATAGATATTTCAATATGCATGTATATAATGCATTTATTCCCTAATAAAAAATTAGCATGTCATCGTCATTAGTTTTCTTTGCTTTAACATATGCATATGCCTTCGATTTATATATGCATAAGTATTTTTTAATTAAAATATTTGACTCTCAAATACTATCATATCATTACATCGTATGTTGATATGCAGGTCTTAAGAATCAATTTTGATGATATATATAATATTTGTTTACCGTATTCATATTGCCTTCTATTTCTTTCATGTGCATGTAAACTGAATTTTTTAATTAAAATATTTATAATACAATTTCAAACAACCAGTGCCGTGTATTGATGAAGTGTCCCTTTACATAAAAAAAAAAAAAAAGACAAATACGAGCAGATCTATTAGAGTTTTTTCGGGCATTTGGGATGAGCATGTAAGAGTATATTTATTAACTTTTCAAAATGACAATAATTGTGATTCAATTAAGTTAATTTATTATTATCTCATACAAAGTTGTTTACCGTTTGATATATTACCTTTACGATAAAATTGACAATTTTAAGACATGATATGTTAATATTAAAAAAGATCTGCAAAGCTTGCAAAGCTGTGGCTGTATATCTTAAAATAATCAACATTTTTTTTATAGTATTTCATGTTCGAATAAAATAGTATTACGCTTTTTTATTCATAAGTAAATTATCTTATGAACTTATATTAATTAACGTTATAATAATTAACTAAAGATAGTGGATAACGATAGTAGATGGTTTACTTTTAAATTTATTAATTCATTAATTTCTAATAAAGCCTTAATAAAATCGTACAGATATTATAGATAGCAGTTTTTCTCTGTGTCTTAATAATTTATTTAATTATGTTGTACGTAGAAAAATACGATTGGTTGAAATTGACAAACCAACTCATATTTGACAGGTTCTACGACGTTTTCCCTTAATAAAATAGAAAAATAACTATATATATATATATATATAGTATTTCATGCATCAAAATTCAGAAGATTGGGCATAGTTTGTTGCTTTGAGGTTCTAGGCAGTAACCAAGGAACACCAGAGATGACCAAAAAAATGCAATTAGATATCAACATCTTTGATGAGAGAAAGAAGGTAAATGAAGATTATGAGGGATAACTCGCCAGATCCCTAATTTTTGAAGATAGAAAAAGTGGCGCATCGAGGAGATTCAGAGACAAAAGAATTGATGAGAGGAAGTGAAGAAAAACATCTGTCTTGGCTTATAGTGAGGCACGTGATTGGGGCATGCGTTGTTTGGTACACCCAAATGCTCCTCGGTTGCTGACACTCGAAAGATTGCCACTTCATCGGTATGTAGCCTACATAAAAATCCCAACTAATCAATCGAATAATTTGATGTTCTATAAATCAACTAAGCAATTATTACATAAACATGGGAAAATTCATGGTCCAAGAAATTTATGAGTAATGAAATATTTTGCCTGGTGTTGTTAGTTGCCGAGCCTCCTTCAGTGATTGTAACCTCTGCGTGAGGTACGACACTCGAACCTGCTTCCAAACACACGCACAGACACACACAAACAATCAAGAAAGGAAATATCACGGTGTGTTTTCATTTGAGTTAAAATAAAGTTTCTTTTTTTTTTTGAGATGAAGATAGTCGCCGTATTATTACCTGCAGTTGGGATGAACGTGCACACTCCTCATCAAGTAGAGTTCTAATCGAGTGAAGCTCCTGCAAGGAGACAAACACTTTCCTGTGAATAAAATCATTTTCCAAGCTTGGTGTCGGAACCAAAGAAAATATGATCGTACCTTTTTCATAGCGTCCAAAGCAGATTTCAGCGAAGCAACAACATTCTCATTATCTCCAGTCACAGAATCGAGTGACTTTGAGAATATTTCAATTGCAAGAAAGATGGAGGAGATTAAGCATAAAAATGGTGAAAGAAAGAAAGTCTCTTAAGATAGATATTTCAATTGCATGAAAGATGGAGGAGATTAAGCATAAAAATGGTAAAAGAAAGAAAGTGTCTTAAGATAGATAGAAAGAGAGGGGGGGGGGGGGGGGGGGGGGGGGGGAGTAAATGCATATGTTCATCTATTTCTTTGAATACTTGCATCGAGGGAACTAAGATGGCGATGTGCGACAAAGTTATAAAGGATCTGAACTTTCTCCTTCCGTGCAGCTCGCCGAGCTAGAAAAGACGCCATAGCTATGCTCATCATTGAGCTTTTCATCTCACTAATTGCAGCAATTCCTAATTACGATAGAATTCAGTGAAAGTTTGGGTGCAAGCTTGCATATAACGACGACGTTTCTTTGACAAACACGAATTGCATCACGGACAAAAACATCACAAAGACCGCAATCTCCAATCACACTCGATCATTTACAAACGAAAATATTTGAAACTTGGAATGGATAACGATAGATCTGACGCATTCAAAACGAGAAGTTAGCATACAAAAACAGAAACTTCTCCTCGTCATTGACGAACGTCAAAATTACATGCCCTATAAGACGACGATAGATAAACCCCAAAAAAAATTAGGATCGAAAATATCAACAGATGTGGCAAAATCCTGCTCTCAATCATCAACAGACTAAAACCTGGTCATCGCAAGAATCGATTCACAAACAATATTCTTTAACAGTGGTAACATTTAAAACAAAAATCGACGAACCAGTACTAGATGTCAATCGGAAGACGAAGAAGAGAGAACTTTACCTTTCTTTGAGGGTTAGAAATTTAGAATAGATGGAAGCTTAAGATTGTTGAGAGGCTAAAAATGAATAAGCTGGGCCGTACCTTATGTAAGGCTAATGGGACTGATATATTTCATTAAGCCCGGAGTCAATACTTTTCATATACAGTAAATAAAACCTCATTTAATTAATAATCTTGTGACCACGGAATTTTATTAATTTAAAGAGATATATCGATAAATTAATAGTTTATTAACTAAAAGAAAAATATTGTAAATTCAGATGATCTAGTATTTAAAATGGGTAATTCTATTGGCACTCTCATCTTTTCTATTTACACCCCCTTAATTAATATGTAACTAAATTATCAAATACTTACCAAAGTAATTATTTAGAAACATTAAATGCTTACCAACTTTAAACTATTAAATAATTACCATTAAAGTAAACCTTACCCCTAAATATCGATCTAATTGAAAACTAACCACAAGTACTGTCATAAATGCCTTAATGTTACATATTAGATTTCCCAGCCTCTCCAATTATCAAGTGATATAATTGCATATACAATTTATGTGTAATCATCACGTTCAAAAGTCACATGTATGAACTGGATAACTAAAAAACTAAGTTGTGAAGATAATCATTATTACTTAAGTTTCAACAAGAAAATTAACCTTAAGATTATGTTATATTGAATTGATTAAAAAAAAGGTAATACTTAGTTGATTGGTATTGTTAATGATTTGTTTAATTTTGCATAAATAACAAGTAATATTTATTCTATGAATATTTTTATTGAAATAAATGAAATGTTAGTATTGATAAAATTTTTTCAAAATTTTAATATTTTAAAGTTAATTAAAAGTGTAAGGCTATTATATAAAATACAATAATAAGTCAATTAAACATTGTATTGTTATATCATTGGATAAAATAAGTTAATTAATATTTTGAATAAATTATGCAATTAATGTTGTTGAATTATATAAAAAAAAATAATTATTGTTAAAATCATGTGATTAGGTAACAAATTTCAAGTGATTGGAGGGTGTAAAATGAGGGTGTAAATAGTAGATGGGGGTGTGAATAGTAGGACCCATTTAAAATATGTTTAATTGATTTATATTTATGAATAAACCAATTCTTTTTAATTAATTAAATATATTCATGTATATATACATTTTTGTTACAGCTAGATAACTCGACATCAGAACTCATGGCTGCAATTTAAAAAGTTAGGGATGAAATTCACTTAGATTTACTTTTTAAGAAAAAAAAACAAGTGACAATATATTCATATTTTAGTAAATACCCATAATATTTTTAATTGTAATATATGGATTGTTAATTTAGATTTTTAATGGGACCTAATATATACAAAGGAATTTTCAGAATAATTATTATCTTATTATCTTATCGAATTTAATGATTTTTTACAAAGGCCCAAGTCGGGACCATATGATTTTATTATTTTAGAGAGGTTATTAATTTATCGAGTATTAATTTATAAAGGTTTTACTGTATTAGGTAGGCTGAAATTATTGTATTTCTATTAAAAGGATAATATCCCTATGATTATGGGATTATAATATTAACCATAATTATAGGGATTGTATTTATTATTGTATCTTTAGTTTCCTATAATAGGCTAGCTCTTATTGTATATTGTATAAATGTATATGTATGATTCTCATTGAAGTAATATACATAATATGGTACTATTGACACCCCCTTAGGGGGTGAAAAAAAACAAATTGTGAATATTTTTTAAAATTCTAGATCTACGAGTAATTCACCAGCATTAATTATAAAGCATTATTTGTTAATTTTTTCAATTGGATTGGTCACCACCTATTATTCCCAATTTTCAACAATTATTAATTAACTATTTTTTTATCGTTTTGAAATAACTTAAATTTTATCACTTAATAACTAAGCATATTTTGATGGATCGAATGGTTTGATGGTTCTGAAATTGAACAAAACACTTGATGAAAACTAGAGTGTGATATGATAATAAATAGAGGGTGATAATAAATAAGGGGCATAATAAATAGAGTTCGATAATAAATACCGGGGTGCGTACAGAATTACTCAACGGAATGAGAATTTATCAATTCTATCGGTTGATTATTAGAGCCTAATTTTCGAATTTCAGTGTTTCTCAATTGAATCTACTGATTCTAGTATTTAATTTGGCAAGGTTCTAATTCGGTCGCAAAACTAATCATATTTGTCATATTTTGCTTGATTTTCTGTATTGTGAACAATTTCAAACGAAAACTCTCAGCAATTTTTGGCTGCATGATTTCAGGTTTATCTGTAGTAAGAATAGTTTCAATTGAAAAACTCTTAACGGTTTTAGTTATGCAGAAGTTAATTATCGATTTTATAATTGGTAGATCTCCTCCAAGTTTGAATGTTAACGTCATTGGGCGCAACTAAAATTTGATCCTTTATTTTTTTATTTATTTTATTCTAACCATTAACTATAAATCACTTTTTATAGAATTCAAAACACTCTCCAATCCTGAATGTTAACTTTTCATTAGGTGTAACTAAAATTTGATCCTTTACTTTTTTTTTTATTTTATTCTAGTCATTTTAAATCAGTTTCTATATAATTCAGAAACTCCTCCAATCTCGAAAAAAAAGAAACTCCTCCAATCTTGAATGTTAACTACATTAGGTGTAATTAAGATTTGATCTTTTACTTTTTTTTTTAAATTTATTTTAAACATTACAAATAATTTTTATATAATTCAAAACACTCCATATTTATAATTAAATTATGACCATATATTTAATTGAAATCATTCTTAAACTATAAGTAATTTCTTGTTCCCTAGAGACCTATCTATAATCTTTTATTAAGTATGAAGGCTAGTATAAACCGTAATGATTTAATCTGACAATTTAGATTAATGCAAAAAATAATACTAAGAATAAAAAAAAATCCAATACTCTATTTCAGTTAATTATTATATTACAATTACAATATGTTATTTAACACAAGCATTTGAGCGTGCAAAAACTAGTAGTTTTAATACTCATTGTTAAACACAGAATATTTTAACATTGAAATAAGATACAATTAATATCCCAAATTAGTTTTGGACCAAACACAAATCATAAAGTTACTACGAATATTTCTAGATGCATAAAAAAAGCACATATCTCTTAGTTAGTTACTACAATACATACTACTACATCAATCAATGTGCCGCCGACCAATCAAGGTTTTTAAAATCGGACCGGTCCGGCCGGTTCAGACTAGAAACCGGCGAATCAGCCGAAAATCTGGTTTGATTCCGGTCCAAACTAAGAATTTAAAGAAAAACGTACACGATAATACAAGGGGGATTCCATTTAGTACCCCTGTGTTTTAGGCTTTCTCAGCTGGTGCTCAGTTATTTTTAATTCCGATAGGTACCCCTGTGTTTAAGACTTTTTCAAATAGTACCCAAAGTATTTTTCAATTCCAGTTGGTACCCCTGTGTTTAAGGCTTTTCCAATTGACGTCCAATGTGTTTTCAAGTTAGATACTCATAACATATAATGTCGTGATTTTAAAAAGCTACACATGTTATTTTTAGGTGTCAGAGCCGTTTTTAGTATTTTCTAGAATTCCGTTACCATTAACAAGGCTTACACCTAAAAATTCTCATTTTTGGTCATTTAAAATCACGAAGTTATAAGTTAGGGGTATCTACCTTGAATACACTTTGGATATTAGTTGGAAAAGCCATAAACACAGGGGTACCATCTGGAATTGAAAAATACTTTGGGTACTAGTTGGAAAAGTCTTAAATACAGGGATACATACCGGAATTGCGAATAACTTTGGGCCACAGCTGAAAAAGCCTAAAACATAGTAGTACCAAGTGGAATTCCCCATAATACAAATGAATAGAGCTGGCAATATTGCCCGCGGCCCGCGGGCCCCGCCCCGCTTTGGCGGGCTACGATTTTTCAGGCCCGCCAGGAGGCGGGCCTAAAAAGCCCGCCCCGCACGGGCCGCGGAGCGGGGCGGGCCGGGCTGCGGGTTGGCCCGCCAATAATAAATATTATAATATTAATTGATAAATATATATTTATATATAAATTATAAAATATTATATAAATTATATAAATTTTTATATTATTTTGGTAATATTTTATAATTTATAAAATTATAAGATAAATTAATTAATATTTTCTGAAGTTGAAATATATTAAATATATTTATATTTTTATTTTCAGGTTTTTTTTAATTTTTTTAATTTGTGCAGGCTAAGCCCGCCGGGCCCGCGGGTATGGTTGGCCCGCCAGTGGGCGGGCGCGGGCCTACTTTCTTCAGCCCGCCCCGCCCCGCCAGTTGGCGGGCTTTGTCGGGTTACGGGCCGGCCCGTCCCGCCGGCCCGTTTTGACAGGTCTACAAATGAATAAATTTACAGTTTTTTAGTGTGATCTAGTGGTAAATCGTGGGCTTATTTGTAAGTGGGTCTGGGTTTGAATCTTTAGTATCTCATAATTTTTTTTTTATAATTAATTCATGAACCACATATTTTATTTATTTTGAACCCCAAATTTTAGTGATTTAATCTATGTAGCCCATGGTATAATTAATTTCTAACCACCGACAAAATTTACTTTATTTAATTTCGACCCTCAATTTTATAAGTTGGTTGTCCACTGACACCGACTTATTGATCAAAGTCGTCTCCATCTAAATGAACATATATGTCACCGTTGAACGCCATTGTGATGGTTATTATGAGTCATTTTTCATAATGTGCCATAAATGGTTCCATTTTTCTTTCTGGAATCAGTACACATCTGTTATACATTATTATTATTATATGCTCCGCTCAATGTTGAGAACTCGACATCAATGAGGGAATGTTGCAGTGTTGGGATTTTGACCTTGAGTCAAACCATGTAACGTATTATTAGTTATATGACCTTTCTTACAACTGGCAAGTGTTCAGTTGATGAGTTATGTGTCTTGTGAAAACAACCTATCGGCGGAGTAGTCTAGTCTAGTATCATTGAACACTATAATGAAGAATTAGGGTTTGATTGGAAAAGATATGCCTGCGATTCTACTTATATAGAAAAAAGTTACTAAATAAACATGTATATAATCTGTTATTTTGGTTTATTCAATCATATTTTAATTATATTTAAAGATACCGGTTCGACTCTGTTTTGATTCCGGTTTTATACGGGTTAAATCACTAAACCTAAACCCCTAAAATTTTCGATCGGATTTGAAAACCAGATTTCAGAACCATGCGATCAATATTAGTCCTGCTGCCATTATAGTTAAACCAAAAGAAAAAAGAAAAGAACAAAATATCATAACCTCAAACACTACAAATGACAATAGTGAAAGAAAATACAAGAACCATATATATATATATATATATATATATATATATATATATATTATTACATACTCATTGAGGCAATCAATCAACTAACTAAAGTCAAGCGCCACCATAAGATCCATTGACTCCTCCATTGCTTGCTAAATGCTGCTTGTTATTAGAGCTGCGCAGCTGCCTCTTTCTCTCGAGCACGACCCACGTCCATCCCTCGAGAAGAAACGCGACCACTCCCAAGCAAATAAGTAAAACGACGTATGCCGTTTTCCATACCTGGTCGGGATTCAGCAAGTCGAGGCCTCAGAAAACGTTCACGACGCTCAAAACGACGACGCTGTAGCCGACCGAGTGGTGGTATATGTTCCAGTACAATCTGTACTTGTGGTCGGGCTTCGGCCTTAGAAGAAGGGCAAACACCTGATGATAGGAGCGAGTAACAAAAAAGTTAGTCCTAAACTAGTCTAATGTGTAGTAGTAACTAAAATTGTGAAATTAGTTTTTCGTCCCCTAAGTTGCCCATGTCCAAGACTACATTATAACATTTTTTTACACAAAATATAAGTACTCTTTTCTGTAACTTCGTAACCATCTATTCTATTATGTAAAGGCTATAGGTAGGGCTGGGAAAAATACCGAAATATCGAAATACCGTCCCTATCGTATCGAATCGTATCGAAAATATCGAAAATTTTGGTATACCGAAGTTTTTGGTAAGGTATGATACCGTACCGGAAATTTTCGGTACGGTAATGGTATGAAAGTTTTTAAAATTCGGTACGGTAATGGTATGAAAGTTTTTAAAATTAGGTATATCGATTATACCGAATACCGAAATTCTAAAATTTTTAATATATATATATATATATATATATATATATATATATATATACACATCTATATATGTTATATTATTTCGAAAAATATAAAATGAAATATTAAGGATCTTCATAAACTTATTTAGCCCATAAATTATTAACTTATACGCAACTTTCTAATATTAGGCCTATCATATTTTACTCATGTAACTCAAGTAACATTTAATTTTTGCCCTTCTAATGTTTTTTCATGATTTTTGAAAGCGCGAAGATGCAACGCAATTACTTTTTGTTAATCTTCACTAATTTTTTAAATATAGCCGCTTCGTTCTAATTAATATGTATATAAAGTTGTATTATGTGGTTATGTAAAGGTTTTTGTCTTATTAAGGAGACTAGCTAAAATATGTAAATTATTTAAGGTTAAAAAATCTTTTTATTTTGAAATTTTTTTGGTATTAATAATCTAGCTTATTGGGGCCTAAGGAGTTTGGATTGATTAAAAATTCCAAAACAACGAATTAACGAGTCACGAGACATGCATGGTAAAAAACCCTCTGTATGAATGGTATAGAAGGTATGATACCGATACCATACCGAAATTTCGGTAAGATACCGTATCGAAATTTAAGGTATACCGAAATTTAGGTATGGTATTGGTATGACTTTTTTGGATACCGAAATTTCGGTACGGTATACGGTATCACAGTTTTGGTACGGTATACCGTACCGAACCACCCCTAGCTACCGTACCGAATCACCCTAGCTATAGGCCTCTTAAACAAATGTCATAAATTTAATTGATTTGGTCTGTCATTTGTAATAATATTTTTTGGACCTAAGAATTAATAAATATAAAAAATTAACCAGTCAATTGATTAATCTTCACGTGTCCTTCAACAAACAAAATTCAAATAAAATTTTTAAATGCATCCACTATCTTTTAGTTACTTATTTTAGTTAATTATTATACCTTTAATTTTATAATTTATATATACATAATTAAATTTAAATTAACTATTTTAAATAAACTAAAAAAATTAATATTTTATATTTATATATGCAGACACATTTGAGTACTAATTTCAATAAACAATCCTTCCACACTACAAAATCAATTAACGTTCTTGTTGAAACAACCATAATTTTCTTGTCGCAACGTCGGAATTTTTTTTGGAAATGACTATTTATGATGAGCAAGTTCCGATTTTGAACAAAGGGCATGTTAGAAGAGGAGACGAATTTCGTAAAAGTTATGAGTATTTTAGGACATGGTCACAGAAAGTAAATGTGGAAGTTATAAGATTAAAATTACAAAACAAATAATATCAACATGCCTGAAGGGTTCCAAAGATGAAGAGGGTCAACCCGAGGTTCCCGTGGGTGGTTCGGTCCCCTCCGCCCGAGTCACCACCGATTCCCAAGCCCGTGGCCCAACCGGTGACTCCCAAAACGTACGCAGAAGCCTGGCAAGTGATGTGCATGTAGAACCACGCCGGGTTTGCAACCTTGAACACCTTCAAATACCGAGCCGCCATCACACCGATTGGCATCATTATTCCCCAGCTCACCGCATTCAGCATCCCGTGTATCTGCAACAACAATCACGTTGAGATTTATATTCAATCTCAACATCACATAATTCAACTCACCAGACTCAACTAATACATCAAAGAGTCAGCTTCACCTATCACCAGTTGATTTTAGGTTGAATTCCTCAATTGTTAATGAACCAAGGTTATTGTGGTAATAAAACAAAATTAAAGGCATTGATTATGTATACTAGTATGTTTAGCATATCTAATGTATGTGAAAATATATATTATATTTTGACTATTTTATATTATTAATTAAGTGTTAAAAAAATAAAAATTAAACTAAGGATAAATTATAATAAACTAAAATATTAAGGATAAAATGGTAAAAGTACTTGACAGACCGATTGACAAGACCTACTATGCTCTTTATACGACAGTATAGATATAAAATAAAGAACATACGTTTTTCTTGTTGAACCCATTCCCCGATCCGCCCGCGCCCGTAGAAGCCAACCCGTCGGCATAATCGATCGTCCCGTAGGACCTCATGTTCGAACCGTGGGTCTATTCCATAGTTTTTAAAGGCGCGGGGCGCAAAAAGGCGACGAGGGCTTCGCCTTGCCTCTTAAGGCGAGGCGCAGTCGAGGTGCTTGCCTCAGTTATCGAGGCGCACTGTGAATTACGTAAATAATATATATATATATATATATATATATATCAAAATAACATGTGAAATTACATTGTACCTAATAAAAGGAGTTTTAACAGAAGACATATCATAATTCATGACAAAACAATGTTGCAAGTTTTGGAAATGACATATTAATCCCAAAAATCATATTAACCAACCATGAATATAAAATACCTAAGAGCTTTTCGTTGGTGGTTAGAATTTTTTTTCTAGGTTTTGTCCTTTTTTGGTCTACATTTTTTTGTTTTATGTGTCATTTAATGGGCTTTGTGGGCCTTTTTAAATTTTATATACTTATGGGTGGGCCAATTTCATTATTAAGAACAAAAAATATCATTTTTGTGGTGAGGCAAGAGAGGCGCACGCCTCAGTCGACGTCGCCTTGGTACGAGGCGCTCGCCTGAGGCGCGCCTCAGTGAAACGAGGTGAGGCAGGGCGAGTTGAGGCGAAATGCCATTGCCTCACCTCGCCTCTCGCCTTAGGCGCGCCTCAGGTCGCCTTTTAATACTATGGTCTATTCGTCCCCCGCGACGGGGCCCACCTGCCAGACCTGAGTGAACGAGGTGGACCCCGCGGGGGAGCTTCATCGTGGCGAAGATGGTCATCTCGCCTTCGGCCGAGTACTCGGCCGCGAGGCTCGGGACGTCGAAGCTTAACGGACCCTCGGACAGGTCGGTGCTGTAGCTCGAGACGGGGGAGGTGTAGGCTCGGACCGTCCCGCTCGAGCTCTGGAAAGCCACGAGACACTGGGCTCCTACCATTCGTCCCCGCGGGCTCGGGTTTAGGGACCACGCGACGTAGTCCGTGGGCCCTACGCCCATCTTCCTGTTGGCTATGTCGACCGTGTGGTTCGACGGACGGTACGTCCAGTGGATGAACGAGTTTAGGACGGGAAGTGGGCCGCAGTTGGCGAACGTCCTTTTGTTAGGGAATACGTAGCTCGAGCAGTTCGCCGCCGTCGGCGGCTGCGTATAATAGCATGGAAGTGTGAGTAAACATTGGACCATTGCCCTAAAGAAGATCTTGCTCATCGTCATCTCCATCCTCTAATTTGTTATTGTCGTTGTATCTCTAATAGGTAATGTCTTATTGAATCTATGAGAGAGGTTATTATGTTTGTGGGACGAATTCAACTTCAAGCGTATATATAGAACCATAAATTATTATATTACGAGTATTCTTTGGGTTTCAACGGAAACTTTACAACCCTATAAAAAGCTAACAAAAAGTAACGGGTAATGCATAAAAAAGGTGATTCCCCGAATCCTGAACTTTTTCCCGAAGATTAACTCGAACGAAATCATAACACGAACAATCAAAGTATGTTAAACCATACCTTCCATAAGAGCGGCTTCGGCTACGTTTATCATCATCATATTTGCCTCGGCCACGATCTCGGCGATAACCAGGACTTCTACTACGGCTTCTCCTTGGACTCCTGCTCCTGCTACGGTGACGATAATCCCTGTCCCTGCCACGAGGGCGTCCACGTTCATATCTATATCTGCTTCTATCACGGCTTCTCCTCCTGTAATCATCATCTCTGTAGTCATCCCGGTACCAGTCTCACTCACACACACTAACTTCAGCATAATCACAACAGTAAGATGGACTATAATTGTTGTCTACACGATGGCATATTTGCATGGTACAAAGCAGTTAATTAAGAGGGAATCCTACAGTTTTGCGCCATTATTGAAAAATACGAAATTATTCTCAGGGTGACCATGGAATTAACAATATCTCCTAACTGATTGGAATGAGATTCTACGTCACCAGTTTTTTTCCTCATTGTTGATTTGATATAAGAACTCAGTAGTATATTTAACATAGTTTAGGTCACCTTGGCCGAGGACTGCGGCTTCTAGACCTCCCCCCTTTGGATCGTGAAACAGGTTCCTCAACTCTTCCTTTGTGACTGACAAGAAACATTTACTCTTAAAGTTAAGGAATCATATACAACTCAGCAAATTATATGTACATGGAAACTACAATTAAGTGAATTAGCATGCATACACGTAATAGACTTCAAAATCAACCATAACAATAAATTGAGGATCAAAAGTGAGAAAGTAAATCAGGCAATGAAGCAACTTACATTCTCTCAGAATTGGGGCCATATTTAGCAAACTGAACCATGATCTCTCTTCCATCAACAACTCTTCCTACGTAGTATAAAACTCCACATCAATGTGACAACAGTTGTAACGACACTTAACGTACTCAACAGCGTTAACTTCTCTAAAACGTAAAATCCAACCGTCTAGCTTTTCAACCGCTTTCTGTGCTTCATCCTGATATTTATAACGCACAAAGGCAAATCCCCTCGGGTCCCCAGTCCTACATCGAGCAAACACATGAACCACAAAATATTAGAATACGAAAAACGTACCAGCAGAAATAATTGAAACAAGCAATTTGACTCTAACTAAATGTTTCAAGTCCGTTTTCACATCACGGTTAGAAAAATTAGCAAGTTTCAGCTGTAATCAGTTTCGCAAAAGAATTACACACCATACATGAAGGCGTTTCACACGCCACGTGTCGAACAGGTGAAACAGATACACATGTCCAAAAAAAGCCACGCATAAAATTTTCAAAAGATATAATTAGACCAACTCCTACAAGATTAGGATCTCACTGTAGTAGTTAAATTTGTGTTCTGCCATATATTTTCTGTAAGCAAGATAAAATACATTCCTTTTGTCGAATTAGCATAAAACTATACCGAACATGCGTTTTCGATACTTAAAATATACCTTCGATCCCTGGGAATGAATACATCAACAACTTTACCATACTTATCGAATAGGGGAAACAGGTCATCCGCCGTCGTACCTGAGATGTGAGATTCGTAGTCAAATTTTCAACAAAAGGAACGCGAATCAACAAAATTAAGAAAAAGAAAGTGTCGGTTAGGTTTAGAAATAATAAAAGCAGAGAACAGATACGCACGAAAAGTAATGTTGAGGACGAGGAGAGAGTACGTGTCTTTGATGTCCGACGGCCCTTTTCTTCCAAAGTGCGACATAGCCGTCGTCTTTCTGATACCTGCGGCGGCAGAGATAGGCCGAGCGAGCTCGAAGAAAGAAACTGAAAAGAAGGTATCATTCCATATAATTTATTAACAATCTTCCTAAATCAAAACAATCTTACACATAACTCCCTATGCACGATTTTACCCCTATAATTTTTGTAGTATCAATATACGTATGTTTGTAGTACCTCATGGACGATTTTGCTCCCTCTATTAATTTCCACGCCCTCACCCCAACTTGTAGTACCAATATACGCATGTTTGTAGTACCTATATATAGATGTTCGCTGTACCAACCCGTGAGCCCATGGACCATTTTTGTAGTACCAATATACAAATATTCGTGGTACCAAAAAACCTGTCAACACCCACGGACCACCCTTACCCAAAATTGTAGTACCAATATACGTATGTTTGTAGTACCAATATATAGATGTTCGCTGTACCATCCCGTGAGCCGATGGACGATTTTTGTAGTACCAAAATATAGATGTTCGTGGTACCGTATTATATGCTAGTGTGGTATCAAGATTAGGTTACTCGTAGTACCAATATCTACGGTAACCGTCACGGCAAAAAAAATTCGGATGGCGTCGAAAAATTCGTTACCAACACTTGAAGTACCATTATACGTATGTTTGTAGTACCTGTGTATCGATGTTCCCGGTACCATACTGTGAGCTAGTGTGGTACCATACGTAGGTTACTTGTGCTGAGCACATGGTACCGAAAAAAGATACCACAAGTAACCTACGTATGGTACCACACTATATCATGTTATGGTACCACGAACATCTATACATTGGTACTACAACCATACGTATATTGGTACTTCAAGTTTGGGTAAGGAATTTTCGGTCATCTGAATTATTTTTGGTCCGTGACGGTTGCCATAGATATTGGTACTACAAGTAACCTACTCATGGTACCACACTAGCTTACGATACGGTACCACGAACATCTGTATATTGGTACTCCAAATATATGTATATTTGTCCTACAATTTTAGGGTAGGAGTTGCGATAGTTAAGAAATAGTACAGAAAATGTCTAAACCTACGTATGGTAGTACATTATCTCCCGGAATGGTACCACGGTATGGTACCACGAACATCTATACACTACAAGAATACGTATATTGGTACTACAAGTTTTGGGTGGGTCCGTGGGTACAATTTTAGGGTCGGAGTTGCGATAGTTAATCAAATGGTACGGAAAGGTACTACAAATAACCTACGTATCATACTACATTATCTCACGGAATGGTACCATGGTATGGTACCACGAACATCTATACATTGGTACTACAAGAATACGTATATTGGTACTACAAATTTTGGGTAGGGGGTCCGTGGGTATTGACAGGTTTTTTGGTAATATTTTTGTTTTTATAAGGCTAAAATCGTCCATTAGGTATCTATGTGATATAAAAGTTTGATGATAAATGAATGGGAAGGGGGGAGTTAGTTGATTAATAGTTTGGGATTAGAGAGTTATGTGTAGATTTCTCAAGAAAGAAATTAATCGTAACGGGATTATATTTAGGGCTTATCAATTGTTCAAATTAGTAGACAGACAGAAGTAGCACCACCGTCTTTTCAAATTTGACCAATTTACCCTTCCACATCAATAGAAAGAATAGGGTTGAAATTATATCTCTATACGCTTTGTGGGGGTTAAGATTGAATACTTGATAATAATGGACATAAATACAAGTAAATGTTGATATTTTCATCAATTGTTCTCTATCGAAAACACAATCGAACCTACATAATATTTGCCCATTCTGCAAATGCCACATGAGTGTTTTATATATCACTAGATGTTGCTCGTGCGATGCATGGGTATTATTTTGTCTTAAATTTAAATATAGTTTTCTAAATTTTGAGGGATTAATCATGTCATGCACTCAATCACTTCTTTCGTAATTATAAGAGAAATAATGTAATACATCGGCTCAAAAATTAAATATAATTCATTCATTATAAATGACGATATGATATGTTGTCAATGGTGTTGGAAACTTCATGGTATTTTATGTTCATGAACTCTTTTCTGTTACAATTTTTTTTTTTATGCTCATAATCTCGATTCATGCAGGCGACGTTGATCCATTTCTCTCTGCTGCAATATTTCTACATCTTAAGTCAATTTCAATAGCTTTAGTCACACTGGCATAAACAGTGATGACTCGAGTGGCTAGGTGATAAAAATGTGGCAAAATTGCATAATAGATAAACTCTTCTCGATCAAACAATACTATTGTAAGAGTCAATATTTGATAGTGTTATACATCATATGAGATATATGTGTCATCCATAAAATGCAGATCCCGTCTAAAGAACCCAAATCGAAGGAGACTACCAATGGAAACAATTAAGCTCCTTTTTAGTGGGATGACGACTAAATCTTCTTGTGAAATTTCGTATGTTTTTTCAGTGTAAGACTATGAAAAACTTAGGAAGGACTTCTTATTTGCGTCACTGTAATTTTGAAAAACTACAATCTCGCACCTTTACATTTATGAAAAAGTCTCACTTCTGTAATCAGTCTTGACAGTTGTTAATGTCTAACATTGTCTTGTAGTCTTCCAAAATTAAGTCTTACAATGAAACAAAAAAACAATTTTACACTGAAGCAATCATCTTTGAAGTTAGGTGTTCCCATACACACAAAAAAACATTAAAGAAATGTCCAAACATAATACATACAGACAAATATAGAGAATTTCTTATAATATAAGTTGGAGGGTTTTAACCATCCCATATCTTGTACCTTTTGAATATAAGAAATGTAACAACATATAGTAAGAGCTTTCGATGTTTCTACGTTGATTCATACTGGAGATCCCCAAGTATGAGCATGAGAGCAATAGACTAAACATAGGACGAATTGAAACGTTTTCAAGTTTATTGTTACTCAAGGATGTGACATAACACGGTAGTAAATGCATTTATATGATAATTGCAAGGCATGTTTAGATAATCAGAATTCAGAGATGAGGAATCGAGCAAGATAGACCCACAAATTTTGACAAAAAAGAAAGCATAATCACACAAAAATTATGAGCCCGTACAGATAGGCCAAAATGAAAAAGTTCCTATACCACACAATGAAGTCGTTTCTTAATCTTATAAGAAGTGGGTAGCATTTTAGAGCTAAAAAAAATCGCGAAATATTATATCGTTACCCTAGAAATGACACCAAATATTTAATAACGAATATGTACAAACTTTCAATACCCAAGGAAAGCACTTACAGCCCTTGGTCTGAAATTGATTAACCTTTACCTATGCTTTTAATATTTACATGTGATGAAAGACGTAAAACTAAAAACTAAAAATACCATGTTGTTGCCACAACGATTTGTTTTGTTCTCAATAGGCTCAACTGAAAACAACAAAATCAAATAACAATAACCCCCCTAAGTTTCAATGCGTGTGAGCAAAAGTTAAAAAAGAATTCCGGGGTTCAGCAGAAGGTTTGCGATAGTCTTTGGCGAAGGTGATGTTGATATCGCCGTCGCTCTTCCGGCGTTAGATAATTCTCTTTATTATGTTCTTCAAGCCAAAACCTTGGAGGTACTTGATGTGCTTTTGGATCCGATCGAACCCAATTAACTGAATCTTCAGTCCTGACTCTCTGTTGCGACAATGGGGGAGAAATCACATTACCCCTCTGTTAACCGAAGAGGAAATGAACCAACCCAAAGCAACCCAAAAATCCTCTGTGGCACTATCTTCACCGTACACATCCTCAACGCCACCGCAGACAGTGGGTCCTACCTCGACAGCAGCTAATGAAGAAGGCTGAGATTCTACCACCTCGTTCACATTCAGCGTGCTCTCCACCAAAACGCCGATGTTTTGATCTCCATGCTTCCCATATTTGTTGGGCTTACGGAAGCTACTGCGATCAATTGCGTCCTTCTTTGAGCTGATTGCGAGAAGCCTTTGGAAACGCCATAAATGGAGTTGCCCTAAACGCACAAACACGTAAAGAAAAATTGACGATTTCAGATGAGATTCAATAAGAAACCAGCGCTAAATTAACTGAATAAAGTGAATTGAATAAATGTACGACGATTTATCTGCCATTACTAATTGATTGCACTGAGGAGTCGTAAGCCCCTATTATTAATTGGATACACAACGTGACGTATATGAGGTTTTTCTTTGAGTTTTTCTATTCTATTTTTGTACACGTGTCACATGGAGGGGGACTTTGAAATGATGATGTGTCTTCACATGAGAGTAGCTATCCATCTTTTATATATATAGATTATTATTTAACTTTTTTTTTAATCCCATACAACGCCACACAATCCAATTATTCTAGCGTGACTAACTCCTCTTGTCTGTAGCCTCAAGTCGATACAGATTCTTCATATACTAATTAATTATTTTGCTTGTTTTAGACTACATGCATTGTGGTGCAGCGGGTGACTTTTTGAAAAACTAATTAAGGTGCCGTTGTAACCTAAAATTAATTAAATGTAATAAAGCCTACACCACCAGGTACCAAGTTGCCTGAAGAAAAAAGAGAGCATATATTGCTTATAACGTCACCGCAGGTTGCTACTCTAATCAACGTACAAGTAAAGTCAAACGTGTATTCTGTATAATAAAAAAAAACTTGTATATTTTTATTCATTGTATTAAATTTTTTAATAAACGAAATCGTTGTAGAAAAAGATACGCCATGTCGAAATATTTCTCTTCCATAGCTAATATATTCATAGTTCATCATTTTATTATATAATGTAGAGTAAAACGTATGGCGTTTTTCTCTGTATCCTCATTTACTATATTAAGTGTAATTGAGAATATACTATTGAAGTTGGGTGGTAGTGCGTCGCCATTTGCAATGTACAGCTCATGTGAAAAAGAATATTGGCACAAGTCTGTCACACGCCATTGTATTATTTAGTACTACAGCTCAAGCTCGGCACGCGTCTTTCTTTAGTTTGAATAATAATAAAAAGCCCATGGTTTCTATTTACTACACAAACAAAACCACTAATGATCCTTATTTTTTAGTCAAATCCTTATTGTCTTTAGCTTATCTTTAAGGTCCGTGATAATTAATTAATTGACACATTTTCAAGTTCGTTGAATCTGCCCAACCGATTGATGGAACATGAGCAGTGTCTATGGTTCCTGATTGAATATGCTCTCGCATAACATGACAACCAATCTCTATATATTTTGTTCTTTTATAGTAAATTGGACTTTCTACGAGATGCAGTCGACTCTTCGTTGATAGTGGCCTTTGTATATACAGGTCATGTAACAAATACTTAAACCGAGTAAGCTCTCATGTTATGAAACCAATAGCACGATACTCTAGTGACAATGTAACCAAAGTTAAGTGATAATTGTAAAAATTGTGACTGCCCTTAAAAGTGTTGGGATATTATCCTTAATTTTCTCCACTAAGTCAGTTGGGAGTTAGTAGTGGGTAACATTTTCATTATTTAAGGTATATAGTAGGGGCAGTAGCATTTGTCTTTAGTTTGCTTCTGCTCTATAAATTGTTATCGGTGATGTGATCTGAGATAAGGAGAATATAATATTTCAGCTTCAGAATACAAAAGATCCTCAGTTTTTATCTATGATCTTTCTTATAAGTTTTTTAAAAGATAACAGTGGTATCAGAGCAACTAGTATGAATAACTCTACCCAAATTTTAGTTCCAATCTTGGAAGGAAAAATTACCATCGTTAGACAGTGCAGATGAGAGTCTTGTTAGACTACCACGAGTTGCTAGAAAGGCTTCGCAGAAGTTGCAGAAGGCGCAAGCGATGCACAAAAGGCTCTACACTGAGAAAACAAGAAAAATGATATGAAGGCATTGTTCTTCATACACCAAGCAACTGATGAAGTATTTAGAAGATTGAAGCAACGACGACGTCAAAGCAAGCCAGGGATACTCTAACGACATCGTACGCTGGGGCTGAAAAGGTTAAAAAAGTGAGGCTTCAAACATTGAGACGTCAATATGGAGGCCTACAAATGGAATCCACTGAATCAGTAACCACCTACATAAGTTGGCTACTAACCTTGACGAATCAAATGAAGTTATGTGGAGAAAAGCAAGCCGAGCAGATCATCGTCGAAAATATCCTACGATCTTTAACCTTGGACTTCGAACACATCGTGGTGGCGATTGAGCAGGCTCATGATTTTTCGGAGATTTCGATAAATGAATTGTCGGGTACTTTACAAGCTCATGAACAACGGATGAATGCAAAGAAAGCAAAGAAGCCAATTGAACAAGCGTTACAAGCCCAAGTCTCAATCAGTGGAATATCAGAATGCCAACAAAAGACAAGATAATTAACGTGGTAGAGGACAAGGCAGAAGTAGCAGATCCCAAACCAATCGAGGACATGGTGGTTATTACAAATATGGAGGAAACCAATATAATGATCAAGAGAAGACGGATCAAACTTGGCACACACGAGGATATGGGCGTGGTAGAGGTCGGTATGACAAATCTAATGTCGAATGCTACTCTCGTCATAAATTTGGACATCTTGCAAGTGAATATAGAAGCAAAAGTAATGATCAGAGGCTCATTGCACTCAACAAGACGAGGAAGACAAGCATACCCTCTTGATGGTTACCACAACTAACGATTTTCCCGACTATCATACGTGGTTTCTTGATACCGGGTGTACTAATCATATGTGTAGAACAAAAGAATTGTTCGCAGATCTTGATGAAACCTTCAAGACACAAGTAAGGTTTGCAAATGACATGAACATACCCGTAATGGGAAAGGGGCATATTCTCATTAACCTGAAGAATGGAGATCAAAATTACATTGCAGACGTGTTTTATGTTCCGGGAATGAAGACAAATTTGCTAAGTGTGGGTCAGCTCCTTGAGAAAGGGTATAATATGTCGCTTCGTGATGGAAAATTCTGTATTTGGGATAAAAAAAGGTATTCTTCATTCTTATAGCTCCTATGACGAGAAAACGCATGTTTCAAATCGACATATCTGGTGGTGCGTATAATTGTCTTAGTACGATTATAAAGGATGAGTCTTTGTTATGGCTGCGGTTTGGTCATCTGAACTTTCATAGCCTAAAATTGCTTGCTCAAAAGAATACGGTGAAAGGTATGCCATGTGTTCAACATCCTAAGCAATTGTGTGAAGCATGCATCGTTGGCAAGCATCACAGAGCACCATTTACAGCGGAAATTCAGGAGCGATCTTCGCAACCACTTGAGCTCGTTCATTCATATGTTTGTGGTCCAATGAATGTTATGTCAAATGGCGAAAACATGTATTTTATGACTTTTAGTGACGACTTTACTAAAAAACGTGTGTTTATTTCTTTCGAAGAAAGTCAGAAGTGGACTGTTTAGTTTAAAGTACATGTTGAAAGGCAAAGCGGCTGTTCTTTGAAAATCTTACGAACCGATGGTGGAGGTGAATATACATCTAACGAGTTTAATGAGTATTGCGAAGAGCATGGGATTTATCATGAAGTAACTTTTCCGTATACCCCTCAACCCAAAGGGGTTGTTGAGCGAAAGACTGGAACGATCATGGATATGGACAGAAGTATACTGCCAAAAACATGCCTACCTCATTTTGGGCCGAAGTTGTTTCATGCTCAATCTACATCTTCAATCAATGTCCAACAAAGCTAGTCCCAGATAGCACACCAACTAAAGCATGGAGCGGTTCTTAACCAAGAGTTAAACACTTGAGAGTGTTAGGGGTTGTGGCGTACGCTCATGTTCCAGCAGAATCGAGAACGAAACTGGACGATCATGCTCAAAAAACCATATTTATTGGCTATAAAAGTGGAGGATATAAACTATTCAATCCTTTGACGAAAAAGGTCATTGTTAGCGTGATGTAACTTTCACCGAAGAAGAAGGTTTGAATTGGGCTGAGAACAGCCCCATGAGCCAAAAGAATTGCAATATATTTTCGTCAAAGGATGAACCATAGGTGTAAAACACTATCCAAGAAGTACGCCAGTGCCCGAATTCACAACGGGGATTGAACAACCTCCGCGAAACCGACAACCACCAGCTTATTTACAAGGTTATTGTAGGGAAATCGACCTCCAAAGGTTCGTAACCTAGTCTATTTTCGTGGGTGGGTGTGAATTAAATCAAGAATTTCGATCTTGATTGTGATCGAATCGAAAAATAGAGAGAAAATGAAAAACAACTCGCTATAACGTGGTTCATCTCAACTTTAGACCTACTCGGACCAACAAAAGCTCTTTATTCCAAACTACGAATTGGGACTACAAGCTCTCAACTTACTCTCCAACTCAATAGTTTTGACTCAACTCTAATTCTCGCTCATTTACAAGTTATGAACTCGCTAACTCATCTACTTCACCACTGATAATCTGATATTTATAGCTAGAGGAAAAAACTAGAGCAGCAGTCTACATTACGCGCTTGTGCTACGTGCCTGCTTCTTTGTACAGCGCTTCACATAACTAATAAAAGGCGTTTAGTACTTTTATTAGTTATACCCATGTTTAATCGCAGCCCTTAGATCATCATCCCGCCAGATCAAACAGTCCAAGTTTAAACTGAGCAAAACAAATGACTTGGAAATATTCTTCAGCTCAACAAATCGATCTCATCATCTTCAGTATTTCTTCAACTCTTCAAGCCTTGATCACTCGAGTATTGGCTCATATTTCTCAACAATCTCCACCTTGAGCCAAGAACTCTCAACCCTCAATGATCTTCATCATTTTGGAGCCAAACGAGCAAGCTAAATTCTGTCTAAACTCCACCCAAAAACTAGAATGTTCAGCAATTTCTCAATCAAAGCTCCACCTTGATTTATTGCCCCTTCTCAGCTTTGTTGGTCTACAATTTCCAGCCCTTCAGAACTTGCTAGAGCACCTTGTCAACCTCAAACAGGCTTGAAATTTCCGTCTTGAAGTGGACTTGGTGCTTTGGCAAGTCGAGCTTCTTCTCATCCAAGTTTAGCATCGTTCCAGCTAATCTTCCTTTCTTCCTAGCTTCATGGACTTTTCTACAAACCCATCTGCAGCCAAAAAATCCCTTCTTGATGCAGCCAAGACTTCAGCTTCTACCCATGAAGTCTCATTTTCATACATGATTCTATTTCAGATTGAACCGTCATCGTGTTGCTCCCAACCTTCTAAACTTTCAGCCATATTTAAAACATACCTTTCAAGTGGTCTGAACATGTCTCTGTCCCAGCCAAGAACCTGATCGAAAGGCTCATTTCAGAATTTGAAGTTTTTGCAGATTCTGAAATGTCAGCAGCATCTGAAATTTCAGCTTCATTGAAGGTCTTAGATGCGTTTTCTCCACCTCAAAATGAGGTCTTTTTGATGTTTCTTGAATTACATTCAAGTCCACACTTCGTAGTTGTCCTAGACTCTCTTACCTCCACAGAACAACCATCTAACACATTGTTACCGTGCCTTCTAAATGCGCAAAGAACCAGTCTCCTCTGCTTCAGAACTTTAATCCTACCAGCTGCTGTTTGGGTGATAAATCCAAGCTTGTCTGATGCCCGATTAATATAAGGTTCCTCCTCATCTCAGGCACATACCTTACGTTCTTGACAACCCCTAAAACACCAGATTTTAGCCTCAAACGGATCGAGCCACTTCCAAAAACCTTACAACTTTTGCCATTTCCAAGCTTGACAGATTGTTGGCTTGTTTCCCTCAAATCTTGCAACCAATCCTTGTTGCAAGTGACGTGGAATGAGCACCCGGAATCAAGAATCCATTCCCTATTCGTTTCTTGCCCTAAAACTGTTAAGTTCAGCCGACTCATAATCTTCTTGATAAGCAATATCGGCTCGATCTTTATTCCATTTGTGTTGTGAATTCTTTAGCTGCGGGCAGAATATTCTTATATGTCCCACTTCATGACAGTGATAACATCGTATAGGACTTCTTGGCTTCGATCTGTCATACTTCATGCATTTTTGAGCTTATTACTCGAACTACTCCTCACATGAATTATCTCGGCTGGATTAGATGTAATTTCAGCTTCCCTTTTGTAGTTTAACTGTCTAGAACTCAGGGCGGTCTGAACACAACGAGTTTCAACGCATCTCTTCCATAGAGCAATGTCTCCTTGAAGGCGTTGAACCATTTAGGCAATGCACAAAGCAGTATCCCTTTATCTTCTTACTCAATTTTCACCTCAGCGTTTTCAAGATCCAAGATCATTCGGTTGAACTCATCAAGTTGATCTTCAATACTCTTCTCCTCTTGCATCCGAAATGAATACAACGATTGCTTCAAGAAGAGCCTATTTGCCATCGTCTTCACCATATACAGCTCATCGAGTTTCTTCCACAAACCATCAGACGTTGTCTCCTTCGAAGCCGTTCTCAGAACTTTATCCCCAAGACAAAGAACGATCACACTAGGCGCTTTGGTTATCATCGCTTTCTTGGCCGCCGATGTCATCTGCGAAGGCATATCCTTCTCAGCGTTCAACGCTTCTTGAAGGCCTTGTGGAATTAGCAAGGCCTTCATCTTGATCTTCCACAAGCCGAAGTCATTTCCCCCGTAAACTTCTCAGTTTTGAATCTTGTCGCCATCTTCTTCGGTCGCTTGTCGTCAGCGACTTGCCGCACCAATTGTAGGGAAATCGACTTCCAAAGATTTGTAACCTAGCTTATTTTCGTGGGTGCGTGTGTATTGAATCAAGAACTTCGATCTTGATTGCCATCGAATCGAAAAACAGAGAGAAAAAGAAAAACGTGGAACTCGATATAAGGTGGTTCGGTCTCAACTTTCGACCTACTCCATAGACCAACAAAAACTCTTTATTTCAAACTACGAATTGGGATTACAAGCTCTCAAATTACACTCCAACACTAGTTTTGACTCAACTCTAATTCTCGCTCGTTTACAAGTTATGAACTCGCTAACTCATCTACTTCAAGATAATCTAGTATTTATAGCTACAGAAAAAACTAGAGCAGCAGTCTGCATTACGGGCTTGTCCCACGTGCCTGCTTTTTTGTACAACGCTTCACATAACTAATAAAAGGTGTTTAGCACTTTTATTAGTTATACCCATGTTTAATCGCAGCCCTTAGATCATCACCCGCCATATCAAACAGTCCAAGTTTAACTGAGCAAAACAATGACTTGGAAATATTCTTTAGCTCAACAAATCGATCTCTCATTTCAGCTTTTCTTCAATTCTTCAAGCCTTGATCACTCGAGTTTTGGCTCATATTTCTCAACAATTACGAGGTAAACTCTGATGACATAATTGATGACGATGGAGGGCAGGCCCACTTTGCATTTTTTGCAGATCCTGAACCTGTCACATTGCAAGAAGCATTTGATAATCCAAAATGGACGGCAGCCATGCGTGATGAGCTTGACGCCATTGAAAGAAACAATGCATGTCTTTTCACTGCTCTCCCACGGGGTCATAAAGCAATTGATGTCAAATGGATTTTCAAGACAAAATGACGGCAAATGGCGTGGTTGAAAAGTACAAAGCAAGACTAATAGCGAAAGGATTTGAAAAACGAGTTGATCATCATTTTCAAGAAATGTCCGCGCCAATAGCTCGAATTGAAACAAAGACTTATAATTGCTATGGCTGCATAGAATCACTGGAGTATTCATCAAATGGACGTAAAGTCTGCATTCCTCAATGGTCCACTTGAAGAAGAAGTATTTGTAAAGCAGCCTTCCGGTTTTGTGATGAAAGGCGTGGCGGAAAAAAGTTTATCGGCTGAGGAAGGCGTTATACGGCCTAAAGCAAGCTCCGCGAACATGGAATCGATGCATTGATTCATTTTTCCTTGGAGCTGGTTTCAATAAATGTCCTTCTAAGCATGCGGTTTATGTGAAAGCCAGCAACACGGGTGGTATTTTATTGGTATGTCTTTACGTTGATGACTTAATCTTTACGAGCAACAGCCCAAGTATGATCAAATCGTTCAAGCATTCAATTACGAGCGAATATGAGATGGCAGATGTTGGTCTCATGTCTTACTTTCTTGGGATTGAAGTAATTCAAAAAGACGACGGAATTTTTATTTCTCAAAAGAAATATCTTGCCGATCTGTAGAAAGGTTTCAGATGGATGCTTGCAATCCAACAAAAACACCCGTTGAAGTAGGTACGAACCTTACGAAGAAAGAGGAAGGGCCACTTGTTAACCCAACATATTTTAAGCAGATTGTCGAAAGCTTTAGATATCTTACATGCACAAGACCGATATTTCATATGGAGTTGGCTTAATTAGCAGGTTCATGGAAACGCTGTATCAATCTCATCTACAAGTTGCTAAACGGATCCTACGCTACTTAAAGGGAACTGATAATCTTGGGTTGCTTTATCCTCCTCTCGATAAGCATTATCTTGTGGGATATTCTGATAGCGATTGGGCTGGAGATCTAGATGACCGGAAAAGTACATTCAGCTATTGTTTTCTCTTGGTAATGCAGCGGTTTCATGGGCGTCAAAGAAGCATCTTGTTGCACTGTCAACGTGCGAAGCTGAGTTTGTTGCGGCAGCATCTTGCGTAGTACTGTCAAAACCGCCAAAGCCCGCCACCCGCCCGCCCCGCCTGCAGCCTGGCGGGCCTGGCGAGCTTAGCCCGCCTGTTTTAAAAAAAAAGGAAAAAATAATAAAATTTTGAAAAAATAATAAAAAATAAAAATAATTCAAAAATATAGAATTCAAGTTGGAAAATAAATAAATTTAATCAACTTTTTTAGTATTAATTTTTATGTTATTAAACTAGAAATCATAGCTCACAAAATAAAAATAAAATTCTTATTATTAAATAAAATTATATAATATGTTATTTTCTGGAGGGCCTGCCCCGCCAAAGTCCGCGGGCCGCTCCCTGGCGGGCCTGAAAATTAACATGGCGGGCGGGCCGCAGGCCCGTTTGCCAGCTCTGGTCTTGCGCTTCTCAGGCAATTTGGTTAAGCAAATCAATGAATCAGTTGCATTCTCCAATTACAGGGACTTTCAAGATATTTGTCGATAATAGTTCAGCAATTAACCTGGCCAAGAATCCTACTGGGCATGGTTGGAGCAAGCATATTGACATCCGATTTTATTTTCTACGCGAGCTAGTGGAACAGAAGAGGATCACATTGGAATTTTGTCGAAGTGAAAACCAGTTAGCGGATATCTTGACGAAGCCACTGAAATATGACTAGTTTGTGAAGCTAAGAAGCATGCTTGGCGTATCAGTCTTACAAAATTCGGATTAAGGAGAATTGTGGGGAATATAATCCTTAATTTTCTCCACTAAGTCAGTTGGGTGTTAGTCGTGGGTAACATTTTCATTATTTTAGGCATATAGTAGGGGAAGTAGAACTTGTCTGTTAGTTTGCTTTTGCTCTATAAATTGTTGTTGGTGATGTGATCTGAGATAAGGAGAATATACTTCAGAATACAAAAGCTCCTCAGTTTTTATCTCTTCTCTTTCTTATCAGTTTTTAAGAGATAACAAAAAGAGCAACAAAAAGACGGAAAATGAAGAAATATTAGGATTATAGAGTATCACTAAGATAATTTAGTAATTTCACGTATTAGATCACAACAAGAAACTAGTCGGGGAACTCCATGGAGTAGAGAGTATGATTCACATCCCCACCTTGTCCCTGTCAAAGAGAGAAAACTTTCTCGGTCCAGCCGGAGAGACAAACAAGGAATTTTTGCCCCGTTCAGACAAACCTCTGCGGGGAACGGGGAATCTCCATCCCATTGCCAATCATATCCGTATCGAAAATTGTTGAACCGGAAAAACTATTTGTCATTTGAATTTGATATTTAAATATATCAAATTAGAATATCAAATTTGAATCGAATCTCGAATCGAACAAAATAATTTCCATTCATTTGTAACCTAGTTACCAATTAAAAAGTTTTCCAAAAGATCTTGATTTATCATAATTTGAGATGCAGGAAAAACAAAACATGAACGATAATGTAATCTAGCTAAACGATTTAGCTAGTAGATACTGGGGGAAAACACATTATACTATGTAACCGAAAAGAATATTATATTTATGGGTAGTTTTTTTTTAAGTAATATAAATAGGGATGTAAATACACATCAAAAAAAAAAAACTATCAACTAACTCCGCTGGTTAGGAAATATTTCACTTAACGACCAAATTGAACATTTCTTTCACTTAAGGACCATCTTTGCTGAAAAGTAGGGGTGGTAAACATGTCGGGGTTGGGTCACCTTCGGGTTCAACCCGTTTAATAAACGGATTGAAACTCTCAACCCTGACCTGACCTGTTTACTTAAACAGGTCGAAAATCAAACCCAAACTGCTTTAACCCTAACCCAACCCGCCAATCCGTTTAAAATTATAGAAAAAAAGAAAAAACAACAAAATTGGCAGAATTATAATCTAAATTAAACAAAAAAGGAGCACTAATGCATTTTTTTTTCTTCTGAAAACATCATGTGTGAGCGTAAGAGTGGATAAATAATTAGGGTTAATCCTTTTATTTTATTTATATTAATAATAATTTAATAATATATATTATTCGGGTTAAATGGGTTGATTTCGGGTTGAAAATTCGAACCCTAACCTTACCCACTTAGTAACTGGGTTGGGTTCGGGTTTACCCATTTACGTAAACAGGTCAAAAATGCTAACCCGAACCTGCTATTTTCGGGTGCGGTTCGTGCGGGTTGGCGGGTCGGGTCGATTTTTAACAGCCGTACTGAAAAGACTATGCATGCCCTTACTTTATGATTTTTATTTTAATTTTGTCTTTTCTTTAAGTGTAATCTATAGAAAAATACCTAATTGAATAAAATTTTTACACATAGGTACCCATGCAGAAATTTTTTTAGTTAAGTACCCGTTCGATTGGGGGTACTATTTTCCTGGTGTTAACGTACCTTTTCATATGTGTATTGCGTACCACGTTACGCATCTATATGGTACCGTATATGGTACCTATATACGTTACATATGGTACCTTGCGGCAAGCTGTAGCGTGATACCAATTCTACCTGTATTGATGTACCAAAATACGTTGATATATGGTACCTAAATGTGTTGTATGGCGTACCTACTGCGGATCGGGTACCTATCTGCAAAAAATTTATTCTGTTAGGTACCTATATATATAAAAAAGACAGGGTACTGATTTATAAATTTTTTTTCTAATGGATATTTATGTGTAAAAATCCTTTGTTCAATGAAACGAAAAGGTGAAAAGGGTAAATAATAAATAAAAAATTGAAAGAAGAAGAAAAACAAGAGCGAACGATGAAATGAGAGAAAGAAGATGAAGATGAACATGGAGAAGGAGAAGAAGAAAAATGAGGAACAAGAAAACTTAGCTTTGCTCAGTCGAGACAATAAATACGCAAGTTTGTCAGTCGGGTGTGGTTTCTCGTGGTAGAAAAAAAAAGAGACATTCAGAAGAACCGTGGATATTTATGGTCCAATTCTATACAAGCTTCCGGCCATCGATATAAGTAAAACATGGGTCTTTTCACTATGGGTATGGTGAATCTGTTGTTGAGTGTTTTGCAATGTATTGAATTGGGTTTTGGGTTATTTTTGGGATGATTTTGTTTGGATTTGGGATTTGTGGATTATGCTTTACGTATCTTGAGTCCCTTTTTTACTGAAAAGTTGAATTCATGTGGTTAACTTTTTTTGATTCATTTCTTGATGGCAATGTTTCTTTGTGGTTGTTTTTTATGCTTTCCTTCCAGCTGAGGATTTTTTTTTATGTAATCGATTGTGTTGCGGCTATTTTTGTTTAAGATTTGATATAATATGTGTGGCTAATTTTCTGAAATGAGAGAAGGTGAGCTTATTAGGACATGAATATAAGAGATGAGGTGAAACTTGCAGCATGAATTGAGTTCATGTTTGTGATTGGAAAGCACGGTTCCGTCAGAAACTAAACCTCCATGGACGAGAAAAAAAGGCAAAATTATAAAATTTGGTCACTAAGTATACAAGTTTTCGTTTTTGGGTCATTATGTTTGATAATTGCAAAAGTAGGTCACTAACTCTTCATGTGAAAACAATTTTGGGTCATGTTTTAATTTTAGGTCACTAAGAATATATTTTTCGATTTTGGGTCATTAAAATACATTTTTTCAATTTTGGGTCACTATGTTTATAACGTTAGTACCAAATGAGTGACCCAAAATTGAAAAAATGTAAACTTAGTGACTTAAAATCGAAAAATATATTCTTAGTGACCTAAAACTGAAAACATGACTCAAAATTGTTTTCACATGAAAGTTAGTGACCTACTTTTGCAATTACCAAACATAGTGACCCAAAAACGAAAACATATATACTTGGTGACCTAATTTTATAATTTTCCAAAAAAAAAAACAATAATCTGTGACTTGGACCTCAATTAGCTCTAGAAAGCTAAAAAGCGATAAAAGAATGGGGGATGTCGGCTTCTACGCATGTAAAGCTAACTAGACATAGAAATGTAACTGGCTACTGTTTTTTTTTTTGTGTTGGTATAATGTTGATGAATGGGTTAAGACATTGTATGGCTAAAATCATGCTTGTTATTCCAGTAACTTTTGGTACGATAACAATTTTAAAATAGGTACGGTCAACACGATATATACCCACAATAAGGTACTACCATATATAACTCAATGATACACACATCATACACGATATAATTGGTACACCTAATTAAAAAGTTCGTGGAAATTCGAATATATTTTTCTTTGAAAACCATATTTTCATAGGTATATAAGTTCTATGTTTAATTGTGTAGTGTACCATATTTGACCGAGTAACCCCTACGTTCATGGTTTAATATTACATACCTTAAGCTTCACTAGAAGAGGAGGAACACTATTAGAACAACTTACTACAACACAGTATAAATAATTGCTAAATTGAAAATATTCAACCTATTATGGATTTTTTTTATTTGATATTTTATTTAATTATTGTTTTTAAGGTTTCACATTTATTGTTTGACTCTTTCGACTCTTAATTTTGGATATTATGTGGACCAATAAAACAGTAGTATATGAGTATTTATCTTGGTACAACAAACTACTTAAATCTGGTTCGATATGTCTCTACCGTAGGGTAAATCTCACGCTGAATAAAGGTACAGCTTGATACACTAAATTTGGTACAATGTATTTGAATAAGAGTTTTTCGTCACGTTTTATATTAGTTTAGATGCAAAAATACTTTAGTATACTCAAATATGTTATAAGCTTTATTGCATATCTAATTTAATGGATTCAACCTTAAAATCAAGAATTTGTAGTTAAAACTCAAGGTTCAGTGTAAGAGAGAGTTCCTTGTATAAAATATTCAACTATATAGCTGAAAATTGGTAACCTTTTGTAATATAAAACCATGAGTATATGAGTTACTCCATCAAATATATATCATACTGATGTGGGGCTCTCCCAATCAAAGAATTTTAATATTTGTGGGGAAATTTTATATAGCGGTAGGTTTAAATCTCAAAGTCATAGGAGGTGCGTTGGGTGCTTAAGGGACGTAAAAAGGGACGTAAACGGAAAAGGCAAAAGATATACGTGGTTCAGACCTTGTGGGGTCCTACGTCCACGGCGCTCCAGAAAATACTTCTTTTCACTATTTGGACAGATTACACACTTAGATCGCTCATTCTCACGTAGAATCTACTAAATATTTGAAAAGAGAATATTCTATGTATTTAGAGAGAATTATGAAGTATTTTTCGTATCTTGAATGATGATGCTGCTGAAAATATCCAAGTGCTGCTTTTATAGGAGCTTCGCGGGGCTAGGGAGGTCCGGGGGCGGATTTCCTGGAGAAGTGACATCCTGATACGATGTACAGCGAAAAGTAGTCCTGTCAGGACAGCTTTTGCACAGTAGTCACATCTGACGCAGTAATCCCAGCGATACAGTCCATTCCTAGGTCGACACGTATTTTCCCGCCTCCTTCCTTCTTTGTGCTGTCCTTCCAGCTATCAGAGCGCCCAGGAGACATTGCTTTGCCCAGTGGTTATTAGCCGTCTTCTGAGGTCTTCGCAGCTCCCGATAGATGTGAAAATATCCTGTTTTATTGGGCCTTTCTTATTGGGCCTAATTTCTTTTTATTTTTTCAGCCCACTTACTTTCTGGACCGTATCAACCACTCCCCTACTCTAATTTATTTTCGATACAAAGTAAATTAGAGTAAAAAATGAGTAAGGAAGTGGGCTTACACGTCCTGGGAGCTCCCTTACTTTGTTTCCATACCTTGGGAATCGCGCCTCTTTTTTGAAAAAAGGGGACAGTTACTTCTTGTCGTGCTGATCTTGGGAAACTGCCATCTTTCACTTAATCCATTAGCCCTTCGCTATTTCCTGAGTGTTCAAAAGAAGAGAGGGTTTTCTTAATTAAAGCATTTCTATTTACCTTCTTCCCGGCCCGTCGTTTTCGTCATCTCTTCCATGGCTTCTTCTCCATTTGATTCCGCTAATCGAACCCTAGCTCCCGCAGATCTCTCAGACTCTGGCTCCTCCGCTGCTCTCCCCTCCTCGAAACCTCCGCTTCCCAAATCGAAACCTCGCTATAAGCAATCGGCCCGCAAAGGCTCAGGGTACCGTCCGCGAACACGTTCAGCGACCACCGTCGGCCCATCCGACGCCTCTGGTGGTTCGGCGCCGGTCACTTCGCCGGCCAAATCTGACGAGTTAGTCGTCCTCTCGGGCCCACCTGCGCCTTCTGATGTCGGGGCGTCGTCGTTGGTGGCCGCCCCTGCGGCTCCCGAAACAAGTAAGTTTGGTGTTTCTTCTTGCTCTCAAGCCGATGTAGGGTCCCTTGTGGGTGGTTTAGTGTTTGGGATTTTTCGGTGGTTTTGCCTGCGGCCTCTCAAAGGGCGGACTGCCCTCCCCCTCCTTTCCTTGCTTTTTGGGAGTCCCAGATTAGGGCTGGCCTTCGATTCCCCGTTCCTCCCTTTTTTTCTTCTGTGTCAACGGCCTTTGGGGTTCCCCTTAACCAATTCCAACCTTCGGCCCTTCGTCTGTTATTCGCCTTCTTTGTGGCTGTGACAGAGGCGGGCGACAGACCATCTGCTAATTTAGTCCTCTCCCAATTTTACCTAAAACCATACGACCCTTTCTTCTACCTGGCCACCATCTCTGCTTCCCATGGTGGTAAGACTCATTGTTTTTTGAAGAATCACGGAGCTGAGAAGGACTGGCAGGGACGTTATTTCTTTGTCAGATCCCCTGATGGCTCGTGGGATTTCCCCACGGGTTGGGTGGAGAAGGCTCCCGTTCGGAATCCTGGGAGGTGCTCTTCGCGTAATGCCAGAGCCTTGGACCTTTTGAACCAACATGCTGCGCTTAAAGGACCTTTAAATCCCCTCCACTTGGTTAATCACCCCGGGGCCCTCTATCGCTTCGGCTTCTCCTCTGTCTCCGTCACCTTTTCCTTTAATGGTACTTCTCCTAGTTTCGGTCTTTTCCTTTGTCTTATGGGTTGTTTATGACTTTGACTAATCCTTCCTTGTGCTTTGACCTAGGCATGTCAGCTCCATGGTATTCCCTCCTCGCCAAAGTCAAGAAAGAGCGTCCTCCATCTCCCCAAGGCGCGGGCTCCTCTGGGGGAGCTCCTGTCCTTCCCGACATCCCTCCCGCCAGGGATGTTGGTGAGGAGGTTCCTCAGAACACCGTTCCTGCTGGGGGAGCTCCAACATCCGCCGTGGCGTCTTCCGTTGGTAGCAAAAGGAAAGCCCCGGCCTCCAGGAACCTGCGAAAAGGTAGCGAAGAAGACATCCAGTCAGGGACCTCGGGAGACTTCTGCTGAGGGCCCTATCTTCTCAGTTGAGCAGCTATCGGGTGCCGAGCGAGTGAGCCTGTTGGGACGCCTCGTGCCGTCCGCTGACAGGGAGACCATCCTTCAGGGTTCTTCCTCCGTGAACGCGGAACAGCTGGCTTATCACCTCCTCAAGGTGATTTTTCTGTTATTTTTTACGGCTCTTTTCCCTGGTGCTTTTTGTGAGTCGTTTTCCTTTTCCTAGGCTGTGGGTTATGCTTCGGTCCAGTTGTCTGCGGACCTGTCGGCCCAGGATCTACAATCAGCCAACCAGTCTTTGCAAGAACAGTTGAAGCAGATGCAGGCCAGCCTATCTGCTGCCAAGGCCGAGGCGATCGAGGAGGCTACAGTCAGCTTTGAGGCTGAAAAGAAGAAGATGCTTGAGGAGCATGCTGCCTCGTTGAGGCAACTGGAGAAAGAGTCGAAGGATGCCTTGGCCAAGGAGAAGGCAGAATGGGACGCTGTGTTGGAGCGCAAGGTGAGGGCTGGCGTGGAGTCTTGCCTGCAGGATGCTAAGGATAGAGCCACTCGTCTCTGCCAGCAGCACCTTCTGTCTACATCCGCCGGGAAGAAGTTCCTGAGTGATTTGGCCAAGGACTGGCGCCAGGATTATCTTAAGGATTCGCTCTCCTTACGGGACTTCGTTCCTCTTATGCAGCATTATTTCGAAGGGGGTTACCAGGCTGGTTTAGCGGGAGCTGACGAGGAGGCTGCTCTGCAGGCGCTCCCTTTTCCTTCGTGTTTCCTGGGGGACCCTAGAGCTCCTGAGAACCACGAGTTCTGGGTTCCTGCGACGGAAAAGCACGCAGAAATCCTGGCCCGTGCCAACATCTCAGATCTCCCTGGAGCTGTCTCCTCCTCTAACCTCCCGGAATCTATTGTCTCTCCGGACCTTCCAGCGCCTTAATTTTCGTCTTTTTTATGTTCGCGATGTTTTGAACATCTTTTCCCGTTTTCCGAAAGATTAGGGCTTGTGTTGCTTTTTTGGGGAGCTTAACTCCCCTTGACGCTTATGTTTCTTGGATGCTCCTTTTTCCTTGTAATATATGCATCCTTTGCTGTTTTATGGCTGCTTCTTAATATCCAGGGGCCTCCATCACATCGCAGATATATCATCTTTGGCGTCCTATACACCGCAAGTCCGTCGACCTTTGGCATCATCACATCGCAGATATATCATCTTTGACGTCCTGTACACCGCAGGTCCGTCGACCATTGGCATCAATCATATTGTGTTATTAGTTGCACCAGATATATAATAAAGTTCTTATATTCCGACAAGGAGGTACGCCTCGTTAAAACCTTATCCAGGCAAAACCTCCCTTGAGGTAAAATCCTGGAATAAGGAAAAAGAGTACGTCCCCTCCCTTAGTACATAGCAATTTTACACATAAAACTTTTTCAAGTTAGATATGTTCCAGGGACGAGGCAAAATCCTCCCTTCTGCATCCTCCAACTCGTAGGCTCCTCCTCCCAATACCTTTGTTACGCGGTAGGGTCCTTCCTAGGGCGCTTCCATCTTCTTAAGAGGTCGTAGGACGTCTGCCCTTCTGAGCACCAGCTCCCCTTGTCGAAATTTCCTAGGCCGTACCTTCCGGTCGTACATTGCTTTGATTCGGCTCTTATATCTTTCCATCTTCAATCTTGCTCCCTCCCGGACCTCCTCAATTAGGTCTAAATCTTCTCTTCTTAGTTGTTCATTCTGCAGCTCATCATAAGACAGCATCCGACGTGTTTCGATGCCGATCTCCGCGGGGATAACTGCGGCGGATCCATATACCAGCTCAAAGGGTGTCTCTCCAGTGGCTTCACGAGGGCTGGTCCTGTAAGCCCACAGGACAGCCTCCAGTGCCTCCACCCACTTGTTTCCGTCTTGTTCGAGCCGTGCTTTGATTCCTCTGAGGATGGTCCGATTGGTAACTTCTGCCTGCCCATTCGCCTGTGGATGTCCTACTGACACAAATCGTTGGGTGATTTTCATACCTTCGCAGAAGTTCCTTGTCTTAGCTCCGCAGAACTGGGTTCCGTTGTCGGAGACAAGGATCCTGGGAGCTCCATAACGACAGAAAATGTTCCCCTTCCAAAGGAACTCGATCACCCTCTCTTCATCAATTCTGGCTACGGCCTTGGCCTTTGTCCATTTGCTAAAATAATCCACCGCCACGATGATGAATTTCTTCTGTGCTTTCCCTCGAGAAAAAGGACCCACAATGTCGACTCCCCATTTATCGAAGGGGCATGGGGAGTACATAGTTCCCAGGCTCTCTGCAGGGCTGTGGAATCGTGGCCCGAACTTTTGGCAATTGGCACATCTTTTTACCATTTCCCTTGCGTCTCTACTGAGGGTGGGCCAGAAGTAGCCGGCCCTTATTGCCTTCCTTGTTAAGGACCTGTACCCTGTATGGTCCCCTGCGCACCCTTCATGGATCTCTTCTAACACCTTCTCGCCTTCTTCTTTGGAGAGACAGCGAGCATATGCATGGATAAAAGATTTTGTAAACAAACGCCCATCGATCAAACAGAACTTGTGGCGGCCTTCGTTGGCATAACACTGTCGGGAGCTCTGCTGATCTCCGGCGATTTCCCCCATGCGTTCACCTACAGGGAACTTAATCTTAAGATGGTAAGTAGAGGGGATAGCCCTAAATTCATTGATGGCGGGTCTTCCTAAGATAACATTATAAGAAGAGGTGATGTCAACGATCAGGAAATTGATCATTTTTACTATCCGAACGGGTTCTCTCCCCATCCCCACGGGCAGTGTTATTTCTCCCAGGGGTTGTATCCCCGGACCTCCAAACCCGTAGAGGGCCGTGGAGACTGGGCGGAGCTTTGTTTCCAGGTCCATCTTTCTGAAACAGTCCAGGAATATGATGTCCGCGGAGCTCCCTCCATCTATGAAGACCCTGGACACGTCATGTCCCGCGATATCCGTGGTAATGACCAGAGCATCGTTATGTGGCCGGGTAATGTGTACTTCATCCTCTGGCCCGAACTGTACGCTTGCTAGGGTTTCCGTATGTCCTACCAACCCCCAAGATTGCGGGTTGTTTGCAGCTCGTGCATATGTCTTTCTGGCTCTGATGGAATCTCCCCCGCTTGGTCCTCCTACTATGATTAGGATGGGGGCCCTAGCCGGTCCTGGCGCCCCTCTATTTGGAGGTGGTGGCGGTAATTTGTCCTTGTTGGATGCGGACCCTACAGACTCCTTCTCATTTGCCTTCGGACCTGGTCTAGGACCTTGGCTGATGAACTCCTTCAGATGTCCTGCTTGGATAAGCCTTTCTATTTCATCCTTCAGGTGATAACAACTGTTAGTGTGATGTCCGTACTCATTATGATATCGGCAGTATAAATTAGAGTGGGGCTTTGAGGGCCCTGAAGTTCCTGTCATAGGCTTCCTCATCGCAGGGTGCCTTCCCACTAGGCTCAGGATCTCCTCCGGATTATGGCGCAAAGGTGTGAATCTCCGAGGACCTCTGGGTGGAGTTCCCCAAAGCTCCCTGTGATGAGGCCGTGGTAGCGGTTTGCTAGGTCCCGGGTTCTTCGCGACTCCTTCCTTTTTAGGCGTGGTCACTTGTTTCTCTTCCCAAGCCTTAGCTTTTTTACTTTCTTCTAGATTGATGTACTTATCCGCCCTTAGCAACAACTCTTCGAATAATTGGGGAGGTTTCTTTGGGAGGGACGCGAAGAAATCCCCATCTCGAAGTCCGTTTACTAAGGCGCTCACCTTGACGGATGGAGTGGCCGTAGGTACCTCGAGGGCCGCGATGTTGAACCGGCTTATATACGCACGGAGACCTTCGTTTTCCCCCTGTTTTACCTGGAATAACGACATATCAGATTTAGGTTGTTTTCGGACGCTAGCAAATTGTGTTATGAACATGAGTTGAAACTCCTCGAAGGACTTGATAGATCCTGGGGCCAGCTGACTAAACCACTGTTGTGCGGCCCTGACAGTGTGGTCAGGAACACCCTACATTTGACCCCATCGGAGAAATCGTGGAGCAAAACGGTATTTTGGAATCGCAGGACGTGCTCCACCGGGTCTGTGGTTCCATCATATTCGTATGGTAGCTGTTTGAAGTTGGAAGAGACTTCTCCCACCAACAGCTCTTTCTCAAACGGAGTTCCTGCTATCAGCACTACTCCCAATCTTGGTTGCATGGTGCGGCTCCGCACTCCATCCACGACCTGCTTCAGGTCCTCGAGCTGGTTTCGTAGCTCCCTCTCCTTTTCTGCCCATGCGTCTCCCTTTGTCCCCGGGCGTGGCTCGGCTCGTTTTCTTCTCCTCGAACCTCCAGTCTTCCTCATGTTCTCGGGCGCCTCACTGGCGGAGCTGGTGGAGGTCCTGGTAGGTGTCCTGGGATCCTTCTCTGGCAAGTCGTCGTCCTTGGTGCCCGGGCGTGGGTCGGTCCGTCTTCTTCTCCTCGGACTTTCGTCTTCTCTTGCGTTTTTAGGTGGCTTGCTAGCGGAGCTAGCGGAGGTTCTCACAGGAGTCCGGGGGTCCTTTTCTGACCCTTCATCGTCATGATCTCCTCCTTCACCCCAGACCTGTCTTTCATGCCTTGGTTGTTCTTTGGTTCGCCTAGTACCTCCAGGGAGTCCCCCCTCTTCTCGCTGTCCGCTCTCTGACTCTGACTGCCTTCTGGGAGTTTCCCAAGGCTCAGGGGACTTCGTTTCTGCTTCGTTTTCTCCGGTTGCTTCCGTAAATTGACCGTCGACCCGTTCCGCTCTCGTTGGTGACGGGGCTTTTCGTCGTTGCCTTCGTTTTCTTCGCCTTTCAGCTATCGCCGTGCTAACGGTGTTACGCATCAAACGGTCCAGCTGAGCGGCGGTTAGCGTGATCGGTGTCTCCGGTGCCAGCGTCACAGGTACAGATTCTAGGATGGGGGGCTGCTCCTGGCGGTTAACTTCTTCTGTTTCCGCAAACTGCGGATCGAGGTTTTTTCGTATCGGGGGATCTTCTTCCATCGAATCCCTGTGTCTTTTCGCTTGTAAACAGAAAGAAAGAAAAGAAAGAGTGGTGATTCTAAGCACTATTTCGCACACTTGTTCGCAAGATGACTCACGTCTCCAACTCTGGATTTCCCACAGACGGCGCCATTTGATGTGGGGCTCTCCCAATCAAAGAATTTTAATATTTGTGGGGAAATTTTATATAGCGGTAGGTTTAAATATCAAAGTCATAGGAGGTGCGTTGGGTGCTTAAGGGACGTAAAAAGGGACGTAAACGGAAAAGGCACAAGATATACGTGGTTCAGACCTTGTGGGGTCCTACGTCCACGGCGCTCCAGAAAATACTTCTTTTCACTATTTGGACAGATTACACACTTTGATCGCTCATTCTCACGTGGAATCTACTAAATATTTGAAAAGAGAATATTCTATGTATTTTAGAGAGAATTATGAAGTATTTTTCGTATCTTGAATGATGATGCTGCTGAAAATATCCAAGTGCTGCTTTTATAGGAGCTTCGCGGGGCTAGGGAGGTCAGGGGGCGGATTTCCTGGAGAAGTGACATCCTGATACGATGTACAGTGAAAAGTAGTCCTGTCAGGACAGCTTTTGCACAGTAGTCACATCTGACGCAGTAATCCCAGCGATACAGTCCATTCCTAGGTCGACACGTATTTTCCCGCCTCCTTCCTTCTTTGTGCTGTCCTTCCAGCTATCAGAGCGCCCAGGAGACATTGCTTTGCCCAGTGGTTATTAGCCGTCTTCTGAGGTCTTCGCAGCTCCCGATAGATGTGAAAATATCCTGTTTTATTGGGCCTTTCTTATTGGGCCTAATTTCTTTTTATTTTTTCAGCCCACTTACTTTCTGGACCGTATCACATACATACATATGGTAATATAATTTCACCACGTAAAAATATCGACATACAACGAAAAACGCTTACGCTATATGCATACAGTACCAAAAAACACCCTATAGTTGTACCTTACCAAGGAGTAAGGAGAAATATACTTTGCCGAATAGTTTATCGTACCGAAATAAATAACAATGGTATTTGACATAGATACAAATTTGGTATGTTTAATTAAATAAACGAAAAAAATAACCATTAACAAAATAAACGTAAAAGTAAAAGCATTAATAAAATACAGATCTCCGTACTCCCAGAATACGAGTTAGAGATTACGAGTTACTTTTGGCCGCTGACTCTCTGACCTGACGTGGCCGAAGTAACTCGTATTCTCAATATACGAGTTACTAAATCGTACCGTAGTTTTTATTTGGGGTATAATAGAGCTTTAGCAATATTTATATTTATTCGATAGATTTACACTTATTTTGTTATTGAAGGGGCTTAGGACGAGTTCCGGGAGAAAAGGAGCGAAAACGAGGCAAAACGGCGCGAAAACGACGAACACTGCCAGGTGTCACGGCCGTGACGCCTCGTGCTGGTGGCCGTGACACAGACCAGAGCCAGAACCTTGAAGACGTCACGGCCGTGACGCATAGTGCACCTGGCCGTGACATGGGACATAACGCGAAGAGGACATCACTGCCTACCGTCACGGACGTGACGGTTGCTGCACTTGCCCGTGACACTCGGCAGAGAGTTGGGCTGAGGACTGTCACGGCCGTGACATCCAATGTCTTTGACCGTGACGTATGCCAGAATTTTACGAGCATCGAGTCGGTGATGGTCACGGCCGTGACGGCCCATCTCCCAGGCGTTAGTTATTTTCCTGCGTCGTTATTGATTTCGTATTCTTATTCGACGTATTTGTTTACTTCTTCGCTAATATTTGTTTCTCACTCATTGAAGGTACGATTCAGCGGTGAATGACCCGAAGCCATCCATCGGGCCTCATCGTTGACGCAGACCCGGATTTCGAACGGAAGTTGCGAAGGAAGCTTAAGTACGATACCGAAGGAGCATCCACTAGCTCTCAGGACCGCTTAGTTAGCTATTCAGAGGATAGTTCGCAGGAATCCATCCAAAATTCACGTGTAGAGGCAGCCGTAGACAGTCCCAATACAGAAGTAGACATGGCGGACCACCGAGTGCCCGTCCACAACATTCCAGAGGAGGAACCATCGCTTCAGGACCTCCTCAAGAATGCCGCGCTAGGCGGTACGGAATCGGCGATTGTCATCCCGCCGATCGAGAACAACAATTTTGAACTGAAGCATTCTTGGCTCAGATGATTTTTCAAACGGCCCAGTTCGAGGGCAACCCCGATGACGATCCTTACTCCCATCTGAAGGCGTTTCTGACGGTGACCGACACCATCAAAATCAATGGTGTTCCGGGCGACGCGATTAAACTCATGTTGTTTCCGTTCTCTTTGAAGTTCAGAGCCAAGGATTGGCTTGAGATGTTACCACCTCGCTCGATCACCACCTGGGAGGAGCTGCTAGCTGCGTTTATCGGCCACTACTTCCCACTGTCAAAGGTGCTACGATTGAAGACAGAAATCTCTTTATTCCATCAGAAAGAGTCTGAAAATCTTTACGAGGTGTGGGAGCGTTACAAGGCGCTATTGAAGAGGTGCCCACAGCACGGGATGTCGAAGGCAGCCCAGATCAACCGATTCCACGAGGGGCTCAATGATCAGACGGTCCATATGTTAGACGGAGCCGCAGGAGGAGGGCTCGTGAAGCTCAACGCCACCGACGCATGGAATTTGATTGAGGACTACTCGAGGAACAGTTTCATGAGGGGCAATACCCGGATGAAGACAACCGGTGTGTTCGGAGTTAGCGAGGAGACGGCCACTAATGCCAAGATTGAGGCGCTCCAGCAGCAAATCGCTTCGATGAACTCACAGTTGCAGACAGTGATTGGTGCATTGCTTCCCAAGTCCGGGCAGACTCAGCCCATGGACGCCGTGGCCACCACCACACCGACACAGCACACGCCTTACGTACCATTATGCGGGATTTGCGGCGCAGCCCACGAGACCTCAGATTGCCAACTTGGGCAGCCGCTGAAACACGTAGATTATATGGGAAATTACCAAGGCGGCCAGCGAAGTTTCCAGCCTCGGGCACATCCAAACCTGGCGTACGGGAATCAGAACCATCAGAGCCAAGGACCACCAGATTTCAGCCCAGACCTTCCGGGTTCCAAAACGGGCCACCACGACAGTACCAGAACGCGCCCGCGGGAGGATCCGACGACATGAGGGAGATGAAGGACATGATGAAGACACTCCTCACGAATTTCAGTAGCACCACCGCAGCCCACGAGAGCCGTATGACGAAGATGGAGGAGTACATGGAGGCAAACGACTTGCGTGCTCAGAACACAGACGCCTCGCTCAAAAAGCTGGAGCAGCAGGTGGGCCAGATGGCGAAGCAGTTGGCGGGGCGTACTCAGGGATCGCTCCCAAGCTACACCGAGCCGAATCCTAAGGAGTACTGCAAGGCGGTGACGCTGAGGAATGGGCGAGAATTGCAAGAAGTGCCGGCCAAAAAGAAGGCCAAGGAGAATGCCAACTTTGAGAGCCACGACGAGCCCGAAGTCGAGGAGATCAGGGGCGACGACGTCGAGAAGGCCGAAGCCAAGAAGGAGAATGTCGAGCCCGAGAAGGAAAAGGTGACGGAGATCCAGCGGCCACCGGTGAAACCATACCAGCCGAAGATCCCGTACCCGGCCCGACTGAAAAAGGACAAGAATGAGGCTCAGTTTGGTAAATTTATGAGTATGTGTAAAGAGTTGCATATTAACTTACCTTTCGTTGAAGATATTACGCAGATGCCCAGCTTCGCCAAGTTCTTGAAGGACTTGCTGACGAACAGAAGGAAGCTCGAACACGTCTCCACCGTTTGCCTAAGAGGAGAGTGCTCGGCGATTCTCCAAAGCAAGATCCCTAAGAAGCTCAAGGATCCAGGGAGTTTCACTATTCTCTGTCTTATAGGAGATCTAGTGATTGAGCGTGCGTTAGCAGACCTAGGCGCTAGCATTAATCTTATGCCGTATTCTATGTTCAAGCGTTTAGGATTAGGTGAGCCACGACCCACTAGGATGAGTCTGCAACTAGCTGATAGGTCGTTGAAATACCCTCGAGGTGTTATCGAGGATGTCTTAGTTAAAGTTGATAAGTTTGTGATTCCCGCAGATTTCGTTATTCTAGATATGGAGGAAGACGAGAATGTTCCCCTGATTTTAGGTAGACCGTTCCTAGCGATGGGGGAGACCATGATAGACGTTAGGAATGGGACTTTGACCCTGACAGTAGACGGCGAGAAAGTTACTTTTAATATGGCCGACTCGATGAAAAAGATCGGCGAGCAAGATGATAAATGTTACTTTTTGGACGTACGACTTTCTCTTTTCCGTGCAAGGTCTGTCATAGGTGGACGATCACGACATGCATACACTTATGGCGATCGATGAGTGTGGGGAAGAGGTCGACGAGCCGATCATAGCTATCGACGAGAGCAGCGAAGACAACAAGGAAAAGAGCTCGGTCGAAGAGCCACCTGTCCTGGAATTGAAGCCGCTGCCCGACCACCTCGAGTACGCGTTTCTGAGCAACAACGGAGGGCTGCCGGTCATCATCTCGTCGAACCTCGACGACGGACAGAAGGGCCAGCTCTTAGACGTGTTGAAGGCACACAAGAAGGCGTTGGCGTGGAAGATATCCGACATAAGGGGTATCAACCCGAGCTATTGCACGCACAAGATCCTCATGGAGGACGATTTCAAGCCGGTCGCTCAACGCCAAAGGCGGCTCAACCCCAACATGAAGGACGTGGTAAAGAAGGAGGTGATCAAATTGCTAGACGCAGGGATGATATATCCCATTTCAGACAGCGCATGGGTCAGCCCGGTCCAAGTGGTTCCAAAGAAAGGAGGCATGACGGTCGCCACCAACGACAAGAACGAACTGATCCCGATGAGGACCGTGATTGGATGGCGCGTCTGCATCGACTACAGGAAGTTGAACGATGCCACGCGAAAGGATCATTTCCCTCTACCATTTATTGATCAAATGCTAGAAAAATTAGCGGGTCACTCATTTTACTGTTTCCTGGACGGCTTGTCAGGTTATTTACAAATTTCCATAGCACCCAAGGACCAAGAAAAGACGACGTTCACTTGCCCGTTCGGAACGTTCGCATACCGAAGGATGCCATTTGGCTTATGCAATGCCCCAGCCACCTTCCAGCGATGCATGATGGCCATATTCGACGAATTGGTAGGTGAGATAATGGAGGTATTTATGGACGATTTTTCTGTTTTCGGGTCGTCGTTTGATGCATGTTTGTCAAATCTAAAGCTCGTACTCGCACGATGCGAGGAGACGAACTTGGCACTTAATTGGGAAAAGTGCCACTTCATGGTTCGAGAGGGTATAGTTCTCGGTCACAAGATCTCCTCTAAAGGAATCGAAGTGGACTGGGCTAAGTTAGAAACTATAGAAAAATTACCTGTCCCCTCGAACGTGAAGTCGATTAGAAGTTTTCTAGGACATGCGGGGTTTTATCGTAGGTTTATTAAAGATTTTTCTAAGATCGCGAGACCCATGTCTAGGTTGCTAGAAAAAGATGCCCCGTTTGAATTTAATAACGAGTGTCTGCATGCTTTTAATGTGCTTAAGGAGCGTTTAGTCGCAGCACCTATTATGGTAGCCCCTGATTGGGGGCTGCCCTTTGAACTAATGTGCGATGCTAGTGACTATGCAGTTGGGGCCGTGCTAGGGCAGCGTAAGGACAACCACTTCAGACCGATCTACTACGCGAGTAAGACGCTAGACGCAGCCCAGGGAAATTACACGACCACCGAAAAGGAGCTGTTGGCCGTTGTTTTCGCTTTCAACAAGTTCAGGTAATATCTAATCCTATCTAAAGTTATTGTTTTTACTGACCACTCTGCCCTTAAGTACTTGTTAGCGAAGCCCGATGCCAAGCCACGGCTAATTAGGTGGATCCTGCTACTGCAAGAATTCGACATCGAGATTCGCGATAAGAAAGGTGCATAGAACTTGGCGGCGGATCACCTCTCTCGACTAGAGGAGTCCGAGATATATCAGAAGGACGAAAGGGCGATACACGATCGGTTCCCAGATGAGCACCTCTACGCGATACATGTGGTAAGTGACGACACCCCTTGGTTTGCAGATTACGCTAACTATCTTGTTGCGAGGGTTCTGCCAAAAGAGTACACCAGTCAGCAAAAGAAGAAATTCTTTTCTGATTTAAGGTACTACTTTTGGGAAGACCCGTATCTTTTCAGGCGATGTGCAGATCAGGTGATCCGACGATGCGTGGCAGCCCCAGAATCGACGCAGATCCTTAGACATTGTCACAATGGACCGACCGGAGGACACTACGCAGCAAACAGAACCGCTCAGAAGGTGTTGGAGAGTGGATTTTACTGGCCCACGATCTTCAAGGACGCCCAAAGGTACGTTGACACTTGTGATCAGTGTCAGCGCGCAGGTAATCTCTCCAAACGCGACGAAATGCCTCAGAATTTCATTTTGGTATGTGAGATATTCGATGTGTGGGGTATAGATTTTATGGGTCCATTTCCTAGCTCATACAATAATAAGTACATCCTAGTTGCCGTCGATTATGTGTCTAAGTGGGCCGAGGCGCAAGCCTTACCTACAAACGACGCTAGGGTAGTCGTTAGATTTTTGCGAGCGTTATTTTCATGTTTTGGGGCACCTAGATGCATTATTAGTGATAGAGGCACTCACTTTTGTAACACCCAGTTTGCACGCACTTTAGAACGTTACGGTGTTAGACATAGCCTATCCACCCCATATCATCCCCAAGCTAGTGGTCAAGTCGAAGTAGTGAACCGTGAGTTGAAACGCATCCTAGAAAAGACCATAGAAGGAAACCGAAGGGAGTGGGCAAATAAGTTGAATGATGCACTTTGGGCATATAGGACTGCATATAAGACCCCCATAGGTACTACACCACATAGATTAGTCTATGGAAAAGCATGTCATCTTCCCGTAGAAATAGAGCATAAGGCATATTGGGCCATCAAGTCCTTGGATCTTGATTTGGGGAACGCCGGCGAAAAGCGGCAACTCCAAATCAACGAATTAGACGAGTGGCGTTTATCGGCTTATGATAACGGTCGCATGTATAAGGAACGCTCCAAAGCCTATCATGATAAAAAGATTCGACAAAGGCGAGAGTTTCAGGAAGGAGACCAAGTCCTTCTTTTTAACTCTCGACTTAGGCTTTTTCCTGGCAAGCTTAGATCACGCTGGTCAGGACCGTTCACTGTTACCCGTGTTTTCCCTTATGGTACTGTTGAGATTTCAGGTATGGAGCAGGGTACTTTTAAGGTGAACGGCCATAGGTTGAAGCACTATCTCGCTGGCGAGGAAGACGCGATCGAGAGGGAAGTGCTGTACTTGGACTTCCAAAAGTGAGCAAACGAAACAACGTCCGGCTAAAGACGGTAAAGTAAGCGCTTCTTGGGAGGCAACCAAGGTATTTTCATTTATGTCTTAGGTATAGCCTTAGTAAAAAAAAAAAGGGTGTCACGGCCAACTGCTCAAGCAGTCACGGCCGTGACTAACCCCAGAGGTACTCACTGCCTCATGTCACAGCTGACTGCTTAAGCAGTCACGGCCGTGACACCCCCAGAGGCACTCACTGCCTCGTGTCACGGCCAACTGCTTAAGAAGTCACGGCCGTGACGTCTACGGGGTTCAAAAAAAAAAGAGATAATAAAAAATAAATAAATAAATAAATACAAAAAAAATTACCGCCCGATGCAGTCACGGCCCACGACATAGTCGTCACGGCCGTGACTAGCGGCTTAAGCAAACGCTGCCGTGAGTCACGGCCAAGACCTATACAGGTCACGGCCGTGACCTCAGCGATTTTAAGTTAAAAAAAATCTTTTTTTTCCCTTCTACTCCATCTCTCTCTCTCCCTTTCCCCCCTTCTCCCCCCCACCTTCTTCACATCATCCACCACCCACAAACCTCCCAAAAACCGCCCCATACACCACCGAACGCCGCCGCCATCCTCTCAATTCGGCGAATCATCACCTAAACCTCGACACCCATCCTTAATCTCGTTAAAAATCCAAGGTATGAAAATCCTTGTTACCCTATTTCGATTAATAATTGGGATCTCGTCAATTCCGTTAATCTTTGGTGTTAGCATGATTCCATTTGCTTATTACATGATATATTTACTATTGGGTATGCTTAATTCGTTAAAATTAGTTGCGAATTTTCGGATTTTGATGACGAACCCTAATTTTCAAAATTGGGGCTTTTTGAAATTGGGTTTTAATTGTTGGTTCTCTTGCCCCTTAATTGATAGATACATGCTAGGAACACTTTGAGCATGCCTAATTACGTGATATTAAGGGCTAATTTTGACGTTCAACGAAGAACCCTAATTTTAGAATTTGGGGATTTTCGAAATTGGGTATAATTTGCTGCTATTCGTACCCTTTGATGATGATATATGGCTTGGGAATGTTTAAATTGTTTATTTGATTCATTCATTTTGAATTTTGGGAAAGAGGAACCCTACCTTTAAATTTGCGGCTATTTGAACAGGATTATCGAAACTTATCTGATGAGGTGGGTTCGTTTTGAGTTTTAGTTTGGATTTTATCTTATGAAATTTTGGGTACGTTGGTCGCCCTGATTTGGAACTTGCTATGCATATCTTCATATGTACGTTATCTATTCGATAAAATGCCACCTCATGAGTTATTGCATATGCACGTTACTACCTCGTCGCTATTTTGGTCGAGTCACGCTGCTTCGAATTTAATTGCTACACTACCCTTGAACTCACATCTTTCCTTTCAGGTACTATGGGTAAAAGTCGCTCCTCGGCCTCACGTGATCCGGCCTCGCGTTCACCCGTTCGTCAAAGGCGACGCGGGCCCCCGCCGACAATGCTAGAAGCCATGGGTCAGTTCACTGACGACGCCCAGACGAACACCAGGCTGAAGGGAATGGATTTCATAGCCATGGACCAAATCGACCATGAGACGCTGGCGAAGCACCACATCGACCAGCAGGTAGCCCAGTACTTATCACTCAGTGGGTGGAACACATTCCTGGGCATCGACGAACCGGCGTACAAGGAACTCACCTTGGAATTCCTTGCCACGTTCTCCTACGATGAATAAGGGGACAGCAAGATCAGATTCCGGGCGTTCAATGAAGAGCAGATAGTGAGGGACGACAACCTGTGCCATGCACTTGGCGTACCACGTCCACACCCACACCAGCCCTACGCGACTTATTTCGATCAACCGGGCGGACGACAGGGTTGCTGGGCTGACATCGCCCGACCCGGCGAGCTTGCGTACAGCGCAAAGACGTCGAAGGCGTCTGCACTGAGGAGCCCAGGACTGCGCTACATTCACCGCCTCCTGACGACCTCCTTACACCGACGGGTGACTCACACGGAGCAGTCACCCTCCGCGATTTATTTTACCTGGCCACGCTACAGCGAGGCGAACGGGTCCATTTGGGGATGGCGGTGGCCCATGCCTTCAGCGCTCAGGCGGAAGCACGACGCAATGGGAAGATCGCTGTAGGACCACTCATCACCAAGGTGATCAAGGGATTAGGCTACTGGCCAGAGAATGCACCCGAGATGGAGATTGTAGGCGGGCGCCACCCCGTGAACGAGGAGGTATTAGTCAAGATGAAGATGCTCGTGAAGGCGCCCACCTGGACTCGTGCCAACAAGGTGTACATCTGGCACGAGATGTATCGCGGCCAGACCGACCACGAAGCCGTCCCCGACGACCAGCTTTACCTCGAGGGTCCTCACCCAGTGGAGACAGACACGACGACTACAGGGCCCTCCTACTCATCCGGCTACCACCACGGCGAGTCCTCCGGCGTCGCCCGCTTCGCGTCTACAGCGGACCTAGAAGCGCTACGCCAGGATATGATGCGCATGAACGCCGACTCGCTACAGAGGGACGACGAGCTCCGGCGATACAACGAAGAGACTCGGCGTCGACAAGAAGAGTACGAGCGCCAGAACGAGGAAGCCCACCGCCGTTACGACGCAGAGCTAGAGCGTTATAACCAGGCCCTTCAAGCCATGGACACGGCGCTCAAGTATTCCCAGCAGTCGATGGCTCTCCTGCGCCCGAGGCCACCATCACCACAGCCACCGCCGCCACCTCCTTAGGATCTCTTCTTTTTCCTTTATGATATTGTGTTTGCTTGCGTAGTCGCGTGTGTTTCATTTATGACATTGCGCTTATAACTATGTTTCTAGTTATTCTTATGACTACTCTCTTTTCGTGTCTATTGATCTCTAGCTAGCGCCAGGATACGCCTAATGGATTACAACACGACCTTCACGCGCATAATACACAACTACGACACGACCACGTCAGGGGATCCCGTTCTTTTAAACTCTTTTTCCTTCCCTTTTATCATTTTTACGTTGAGGACAACGTCTGACTTAAGTGTGGGGAGGGGAATGTAGTTTTAGAACTTACGTGAAAATTTTTAAATTTTTATGACGTGTCCGTGAGTCATTGAGTTCATTGGAAAGGCATGAATTACTGAATCAGGCATGATTGTTTGCGCCTATCTCGAGTTGGTCTGCATTCTATGAAATTCTGTGAGCAATCAGGACATGCATGACTGATTGAATCTTATCTGCCTGAATAGATATAGCACTGTTTTGAGAGATCCGTACACATAGCCCTGTTTCGTGTGAGAGTTTGAGCCTGACGAGCTTACGCTCATTTTTCTTGGTTGTGTGACGTGCCTAGTCTATATCTCTCTAGAACTTGCCTGTCTGATGCGTGTTGAAACTGTTTTGGTGTGTTAGTGTGAAAATGATGAGGGAAATAGGAATCAAGTCCAGGGCCAAATTTTCTTAACCATGACGAATCCCATTAGTTAGCCACGTTGAGCCTGAGCCTATTTGTTACTTACCTCGTATGTGATAGAAGTCACTGACCCGAATAAGCCTCCAGAGATTTCATGAGCCTGAGTTGATTAGGATAAAGCAGAAGTCGAACTTGAAAGTTACTGTTCCAGTGTTTGATTTGATGTTCTTCTCTGCTATTCGTGAAATGACTCGTCCCTTACTTGACCGTTTTCTGAAATGACCCGATCCCTTGCATAAGCCTGCCCATAACCCTTTGGCAAGATATAGGTCTCGGTAATAAGTATCCCTAGGTACACGTCATTCGCTGTGACGATGTATTCTTTGCGACAAAAGCCGAACCTTGATGTTTATAGGGAATTAGGGCAGTGCACAAAATTAGAGCGTAACTAAGGTGAAAGGGCAGAAAATGAAAGGAAACTGAGTCGAGAGGGTCGAGCAGAAAAGTCTAGAATTTCGGAGCGAGAACGTCGAGTCTTATGTTGGGACGTGTGACTGTCTGTTTGATCATGCTGTATTCTCTGATAATTTTCGATCACGTGTCCTAACTCTAAGATAAAGGTTCACCATTTATGCTTGCCGCTTCATGAACCCGTTTTTCCCCGAAAAGACCCTCAGATTTATACTTGCCCTTTGAACAGTAGAGATGCGATTAACTTGCAAGTTTATGGTAGGGGTTGGACTAGTGCACGAATTGAGCGACTCATCTTATGCTACCTTATACACTTGAGTGGATTGAGTGAACCCTTGTGAGGTATAGGTCTCAATTTGCAGCGCTAAGGAAGTTTAGGTTGACAGGAGCAGGTCATTAGTGCAACGTCCATGATTGCTTGTTTGATTCGTTTCGTGCTTTCTATGCTTAGATGATAAATTGCGAACAATCGTGTCGTTATCCTGATTAGATGCCTTCTTTGAACTCTAATTTACTTGAGGACAAGCAAATGCTTAAGTGTGGGGAGGTTTGATAAACGTATTTTAATGCGTTTATCATAGTATTTATTTGGGGTATAATAGAACTTTAGCAATGAATTTATGCATTTATCCGGCATATTTACACTTATTCTTATGTTGAAGGAGCTTAGGACGAGTTTCGTGCGAAAACGAGGCAAAACGGTGCAAAATTGAAGAACACTGCCGGGTGTCACGGCCGTGACACCCTATGCAGTTGACCGTGACACCCACCAGAGGCCGAAGATGAAGTCACTGCCCTTGGTCACGGCCGTGACAGCCCTTGCACCAGTCCGTGACGCACGGCAGAGAAGCCGTCTGATGATGGTCACGGCCGTGACGGCCAATGCACTTGGCCGTGACCTATGACAGAAAGTGACGAGACGCGAGCGGTGTTGGTCACGGCCGTGACGGCCCATGTCCCAGGCCGTGACCTACACGGGAATCAGTATAAAAAGTCCAAATCGATCCAGAAACGGGGGAACTTACCAGAGATTAACCCTAATCACTCTAGAGACGAAAATTAGCACAAAAGAACGCAGAATCGCATCCCGGAGCGCAAGAGACGGATCATCGACGAGATCACGCAGAATTTGACGAAGAACGAAGAATCTTCAACGCTCCCATCGCAGATCATCCGTATATCAAGAACATGAATTCTTCGCCTTTATCCTTTATTTCTTTCGTTGATTTCTCGTCTATCATGCGTAGCTAAATCCCGTTTGTGTTTGGGATTAGATGAACGCTAGGATTAGTCGTACTTAAGACATGTTTATCGTGATTTGCGTATTCTGACTATTTATTGTTCTATGAAATTGCTTCTTCGCTTTAATATGTCTATGTGTTAAAGTGAATGTATGGAAAATCATTTAGGGCGACAGCTAAACAACGATTAGGGCGTTCGTAGAAGATAGGATTCGAGTATAGGGCGAAAGCAAATAATCGATCCTCGCTATTAGTAATTACTGAATTTTAGATCCCCACGAGCGTTTAGGGCGACAACAAATTCGCGAGTGGGTAGAAAAATTACTGCGATTTAGTCAAGAATCACGTAGGCACGACATTTCATTGTCTTAGGCGATCACACCTAGCGGGATTCGAATCCCGAGCACATCTCTATCATCTGAACCTTCATATCAGTTCTAAGCGTGTTCCTTGAATTTCTAGTTGATTAGGAGCGATCTGTTAGGTTAAGTCGTCAAACAACTTGCGTATTTTATTTAGGTTAAATATCGAGTCGATAGGTTATTACTAGTACTTGATTTATTCCTCGTGTTCGATACTCGTTTACTCGCTTTACTACACCACAAACGATAGGTCCACTGCCTATCGCACGTCGGTTACAGTAATTTGGTATTCGTTTTAATTATTACATGTCGCACTTTTCATTCACACACCACGTGTCGATCAATAACAAATTGCGTATTTTATTTAGGCTAAATATCGAGTCGTAATCAGTTTATTCCTTGTGTTCGATACTCGTTTATTCACTTTACTGCACTACAAACGATAGGTCCACTGCCTATCGCACATTGGTGATGGTAATTAGGTATTCGTTTTATATTATCACTTCTCGCACTTGCAAATCATATTAGCACACCACGTGTCGATCAACCAGCTCTTAGACGTGTTGAAGGCGCACAAAAAGGCTTTGCCGTGGAAGATATCCGACATAAGGGGTATTAACCCGAGCTATTGCACGCATAAGATCCTCACGGAGGACGACTTCAAGCCAGTCGCTCAGCGCCAAAGGCGGCTCAACCCCAATTGAAGGACGTGGTAAAGAAGGAGGTGATCAAATTGCTAGACGCGGGGATAATCTATCCCATTTCAGACAGCGCGTGGGTCAGTCCGGTCCAAGTGGTCCCAAAGAAGGGAGGCATGACGGTCGTCACCAATGACAGGAACGAACTGATCCCGACGAGGACAGTGACTGGGTGGCGCGTATGCATCGACTACAGGAAGTTGAACGACGCCACGAGAAAGGATCACTTTCCTTTACCATTTATTGATCAGATGCTAGAAAAGTTAGCTGGTCACTCGTTTTACTGTTTTTTTGATGGTTTGTCAGGTTATCTACAGATCCCCCTAGCACCCGAGGACCAGGAGAAGACCACATTCACGTGCCCATTCGGGACGTTCGCGTACCAAAGGATGCCATTCGGTCTCTGCGATGCTCCAGCCACCTTCTAGCGATGCATGATGGCCATATTCGACGAACTGGTAGGTGAGGTAATGGAGGTATTTATGGACGATGTTCTGTTTTCGGGGCGTCATTTGATACATGTCTGTCTAATTTAAAGCTCTTACTTGCACGATGTGAGGAGACGAACTTGGCACTTAATTGGGAAAAGTGCCACTTCATGGTTCGAGATGGTATAGTTCTCGGTCACAAGATCTCCTCTCGGTATAGTTTTAAGTGTGTTCTTTGAATCTCTAGTTGATTTAGGCGTAATCTGTTAAGATAGTTCGTAAAACCATCTGCTTATTTTATTTAGGCTAAATACCGAGTCGATAGGTCACTACTAATAATCAGTTTATTCCTTGTGTTCGATACTCATTTACTCACTTTACTGCACTACAAACGATAGGTCCACTGCCTATCGCACGTTGGTGATAGTAATTAGGTATTCGTTTTATATTATCACTTGTCGCACTTGCAAATCATATTAGCACACCACGTGTCGATCAAGTTTTTGGCGCCGTTGCCGGGGAATAAATTGATATTAGGAACACCGTAGTTCGGTACTTTAGCCACTTTTATTTTGACGTTTTCTTTGTTTTTACTATTTGCGTTATTTTTGTTATTTGCGTTAGTTGTTTTCCTGCGTCGATTAGTCTCGTATTTTTTCGACATATTTATTGATTCCTTTGCTAATTTTTGTTTTCACTTAGCGGTGAATGACCCGAAGCCATCCATCGGGTCCCATCGTTGACGCAGACACTGATTTTGAGAGAAAGTTGCGAAGGAAGCTTAAGTACGATACTGAAGGAGCTTCCATTAGCTCTCAGGATCCCTTAGTGTGCTATTCAGAGGATAGTTCGCATGAATCTACCGAAAACTCTCGTGTAGAGGCAGCCGTAGATAGTCCTACACAGAAGTAGACATGGCGAACCATAGAGTGCCCGTCCACGAGGAGGAGCCATCACTTCAAGACCTCCTCAAAAATACCGCGCTAGGCGGTACGGAGTCGGCGATTGTCATCCCGCCAATCGAGAACAACAACTTTGAGCTGAAGCACTCTTGGCTTCAGATTATTCCAAACGGCCCAGTTTGAGGGCAACCCCGACGACGACCCTTACTCCCATCTGAAGGCATTTCTGACGGTGACCGACACCATCAAAACTCGGGCGATGCGATCAAGCTGATGCTATTCCCGTTCTCGCTCAAGTTCAGGGCGAAGGACTGGTTAGATATGTTACCGCCCTGGTCGATCACTACCTGGGAGGAGATGCGAGCTGCCTTCATCAACCACTACTTCCCACCGTCGAAGGTGCTCAGACTAAAAACGGAGATCACCCTGTTTCATCAGAAGGATTCAGAGAACCTCTACGAGGTTTTGGAGCTATACAAGGCGCTATTGAATAGATGCCCACAGCACGGGATGTCGAAGGCAGCTCAGATCAACCGACTTCACGAGGGGCTCAACGACCAGACCGTTCACATGTTAGACGGAGCTGCAGGAGGAGGGCTCGTGAAGCTCTCTACTACAGATGCTTGGAATTTAATCGAGGACTACTCGAGGAACAGCTTCATGCGAGGTAACACGAGGATTAAGACGTCATGCGTGTTTGGCGTGAGCGAGGAGATGGCTATGAATACTAAATTTGAGGCGCCCCAGCAACAGATCGCGGCGACGAACTCTCAGCTGCAGAAGGTGATTGGAGCACTACTTCCCAAGGTCGGGCAGACGCAGCCCGTGAATGTCGTGAGGACCACCGCACTGACGCAGCACACCCCATACGTGCCATTGTGCGGGATCTGTGGCACAGCCCACGAGACATCGGAATGCCAACTTGGGCAATCGCTGGAGCACGTAGACTATATGGGCAATTACCAAGGTGGCCAGCGAAGCTTTCAACCCCGAGCGCACCCCAATCTGGCTTACGGGAATCAGAACCACCAGGGGCAAGGACCATCTGGATTTCAGCCTAGGCCGTCCGGGTTCCAAAACGGAGCGCCACGGCAGTACCAGAACGCGCCCGCAGGAGGATCAGACGACATGAGAGAATTGAAGTACATGATGAAGGCACTCCTCACGAATTTCAGCAGCACCACCGCAGCCCACGAGAGTCGAATGACGAAGATGGAGGAGTATATGGAGGCGAATGACGTGCGAGCCCAGAACACGGACGCCTCACTCAAGAAGCTGGAGTAGCAGGTGGGCCAGATGGCAAAACAGTTGGCAGGGCGCACTCAGGGATCACTCCCAAGCTACACCGAGCCAAATCCAAAGGAGTACTGCAAGGCGGTGACGCTAAGGAATGGGCGAGAGCTGCAAGAAGTGCCCGCCAAGAAGAAGGCGAATGAGAGCGCCAACTTCGAGAGCCACGACGAGCCCGAAGTGGAGGAGATCAGAGTCGATGATGTTGAGAAGGCCGACGCTGAGAAGGAGAAGGTCGAGCCCGAAAGGGAAAAGGTGAAGGAGATCGAGCGACCACCAGTGAGCCATACCAGCCAAAGATCCCGTACTCGGCTCGACTGAAGAAGGACAAGAACGAGGCACAGTTTGGTAAATTTATGGGTATGTGTAAGGAATTGCATATTAACCTACCTTTTGTTGAAGCTATTACGCAGATGCCCAGCTTCGCCATGTTCTTGAAGGACCTGCTGACGAACAGAAGGAAGCTCGAGCTCGTCTCCACGATATGCCTGCGAGGAGAGTGTTCGGCGATACTCCAAAGCAAGATCCCGAATAAGCTTAAAGACCCAGGGAGTTTTACTATTCCCTGTCTTATGGGAGATTTAGTGATTGAGCGTGCGTAGCGGATTTAGGTGCTAGTATTAATCTCATGCCATATTCTATGTTTAAGCGTCTAGGACTAGGTGAACCACGACCCACTAGGATGAGTCTACATTAGCTGATAGATCATTAAAGTATTCTCGAGGCGTTATCGAGGATGTCCTAGTTAAGGTCGGTAAATTTGTTATCCCGGCCGATTTTGTTATTCTAGACATGGAGGAAGATGAAAAAGTTCCCTTGATCTTAGGTAGACCGTTCTTAGCGACGGGGGAGATCATGATAGACGTTAGGAATGAGACGTTAACTTTGACGGTAGATGGGGAAAAGGTTACTTTTAATATGGCCGACTCAATGAAAAACTGTAACGAGCAGGATGATAAGTGCTATTTTTTAGACGTATTTGAGCATGACTTCCTTTTTCCGTGCAAGGTCTCTCACAGGTCGGCGAGCATGACATGCACACTATTATGGAGATCAACGAGTGTGGGGAGGAGGTCGACGAGCCTATCATAGCCATCGACTAGAGCAGCGAAGAGGACAAGGAAAAGAGCTCAGTCGAGGAGCCACCGGTCCTCGAATTGAAATCGCTGCTCGGCGAAAGGCGACACCTCCAATGTATGGATGTAGGCGAGGGAGACTTAAGCAGAAAACAGATGCTGTACCTCGACTTCCAGCCGCCCTAAGCGAATGAAAGCAAGCCCTGAGCTATAAATTTCGTTAGAAAGGCATGAATTGTTGAACTCAGGTACGATTTTTTGCGCTTATCTCGAGTTAGTCTGCATTATTATGAATTCTTGTGAGCAATTAGGATATACATGACTGATTGAATCATGTCTGCCTGAATAGATATACCGCTGCTTTGAGAGATTCGTACACATAACCGTGTTTCGTTGTGAGAGTTTGAGCCTGACGAGCTTGCTCATTTTCTTGGTTGTGTGACGTGCCTAGTCTTTGTCTCTCCATAACTTGCTTGCCTGATGCGTGTTGAAACTATTTTTGGTGCTTGTGTGTGAAAATGATGAGGGCATTAGGAATTAAGTCCATGGCCAAATTTCCCTACCATGACTAATCCACTTAGTTAGCCACTTTGAGCCTGAGCCTATTTGTTTACTTTCCTCGTAAATTATAGAAGCCACTGACCCAAATAAGCCTCCAAAGATTATATTTTCCTGAGTTGATTAGAATAGAGTAGAAGTCGAACTTAAGAGTTATTGTTCAGTGTATGATTTGATGTTCTCCTCTGCTATTCGTGAAATGGCTCGTCCCTATTGACCGTTTTCTGAAATGACTCGATCCCTTTCATAAGCCTATCCATAACCCTTTGGCAAGATATAGGTTTTGGTAATAAGTTCCCTAGGTACACGACATTCGCAGTGACGATGTATTCTTTGCGACAAAAGCCAAACCTTGATGTTTTTAGGGAATAAGGGCAGTGCACAAAAGCAGAGCGTAATTAAGGTGAAAGGGCAGAAAATGAAAGAAGACCGAGTTGATAGGGTCGGGCAGAAAAGTCTAGAATTTCGGAGCGAGAATGTTGAGTCTTATGTTGGAGCATGTGACTTGCAATTTTATCATGCTATGTTCTTTGAATTTTTGCTTATGTGTCCTAGCTTTAAGATTACGTGTGCAGTATCTATGCTTGTCAAGTCAGTATTATTTGACCCGTTTGACCCGAAAAGACCCTCGGATTTATGCTTGCCACTCTAAGTAGTAGATATGCGACTAGCTTGCAAGCCTATGGCAGGGGTTGGACTAGTGCACGATTTGAGTGATTCACTATACTAGCCTATACACTGAGTGACTTGAGCGAATCCTTGTGAGGTATGATTCTTGATTTAGCAGTGCGAAGGAAGTTTAGGTCGACAAGTGCAAGTCATTAGTGTAATGTCCATGATTGTTTGCTTGATTCCTTTTGTGCTTTCTAGCTTCGATGATAAATTGCGAACAATCGTGTCGTTATCCTGATTTGATGCCTCATCTGACTCTAATTTACTTGAGGACAAGCAAATGCTTAAGTGTGGGGAGGTTTGATAAACGTATTATAGTACGTTTATTGTAGTATTTAATTGGCTCGTAATAGAGTTTTTGTAGTCATTTTATGCACTTATTAACCCTATTTCTACTTATTTTGGTATTATAAGGCTTTAGGATGAGTTTCGGGTGAAAAGGAGCGAAAATGAAGCAAAACGGCGCGAAAACGATGAAAACTGGTGAAGGTCACGGCCGTGACACTTAGTGCACCTGGCCGTGACGCAGGGCAGAGAGTTAGACTGAAGATGGTCACAGCCGTGACACCTTGTGCACGTGGCCGTGACAACCACCAGAGGCCGAAAGCTGAAGCCAGTCACGGCCGTGACACTTCTTGCACCAGGCCGTGACCTATAGCAGCAGCATTAGAAAATTCATATCTCTCAATCGAGACCTCAGATTGAGAATCCCTTTCGTCAGAATCAAAATTGGCGAGTCTTCTATCTTTGGTTAACATTTCAGGTCAATCGGACATCGTTTACCCCTCCATCTGAAAGAAATACGAAACTATCGCAAGGCTGGAAAGCATCACGGCAGTGACGCTTCTGCACGAGGCCGTGACGAGCGGCAGTGAGCTCCATTTTGCGCGATAGTGTCACGGCCGTGACTGATCACGTCCCAGGCCGTGACACTTACGAAAATCAGTATAAAAGCCCAAATTCGACTCAGAAAGAGGGATACCTACCAGATATCAACCCTAAATCATCTAGAGACGAAAGAGAGCCATCAAGAATACGGAATTACGTCCCGGAGTGCAAGAGACGGATCAACGACGAATTCACGCCGAATTGAACGAGGAACGAAGATTCATCCACGCTACCATCCCAGATTCTTCAGAATATCAAGATCATGAGTCTTCATTCCCTGTTTTCTATTTCCTTCGTTGTTTTCCCGTCAATTATGAGTAGCTAATTCCTTTATGTGTTTGTGATTAGATGAACGCTAGGTTATTTCGTATTTGAGACATATATCGTTATCGTGACTCGTGCGTTTGACTATTTATCTATCTATGAATTTTTTTCTTCGCTTTAATATGTCTATGTGTTAAAGTGAATGTTTGGAAATAGTTTAGGGCAACAGCTAAATAACCAATAGGCCATTCATAGATGATAGGATCTGGGTATAGGGCGACAGCAAATGCCCGATCCTCGCATTAGTAATTATTGAATCAGAGATCCCCACGAGCGTCTAGGGCGACAGCAAATTCGGGAGTGGGTAGGAAATTACTACGATTTTGTCTTAATCACGTAGGAGCGATAATTCATTGTCTTAGTCGACAGTACCTAGTGGGATTCGAATCCCGAGCACATTATTTTATCTGAAAGCACTCTCATAGTTCAGTCGTGTTCTTTTAATCTCTCTTTGCATTAGGATTGGTCAGTTAGGTAGCTCGTAGTATAAACAAATTGCGTATTTTATTTAGGCTAAATATCGAGTCGATAGGTCACTACTAGTAATCAGTTTATTCCTTGTGTTCGATACTCGTTTACTCACTTTACTGCACTACAAACGATAGCTTCACTGCCTATCGCACGTTGGTGATAGTAATTAGGTATTCGTTTTATATTATCACTTCTCGCACTTGCAAATCATATTAGCACACCACGTGTCGATCAACCAGCTCTTAGACGTGTTGAAGGCGCACAAAAGGCTTTGGCGTGGAAGATACCCGACATAAGGGGTATTAAGTCGAGCTATTGCACGCACAAGATCCTCAAGGAGGACGACTTCAAGCTAGTCGCTCAGCGCCAAAGGCGGCTCAACCCCAATATGAAGGACGTGGTAAAGAAGGAGGTGATCAAATTGCGAGACGCGGAGATGCTCTATCCCATTTCAGACAGCGCGTGGGTCAGTCCTGTCCAAGTGGTCCCAAGGAAGGGAGGCATGACGGTCGTCACCAGTGACAGGAACGAACTGATCCCGATGAGGACAGTGACTGGGTGGCGCGTATGCATCGACTACAGGAAGTTGAACGACGCCACGAGAAAGGATCACTTTCCTTTGCCATTTATTGATCAGATGCTAGAAAGGTTAGCTGGTCACTCGTTTTACTATTTTCTTGATGGTTTGTCAGGTTATCTGCAGATCCCCATAGCACCCGAGGACCAGGAGAAGACCACATTCACGTGCCCATTCGGGACGTTCGCGTACCGAAGGATGCCATTCGGTCACTGCGATGCTGCAGACACCTTCCAGAGATGCATGATGGCCATATTCGACGAACTGGTATGTGAGGTAATGGAGGTATTTATGGACGATTTTTCTGTTTTCGGGACGTCATTTGATACATGTCTGTCTAATTTAAAGCTCGTACTCGCACGATGCGAGGAGACGAACTTGGCACTTAATTGGGAAAAGTGCCACTTCATGGTTCGAGAGGGTATAGTTCTCGGTCACAATATCTCCTCTAAAGGAATCGAAGTGGACCGGGCTAAGTTAGAGACTATAGAAAAGTTGATTGTCCCCTCGAACGTGAAGTCGATTAGAAGTTTTCTAGGACACGCTGGGTTTTATCGTAGGTTTATTAAAGATTTTTCTAAGATCACAAGACCCATGTCTAGGTTGCTAGAAAAAGATGTCCTGTTTGATTTTAATACGAGTACCTGCATACTTTTAATTTACTTAAGGAGTGACTTATCGCAGCACCTATTATGGTCGCCCCCGGGGGGCTGCCCTTTGAACTAATGTGCGATGTTAGTGACCATGCAGTTGGAGTCGTGCTAGGGCAGAGTAAGGACAACCATTTCAGGCCAATCTACTACACGAGTAAGATGCTAGACGCAGCCCCGGACAATTACACGATCACTGAAAAGGAGCTGTAGGCCGTCGTGTTCGCTTTCGACAAGTTCAGGTCATATCTCATCCTATCCAAGGTTATTGCTTTTACTGACCACTCTGCTCTTAAGTATCTGTTAGCAAAGGTAGATGCGAAGCCTCGACTGATCCGATGGATCCCGCTGCTTCAAGAATTTGATATAGAGATCCGGGACAAGAAAGGTGCAGAAAACATGGCGGCGGATCACCTCTCTAAACTAGAGGATTCTGAAATTTACAGCAAGGATGGAAGGCGGATACAAGATAGGTTCCCAGATAAGCATCTTTACTCGATATAGGTGGTAAGTGACGACACTCCCTGGTATGCAGATTACGCTAACTATCTTGTTGCGAGGGTCCTACCAAAGGAGTACACTAGTTAGCAAAAGAAGAAATTCTTTTCTGATTTGAGGTACTACTTTTGGGAAGACCCATATCTTTTCAGGAGATGTGCAGACCAGGTTATACGACGATGCATTGCTGGTCTAGAAACGACGCAGATCCTTAGGCACTGCCACAACGGACCGACCGGAGGGCACTACGCAGCCAGTGATCAGTGTCAGCGCGCAGGTAATCTCTCTAAACGGGATGAAATGCCCCAGAACTTCATTTTGGTTTGTGAGATCTTTGATGTGTGGGGTATAGATTTTATGGGTCCGTTCCCTAGCTCGTACAATAATAAGTACATCCTAGTTGCTGTCGATTATGTTTTAAGTGGGCCGAGGCGCAAGCTTTACCCATGAGCGATGCTAGGGTAGTCGTTAGATTTTTACGAGCATTGTTTTCACGCTTTGGGGCACCTAGATGCATCATTAGCAATAGAGGCACTCACTTCTGTAACACCCAGTTTGCACGCACTTTAGAACGTTACGGTGTTAGACACAGCCTGTCCACCCCGTACCACCCCCAAGTTAGTGGTCAAGTCGAAGTAGTGAACCGTGAGCTGAAACGTATTTTAGAAAAGACCATAGAAGGGAACCGTAGTGAGTGGGCGAATAAGTTAAATGATGCACTTTGGGCCTATAGGACTGCATATAAGACTCTCATAGGCACTACACCATATAGATTAGTATATGGGAAGGCGTGCCACCTCCCAGTTGAAATAGAGCATAAGGCCTATTGGGCAATTAAGTCCTTGAATCTTGATTTGGGGAACGCCGGCGCAAAGCGGCAACTCCAAATTAACGAGTTAGACGAGTGGAGTTTATCGGCTTATGATAACGCTCGAATGTATAAGGAACGTTCTAAAGCCTATCATGATAAAAAGATTAGCCAAAGACGGGAGTTTCAGGAAGGGGACCAAGTCCTTCTTTTCAACTCTCGACTTAGGCTTTTTCCCGGCAAACTTAGATTACGTTGGTCAGGACCGTTCACTGTTACCCGTGTTTTTCCTTATGGTACTGTTGAAATTTCAGGTATGAAGCAGGGTAAAGTGAACGGCCACAGGTTGAAGCACTATCACGCAGGCGAGGAAGACGTGACCAACATGGAAGTGCTTTACCTGGACTTCCAGACTTGAGCGAGCGAAAAGACGTCCGGCTAAAGACGGTAAAATAAGCGCTTCTTGGGAGGCAACCCAGGTATTTTCGTTTATGTCTTAGCCATTAGTTAAGTCCAAAAAAAAAACCAGGGTGTCACGCCCAACGGCTTAAGCTGTCACGGCCGTGACTTAGCATTATAGCTCACTGTCCATTGTCACGGTCAATGGTTTAATCCGTCACGGCCGTGACCAACATCAGTGAAACTTTCTGCCCTTTGTCACGGCTAGACGCTTAAGAGTCACGGCCGTGACACTTACGGTTTAAAAAAAATTATTATTATTAAGCATTTAGTTTTAAAAAATAAAGAAAATAAAAAAAAATTCTCGATTATGTCACGACCTGCAACGAAGACGTCACGGCCGTGACGTTGAGCAGAGGCCACGCTGATGCTTGTCACGACCACGGACTCCATAGGTCACGACCGTGACCTAGGCGATTTTAGATTAAAAATTCCTATTTTTTGTTCCTTTCTTTTTTCTCTCTCTTTCTTTCCTCCCCTCTCCCTCTCTCTCGCGACCCCCTCTCTCGTCTCCCTACCTTCTTCCACCACCATCACCGCCTAAAACGCCGCCCTCCACCACCTAACTGTTGGGGTTGTCGAAATCACGAGCAATAAAAACGCCAATCAACCAACGACGAAAGCGAAAATAACACGACGACTTTTAACGTGGAAAACCCAAAACGGGAAAAACCACGGGATCGCTCTCCCGATCCAAGGAAACAATTCACTATAATCGCGTCCGACGATTACAACGACAACACCTCATGTCTCAAGGTAACAACAACCCAAAAACACACCAAATCACTACACCAACAAGAGAGCACGCCACGTCGAGTTATTAACTCGGTACACCAACAAACGTCGAGCTACAAGCTCGGATATACGAAGAAAGGGTCCAAGCCGATTACCACCAAACTGTGACGAACCGACCAATCTAACCCGGTAGATGTATAGATCACGTCGAGGTGAGTCTCCTCCCGAAGTTTGGACGAAATCGGGGTAACGGATCGTCCGGATCGGATTTTTCTTCTCCCTTTTTTTTTCCTTCTTTCTCCTCTTTTCTCTCTTCTCCTTCGCGTCTGTTCGTGTGTGTTGTGTGTGTTCCCTATATTTTTTTTACACACTAATAATAATATAGACATGTAATTGGGCCAGCCCTAATATGGGCCGGACCCTAATAAACTCCCCCTCCGCTCATACGGTGGGCTCAAGCAAGCCCGCTTTCCGCCGACAGGTCTTGAGCTTCTCCTTCGGCAAAATCTTCGTCAACATATCTGATCCGTTCTCGCTCGTGTGTACCTTTGCCAAATACAGTTGCTTTGACTCGAGTACATCTCGAACCCAATGGTATCTGACGTCGATATGCTTGGATCTCGAATGGAATGACGAGTTCTTGGAGAGGTGGATGGCACTCTGACTGTCACTGTAAACAACGTACTTGTCCTGCCGTAGACCAAGTTCTTCGAGAAACTTCTTCATCCACAAAGCTTCCTTGCAACCCTCTGTGATTGCAATGTACTCAGCTTCTGTGGTGGATAGTGCAACGCACTTCTGCAGCTTCGATTGCCACGACACAGCTCCCCCTGCAAAAGTCATCAAACAACCTGAAATAGATTTTCTGGAATCAGTATCACCTGCCATGTCTGAATCGGTATATCCAACTAGCATAGGCTCTCCGCCGCCAAAACACAAACACGTCTTGGAAGTCCCTCTAAGATATCTCAATATCCACTTTACGGCTTCCCAGTGCTCTTTTCCCGGATTAGAGGGAAAACGGCTAACGACATCACGGCATGAGCAATATCGGGTCGAGTACAAACCATGGCATACATCAAACTACCGACCGCAGACTGGTAAGGAACTCTGCTCATATCGGCCTTTTCTTTCTCACTTTTCGGGCATTTCTCAGATGACAATTTGAAATGACCTGCAAGTGGAGAACAAACCGCCTTGGTTTTACTCATGTGAAATCTCTCGAGAACTTTCTCAATGTAGTCTTCTTGAGATAACCATAACTTCCGATTTTTCCTATCACGAGAAATCTTCATGCCGAGAATTTTCTTCGCCGCTCCCAACGCCGCAATCTTGCTAGTATCATGGCCTATAATCAACATGTCGTCAACGTACAAGAGAAGAATAATAAAGTCGTCATCGGAGTACCTCTTGACGAATACACAATGATCCGAAGAGGTTCTGGTGTACCCGTGACTGGTCATAAAGGAGTCGAACTTCTTGTACCATTAACGTGGAGCTTGTTACAAGCCGTACAAACTCTTCTTCAACTTGCAATCAAGATGCTCATTTCCCTTGATTTTGAATCCCTCAGGCTGCTCCATATAAATGTCTTCTTCAAGGTCACCATGAAGAAATGCAGTCTTCACGTCAAGTTGCTCAATCTCCAAGTTCAAGCGCGCCGCCAAACCAAGAGCAACTCGGATCGAGGACATCTTCACCACCGGTGAGAATATATCATCAAAGTCAATCCCTTTCTTCTGACCGAAGCCTTTCACGACCAACCGAGCTTTGTACCTTGGTCGAGAATTATTTTCTTCAATTTTCAGCCGATAAACCCATCGATTCTTGAGAGCTTTCTTTCCTCGAGGTAGCTCTACCAAATCATAAGTATTATTATCATGGAGTGATCGCATCTCTTCCACCATCGCTTTCATCCACTCATTCTTGTCGTCAACGGAAATGGCGTCTTGGTAATCCTCAGGTTCTCCCGCATCTGTTAGCATCAGATACTCATCTAAAGGATACCTCGTGGATGAACGATGCTCCCTAGCAGATCTACTCAACTGAGGTTCAACCGAAGGTTCTTCAACAGCTTCATCAACAGGTTCTGTTGGCTCAACATCATCAGCTGTAGGATTTTCATTGTTGCCGCCACCGCTATATTCTGGAACATCTCCCCCATGATCGGGATATGCTACACCTACAGGAGGTGGATCTAAATTAGGTAGATCACCGGTGGACTTCTTAGGCGACTTCTCGGACTGAATGTCTCGTATGCACTGGTCTTCAATAAACACAGCATCGCGGCTTCTGATAAGCTTCTTCTGCACGGGGTCGTAAAATCTGTACCCAAACTCATCAAGGCCATAACCGATGAATACACATGGTCTTGTCTTCACATCAAGCTTCGATCGCTCATCTTTTGGGATGTGAACAAAGGCCTTGCACCCAAACACGCGCAGGTGGTCATACGAGACTTCCTTTCCCGACCAATCTTGTCTGGTACCTCAAATCTCAAGGGAACACAAGGTATGAGATTTAAAACATGGACAACTATATTTAACGCCTCACCCTAGAAAGAATTCGGAAACTGTGACTGCGATAGCAAACATCTCACTCTCTCGATCAGTGTTCTGTTCATCCTCTCAGCTAAGCCATTTAACTGAGGTGTCTTCGGAGTCGTCTTTTGATGCCGAATACCGTATCTCTTGCAATACTCATCAAAAGGACCACAATATTCCCCTCCATTGTCCGTCCGAATACACTTGAGCTTTTTGTTTGTCTGCCTCTCCACCAAAGCATGAAACTGCTTGAAAACATCTAGCACCTGGTCCTTGGACTTCAGCGTATAAGCCCAGATCTTCCTCGAATGATCATCTACAAAAGTAACAAAATACACAGCACCACCAAGTGTTATTGTTTTCACAAGACCACAAACATCGGAGTGAATTAGATCGAGTGTACCTGATTTCGGCGAGTGAGTGATATTCTTGAACGCGACTCGGGTCTGCTTCCCAGCCAAGCAATGATCACATCTTCGTAACGAAGTATTCTTCACACCAGACAGAAGATTCTTCTTGGCTAGTATCATCAGTCCCTTTTCGCTCATGTGACTAAGTCTATTATGCCAAAGCTCCGTCGCGCCACCATCGTCGATTGCATTCATGGTAGAATCTGCAATATTTGCTTGCGTCACATATAGCTGGGATGATGTCTTCTCGCCTTTCGCCACGATCAAGGAGCCTTTAGTAAGCTTCCATTTTCCATCTCCAAAGTGGCTGTGGAAACCTTCATCATCGAGCTTCCCAGTGGACATAAAGCTCATACGAAGCTCTGGAACATCCTTAACGGCCGTCAAAATCAATGTATTGCCGTTCTCCGTCTGCAAGCGCACGTCGCCGATACCGATGGCTCTAGCGACGCCATCGTCTCCCATAATAACTCGTCCAAAATCACAAGAGGTATATGAGGCAAAGAAATCCCGACGCGGTGTAGCATGTATCGTAGCACCGCTACGATCACCCAACTAGTCTCGTGAATAGTTAGATTAACAGCATCGTCGTCGCGCACAACAAAGAAATCTGCCGTGACTGCGGTTACCTTGTCAACCTTATCAGCATCCGTCGTCTAATGATCTTGACTCTTCGCATTCTTGTTCTCTCTCAGGAACTTTCGACAAAATCTTTTAATGTGCCCCTTCTTGCCACAATAATAACACTCGATGCTAGCATACTTCACAGACTTGCTCTTACTTCTGTTGCGATCACCTGGGCCTCGACTCTTGCTCCTCCCCCTGTTCTCCGTGACTAGGACGTCGGCCTGAGTAGAAGAAGAACCCTGCGACTTTCTTCTCATCTCTTCGTTGAGTACACTGCTCTTCACTAGTTCCATCGAACAGATGCCATTTGGAGCCGAATTAGACAGTGACATCCTAAATGTCTCCCATGAGTCTGGCAATGTACCAAGAAGCCACAAACCCTGCACTTCATCGTCGAACTTGATTCCCATTCCAGCTAGCTGATTAACAATTCCTTGGAATATATTCAAGTGATCCGACATGTTGCTTTTTTTGATACTTCAAACTCATCATCTGCTTGATCAGGAAAAGTTTGTTGTTCCCAGTCTTTCGAGCGTATAACTGCTCAAGCTTGCTCCATAAGGTCCTCGCATGTTTCTCGTCGCTTATGTGGTTGAGAACATTATCGTCAACCCATTGTCGAATAAAGCCGCAAACCTAACGGTGAATCAATTCCCACTCCTTGTTGCTTTTATCAGTCGGCTTCTATCAAACACCGGCGAATAATAATCTTTTACGTACACAAGATCCTCCATCTTTCCTTTCCAAATATGGTAGTTCGATCCGTTCAACATAACCATCCGACTAGTATTGCCCTCCATGACTTCGAACACAATAGCGCCACAACACAACGCTCTGATACCACTTTGTTGGGGTTGTCGAAATCACGAGCAATAAAAACGCCAACCAACGACGAAAGCGAAAATAACACGGCGACTTTTAACGTGGAAAACCCAAAACGCAAAAAACCACGGGATCGCTCTCCCGATCCAAGGAAACAATTCACTATAATCACGTCCGACGATTACAACGACAACACCTCTCGAGAACGTCTCGAGGTAACAACAACCCAAAAACACACCAAATCACTACACCAACAAGAAAGCACGCAACGTCGAGTTACAAACTCGGTACACCAACAAACTTCGAGCTACAAGCTCGGAGATACGAAGAAAGGGTTCAAGCTGATTACCACCAAACTGTGACGAACCGACCAATCTAACCCGGTGGATGTATAGATCACGTCGAGGTGAGTCTCCTCCCGAAGCTTGGATGAAATTGGGGTAACGGATCGTCCGGATCGGATTTTTCTTCTCCCTTTTCTTTTTCCTTCTTTCTCCTCTTTTCTCTCTTCTCCTTCGCGTCTGTTCGTGTGTGTTGTGTGTGTTCTCTATATTTTTTTTACGTACTAATAATAATATATACATGTAATTGGGCCAGCCCTAATATGGGCCGGACCCTAATACTAACGCCACAACGACCCCCCCCCCCCAATCCGCTTACCCTCCATCCGAACGCCATTAAGCTTCCAATGTATGAAAATTCTCTTTTGCCCTATCTCGTTGTAATTTGGGGGATTTTCGGAATTTGTTTAAATTGGGTTCCTCTTGCTCTCTTATGAATCGATACATGCTATGAACACTTTGGGTATGCTTAATTACGTGAATTTGTGGTTGAATTTCAAAATTCTACTATGAATCCTAATTTCTAAATTTGGGGATTTTCGAAATTGGGTATATTCTAGTGTTATTCTTGCTCTTTTATGATGATATACATGCTAATAACACATTGGGAATGCTTAATTTGCTTATTTGGTTTATTAATTTCGCAATTGTGGAAAGACGAACCCTAACTCTATTGGGGCTTTCTGGACAATATTATCGGAATTTGTTTCTCATTATGTGTTCGTTTTGAGTTCTATTATGACTTCTGTGTGCACTTTTGCTTGCTGGATTTTGAAACTATCTTATGAATTTTTGGGTACGTGGTTGCTATAATTTGGGACTTGCTATGCATACCTTCACCTGCACGTTACATGTTCGATAAAATGTCACTTTGTCGCTATTTGGTCGAGTCACGCTGCTTTGAATTTAATTGCTATACTCGTTGAGCTCACATCTCTTTTCTAGGTACTAAGGGTAAAAGTCGCTCATCAGCTTAGCGTGACCCCGCCTCGCGTTCGCCCGTTCGCCAAAGGCGACGTGGACCGCCGCCTACACTGCTCGAAGCCATGGGTCAGTTCACCGAGGACACTCAGACGGCCCGCTACAATAAGCTGAAGGCCATGGAGTTCATCCCCATGGACCAAATCGACCCCGACACGCTGGCAAAGCACAACATCGACCAGCAAGTCGCCGAGTACCTCTCACTGAGCGGATGGGCCTTATTCTTCAACATCGACGAACTGGCGTACAAGGAACTCACCGTGGAGTTTTTGTCCATGGTCTCCTACGATGAATACGGCGACGACAAAATCACATTCCGGGCATTCAAAGAGGAGCAGATAGTGAGGGCCGACAACCTATGCCATGCACTTGGAGTACCAGTGCCATACCCACACCGGTCCTATACGACCTACTTTGATCAACCGGGCGGTCGACAGGGTTGCTGGGCTGACATCGCGCGACCAGGCGAGCCGGCATACAGCGCAAAGACGTCGAAGGCGTCGTCGCTCAGGAGCCCAGGCATGCGCTACATCCACCACCTCCTCACGACCTCGCTCACACCGAGGCGCGAGTCGCACTGAGCCATCACCCTCCGTGATCTCTTTTTCCTAACTAAGCTACAGCGGGGCGAACAGGTCCATTTGGGGATGGCGGTGGCCCACGCCTTCAGTGCTCAGGTGGAAGCAAGAAGCCATGGCAAGATCGCCGTAGGAGCACTCATCACCAAGGTCGTCCGGGGACTACGCCTTTGGCCAGCGAATGCACCCGATATGGAGATAGTCGGCGGGTGCCACCCCTTGAACGAGGAGATGCTTGTGAAAATGAATCGAGAAGGCGCCCACCTGGACCCGAACGAACAAGGTGTACGTCTGGCACGAGATGTATCGTGGCCAGACGGACCACGTCGTCGTCCCCGTCGAACAGCTCTACATCGAGGGCCCGCAGCCGGTGGAGACAAACACAGCGGGGCCCTCCTATTCCTCCGGCTACCATCAGGGCGAGTCATCCGGCGTCGCCCCATACGCGTCAACGGCGGACCTCGATGCCCTACGCCAGGAGATGCTGCATATGAACGCCGACCCGCTGCAGCGCGACGAAGAGAGGCGGCGCTATAACGAAGAAACCCGGCGCCAACAGGAGGAGTACGAGCGACGGAATGAGGAAGCCCACCGTCAGTACCGAGAAGAGCTAGACTGCTATAATCAGGCCCTACAAGCCATGGACAGGGCGCTCGAGCTATCAAGGCAGTCGATGGCCCTCCTTCACCCGAGGCCACGATCGCCGCAGCCGCCACCTTAGTGATTTCTACTTTTCATTTTAAGATATTTCGTTTGGTTGAGTAGTCGCGTGTGTTTTCTTTTTTGTTCTAACCTCGATGCTTATAACTATGTTTATAGTTAATCTATGACTACTCTCTTTTTACGTCTAATTCTATCTTTATCTAGGCCAGCCTATGCACAACGGGTTACAACACGACCTTCACGTGCTCAGTCACGACTAGTTCACGACCACGTCACTTATTCGTCAGGGGAGTCACGTTCTTTTTAAACTCTTCTTTCCTTTCCTTTTATCCTTTTTACGTTGAGGACAACGTCAGACTTAAGTGTGGGGAGGGGAATTTAGGTTGAGAACCTACGTGAATTATATTAGCAGACCACTTGTCGATCAGTACTCCCGGAGTACGAGTTGCCCATTGACCAGCTGGCCGTGACATGGCAGCTTACATGGCGACGTAATTCGTATCCTCAGGATACGACAGAGTAACTAGTAATTTCAGAGTACGAGTTACCGGGGGGGCATGGCCATGCACGTGTCGGGCAATAATTCCTATAACTCGTACTCTGGTGTTACGAGTTAATTTAACTCGTGTGTTACTTAACACGTATCACCACGTTACTGTTTAAGTTTCTATATAAACGACCTCCCTTAGCATAACTCATATCACTCTCATCGATTTTTTTAATAACTCAAACAATGGTGTCGAGTCGCGTACAAATCGTAGTATATTTCGGCAGCGAAATAATTCAATCATCCGATTCTACCATCAGTTATAGTATCCGTCCAGTTGGGTATAGGCGAATTCGTCGCAACACCAGTTTTTCCGACTTTACGTCATTGTTGACGGGTGCTGATAGCATTCGTTGTTCCTTGATTGTCCATGGCAAAAATGAATACTTTCAACACTCCCGTCACTTTCATCAGCTTTTTCAAATCACCGACGACAACGATCTACAACTTTTCATACATCCCGACTCAGAGAACAATTGTGTTGAGGTTTTTGCTGAAATAGTTGAAAATTCAAACTTTGATTTGAACGAAGAGCCTCATCGGAGTTTTGAAATTGGTTCTTCGAGGTATACATGTCCGGATTTTCCCGACATTGTCTCAGTTACGACAGGGATCAGCAATGTTTCTCTGGAGATGCCGACTCTTGGTGTTCCATTCAATATGCCAGAATCCCTGTCAGAATCCGTGCCAGACTTCGTGCCTGAACCCGAAGAAGACGTCGATGTTTAGTGATTCAGAAGCGGACGATGAGGATCCACTGTCCGAGTTTCCCGATCCCAACAACGACGGCAACGACAACGATGATGATGCCGCAGATGATACCACTCCGCTGGACTCTGCTGCTCCTACGCTGTTTCAGCCCGTCCTATTTTTCCAAGCGTACCAAATGCCACCTCCTAGTGGTGACGACTGCGGTGGTTACGGGGAGTTTTACGATAGAGAAAACCCTATGTTTTGTCGAGGTATGATTTTTCAAACTAAGAAACATTTACAACGTGCCGTCGACGATTTTTCGATCAGGGTTGCTAGACGCGAGTACAACGTCAACGAGAGCAGCAGTACACGTTGGAGTGTTCAATGTGATCATACGGCTGATTGTCCCTGGAGACTGAGGGCATCCTTTAAGGCAAAAAAGGTTACTGGTCTATTACAAAATTTGAAGGATCACACACATGCTATATGACTGAGCTGGCGAGCACACACCATAATATCTCTCGAGTTGGTTGGTACCGTGAAAGTCGATCCGCAGTTCCTACCCAAGAATGCCCAACAACTCGTGAAGGATAGATATGGCTGCGATATCTCATATGTTCAAGCTTGGCATGGTCTGAAAAGAGCTATGGAAAATGTTTACGGTACGTGGGAGGAGTCTGTTACCAAACTCCCAACGTTTATGAAGGCGTTGCAGCATTACAATCAAGGAACAATCGTGAGGTGGCTGAATCTGCAGACAGAGAGACGGGGACACTTTGTGCTCGGGTATGTCTTTTGGGCTTTTAAACCGAGCATCGATGGTTTCAAACATTGTCGAAAGGTTGTTTGTGTCGATGGTACGAATTTATACTCCAAATTTAGACACAAACTACTGATTGCTACGTCGCTGGACGCCAACCAAAACGTCTTTCCTCTGGCGTTTGTCATTGTCACGGAGGAAAGTACACACTCATGGACTTGGTTCCTTACCAATTTGAACACATTTGTTCTAAAGAATCAATCAGTTTGCCTTATTTCGGATCGCCACAAAGGTAATAAATCTTATTTATGTAATTTACTTGGTATTTTCGTAATATCAGTGACTCTTTCTGGCGTATATGGCGTGTGCAGGTCTTACGAGAGCAGTAGAGGCCACTAAATTCTTTCGTCCACCAAATGGAGTCCATCGCTTCTGTCTTCGTCATGTAAAGTCAAACCTCTACAAAAAATTCAAGGATCAACAATTGAAGGATCTATGTCATAGAGCCGGTACTGCGGCAACATTGGATAAATTCGATCTCATTATGGCTCAGATTGAACAAATTAATGAACGGGCGAAGCCTTGGTTAGAAAAAGTAGGGGTCGAGCAGTGGACACTCGCACACGATGGCGGTTATCGATGTGGTGTCATGACGACTAATATTTCAGAAGGACTCAACGGGGTATTAAAAGATGCTCGAATGCTACCCGCAAGAGCAATCGTCGATTTCACTTTTCATAGGTAAGCTGTCGTGAAGTGGTCTGTTTTCTACTCTAATTTTCTTGTTTAAACTTTTTGTTTTAAAATTCACAGGTGCGTACAGTATTTTCGTGATCGCTTTCAAGAAGCATCGTTCCTAACGGCGAATAACGAAATGGATTGGTCATGTTATGCAACGAGAATGTTTCAAAGTTGGATGGCCGAATCTTGGGATCACGTTGTATACCGTTTTGATGTCCGACAACATACAACAGAAGTCATAACATATGGAATTCATCAGCGCACATACGTTGTAAGGATCAACGATCGAACATGCACGTGTGGAAATTGGAGCAGGTATAACATCCCATGTTCTCACGCACAAGCAGCTTGTCGTTAATGGCAAATTCACGCCGATAGTCTAGTGGCGCAGTTCTATAGTAAGCATGAGTATTTGAAGACATACGAAGGTACCTTTGAACCATTTCACGATGAACGGTACTGGACGCCCCAAAATTGGACGCTTATTCATAACGAGGCTCGTCGAGAGAGAACTGGTCCCGGTAGATATAGTCGAAATCGCATCAGGAATGAGATGGACATGGGTGAAACTCGTGCTAGACAACGCGGTAGGCGTTGAAAATAATATTCAATGTTGTTTCACCGTTGTAATATATATCTAACATGGTTTCAGAGTTGAATTTCTTAATACTAAATAAAATAATAATAATAACGATCATAATAATAATAAAAGAATAATATAATAATAATAATAATAGAATAGTAATAATAACAGAATAATAATAATAATACTAATAGAATAATAATATTAATAAAAGAACAATAATAATAGAAAAATAATAATAATAGAATAACAATAATAATAGAATAAGAATAATAATAATAATAATGGAATAATAATAATAATATTATAATAATAATAAAAGAATAATAATAATAGAATAGTAATAATAAATAGAATAATAATAAAAAACAGAATGATAATAAAAAATAATAGATACAATAAAATTAACAATAATATAATCATAATAGTCATTACAAAACACATCTATAACATTTCACATAACGACTATCGACCATGATGAGCCAAATGACCGCCAGTCCCACAACGAGCTGGCCTACGTACTCGATTTCCTCGACGGTTATCTTGCTGAGCATCATCATCCGGACTTCGAGGTCGTCGCGGTCGTGGGGAAGGTGTCGTAAACGCCTAAAATTTGATAACGAAATTTGAATTTTAGTAAACAATTTGATCGCTTTAAATGCCAAATTGAAGAAATATACCTGATGGTCCATATAAGACTGTTGTGAGGTGTGCTGGCCTGCAGATGATTGGAAAAGGGCGAAACGTCGTCGAAGAACGATGGGTTCACAGCTTCGTTCACCTGAGATGTTCCGGGCACATATTCATGAGATTGTCCGGCATCGTGTGCATGAGATGTTCCGGCCTCGTGTGCGTAAGATGTTCCAGCCTCGTGTGCGTAAGATGTTCCGGCCTCGTGTGCGTGAGATGGCCCACTGCTTCGTCTAGTTCGGCATCGCGAGATAAACATGTTGTCCATCTGCCGTAGTAAACTGATCGACTGGTCATGCTCGCCGGTCTCCGCGTAGTGAAGGCTGTCGTGAACCCCTGTGACATCTACCTCGCATGAGGAGATATGTAGAGTCGAGTGATCCGATGGTACCACTCGTAATATCCGTCCTCCACCGAGCTGAAGGTAGTCACAGGAGGACCATTCACGACGGCGTCCTCTCGTTCATCCCACAACCCAATCCAGCCTGCGTGATGTTGTCTCCAATCCATCCCCGACCGCTGTCGACGCTCGTACGTATGAAGATTCATATCTTGATATGGCGGATTAATGGGAATTCCTTGAACTATTCTGAACTGTCGCAGTACCCGTTCGGGGTAACGAAACTCCACGATAGTGAAGAATATCAGTGGACACCTCGATCGACAAGCGATCAGTAAGCATGCTGGAGGAAGAGCGGCAATGTCTAGGTCCGCCATATTGTACGGAGTCCACGCAAATTGATGCGGGTGCATGCGATCAATGCACTCGCGGATCGTGCGTACGTTCGAATTCGTCGACGTAGTAAAATTGAAGAATGAGTTCCACCTGTCAAATATTTACACGACATTTATATATGTAAGAATGTAATAGCAACTATCGAAAGAACGACCAGACCTCGCAGCATGTGGCGGGCCCGGTAAGAGTATCCCGTCGACGACCTGGGGCTCCATCGTGATACGAAGATCACCCCGTACTAGCTAAAATGGCAAAATCCCCACATATGCCCATGCCTAAAACAAATCACTTGTTCTAAGTAAATGTTTCAAAATAATTAAAATATAATAACGTTTTCTATATAATTACCTGCAACAGCCGTAAGGGGTCCGCCTATATTTAGCTTTTTCGACTCGACTGCCGAACAAAGCTCTCTGTATAGGAATGTCAGCACCGCACTGCCCCAACTATATGTGCTCACATCGTCAATATCATCCAACAGCTGAAGGTAAGACAATGATACGGTGTTGGCGCTACAATCGGGGAACATCACGGCACTGAAGAGCAACATCGCATAACCCCGTGCTGATTGTTCGACCTCTTCCTCATCGCTATCATCCGTTATCGGGTGGTGAAACAACCAACTCGATAACGACTTCATCGAAAGCGATGACCCCCTAATATTATCCGCAGGCGTCTAAAACCTAGCAACTCCTCACACTCGTCCATCCACTGGGTGACCGTCCTAGTATGGATCACACCAGAGACACAGCTACCATCTACAGGTAACCCCTACAAGATACCTACGTCCTGTAAGGTAACGGTCGCCTCCCAAACAAAAAAATGAAACGTATGGGTCTCCTTCCTCCAACGCTCTACCAACGCTGTAATCAAATGAGGGTCAACCCTCTGCGACGTACAGCTGTAGACGCTGTACAGACCCATATTGTTCAACTTTCCTAATAAGCGATTGTGAAGGATGTTCGGTGCTTCCCTAGTACCCCACACAATATTCTCTAACGCCCTAATCTTAATAGTTCTATCTATCACTGTCTCATCTAACAACAAATCCAAACTACGGTGATTTGACTGCATCGTCAACACCGAGGTATCAATCGTCCGTAAGAAGAATCGAAATCCATTCTACATTTAAAAAAAACCAAACAAATCGACAATCAATAAAAGCATTTGATATGATGTAATTGACAAAAAATCGAATTTCGAATCATAACGGGGTACCCAAACTATTCGCGCGTACGACGTCGTCTAGGCGGCGGGTCAGCGGGGCGCGGGGCAGCGACGGGGGGCGGGCAGCGGCGGGGCAGCGGCGTGGCATCGTGTCGGGGTGGCCGGGCAGCGTGGTAGGACGGGCCGCGCGGGTCGCGTCGGGGCAGCGGGCACGTCGGACGGGCAGTGGGGCGCGGAGGGGCAACGGGTCGCGGCTGGGGCATGTGGTCGCGGCAGGGCGGTGGTGGCAGCGTGTCCGCATGGCGGGGCAGGCGGGGCGGCGGACGGCGGGGCGCGGAGGTCGCAGCGGGAGGTGAGGGGTTTAGCGGGTCGGCTGCGTGAAGGCAGAGGCGGCGGGGCAAAGGCAGCCGGTGAGGGGTGGCGTCGGCGGCGGCGTGCAGCAGGTCTCGGATGCGGCAGCGTCTTCGTCGTCTCGTCGTCGCCGTCTTCGTCGTCGTCTCGTCTTCTTCGTCGCGGCTGTAGGGTTTATTAAAAACGAGATCGAATTCGTATGATGGGATTACGAGTTATAGTAACTCGTACTTCCAGGTTACGAGTTACTCCACGTTAGACGCACGCGCCAGCGTGTAGTAACTCGTACTCCTAGGGTACGAAATCTCTTATTTTGTTAATGGTTTTGTTTTTTTGTTTATTTTGGTAATGCTTGATTTTTTTTAATATTTTATTAAAAATACCTACAAATTTTGACGGGTGAAAAATTTCATGCGTGTCTGATAGGGCTGAGCAAAAATATTCGAAAACCGGATTCCGATCCGATATCCGGTTTTCAAAACCCAAAAATCCGGATATCCGGGTTTAAAAACCGGATCGAATATGGATAGTGGTTTGTCTAAAATCTGGATATCCGGTATCCGGTTATATATTTAGAAAATAATAAAAAAATAAAAAATAGCCCGAAATGAAGATGAAGGTCAAAAAGGAAAAAAAAATCCTATAGAAATATTTATATTTATGTTATTTTATTACATAATTTTGAATCATGAATTCACATATTGTTTGAATTACTATGTGTAGAAATTTTTATATGAAAAAATAAATTTTTTATTTTGATAAGAAATAAAAAAAATGATTTTGAACAGAATATATTTTGAATCATGAATTCACATATTATTTATTATTTATTATGTAAAAATGAATTCACATATTGTGTTAATTACTATGTGTAGTAATTTTATATGAAAAAATATATTTTTTATTTTGATAAGAAATAAAAAAATGATTTTGTAAAGAAAATATGAAAAATTATACTATAAAAAAATAAATTTAAAAACCGGATGCGGATATCCGATTTAAATATCCGAATAAAGCGGATATCCGATTTTCGGATATCCGATTAAAACCGGACCGGATACGGATATCATTTTTTGATATCCGAAAATCCGGATATCCGAATTTCGAATATTCGAAAATCCGGATATCCGATTTTGCTCTCACCCCTAGTCAGGTACTGTTAGAACTGTTAAAAATGTTTTCATGACATATCAGCCTTTTTCGTTTTTGCAACTTGGTCATTTTTATGCTATTAATATGTCATACCATTTTAATGAGTTTAAGGTACCATTTCCTTGGCGGTTGGTGTACCAGTTTAGCATTGTTGGTGTACCAGTTTAGCATTGTTACTGTACCAAAAATTCAATACACAAGCCACGGCATTTTAGCCATAATACTCGAACAATCAGCATATTATAAGAATACATCCACCGACAATACACCAAAAACATGCATATAACATACTAAAAGTTTGCAATAGCAATCTATAAGAATACTGTATTATCAAATTACCATGCATACACAAAGCAAAAAAAAAACAACAGTGACAAACCTTGAACTGTAACAATTTAAGATTCTTCTCTTTCTCTTTCTAACCTTTTTTTCTTTTCTCAATTACCAAGATTTCTTTGGGGATCACCTCGGCGATCGACTTTTAGAAATCATATGTTGTGCTTCAACTTGAAATTTCAAATGCTAGCAAGGAAAGCATAATGATGATGAGGATAAAACGTAACAATAAATATTTATTTCAACATAAAACATTGGTTCTCAGCTATCTAGACAATATGATAATTCATATAGATTAGGAGATAATCAAAATGACATGCAATGTAGTTATGTAGTGTAACTACGATCAGACTTGTTATACAAGAAAAACTTCTGGTACTATAAATTTACCTATAGTGCAATTTATACTATCACGCCGTACCACTATAATGCATATATTATACTAAAAATATGCATATAACTTATCAAAATACATATATAATATACCAAAAATACGAAAGTCACAATCCTAATTAACACCTATAAAATTGAACTTGAAAAATACTCAATTTGCTCAAAGAACCTTAATCGAGCTAAACCTTAAAAAGCCCAAAATTAAACCTAAAAAATCCTATAAAGTAGACATAAAAGCCCCAAAAATTAAACATATGAAAGCCTTAATCGAAACATAATAATCAACATCGATACCTAGGAACTCTATCGAGCAAATAACAATAAGACAAATGACATAAATAAAAATTATGAAACTTATTAGGACGTGAGCAAAATGAGAAATTCCAACATCCAACATCGACAACGACTCATTTGGTGTTTCTTCGTGTGAGCAATTTATTGTGGATGTTTCGATTTGAGGTCAATTGAGAGTGGGACTTTGATTTGATATGTGGGTATCTCTTTAGGTGTTATGTTCGATCATTTGGTGTATTTTTAGGTTCTATTTTTTTTTATTGCAATGAAAAATCTAGGTAAAGTTTTAAGGGGCATTTTCATTTCAGGCCCCTATATAAGTAATTATTATTATAGGTGTTATTATTATTATTATTGTAATTATTATATCTTTCATTATTATTATTTATTTATTTTTATTATTATAGTATTATTGTTATACTATTACAATTATTATATTATTATCAGTCGAAAAACTCGTTACGTGCTCAGCTTTGGATTTCGAAAACGGGTCATTTGACACGGAATTTCAAATCTGACGACTTATAAGAGTTTGGATTTCCCCTCGGATTTCGTCGAAATCGAAATCCAAATCGGTGCGATTGCCAAACGGAAAATTTGAACGAAATCCGGATTTCAAATCGAAATCCGGAATCCAAACGGGGCATTAGAGGTACTCATCATTTCTACCTTTGACATGTCTATACTAGGTATTTAAGTGGAAGGGGATCTGTACGTACGTGGTAGTATGATTGATCGTCAGTGCTCATGCTCTATATGTTCAAAATACTACGTTCACATGCACAAGCAGTTTGTCGTAGTTTTGGGCTTAATAGTATTCAATACATTGCCTCGTATTATAATAAAAAAAGTTTGTTGTCTCGTATTATAATAAAAAAGTTTATTTGAGAACTTATGAGGGTCGCTTTGTTCATTTGGACGACGAGTGTTGTTGGATGATGCCGAGTTTTAATTGTTCCACAATCCGCAACGTAGAAATCGAAGGGGAGCCGGAAGGCCGAGCGACGAGGATTACAAATGAGATGGATAAATCTGAGAGGCGTGTAAGACGAAGTGGCGGACAAGGCTAAGTAAACTTATTACTGTTTGAAAGTTGCAATGTATGATTTATGTTTGTAACTAATTTTATTTGAAATGTAATGTTTGGTTTGTTTCAAAAAGTTTCAAATTTATCTATTTTAATTAATTACATACGAATTTGCTTCAAACGCAACAAAATTCTTCAAACACAAAACAAAAGAAATATTGAACAATGAGAGATTAGCCCAAGGAGTACCAAAAAAAGGTCACCTCAGGAAAGTTCCTCGGTTTTTTGTCGTCCTCGCTCCCGGAGCCCTTAAATAGTAACAACCGAGAAAGTAAAAAAATAAAAAAGAAATAACTCTTAAACGACGTCACTTTGGAAGACGCGTCCAAAACATGCCATTCAATGTGGCGCGCGGCCATCCTAGCGGAGCTTTCACCTATTTTCCTTTCAATTTGGCACTATTTTAGTTATCCGAATTCGAAAACGCATTAGAATTGAAAAAAAAGCCTAACGGATGTGTGTTTAAAAATTATTTGGATTTTTTAAGTAAATAGCCTTTGACTCGGTCAACTTTAAAAAATAACCCTCAAATGTAAAATGACTATACTGCCCTTACTAATCGTGCCCACGTTAAAAACCAATATGTTAAATGGGAATCGCGTTTGGGTGGGTGGGTGGGGTGTAGTCTAGTGGTTGTGTAGTCGGACGTTCAAGTAATAGGTCGTGGGTTCAAATCCCCAATATTTTTTTTATATATACAGCACGGGACCTGTACTATACAACACGGTAGTCTAGTGGTTGTGTAGTCGGACGTTCAAGTAATAGGTCGTGGGTTCAAATCCCCAATATTTTTTTATATATACAGCACGGGACCTGTACTATACAACACGGAACAGGTCCCTTGCTTCATGGGACCTGTGCTATATGGCAAGGGACCCGTGCTGTAGCACAGGTCCCGTGCTATATATATAAAAAAAATAAAAAAATTGGGGATTTGAACCACGACTTATTAAAGCATGAGACCCTCTTGTAAAAAGACGAAAATACCCTTAAATTAAATGCTATTTTTTAAAAAGTAGAATCAACGAGGCCATTTTTTAAAAGCTGACCGAGGTAAAGGCTATTTTTTAAAAAGACCCAAATTATTTTGACTTTTTCCGAACACAAAAGTCAATGCTTTTGTTAAGCCATACTTAACGGGGAACCTGGTCGTCGATTACCGCCATCACCACCTACCTCTGAGCTGCGCTCGCCCTCTGTCCTTCAGTTGACGATAATGAAGGTTAAGGTAGTTTGATTTCGTTTTCCGACTATCCGATTCGCTGCTGAATTTCATACCCACGAAGCCCTTTTCTTCTATTGCATTCGTCTACTGTTCGTACCGTGTGTGTTTCTCACTCTCGATCTTAATTGAGTGGTTGATGGAGGTTTTCTGATATGGCTGAGCTCGTTTCCCATGTAAGGAATGCTGATCACTGAAGCGAGAGTGTTAATCAGCTAATTGTTTCAAATTCCACGGCTAAGAATTAACCTTTCTGCGCTCAAGATGTATATGTATTTGTCATTATTGCTTCGTGTGCTCTGTATCTTTAGAAATTAGGAAAAGAGAGATTAGGTGAAACCATCAAAGGAAAGGGATGGAATTGAAACATTTGAATGAGCAGCATGGTTACAAATATGCATTTACTTTTGAGAATAACATTAGGTTGTTTTCCTGTTAATCTTGGACTGCTTGAACTTGTTTTATAACAGCCTGCATTCTTGCTTTCCTCGATAATGATTGATGACCCGTGAAAGATCGTAGTTTGACTTAGCATATCTGATCGAATAATTATGTTTTCCTTTCTATTTTGGTTCATTTATGCTGCGTTTTTCAGGGGAAATGCAGGAGAAAGTGAACATTGTTATCCTATAGTTGAAGCTTTCTACTGGGGAAATTTTCGGTGAATATCGCTAATAAAATGCATCAAGTACAAAACCATCATGTTCCGAAGCGTGAAGAGCATTCAAGTTGTACGACCGAGAAAGAATCTTCAACCAAAATTGGAAATGGGAACCACTCGTCTCAGTCAAACGGGCCTTCTCCATTGGTCAAAGATGAACCTGGTGAATTGCATAAGAATCAAGGTTCTGTTGTGAACCTTATTTCAAGATCAGTAGAAGAAGAGAGACACGACTCCTCAGATGATGGAACCGTTCCATTGCAAAAACAGAGTGGTGCTGAATCTTCTGGGAATGATCAATTGTCAACACATTTATACCAAATTCCGAAGGAAGAACCCAATGGAGGAGAAGTTTTATCGCTGAAGGGAGAGAAGAGTTCTTCAGATGATTCGCCCAGGGTACAAAATTCTCCCCTGGGAGTTGAAGAACGAAAATCGAAGGAATCCACTGAACAAGAAAAGGGCGGGGAGACCCAATTATGTCTAGTGAAGGTAGTTAAAAAATCGCCCGTCGTACTGAAGGGTGAAACTGCTACGAGCGTTCCCTCTAAGATTCAGGAGAAAGGATTAGACGACGGTTATAACTGGAGAAAATACGGGCAGAAGCTCGTGAAAGGAAACGAGTTTGTTCGGGGCTATTACAGGTGCACCTTCCCTAACTGCCCCGCGAAAAGGCAAGTCGAGAGATCTTACGATTGGTGTAAAACAGATGTCATCTACCTCGGCGACCATCAACACCTCGAACCAAAAAGCAGCTGCGATGTCCTAACTGAAGAAGAAAAGCCCTTTCCTAGTTTGAGGGGTAAGTCAAACTGAACTCACCACTTCTTTTGAGCTTTACTAACTGTTCTGTTATAACCATTTTGGTTGCTGCAGACTCAAACTCTGACCACAGAGCTGAAAATCAACAGATGGCATCAAAAGAAACATTGCCAAGATCCATAGTTTCAAGTAGTGACAATGTGGTAAGGTTAGCTTCTCAACAAGATAGTGGAAGAGAAACATTGACGAGTAGTGGCAATGCAAATTCTAAGCGTCAGTATGTTCCTCTCTTATTGTTATTATTATTACTTTTTTATTGCGCCTGAAGGCTTCGTATTCTCTAATAATCTGAACAATTCCTTTAAAACAGGAAAAGGGATATCAATTTTGCGGACAAATTGCTGAACTCACATACAAATGATCCTCGAAACGCTGTTGATCAGACATTTAGCGTGAGCGATAGCGTTGATGATGGATATCGCTGGCGTAAATATGGACAGAAGTTCGTCAAAGGCAGACCCTATCCTAGGTAACAATTAACAAATCACTGCAACTGAACTTCCATTACAGTAGGATTTGAATCTCATCGATGCATATTCTAATCTGTTATGTATTAGGAGTTATTACCGTTGTTCGAATACAAGTTGCCCAGCTAAGAAGCAAGTCGAAAGAGCTTCCCACGATCCAAAAGTAGCTCTTACGACATACGAAGGGCAGCACAATCATGGGATGCCTCCTCCTCCTCGGACTTAAATCCCAGGGAACTAATTGTTTGTTCTTCTTATTTATATCGATGCATTCGTTCTTCGTATTCGTAATTTGAGGGGGGAATTTACTTAAAAGTTACCACGTGCCGGTTAAAGTAGATAGACCCATTGTATAAATCATAGGCGGTGAAATAATAGTGCTATCAGTTCAGCGATTTTAGTCAGTCGAATAGGGATCGAATTCGATCGACGAAGAATAAGGATTAATGTGTCAAAGTGAAAGCAATAAGCCTAACAAAAATGGCAAGAAAAGAAAAGAAGGCAAACTTTGGGAACACATTTTCTTGTCCTGAGGAAAATCCCATGCATGCAATTTCTTTGGGCTTATTGTAGGGTTCCACCATTATTAACTCTGCGTCAGCAGCGATGACGTAATGAATGCGCTCAGACAAAATCAGTTCCACTGTTTCCGAGTAGTGAAACTTCGCGAAACCGAACCTCCTCTCTGTGTACCCCGACGGGATATGAACAGTTTCAACGGGCCCAAACTTGCTGAAAAAAAATAAGACAAAAATTCATTTGTACGAAGCAATTTTATTCGTAAATTCCAAGATGACACGGAAAAAAAAGTGAAGCGAATTTCCTAACTCGAAATAACTGCAAACGTTATCGTTGCTGAGCGCGTCGGCGTTGCGAGCAGAGCTGTAGTAGATTCGGCGATGGCGTATTCCGCAGTTCGTCGTTATTCTGCTGAGAAGGAACGTGTACTGTTGTTCGTCTTCGGCCAAGATCATTGCCTGCATGCCATGCGGCCTGCACCAAGAAATAATCAAACTAAATCAGAAAAAGAAAAAAACGGTTAGACGAAAATATCTTATATGGAACAAGAAAAAAGTTGTTAAACGAAAACACTAATTATTGCATATATAGAACAAGAAAAAAACGATTAAGTGAAAACCCTGATTATCGTATCTAGGACAAGAAAAGATAATTGAAAACCTTAATTATCGTCTATAGGACAAGAAAAAACTGGTTAAACGAAAACCCTAATTATCGTACATCGAACAAAAAAAGTGGTTAAACGAAACCATAATTATCGTATATGTAGAACAAGAAAAAAGGGGTTAAACAAAAAACCCTAATTATCGTATATTTGACAAGAAAAAATGCATTGAAACGAAAACCCCAATTATCGTATATAGAACAATTACGGAAAAAGGTGGTTAAATGAAAACCTTTCGACGAGTCGAATGGCTTCAGACAACTGAGCGACGACTTGCTCTAGGCTTTGGCCATTGCCTATGAAAGCAGCCTCGACGTCGAGTGCCCTTCTATACTTGTTGTAATAAAGAATCGGCAAGCAAGAAGTTGTGACTGGGATTCCTCTTCGACACCTAAGGATCTCGATAATTTCTCTCTCGAGCCTTTCGAGGGGTTTTTCTCCTCCCAGGGGATGATGATAATCGCGGTTGAGAATCATTACATGGGTGCTGTTCATATGAAGGACATGCAAGAATCTGCAGTTGTCCCCATATTGGCAGTAACCCCTCATGTAATGTCGACATATCTGCTGCCCATATAGAAAGGGGGATTCATTGTTGGGACGACAAAATTCTGCTGCTGGGGAATAACAGATTGAGGGTTATGATCTGAGAGTACAGATTGTAGGATCAAGTATAGGTTTTATGGTGATTATTTGATGATTTTTGCTAAGCTTGAGTTGCTGTATTTTTTGACGCAGAGAAGATGAAGAGCTGAAGAGTTTTTTTTTAATTTCCCCAAGCTCATTACAAAACAACATTGCTTCCAAATAAATCTAGTAGACAAGTAGCTACTTAACACAAAAGACAATTAAGAAATGACAAAAGTACTTTGGAACTCCAAAAGCATGATTACCTAAAATAAACTTTTTCAGCACATTACTTGTAACATTTCTCCCCCTTAATGTGCTGTTCCATGATTCCAAGCAGCTCTCGCATCTTCAAGAATTTATCCTTTGGTAGTGCCTTTGTAAGTATGTCCGCCACTTGATCTTCGGACTTGCAAAACATGAGTTGAACTTCACCATCTTGAATTGCTTCTCGGATGAAGTGATACTTGATGGAGATATGTCTTGTTCGGCTGTGATAAACTGGATTCTTAGACATAGCAATGGCGGATTTGTTGTCACAAAACAGCTCCGTCGCTAATCTTTGCTTAGCTCCAATATCTTCAAGAATCTTCCGCAACCAAATTACTTGTGACGTTGCCAATGCAGCTGAAATGTATTCGGCTTCGGCTGAGGATTGTGCGACACTTTGTTGCTTCTTCGATTCCCAAGAAAACATGCTTGAACCTAGAGAAAATGCATACCCCGAAGTGCTCTAAATGTCATCCAAAGAGCCGGCCCAATCGCTATCAGAATAGCCTTCCAATTTGACTTGAGTCCTCTCAAATATTTGATTCCAAAGTTTATTGTGCCTTTGATATATCGCAGCACTCTCTTTGCAGCTCCAAGATGAATTTGACTCGGCTCAACCATGAATCTAACAAACTCGAAGCAAACATTATATCCGGCCTTGTAGACGTGAGATATAATAAATTTCCGATTAAACTTCTATACAAGGTAGCATCAACCTTCTTTGCACCGTCTTTTTTCTTCAATTTTTCAGTCACAACCAACGGAATAGAAGTCGGATTGCAATCGCTCATGCCAAACTTTTTCAAAATATTTTCAGCATATTTTCTTTGGCAAATAAACACACCATCACTATCTTGGTAAATTTCCATGCCCAAAAAATGACGTAGCAGCCCCATATTACTCATCTCATATCTCTTCATCATCTCACTTTTGAATTCATGTATCATGCTCTCATTATTTCCACAAAACAACAAATCATCGACATATAGAGCAACGACGAGAATTGACGTACCTTGAGTTTTCACGTAGAGTGTAGACTCTCTCTTACTCTTCTTGAATCCTTGATGTGTGAAGTAGGAATCAACTTGGCTATACCAAGCATTTGGAGCTTGCTTGAGTCCGTACAAAGCTTTCTTCAATCGATAAACGTTTTTTCTTCTCCTTTGACAACAAAGCCTTGAGGTTGCTCTACGTAAATTTCCTCCTCCAATATTCCATTCAAAAATGCTGATTTCACATCAAGTTGGTACAAAAACCATCCTTGTTGGGCTGCAAATGCGACGAGCATTCGAATTGTGTCCATTCGAGCAACCGGCGCGAACGTTTCTTGATAATCGATTCCCGGTTGTTGTGTGTAGCCTTTTGCCACGAGCCTTGCTTTGTTCCTTTGAAATGAACCATCCTCATTCATTTTCACTTTGTAGATCCACTTTACTCCAACAACTTCTTTATGAGATGGTTTCTCGACTAACTCCCAAGTGTTGTTCTCTTCTATGACATCTATTTCTTCTTGCATCGCATTCCTCCATGCTTCTTCTTTCATTGCTTCATCGAAATTTTCAGGTTCAACCATGCAAAAGTTGCACCTTGCATAAACATCATTCAAGCTTCTCATCCTTGTTGGAGGAGAACTTGATGATAATCCGGACGAACTTGAACTTGAGCTCGAACTTGAACTAGAGTTAGATTCTTGATTGCTTGTATTTTCTTCATCCATGTTCGCTGAAAATTCTCCCACTTTATCAGAAAAGTATACATTTCTATCAACTTCATTCGTCTCCCAATTCCAAGTCGCACCCTCATCGAATATAACATCCCTACTACTCATGATGCCTTTTGTTTTCAAATATAGAGTCGGTAGCCCTTGGACATGCTGCTATATCCAACGAAGATGCACCTCACACTTGTTTCATCTAGCTTGTTCCTCTTCTCCTTTGGCATTTGAGCATAACAAACCGATCCGAAAACTTTTAAGTGATTCACCGATGGTTTCCGGTTACTCCAAGCTTCAAGAGGTGTTTTATCCATCACAGCTTTTGTTGGACTTCGATTAAGCAAATAAACGGCGGTATAAACTGCCTCGGCCCAAAAAGTCTTTGGCAATCCTTTGGCGTGCAACATAGATTTGGCCATTTCCATCACCGTTTGATTTTTCCTCTCGGACACTCCATTTTGTTGGGGTGTGTAAGCAACCATGAGTTGTCTTCCAATGCCTTCTTCTTCACAAAACTTGTTGAATTCGTTGGAGTTATATTCCTTTCCACTGTCACTTCGAAGAACTTTGATCGAGTGCCCGCTTTGCTTTTCAACAAGATTCTTAAACTTTCGAAAGAAGCGAAATACTTCATATTTTTGCTTCATGAAGTAAACCCTCATGCGAGTAAGATCATCAAGGAAGAGAATGAAGTACTTATTATTTCCATGAGAAATTGTAGACATAGGTCCACACACATCCGTATGCACGAGTTCAAGAGGCTTCGATGCTCTCCAAGCACCGGTTTTTGGAAAAGATTGTCGATGATGCTTTCCAAGTGCACAACCTTCACAAATCTGTTGCGTTTCTTCAATTTTCGGAAGACCATATACCATATTTTTGTTGTGTAGTATTCTAAGTCTCTGAAAATTCAAGTGACCAAGCATCCAATGCCACAGCCACAAGTCATCGACAATTTCAGCTTTCATCGCCACATTTTCATTATACTTGAATGTGAGTGGGAAACTTCGGTTCTTCTCCATTTGTATCCTCGTCATAATCTGCCTCGGCTCATTTTTGTCAAGTATGACACACGTATTTCCTTCAAAGTGGACAACGTAACCATGTTCGGCAAGTTGCCCAACACTCAACAAATTTTGCTCCAACTCCGGCACAAGAAGCACGTCTTGAATGTACTTGGTTCCCTTCTTTGTTTGGACGCTAATCGTTCCTTTTCCTTGAGCCTTGACAAGAACACCATTTCCCATCTTCACTTGAGAATCTACTGAAGTATCAATGCTCAAGAAAATCGATTTATCACTAGTCATGTGGTTACTACAACCACTATTGATGTACCACACTTCATGCTTTTTACCGGTTGCACTTTGACAAGCGTAGAACATGTTGTTTGCAGCTTCTTTTTCTTCCGAGAAGTTGACTTGATGCTGATTTTTTGGTTCCAGGTTAGTGTAACACTCCTTTTGAACATGACCGAGCTTATGACATCGATGGCACTTCGGCTTATCCTTGAACCCACAATCCTTGTAGTCATGGCTACTTCTTCCACAATGAGTACACTTCTTTTCACTTTCATTTTTGGTCTGATTTCTTTCGTAAAAGCCTCTACCTCTACCTCTGCCTTGAAAGTTACGGCCTCGTCCCCGACTACGACCGGATCTACCACCTCTAAAAGCGCCACTTCGATTTTGTTCTCCACTTGAAGACTCACGGTGGCTTTTAGCATCTACTTTCATTTTTGATTGAAATGCACTTTCAATCGACTTCTCGGATTGTCTCATCAACCTTTCTTCAAATGATTTTAATGCTCCCATCAGCTCATGAACATTCATTTGAGAAAGATCCTTTGTTTGTTCAATAACGGCCACATAGGATTAAATCTCTCCGGAAGACAAATAAGAATTTTTCAACCATTCGCTGATTTGTAAGCTCCTCTCCATATATTTTCATTTGATTTGTTAACTCAATGAACCTAGAATGAAACACGTTCAAGCTCTCGGTCTCCTTCATTCTCATATTCTCGAACTCCCTTCTAAGAGTTTGAAGTTTAATAGCTCTTACCTTCTCATCTCCTCCAAATTCCTTTTGTAAAATATCCCACGCTTCTTTTGCTGTTTCGGCTCCGATTATCCTCGGGAATATTGAATCTGCGACAGCTTGCTGAATCTTCGACAACGCTGCAGCATCTCTTTGCTTTGTTTTCTTTAACTCCTTCATTTGTGCTACGGTGAGGTTAGCTTCATCTTCCTCATCATCATAGCCATCTTGTACGAGTTCCCACAGCTCAAAGGAGGCCAGTAACGTCTTCATTTTCTTGCACCAAAACTCATAGTTTTCCCCTGCGAAAAGTGGAAGAGAAATCTGTTATAAATTGCTTGTATTTGCCATGAACTGTCACAGTTTTCAGCAGGTCGTTCTTCCCTTCTCTTGTCTTTTCCTTGTGTGTTTCTTCAGTCCAAACCTGTCTCTTTTTAAGCTAGCTCTGATACCAAAGGATCAAGTACAGGTTTTATGGTGATTATTTGATGATTTTTGCTAAGCTTGAGTTGCTGTATTTTTTGACGCAGAAAAGATGAAGAGCTGAAGATCTTTTTTTTTTTTAATTTCCCCAAGCTCATTACAAAACAACGTTGCTTCCAAACAAATCTAGTAGACTAGTAGCTACTTAACACAAAAGACAATTAAGAAATGACAAAAGTACTTTGGAACTCCAAAAGCATTATTACCTAAAATAAACTTTTTCAGCACATTACTTGTAACACAGATGATGAAGCCTGCGCTTGACGAACTGATGATGGTAAACCCATGGTTAGCTTAACTCTGTCTACCAATGAAAGGATCATCGTGTCTGAAGAAATTGCCAGCCTGATTATGTCGATCTCGCTTTAATCGTTCAGCAGAGATAACATGATCATCGCTACGTTTTCTGGGTCGAAGAATTGAATTCTCTGGTATAATTTATTCGAAGACTCGGGGAAATCGTACATCCTTTATAACAACGAAAAAAAGATTGGTAGATTGACGGCTTGCTTAATCTTGAAGGAAATACAAGTGATGTGGACCGCGTAAAACGCCCTCTCAACGGCTTCTTAGCGCGGCTTCTCTTGCTCCAATCGATCTCCTTCGTCGAACCTAACACTCAAAGTACTACAGAAAACAGGTTAGAGAGGTGCCGGAGTGGTTCCGGCGACGCCCCTCCGACGCTCAAGTCAGTTTTCGGGTGAAGATAGGTGCTCTAGACTCATAAGTCAGTTTTTTGGTTTTAGAATGTGTACCTGGGAAATGATTCAACCACCTATATTTATACTGACCTCAGTTTGTCTCGTCTTGACCTGGTCTTTCACCCTGGTCCGCCTTTTTCGCGAACCTCATGTTGGAACGTGGTCTTCCCCACGTTCTCACGTTCTCCTTCCACTCATTCCCTCTTCCTTGCTTCAGTTTTCTGTCACACTTCTTCTTCCTGTCCAGGCACTGCCCTGCTCGGGCCTCGGCCCTTCCCTCGGCTCGTTCTTACCTTCAGCTTTCTGATGGGCGTTCGGGTGCTCCTGCGTTGGGGCTGTTCGGGCATTCTTTTCTGGCAGCTCAGTGGAGCTGCACGGGCACCATTCTTGACAGCTCAATGGAGCTGCTCAGGCAGTCCTTCTTGACAGCTCGATGGAGCTGCTCGGGCACTCTGGCCTGACAGTTCCTCGGGCGCTCGGGCCTGACAGCTTCTGAGCTCTCTGGCCTGACAGCTCCTCGGGCGCTCTGGCCTGACAGTTCCTCGGGCACTCTGGCCCAACAGCTTATCGGGCGCTCTGGCCTGACAGCTCCTCGGGAGCTCTGGCCTGACAGTTCCTCGAGCACTGTGGCCCAACAGCTTCTCGGGCGCTCTGGCCTGACAGCTCCTCGGGAGCTCTGGCCTGACAGCTTCTAGGCGCTCTGGCCTGACAGCTTCTGTCGATCTTTTCTGGGGATATTTTTGGAGGGAAAATATGTTCCTGCTTTTGTAGTCAACGTCTTTTTTACCCGCGAATATTTTACGGGTAAACCCGAGGGCAACAACAAGGAATCGAATGTGTAGTAGAGCTGTGCTTAAAGAAGTGAGAATACAAGAAGCCAAAATCTTTCCAAGGATTTGCAGCAAGAAAATGTAGAAGACGAGAAACTCAGAAGAACAGAAGATGGAAATAAAGGAATAAATCAAGGTTGAAGCAGATTTTCGAGATTTATATTTCGAAATTCCTTTTCTATTTTGTTTGCTGCCCTATTGTCATTTCTGTTACTTGCAGAATTTGAATTTCAGTTACTCAAATTCATTACTTTTTAGTTTTTACTGTTAACTAGTTGCTTAGGTGGTAGTTATGCAAGTGTATCTATATATATCACCCCGTACTGTACAAATGTAGATGTTAGAACAATATTCTTTTTTCACAGATTCGTTCTTTTCTCTTCATTGTTCACGTTTATTTCGATGAACTCTGTAACGATTGTAAAGTTTTTCTTAATAATTGCATAGCTTGAAGGTAAATAAAAGAGGTTATTTACTGCAAATCGCATATGTATTTTCCATATCGCAAGAGCTGTCAATTGGGCCCGTGGCCCGCGGCCCGCCCTGCCCCCCAAAAGGGCGAGCTGAGCTGGGATATTTTAGGCCTGTCCCACCGCCAGCCTGCGGGCCGTGGGCTTGGCGGGGCGGGGCCAGCCCGCCAGTTTAATAAAATTATATATATATTTTATTATATATTATGTTTAAATTAATTTAATAGTTAATTATTCATTAATTATACCATAATTAATAACATATATATTTATAAATATATAATTAATACGTTTTTTATCCATAATTTATTATTAAATACCTTAATTAACTAAAATTAATTAACAAATTAAATTATAAAATAAAAATACAAAAAATAAATAATATATATATAGGCTGGCGGCCGGGCCGGTCCCCTTTTTTAGGCCCGCCCGCCCCGCCAAGTGGCGGACTTTGGTGGCGTCGGGCCAACCCGGCCCGGCCCGCCATTTTTACAGCTCTACATATCGCCAATTACATTATACCTCTCTACTGTTCATAACATATATGTATAAATAAGCAGTATATAACTAGCTTCTGTTTTTGTTTCTGTATTCCTGCAAAAAAAATGATGCAATTTCCGCGACGAACACCTTAATTCTGATAAAATTTACAACCGCAAAAATACAATACAGACAAATATTAATAATGGTTGGCACATCCAATTTTTGTCGTGAGCGCGACAATGACGATAATGCCACTAAGATGAGGCGTAAGTAAGCCGAACAAAAAACGAAAACTTTGAATACTTTTTTCTTGCTCATGCGAAAGCGGTTAGCTTACCTGTCAAAAAGGCCATTTGAATTATTATCTTGATCGATAGGGTTTCACTATTATCAAAGCGGTTACTTTCAAGCAGGTCTGGTTTTTTTAATTAGAATAGGAGGCTCAAATATAAATTTTAATATATATTTTTTAAGGCCCAAATTTATTAGTTATGAGCCGTAAATAATAATTATAAATTCATTACAATACTTTGAACTAAAAACGGGGCTTTAAAATGGGCCCCAAAATTTGGTGCCCTGTGCAACGGGCCTAGTTGCAAAGTCCAAATGCGGCCCTGAATGCAAGATAACCGCAATATTGCAAACTCATGTCATTATCTACGAGTACTCGGCTATGTACGTAGTTGGTTCTTAGCTTACCATTTTGTAGCTCAAAACTCATATAATTAGAACTGGAATATAGATACAACTCAATCTCTCAACTTTCCATAAATACCGGAGAGTCCTACTACAAAATGGCATAATACCATAAATATTTAAGGCTATTGAATAAAAAATTGGTGGAGCCTAATTTATAAAAAGGATTGAAGGCAGTTTTTTCTAAAAAAAAAAAACACTGCACGAGGCCAAACGACATTTTCAAGAGCAAAATGCCAAGGTGAATAAGTGGGTCATTGGCCCAATAAAGAAAAGAAAAAGGCCCACGTGAGTACTTAATGGGCCAATTGCTCAATCAAATTAACTCGATAAACACACATAGATGCACACACATATTAGGTTGCATTGTGTCACGCTGATCGGAGTTGACCATTGACCGCGGGTTAACGGTGGCCGGAGAATGACCGGCCGGCGACGGCCAAGCCAGAGCTATTTGGACGTCCAGCAGAGTATGACCTCCATCGGAGCTTATTCGGACACGAGGGCCGGCTACGTGGAAGGGATCTCGACATTTTGGGACGTGCACGGTGCAGACCTGGCTCGGACCTAAAAGAGATCTGGAGCGAACCTGGACACTCAGGACGTGGCACGGAGTTGGCACGAGACATGGGACGCGTGCTTGGCATGGAGGACAGCTTTTTTTGACAACAGCACTCATTACTGTTCAGACCATCCACTGGCCAGATGCTGGAATGTCACATTGAACCTCCCAAAAGCTGCTTTAGACCAAACCCACATTAGAGGTAGCCCAGCAGGCTAGAGGACGCCTGCCACTTCCCTACTATGCTAGAAAAGCAGATGTGCAGATTGGCCCGAACAAGGAGGTCCAACAGCTCCCTCGACTGGGCGATTTTAGGCAGTAAAACAAGGCAAGACCTTTGAGGTGCCTTGACTGAGTCCTATAAATGGAGACAAGCTCTCTCATTTGATTAATAACCAAGTCTTAGAGAAAAACTCTAAGTGTTAGAGTGGGACATTCAATTTAATCTAAGATGAGCGTTGATTGTCTTTGCCGTGGTTGTAAGTAGCATGTTAGGCGAGCTTAAGTGTGAGCGACTTGTACTTGTATAAGCGAAAGCGAGCTTGTACGTCCCATCTTTGGGACATCTATTTCTAAGTAATAAGAAGTGGGTTGGGAGGTGTGCATCCCGTAATCGTCTTGTGTTTTAGTTTGTTCGAGTTCTTTGGTGTGAGTTCGGAGTTAACTAAACAAGAGGGCTTTATCAAAAAATAACGAGGGTTTAGAAGAATGACACTACCTTGAGTACTCGCATTCCGCAAACAAACAACGAGTGCTTAATGACGTGCTTGGCGGATTTGCATTACTGCTGTGTTCGAGGGAGCGTAAGAGGCAAAAAATTAATGAAGTTAATTACCCTCGTGACACATTGCCATTAACATTCACCACGTCACACTCGATCAAGGTCAGCGTCATGTGCTGAATTGAATTCAATCCACCATTGTGATCTGGAAATTTTCTCTTGATTTGTTTGACTTAAGTTGTCGAAGTTGCTCTAATTGAATAGCTGGCCGCATGAGCAGAGAGAGAAAAGTCGCTGGAGCCTCTTGCCTTCTTTATTTGGACGGTTGACGTAATCTCTATTTTCTTTTACTTCAGATTTGTCTACTTTATGTCCATCTTGCTATTGCTCTAAGTCTTGGATCTTAGTTTTTCTCTCTGGGACAATTGTTCAAGTCATAAAAAAATTGAAGTATTTTCCATGAATTACTGGGCTACTGCAAACTAATAAATCAATTGGCGATAGGTGAAGGCTCTTGAGTATATCAATTGAGTCATATGAGTTGAATTATTCGAAGTGGATAGATAGAAATCTCTACAATAATTTCATCATTCATACGCAGATGGATGGTTTGCGACTTTCTCATGATACACTGAGAAATATCGTGTCTCGCCTTCCATACATGGATGTATTCCGACTAAGTCTTTGTTCGCATGAACAAATGGATGTGTGCAAGCTTGTTGACCGGCTTAGCTTCGATGTGGATGCACTGCCAAACCCACATCCACCAGAAACTCGAGAAAGATTTACGAATGTGGTGATGTTCGCATGGAGGGAGCAACAAAGAGATATTAATTCATTTACTATCGCTTTCGAGTACTACAATGAGGATCACAATGGTCGCTAACATGGATGGATTACTAAGGCCATCGAGTTGAGACCTTCACAGTTGCACAACATTCATGGATTCAGATATTTGGACAGGTTCGCTCTATTTTGATTTTTGATTTATTTTAGTTTTTGTATGTTTGCTAGCTTTATGCTTTTATATTTAAATCTTTTAAGGTTTCCAAACTACCTTCCGGACCTTCTCGGCGGGCGTGCGCTGAGAACGTTGCAGCTTCGATGATGTGACCTAATTGTTAGCGGATTCTTACCATGAAATTTGTCCATGCATCTCCGACGCTTGATTCTGGATGATTACTATTTTGTAAGGGACTTCTAGTTTGCACACGTCATACGAAATCTACCGATATTGGAGTATCTTGAGCTATCAGGGAATAATTCACTGTCCTAGTCATCCTCGTTAATAACGTTGGTCATCCGGGACCATGATGCGGACTTGGGCCTATATGTATTCGAGGCACTCGGTCGTGAATCCGAGGATTTTGCGTATTACTCTACGTGCCCCTCTGCTTAGGGCTATTACCTTCGGGGTTTTCTGCACGTCTTATTACGTAAGGAAGACTTATCATCTCTACATAATGCGACAATCACTTTTTAGAGTTTTAGAGGAGAATATAACCATTGATGGTTCTCGTGGATATTGTGAGATGCTTTGGAGACGATTTCCAGCATAGATCAGCTCCGTACTCAGAGCTTTAGATTGGTCTCTTGCGCACCACCGCTTGAGGTGGTATACTCTCTCTCTCTCTCTCTCTCTCTATATATATATATATATATATATATATATATATATACACTAAATATCTGTTTCTCTATTCGTCCATCTTTTCTCCTCTAATTTTGTCGGAGCGATTTCTCCATCTTACTCGATTGGAGTTGTTGACTGGATACGTTGGGCCTATGATGATATACGCTGCTTGATTTATGCGCTATTGTCCATAACTCCACTATTTGGTCCTCGAGCCGAGTTGGGACATGGAAGAAGATGTAAGATTTTAAGCTTGTTAGTGAAAATGAATTTGCAACGATGCAAATCAGAAATTATATATTTGGCGGCATATTTTTATGGTCGTGTATAGGAGAGGGTACACCTTTTTCGACGATCTCCCCGACTTTCGTATGGCTACGCTGGAGAACGTGACTGTGGAGGGGTATCGCGGGACCCATAACGAGCTCATAAAAGCTTTAGATTTTGAACTCTAGAACGTAGGCGAAATTTTATACTACCAGATTGAGCGACAACATGAAGACTATTGAAAATCACAGAAATCTAACCAGAGATTCACATTAACAGGTTAAAAATCCTGAGAAATAGCCTACGGCTTTCAAACAGTGAAGCATATGAAAATTCTAACACAAAATCAAGCGAAAAATTACAGAATATAGACACAAACAGAGTTCATAAGGACGCAGTCTAAGGGATATCGATTCTATCTTTAAAAGGCGATAATCTTTTGAAAAATAAAGGATTTGAGAGAAATTTTGGGTTCGTTTTTTTAAGGTTTTTCGCGAGAAAAAATTTGATACTGTTGAATTCTTCGAATGAGGGTTTTGCGTGAGAAATACTTTTCGACTGCAAAAAGTAAAACTGTTTTAATGGGCTGATAAGACGTATTGGGTTCTCGATTGGACAGGTCCATTACTATTTACGCTCGAGAAATTTGAAATCAAGAATTGCTCCTCTATTCAGTTTCTCGATCGTAAGTTTTCCTATATGTTCAGATTGATCCCAATTTCAAATAATAACCACATAATTGCTCCCCCTAAAGTTTAAAATAACTGCAATTAACTCCCTGTATGTCTGAATTGTAACGTCTGGCTCCTTTGACGAAGTTTCGAAAATCTGGATCACTTAGAGCAAAAACGTTAATGATGTTAGAGTTAACTAACAATTGTTTTAATCAGGCTCCCTCTGAATTTTTTTTAATGCCATTAACTCCATGTCGCGTAAATTCGCGAAATCCTCCTCATAGTGATGCGCTTGGTGTCATTTTTCGATCGAAAAATTTCTACAACACTTAAAGAAAGGATTAAAAATATTTGGAGCTAAAGATATATTATTTTGTGTAGGCTCCCCCTCAAATAAGTACAGAAAGCAATCAAAGAGACACTTACTAAGAACACGCGATTTATCAAAATTAATCTAGATACATGTTCCTGTATACATGTATTTGTAATTTCGCGCACGGGTATGAGCAAGAACAAATATTCACATTTAATCAATTCTGCTCAAATGCAAAGTCATATTGCATATCGGAATGTGCGAATTAAAAGTATTTTATATAAAATTTTATTATTACGATTATTATTATATTATATTATATATATATATATATATATATATATTAATAATATGAGGTCAGATTATTTTGCTTCGATCATTGTCACACTTAAAAAATTCACAGACAGTTGAAAGATTTTTATGCCGTCTAGTCACGTTAGCATACTGAAGTCCTAAGTTCACAGTAGTATCCATTTCGACAACTCTCACTAGGTTCGCTCTATCACTCATTTATTTTTAACTAGGGATTTTTATATTTACATCACTCAAGTCATATTAAGTCAACTTACCTGTGATCGAGGTGCTTTTAATCATTTCACCGAGTGAGAGACCGTCGTTTTGGAATTAAAGGGACTTTGAAGGCTTTAATTTGGTTATGACTAAGAAGGGAAGGGAACTTTTTGGGAAAAGTGAGCTTTATGTCTTCTTCCATTCTTTTGTCGTTCTCCTTTTCTCCGGCATTTTTCTCTTACGTATTTTTGTCTTTTTCATCCTTTTTATCTCTTGTAAATTTTCTGCACTTGCTCAAGCTGAAGCTCCGCTTCTCTACGAGGCTGAGAGATTATCTATGGCGAAGTTCTTCTTGTTGATTCTCGGGCCGATACCGTGCTCCTTTTCTCTTAATCCCTGGAGAGGTTTCAGAGATTATCGATTTGAAGACGTTCACCGTTATTAAATTCCAACCCAAGGCCGTGCCCCTCTTCTCGTTATCTCGGTATAAGATCGAATTATCGTTGGAGAAGTTCACTTTGTGGTGCTCCTCTTTCGAGCCGTTCTGACGAGTGTACGGGATTATCAATGGAGAAGTTCACAGCAAGATCCATGCCCCTTTCTTAAATGTGAGGTCGAAATTGTGATAATCGAGAGGCAGGTTCTTTTGGTCTGCTTTTTGTGTGTTGAGCATTCCTCGTGTGCGTTTTCCACCTTCTTTTGTCATCTTTTTCTTTTTCGTCTTCGATTTTCTACCCCTCCTTTTCTCGATTGAACATCCCGCCGAACGTTTAGATAGTCGGTTGAAGGCTCAAAGAGTTTTTAAACGAAGAAAAGGAATTTGGATAAGGCCCAAAATGGATGACTAAAGGCAATGTTAAAGGAATGAAAAGTATTTATATTTGGCCGAGTGAGGAATGTCCTAAGTGCCCTAATCATTTTCCTAACGTCCTAACACAAGGCGAGTATGAGATCAGGAATCACTAGTTAAGACAAGCAATGATTGTGTGACTCGCTCAAGGATAGATCCGTTGAAAGAGATAAAAGGCTAGAAACTCACTTATATAAAGTGACTTTGTGTCTGATGGAATTTACGAAAGAACTTTAGACACAAGTATGAGATTTAGACTGAGAAATTAAGCACTGGATCAGTCGCATGTCAGGGAAATTCATACGTGCGTTAGATCGAGCATCCTAAAGATATCGTTATTCCCCTACTATTATACTTATATGTATAATATTTTTGGATTTTTTTTATTATATTAGTTAGTTCAATTGATATAAGATATTTCACGCAAGATATGGCATTTAAAGTACAGAAAACACATAGCATATGTAACGACCCTACTTTTCAAATACGTATTTTGGCGGGTTTACACAGCGAAAACAGCGGAAAGCCCATTTAATAAAAACTTTTTATAACATAATAATATTCATGTACTGGACCGAAGCCCCAAAGTCTAAACCCGAAAATATAAAATGTTTAGCAACACAAACTTTTATTTATTGGGCCGAAACCCAAAGAGTAAAAACATGAAACATAATTTAAAACACTCCACAGGTAACGTCCTATGTACTGCGCCGCCCTGAAAAGTCCGTGGAGTCACCGCCATCATCCGCTTAGTCGTGACGTTTTTCAACGTCCGACTCGTTTGTACCTACACACGTAAACCCTGAGCTTTTGCCCAGTAGATGAAAATATGCAAGAATGCAAATGCTCTCACTCGACTCCCATCCCGACACATCTCACAAAATGTCGCTCGACTCTTTTCTCATATCTCATCTCATCTCAACTCATCTCATCACATCAGGGCCCGAGGCTTAGGAACTAAAGGCAACACGCGCGTAGGGGTCAGTAGCTCGGGAGGCCCCACTCCCCACGAGGGTTAGTAGCTCGGGAGGCCCACTCCGCACATCTCAATCATATAGTGCGCCTTAGTCCTAACATCACTACTCATACAATTCAACGACCATCACTCAGTCATAAACTACCCCACTCAACATCACTATACAATATTACCGTAACTCCGCACGGTTCTCTCTTCTCGTACCATGTGTATACAAATGTCGTGCAAGTAGAATGCAACATATAAAATACATCATATTAAATAACAACATATCGGTCCGAGATATAATCTCGGCCTGATCTCAAAAACTATGATACACCAAATAATTCGGACCCGAAGCCCGCGTTCTGATTTAATCGGCCCGAAACCTTAACCACCGAAACTCCCCCCAAATTTCACTAAGAGTTCCCAAAATTTAATCCTTGTTACTTTAAGACCCTAATTTCACAATTGGTCCCTAATTTAATATATTTTAAAATTCTAACGTCCAACTTTCAAAATATCACTTAAATTTCTAACTAAAAAAATATCTTTCCAAAATTTACATTTAAAACCCCAAAATCTCATAATTTACTTTTTAGGACCCGGAAATTTTCCGAAGTTTCAGATATGCCCCGAATCTTTACAAATTTCAGATCTGGCCCGAAAGCTTTATATTTCTTTAAAAATCTCCCCTGTTCCGATTTTACATTCTCAACTCCCAGATTTTTAAAACTTTTGAATCTAGTCCCCTAATTTTTTAAAAATACACAAGGACCCCAATTATTGATTCCGAAATTCAGATCTGCCCCAAAAGCTTTATATTTCTATAAAAATCTCTCCTGTTCGGATTTTACATTCTCAACCCCAGATTTTTAAAACTTTTCAATCTAGTCCCCAAATTTTTGAAAAAAACTACTTTATACGGCTGTTTTGCGACAGTTTAGTATCTCTCAATGATCACGGGGTAAACGATGTCCGATGGACCTGAAATGTTAACCATAGATAAAGAACTTGCAAAACTTGATTCTTTCCAAAGGGATTTTTAATCCGAGGTCTAGATTATGAGATATGAATTTTTGACCTCTTGGCCGAAATGGATAAAGAAAATCCTAGAAAACACTAATCCTCCCCAAGTTTTGTTCTATCCTCTTAATCACAAGTCCTCTAACTCTATTCTATGTCTCATGGACCTAAACTTCATAAAGATTAAGGTATTAAGATGGCCGAATTTTAGCATGTAAGCATCATCACGAAAATCATGCAAGAAATTCACGCTTAGCACATAAACACGTATAAATTCAAAAGAGATCATGCAATCACGTAAAATCCATGACTCCTAATTTTGTTTACGTATGTAGATGACCTTAATCCCGTAGTGAGCTACGTAACAGGTTGTTTTGTGTAATCCCGACCCCAGAGCTTCGATCCCGAGCTTCCGGAGATTTTTCTTCTCCTCCTTCTCCTCCTTTCCTTCTTTCTCTCTTTTACTTTCTCTCCCTCTCTCTCTCGGCCATTTTCTTCTGTTCCTCCCTCACGGCCTTTTCTCTTTTCCTCTTTAATATCTTTGGATTTATTAGTTATTAATGTGTCCTTAGGAATTTAATGAGGTGGCTTAGGTGAAAAGAGGTGGCATATTAGTTAGATCTTGTCCTTTTTCTTTCTTTTCATTTCCTCTTTCCCCTCTCTCCAACATGATTCTTCCTCTCTTCCTTTATTGTCCCTTAATTTATTTATCTTGTCCTAATGTGTGTAGAGAGGTGGCATTAGGTGTTATTATTATTAGGGAGTGTGCACTCGGAATGCCATACGAGGACTAGGAATAGTATAGGGCGCACGATGATGTATAGGTTGATAGACAGGTTTATTGTATATACCGTCAAATAAATTAATGAATATTTTTTCATAAGAATAAAGGCCTTATTATTTATTTATCGAATTTAAAGTCTACTTGGCATCCGGCAGTGCGATAAATAAATAACACCCAAATGTTTGAGTTGGATGTCTGATTCTCGTGGGACGAGAGAGGAGACACCGGACGGTCCTTACTCTCAGCATTAAATAAAAAGTCCGTAAGTCTAAGGATTCTAGGTGGGTGACTAGATATCCGAATATGACTTATCCATTGACGACCACATAGTATCGGTAGTGTCTCCGATTACCTGAGAGGTTGTGGGTCGTGATGGAGATATCGGTGATCGGAGAGATCGCGTATCCGGACATTCGGCTCATATTCGTCTCAATCACATGGCTAGGATGTTGTCAATGATTGAACGAATGACTATAGCAGCCGCAGACCGATAGGGTCATTGACGGATTTGCTTTCATGATTTCGGTTTGTCGCTAGTTGGCTAGGCTCGTAAGTGTTCATAAATGAGACACGGGTCAGCGACGAAACCCAACCGACTTTACGGAGGTGATTGCCGGGCTTTGACGGCTATCGGGATTCACTGCCTATATTCGTACAGGTTAATGTCCTATGAGGTAATCGGAGAGTGACGATTTTAAAGCCTTCGGCCGAAGCTTGGAAAACTTGCTTGTATTAGATACGGAGCGGAGTTTAAATAATCGGTTCGGTCTCGATTAAAACATAGTGTTAGGTTAGTGAGTTTGACATTAGCATGGCTCTCACCTAACCGGGATGCAAGTGAAAGGCGTAAGATATTTAAATATATACACTATAGTCGGTTCGCCCGAATTTCGATTAGATCAAATTTAGATATTTTATTATAATTAAATTGGATTTAATTATTTTATTATTTAAAATTGAGGGACTAAATTGAGAATTTAGAAACCTCAAAGGCTAAAATGAAATAATCATAAAAAAAAAGAAAACTCTACACATCCCAACATGGGATGTGTAGAATATATGAGTCATGGTGTGAGTCATTGACAAGTGTCTAACTTGGCACTTGTTTGTCTCAATAAAAAAAAATTATAAAAGAGCACAAAACGTGAGATGCAAGAGAGGGAGATGGGAATTTTTGCTTCATTACACAAATAAGAAATAGAAGAGGAAAGAAGTAGAATTTGTAGAATTTCTCAAGCCACTTTGAACCGACGGGATCGTTCGACATACCCGACGCCCGAACCGAACTGTGCTAGCCATCGGGAGCAGTTTCGGAGTTTGCTCAAGTTCATACCGGCGTAATAATTTATCCCGGATGCCCCGGGATCCAGACGAGGTGTAGCCACGTCCATCTGAGGCGACGACAGAAGAAATCTCGTACACCGAAGGAATACCTCGAACCCTAACGATTTGATTGACGAAAAATACCAAACGATATCGGAATAATTCGAAAGACCCCTCGTTGAGAACGTGGGAAGTGTAGAATTATTCTGGAAAATTTGGTATCGATCGAAAATCGTTCGGTCGTCAAATAGTCGAAAGACGGCAGACTGCCGCTTTACTTGAATTAATAATTTCGAACCACAGATTTGATTGTGAAAAATACCAAACGACATCGGAATAATTCGACGGACCTATCGTTGCGAAAGTTGGGAAGTGTAGATTTATTCTGCAGAATTTGGTATTGATCAAAAATCATTTCGGTCTCCAAATAGTCGAAAAACGACTTTTTGCCGCTTTGTTCGATTAGTTTGGATCTAAATTATTAATTCGAATAAATTTGAAATAAATTCGAATTTTGATAATTCGAATTAACCGCGATCCTCCAAGGCTTAGGGCAGTATCTCAGACCCTCGGGAGAAGCCGAATGGCGTAAGGTTGAATTTAGATATTAAAAATCTACAATTCGTCACCCTACGCCACTCGGTACAAACCGCGCTTCCGCTATAGCCTCATTGTGCTGTTCGGGGGCCGGCGTCGATTAATCGGGCCCACCCCAACAATTATTTATTTATTTATTTATTTATTTTTATTTCTTTTCTCCCTCTCTCTCGCCAACTCCCCCTCTCTTCTCTCCTCTCTTGTTGTCTCTTTCTCTCTTTCCCTATTTGATTAATTAGGTCTTGTCTTTGTGGTTTAAAATATTGTATTAGGTTTATTTTATTTTATGGTACCAATTCACATGAAGGCATATGCATGGAAAGTGCTATTATGGAGATGCATTCTTGTCTCATGCAAGTCAACGAAACCCTTCATGCAAAGGACCTATTATTCTTTGTCCTCATGCCATCAATGAGGAGCATCACCTCAACGTGTTATGATTAGTAGGTAATGATTTATTGGAATATATTTTTCCTATTATTATATTGTATTAAACTCACATGGAGGTGAAATGGAATTTTGTTTATTGTACTAAACTCACATGGATGTGTCTTTATATTCTTAATTTGGCTCCTACTTAATTTCGGCCATTTATAAATATATATATTATTTTATTATTATTTTTATTATTTTTATTATCGTTATTGTTGGATCATATTCCCAACCTTACATTAATCTCGCAAACTTAGGCCAATATTCTTCTTTATTTGGCCCATAATAAATTTTTCGGCCCATTTTTAAATTTTTCGGGTCCAATTCTAATTTCTTGGCTCGATTCGAAAAGAAATCAATTTTGTTCGAACATCGACTCCACACATTCCGAATATTATTGAAATAATCCCATATAAATTTTACGGGTATTACAGCATAGACCATGGGAAAGGACATAGGATCACGCAGGCACAAATTACAGAAGGTTCAACATGCCTAATTTTCTGACAAGGAATTGGAACCGTTTTTCATCCAATGCCTTGGTGAAAATGTCAGCTAGTTGATATTCCGTGTTCACGAAATACATGTCAATGGTGCCTTTTTCTACGTGATCTTTGATAAAGTGATATCGTATGTCAATGGGAATATTATTTAGATTGTAACCATAGTCGCGAAGCTGAGTCCGCATCCACCGCGTTTGCGAGCAACAGCTGGCAGCCGCGACGTATTTGGCCTGGGCCGTCGATGTCAAAACGCAGTTCTGCTTCTGCGAGGACCAACAGACTACCTTTTCGCCTAGAAATTGAGCGCCACCGAATGTGCTTTTCCTGTCCATTCGGCAATGCATAATCAGCGTCAGTATAGCCAATCAGTTTGAAGTTTGTGCCTTTAGGGTACCATAAACCTAAGGTCGAGGTGCCCTTTAGGTAGCGAAGAATCCTCTTGACCGCTACCATGTGAGATTCTTTGGAGTCGGCTTGGAAACGGGCGCATAGACATGTGGCAAACATGATGTCCGGCCGGCTGGAGGTGAGATAGAGAATAGAGTCAATGATGCTGCGATATAATGTAATGTCGACCGCTTTTCCAGTGGGATCGGCATCCAACTTGCAGCTTGTAGACATGAGAGTGCTTATCGGCTTGCTCTGATCTTGATGGAATTTCTTCAAAATGTCCTTGATGTATTTAGTCTGACTGATGAATATCCCATCATATGCCTTACTTGAAGTCCTAGGAAGAACTGCATCTCTCTCATGTGACTCATTTCAAATTTGCTCTTCATTAAATCTCCAAATTTCCTGCATTGCCGTGGATTTATTGATCCGAAGATGATGTTGTCTATATAAACTTGGACGACCATCAAATCTTTGTCTTGTCATTTTATGAAGAGGGTCATATCGGTCGTTCCTAGGATAAAGCCATATTTTACGAGGAAGTCGCTCAAGACGTCATACCAAGCACGTGGGGCTTGTTTTAGTCCGTAGAGAGCTTTGTCCAATCGATAGACGTGATTGGGATGTTCTTGATCAACAAAGCCTTCTGGCTGAGCGACGTAGACTTCCTCTTTTAACATGCCGTTAAAAAAGGCGGTCTTTACACCCATTTGATAGACTTTGAAGTCTTTATGAGCCGCATAAGCCAGGAAGAGACGAACGGCCTCGATTCGGGCCACAGGAGCATATGTCTCGTCGTAGTCAATTCCTTCCTGTTGATTATATCCCTTCGCAACCAATCTTGCTTTGTTCCTAATCACTTCGCCATCTTCATTCTTCTTGTTCTTGAATACCCATTTCGTCCCCATGATGTTTTCCATGCGGACGGGGTACTAAGGTCCACACTTGAAGATTCTCAAATTGTTTGATTTCATCTTGCATTGCCAGTACCCAATCTGGGTCTTTTAGTGCATCTGCTACCTTGGTTGGCTCATTTCGGCTTAAGAAGCAGCCGAAAAGACTGTGGTGATGACGTGTCCATACTCCACTCGAAGGGTCACCAATAATATGATCAACCGGATGTGCTCGAGTCCAGTTTCGCTCATGAGGTAGTGCAGAGCTAGACGCATCGGCCATTTGTGGACTGAGACTTCCAAGGATTTCAGATTGTTCACTTGGTTGAGGTAAGTCAGATTCTGCACTTGAATCGAGTGATTCTGATTAGACTTCCTCGTTGACTGTTGTAGGATCTTCAGTGATCTGTGGTAATTCTGAATCAGGTGAGGTAGGGACATTTGAAGAGCTCGGTACGTCGGCCTCGTCGAGTGGGGGCTCTACTAAAGGTGTGGCAATATTGGTTTCTGGCCGACATACGGGCTTGAAGAGAGAGTCCAAATCTTCCAACACAAGTTTCAGAGCTTCTTCAGACGTTGAGTCCGGAGTTGTTGCCGTCTTCTGTTGGTTTAGTGCCAACCAGTGTATACGGGTTCTAAACTGTCGTATTCAGAAGCCATCGAGTTTGGCACGGGTTCTGAACTGAGGTGTGCAGGAGCCATCTCTACTACTTCGTGGAAAGTGACGTTGTAGCTTTCTTGATTGATCGGTTGGACTTGACGTAAACTCGATACGCCTTTGCCGTTGTTGAATACCCGACGAATGTGGCTTTCAATGCTTTAGGGTCGAACTTAGCACGTTGCTCTTGTCGTTCGCCACAAAGCACTTGCAACCTAAGACCTTAAAGAATGAGATATTGGGTACTCGCTTGTTTATTATTTTGTACGGAGTCTTATCGAAGCGCTTGTGAACCACCGTCCTATTCTGAGTGAAACAGACGATATTTACTACTTCAGCCCAAAGGAAGTGTGAGAGGCCGGAATGGATCAGCATTGTACGGGCGGCTTCCACTAGAGTCTTGTTATTCCTTTCAACGATCCCCTTCTGTTGAGGCATCTTAGCGGCTGAGAATTGCTGACTGATCCCAAGTGTCTGATAAAATTCACTGGGATACTTGTTCTTGAACTCAGTGCCGTTGTCTGTTCGGATGACTTGGACGATTTGTTGCAGCAAATTCTGAGTAGTGTTCACGAAATTGATTATCAAGTCCCCTGTCTCATCTTTGGTTCGGAGGAACTTTGTCCAAGTGTAGCGAGAGAAGTCATCAAAAATGACCAGAATGTACTTTCGTCCATTAATACTCTTTGTTTTTATAGGTCCACAGAGGTCCATGTGAAGCAATTCCAGTGGACGGGAAGTAGACGCAATCTATTTTATTTGATGAGATGCTCGCTTCATTTTCCCTAATGCGCATGCCGAACATTGATGCTCTTTCTGTAATACTATAGTTGGAAGATCGTAGACCAACTTTTTCGTCGAAAGCCGTTGAAGAGCTTTAATGTTGAGATGAGACATACGTTGATGCCATAAGCTGTTCCTCTTAATTACAGTCTGAGAGATGAGGCAAACAGCTGTCGAACGGCGCACGGATGTCAGGTTGATCGTGTAAAGATTTGATTTTCGAAGTCTTTCGAGTAGTTCTTTGGTCTGAGTTTCCAAAATTCTGCACCGGTAAGCAAAAAAGACCATCTGGAATCCTTTGTCGCAGAATTGGCCTATACTGAACAAGTTATGACGACGACCTTCGACATAAGAGACATCCTTTATCGTCAGATTTTCCAGAATGATGTCCCCGAATCCTAGAAGGGGGCAGAGTCATTGTTTTCAAATCTGACTTTTCCATTTGGTTGGTCTTTGTAGTTGCTCAGCAGCTCTTGTATTCCCGTCATGTGTGTGGAGCAACCGGAGTCGAGGTACCACACATGATGGATCTACAAACACAATTTTAGAGAGCGTTAGGTACCCACTTATAAATGGGTCCTCTCAGATTAGCAGATTTAGGAGTTTGTTTAGATATGGTTCCTAAATTAGTGCTTGTAGGTGATTTAGTGACCCAAGTCATCTTTGAAGAAGTCGATTTGGGTTTGCCCTTTGTTGACGACTTGGCCTTTCCGTATTTTGTTTTCTTAGGCGGAGTTTTAGGAACCTATTTAGGTTGAACCTTGCAGGGAAGATTAATTTCAGCGCGGAAAAATGTTTTGTTAGGCTTGACCGAGGAAAAGATCTTTTAGTTTGATAATCTCCTAAGGTGCTTGGGGGATTCGATCTTAACTGGGTACCTTAGGTGAGAACAAGCATGAATAGCGCCATATGCTTTCTTTATGACTAGATCCAGTTTCCTACGGGTCATCCTAGAAGCATTGGTCTTGATTGGTTTTAAGTTTCGAGGTAGAGCCTATTTCGAAATTAATGCTTCTAAAAGTTGTCGGCTGAAGAGAGCACGTAGAAGCAACTATCTGTAAAGAAGAAATGACTCTTTTATTTCTATGAGTGTCTTTTATTTTCATAGAAGAAGGATGAAGATAGGAAGAATTTAAATCTACACGCTCATTTTCTAACTTTATTATAGACACGCTTGCCTTTAACTCATTAGACTCTGACACTACGCTCCCTGTAGACGTTGTAGAGACAGAAAAAATATTTTTCGAAATATAGTCCTTTGATTTTATTTTAGGAAAAGGCATCTTTTCTTTCTTCACGCTTTTCAGAATGATATTTTCGTTAGAGGGAGATGCGTGAGAAATGGCTTTTGAGATGGAGGCAGCTTTGAGGTTCCATCTCTTTTAAGAACGATTTCTTTTCAGCCTCAAAATCCCTCTCTCTTCTTGTAGAGAAACACTTAACCCTTCTATTTTCCTAATAATAAGAGTAGGGGTGGTTCGGTACGGTATACCGTACCAAAACTGTGATACCGTATACCGTACCGAAATTTCGGTATCTAAAAAAATCATACCAATACCATACCAAAATTTCGGTATACCTTAAATTTCGATACGGTATCATACCGAAATATCGGTATGGTATCGATATCATACCTTCTATACCATTAACACGGAGGGTTTTTTACCATGCGTCTCGTAACTCGTTAATTCATTGTTTTCGAATTTTTAGTCAATGTCAAACTCCTTATGCCCCAATAAGATGGATTATTAATACCAAATTTTCCAAAATAAAAAGATTTTAATTCATAAAATAACCTTAAATAATTTACATATTTTATTAATAGTTAATATAATATTACAAATTTTAGTATTTCTGTATTTCTGTATAATTGGTATACCTAATTTTTAAAATTTTCATACCATTACTGTACCGAAAATTTTCGGTACGGTATCATACCTTACCAAAAACTTCGGTATACCAAAATTTTCGATATTTTCGGTACGTTTCGATACGATAAGGACGGTATATCGATATTTCGATATATTTCCCCAGCCCTAAATAAGAGGGATGTAGAGAGAATTTTCAGAATTATGAATTTTTACTTCCTCCGTTTAGAACGATCTTCGGGAAGATAGATTGATTCAAAGCTCCAACCCTTGGGAAGTTCCTTAGTTTTGTAGCTTTGATTCAATTCCGTGTAGGAAAAAAGAATTTCAGCCCTAGTCTTGGCTTTTCTCTTGGTTTCTTCTAATGCATTAATTTCTTTTGCGTTGGTAAAAACCATAAGAGATACTAGCCCTAGACCCATGTACTTGACATCGTAAAGTTGTTTGCAGTCAACCTTGTTCAAGTTACGTGGATTTTCGAAGCCAAAGCCGTACTTATAATCGTAAAATTCGATGTCTTTGGGCTGATTCAAAACGATGGTCTGATAAGTTTGACCCCCTTTTACAAGAAGATCTTCTAATTTCTTAATCTTAGAATATAGCTTCTTACGTTCAGCATTTAAGGTAGCATAGTTAATTAGAGCAGTGCTCTTCTCGGCTTGACAGGTATATAGACTCTTACTTAAATCACCAATCTTAGAATTAGATTTTTCTAAATCAGCTTCTAGACTAGTGACCTTTTTAGTTGTTGTTTCAAGTCTATTCTTAACAAGGCTCTTCTCATCTAAATTTCGAAGTAGACACTTGTGATTATTGTCTAACCTGTCTTCTAGTTCCTCTACTACCGAACTTTGCTTTTCTAATGTGATATGCTTAGTCTCATACGATTGGAGTCTATTAAATAGTTCATCTATTTTGAGACTAGAACTCCTTGCGTTATCTTCGAGACTTGCTATAGTTACCTTAGACTTAAGAAACTTTTTCTCTACGTTTATAAGTCGTTTCTGCTCACGTACCATGTTAGCAAATTTTGAATTTAAATCGACTAACTGGTCATAATGTGTAGAGTCAGAGAGTTTTACCTCTTGAGATGCTGTGGATGCGTTGTCATCGTCCGTCTCTCCGAAAGTTCCATCGTCATCTTCATCATCGAGGCGCGCCATTAGAGCAAGATTTTCAGCGTCGGAGTCTGAGCTGTCATCTAGCCAGTGGTCATGTTCTGCCATGAGTGCTACCCCAGCTTCCTTCTGTTTTGTAAGTTGAAGCTTCCTAGAGTAGTAGTCAGCATCCTTCTTCTTTGGAAGTGTGCATTCTCGGGTAAAGTGTCCGATTTTACCACAGTTGAAGCATTTAAATGTGTCTTTAGAGATTGCGGCTTCAGAGGACTCAGTGGATTTCTTTTTGTTCTTCGAGCTTGTAGTTCGAAGACGATTAGCAGAAGATGATGACTTCTTCTTAAAGTATTGCTTCGACATCATATTGGCAATTAAGGCCAACTGTTTCCCAAATTCTCTGACTTCGGAAGGAAGCTCTGAATCCGATGGTTCCTCATCCTCTGAAGAGCTAGGGAGCTTGACATGCTTTTCTTTGCGTGAGCGGTAGCTCCTTTTCTCTGAAACTAAGGCTATGGAATCTTCAGCATGTTTGCCCATTTGCTCTTTTTTGTATCTCGCAGATGTCTTCTTCATGTTGTGCGAGGTTGTCACAAACAGCGCGTATATCCATCTTATCCAAGTCCTTATTCTGTCTGAGTTGAGTGGATATCTTCTTCCACTCAGTGGGTAGTGAGGACAGAAACCGAATATTCTGCTCCATAATTGTCTTCTTGATATCAATTTTTCTCATTTCATTGAGAAGAGTGAGGTAACGCTGATAAAGATCATGTCTCATTTTTAGCTTTGAAGGAATCATACGCAGTGAGTATATTCGCCTTCTTAGCCTTGACACCTACTTCGGTTCTTTGCATCATTCTCTCCAGTTCATCCCATATTCCTTTAGCAGTTGGAAGGCTATCTATCTGTCTATAGATATCATTGGGGATGCCCTGCATAATAAGTGTGTTCTTGGCTATCAGATCTGCCTTTGCTCTTCTTTTCTCCGCATCGTCGTGCTCTCTAGGTAGTTTCACTCGCCTATTGGGTTCGACTGGAGGGTTATTCGAGCTATCACCTTCTTGGTTGATATAAAAGACTTCTGGTCCCTCGAAGAGTGATTTAAGCAAATCTTCAGCCTGATCTTTAAGCTCAATGAAATTCAAGAACCGACTCCTCCATATAATGTATTCGCCTCTTTTGAGAATTGGAGGACGATTGTCGTTTTCAAGAGAGCAAGCATCCATTTTTGTTTGTTGAGTTGACGAAGGATCTTCGCTTGTTGGTTTGATGATTTTGGACTGATGTTACGTGCTACACAAGTAGCAAACTAGTTAGTAGCGTTTGGTATTGAAGCAGTCGAGAATTATTTTCGATTCAATCTTTAAAGTTTGATAGAGAATAAATGTGTCGAGATAAGATGTATTGAATACTGTTCTCGCGCGAGAAAGTCGTAGTCAGCGAAAACTTTTACGTGCGAAAAATAATGTTCGAAATCTTTTCGAGAAAAATATCTTAATCGTGAATTTATTTCGATCGCAAAGAAACAATACGTTTAGTAAGTTTCTCGCTAAGTCAAAATAAATTCGTTGACTGGAGAAGTTTCTCCAACGCAAATGATTTACGCGTAGTCAAACTTAGAAAGTATGACCAAAAAGTTTTTCGACGGAAACTTTTGCGCGTGCAAAGGTCAAAATTGGTCTTCGTCGAAAAAAATTTTCGCCAAGTAATGCTCGAGAAATTTTCCTACTAAAGTCGTTCTTGGTAAAACGACTTTAAGTCTGACTTTGTATTCTGAACAAGAAAAATTTTCGCGCAGAGTTTTTCTATCGAGAAATTAACCTGATCGAAGAACTTAGCGAGAAAAATTGAAGTTATCGAAAAAAACGCAGAATACAATTAACACTGATTCAGACAAAAACGATGAATTAGACTATGAAATTACAGGTAATTGCTCGTAATCAGATGATGAATACGCACGAACACACAATTAGACACATTAGTAAGCAAAACATGTCAAATTTGATCAAAATCAGAATGTGTTCTACACAGTTCTTCGCGCGAAGAGTAATCACTCAAATCCGATCGACTCTGCTAAATCGAAGTTCAAACAGCTATGAATCTAATAGCAATCATTGTATATTACTAACACGAGCACAGAAACATCAAATTCAAACCAATTAAGCACAGAAGCTATTAGATCGAAATTATCGCGCCAAACTGTTCTTCAATGGAACAGTATCAGAATTCAAATTTTCAATCCAATTCTAACAATTTTTGATTCAAAACATAACGAATCTGCTCTGATACCAATTGTTAGGTCCTAATTTATCAACTCTGTGATCCTAGACATGAATTCTAAGGTTGTCGATTAGAATTGAATAGAATCGAATTTCGATCGAAAACCTCTTTTGGAGAACACGAGAGAGAGTCCTTGTAGTGGGAGGAGATATTTGTTGCTTCTCTCTCTAGAAATAGAACTGCAAGCCTTTCGGATCAATTTTTTAAAACTTCTCTTTTAGCTCAATGTTTGTACATCTATTTATACCAAACATACTTGGTATAAATATCAAACTAGTCCTAAACTAAGGACAAATACATGAAACGCCCCAAATTACAAGAACAACTAATAAATCAAAGCACAACTAAAGACATGATATTCTACAACTCCCATACATCCGATTAGACGAGTTGCTCACCCCCATCTTCACGGCTTGGGTGTTACATGCCTCTTGGGTGTTACATGCCTAGTAGCTTTCGCTTGGTTCGTCCCCAAAGCAACATCGTACTGCGAGAGGTTGTGCTCTGTACCACTTGGATGGGTACATGAACGAACCGATCCGACACCCGAATGAGAGGGGTCCTGAAACTAACAATGTATGGGCATGTCAGGCTAAGAATCGCATAAGAGAATTGATAGTACCACTCATATCACCAAGGTCGACCTACCTTTTCCGGAGTCCATCTATAGAAACTCCAAAGTTAAGCGTGCTTGACTTGGGGCAATATAGGGATGGGTGACCCCGTGGAAAATTTCTCAGGGTGCGTGTGAGCGAGTGCGCGATGCACGCTGAAAGGTTAAATGGTGATACAGTGGGGCCAGACTATCAGTCGGAGTGTGGTGGACCCAACCCCACAGGTCCCGGTAGGGACGGATGTTACAGGTAACACGCAGTATGGGACGGAATGTTACAGTTTCTATTTGTAATGATAGAGGAGAAGTGTATGTGTAGAGGACAAGTCAGACCGAGACTGCAGCAGTTTGGCACGCTCAACTGGGTCACATACGACTACAGAACATTTTATCCAAGGAGTTGGTTGACGGCATTCCACTACGGCGACATGTTAATGAAGATATAGTTTGTCAAGGATGCCAATTTTGAAAGTCGCAACGTCTTCCATTCACGAACTCAACAGGTTGAAAATCGTCGATGTTTCACTTGGTTCATATAGATCTGACGGGCCCGACAAAACATGGAGTTACAGCGAGTATCGTTACGTCATGGCGCCTTGACATAAGTTTATCAAATTCAGCGATACGGTAGAAAAGATAGTTTGGGAAAGACTATGGTGGAGAGTACATATCCGAAAAATTCTTCGCATACTGCAATAAAATTGAATTTTGCGACATATGACATGTCATAATACGCATCGGCAAATGGCATATGAGAACGGAAGCTGTCTTCTTATTTCTACTATACGAGTTTATCATGGTTGCATGACAAAAGCCTTCATCGAGATCTTTGGTCTAAAGTTGTTGTAACGACCCTGGCTTTCTAATACTAATTAGCGGCGGATTTCCGCAACTTAAGCCGCGGAAGCCCCAATTTACAAAAACGTTTTCCTAAAATATATACATTACGACAAAACGTAACCTACATCGTCGTAATTATACAAAGGCCTAAGGCTAAAAATATTTATACTATAAAACGCCCTACATCGCTCCACAGGTCGTCATCCATGTACAGCCTTGCCCTCAAAAGCCCGTGAAGTACCGCCGTCAGCTTGTCATAGTTGAGACGTCTCAACGTCCGACCTATCGTACCTACAACACATAAAGACATGGAATGAGCTATAAAGCTCAGTAAGTAGAAACTATGCATGATATGCACGTGTCCAATACCCCCCAGAGGCATCAACGTCAATGCATCTAATACTCGTACTCGTTCACTCAGGGCCCTCGGCTACTCTTACTATGCACCATAACTGAGCTCAACTGATCATATATGGCAGTGCTACACACCGGGTGGCCTACGATAGTATTTCCCTAGGTCGCCTGTAGGACCCCGGTCCCCGCAATTTAGGTCGGCCAATAAATTACGTGTACGACTTATGTGACTTTAAGTTAATTTCGTATATGATATATGCGTATGAGATGTCATGAATTTTATGCGTGTGAATTATACGTGAATTACACGCAATTAAGTGCCAAAGGAAATATCTAATGATAAGTTGGACTAGGATTCAACTAAATATGGGCTAGAAATCCACCTCTAGGCCCAATTGTGGGAGAAACCCAAAAATGGGAGACAAGCTTCCCTAAATTAAGGGAAACCCACGCCCACCCATGCTCTGCCCAACAAATGCAAGAAAATATCTAAATTAGCAAACCATCTAAACACTTTAACCCTCAAGAGAACCAACGAAACTAGAAAGAAAGAAGAAGGGAAAGGAGCCGAGAAGACTTAGCACAAAACGGCCCAAATAGCTCAAACATCGAAGTTGGTGAGCGAAATTTCTACCCCAAGCTATATCGAATTTATTTACTTAGATTATTTGATTTAAAGTGCATTGAGGATTAAGGAAAAATTCGAGGGATTCTTTAGGATATTGTCAAATTTCGATTAACCAAGCACGTCTTAGGGCTCACAACCTCAAAGTGAGATGAGCTTAACCTAGTATTGAATGACATTGGGTAGAAGAGAAACCTTAGAACTTAGAGTTTCGGGAAGATGATTGAAGGTACGATTTAATCAGGGAGAACCTAAGAGATTTCGGGCGATTTGGTTTTAGACTAGTGGAACCTAACATAATCGTGCGAATAGGAAAACCCTAAGAAATCGGGCGACTCTTATTTAAGTGACGGAATCGAGCGATTTAATTTAAGGGTACCAAGTTCCACTAAAACCTTAAAAATCGGGCGATTGGCCACCAACCAAAGGACTAGGCGATTTCCACCTTTGGAAAACCTCAAATCGACCAAATTGCCTTGAGCACCCCATGATGAAATCGGATGACTTAAGTGGATATTCCACGTGGCGTTAGGAGAACAAATCGCCGAGGAAATAAGCATAACAAACCCTAAATCGGGCGACTTGGAAGCTGTAAGAGAACTCAGCCATTTCCATTCTTTGAAGACCCCAAATCGGGCGAAATGCCTTAAGTACTCCATGCACGGAATCGAACAAATCAAATTAACTAAACACAAATCGGGCGAAACTCCCATGGCATGCATGGTTTCGGGCTGACATCATGATGATGGAAGAACACGGCGATTTCCAAATCGACCGAAACTAAGCTTAGATAGAATTCTCGTGGTGATGTAAGCGTATGCTTTATGAGAATCGGGCGAATTCAATTGCCATGCAAGCCTCACGAATCGGGCGAATTAAGCTAATGGTGATGTAACCATGTGGCGACTCACAAATCGGCCGATGGAAATTCCATGAGAAGGGAATCGGGCAAAATCACGTCGTGCACCTTACCAAATCGACGAAGTAAGGTCTCGTGGAATCGGACGATTCCAAGCTTCACAAATCGACTGAATAGAGCAAACACTTAGATATTTAGCCGAACTCCTTAGGATATAATTTAATGCTAACATAACTTAGAAATTAGTTGGGCAGGGGAATTAACCTAGACTCGAAGCTAGCGAAATTAATGAAGTTAGATAATTTCGTTCGACCTAATTAATTTGTGAGGGCATAGTACTGATACGATGATGTTACATCTGAAGGTCGTACGTTAGGAGCAAACGGGGAGAACACTAATTGCGCTTGGACGACAGGTAAGTAGAAATTCAACTACGACACGTAACTTGCCTGCGTACAATTATGTGAATTACGTGCTCGTGAATTTTGTATGAAATGTGTACGTATGATACGATTAAATTATGTGCATGATGGCATGATTAGAATACGTACATGAGCATAGCATGAGCATTTGCACGCATGCGTAGCGTATAAGACGCGAGGTATGAGCGTGCGTAAGATCGCCGGTGTGCGATGTATACTCGCCGATATCGGCGTCTGTGTCGACTCGAATGAAGAGTCACGGCTTCCCCTATGCGGCCAGTAAGGCGAATGAAGCTATAAGGCCTGTATAAGAGGCTGGGGGAAATACCCCGTATGCGGGAGATGCAACCTGGAGGATGCGGCCCGGGGCACACGCTGGGTAAGGGAAGATTCCTTCAGGTGACCTTCTAGCGTGTAAAGCACTACCCGGAGGGAAGATTCCTTCGGGTGACCTCCGTGGTTAGTGGCCTCGGTGTTGGCTACCAGTGAGAAGCGCTCGCGTGGAGGCCACACTGAGTAAGGGAAGATTCCTTCGGGTGACCTTCTAGTGTGTGAACCTCGACACTTGAGATCTCTATAAGATGGCGTATAGTGGGATTGAAAGCCGAGGGCCCGTATGAAGTAAGAGTATGAGAAAAATAGTACGAGTGTAAGAAAAAGAGTATGAGCGTTAGAAAACGACGGCGTGGATTGTCGTTCGTTAGGACACGTGCATACATGCATAATTTCTGCTTACTGAGCCTCGGTTGCTCATCGTTTATGTTACGTGTTGTAGGTACCGACGATCACGGTACGTGATCCGACTTTTATGCGAGGCAGATCTTTTGAAGCTATCCGGCTGCTTTTGAGGTGGGAGTGTGTGTATGGATGACGACCTGTGAAGGCCGGGTGCATAGGAAGCTTTTGGCTGCACACACACACACACACTTGTCTTCTGTATAGACATGACTACGAGGAATTGTAGAACGATTTGCGAACATTCTTTTGACATGTGTATAAGACTTCCGCACGTAGTTTGAAGAAAAATTTTTATTCGCATTTTTACGCTTTTGCGCGATAATAAAGCATTAGATACTTAGGATTAGAACGGAATTACGAGGTCGGACGCTGGGTCCTGACATCGCCCCTTCCCGGGTCGCTCCTCTTGCCTCAATAATATGGCAGTGCTACACACCGGATGATCTACGCTAGTGTTCCCCTAGGTCGCCCCTTTCCGGGTCGCTCCTCCTGCCAATGGTGCTCTAGTAATAGCCATTGACTCGACTATGAGTCAACATCAGATGCCTATATCGGCAAATATCATCGCCTTCAGGAGATAAATATAATGCACGCTCACACCTCGAAATCCCCCAAATGAAACGTGTGTGTATCTCAATATGCCATTTGAGTAAAATAAATTACTTTACCAACCAAGGAGTTACATGTCGCACATAATTCACACCACGTAAGAGCACTGAAGCAAATAATCACGTAATTCAAGCGCACATAATAAATTTATGTGTTTTAGTTGAAGTTTCCACTCGCTAGTGATCCTGTGAAACTTTTAGCTGACCTTAAGTATAAGAAGTTATAATCATCACTGTACTAGCTAAGTTAATTAACTATCTAAAATTATCATGATTGGAACTATATTAAAAGGTAACCGTTTGAAAGGATTCGCTAAGTCAAGTTAACCCATAAAATATCAAGCTAGGCCGAAGGTTTTAAATCCCGAAATAACCTTTTAATTTTAAAATATAGGTTGACCCAAAAATATTAGTCAACTTACGAATATACTTTATTTTAAAACTGATCCGGGCCGAAAAGAATTTTATTTAAAGTGCATTGGGCCTAAAATAGGGCCCAAAAATTTAAATCGTCGGTCAAACTCACACAAATCCGATCAAAGCCCAAATCTTAAATCGCCTGATCCCACTTTCAAAAGTTGGCCAACCCGAAACATTTGCGGGTCAATGCTCGAATTCACGGGACTTTCGCCGCATTCGCAGAATCGTCCGATTAGACGCGCAAAGCCTGATTTAAGTTCGCGAATCGCCCGATTGGACGCACTAAGCCCGATTTAAGTCCGCAAAATCGGCCGATTTCTCTCACGGCAGGAATCACCCCGCGAAACCTAAAGTCGGTCCGCGACGCCCATCACAGGAATCACCCCGCGAAAGTCAATAGGCCCGCGAAACTGAGATCGGCCCAAGACGCCTCTCACAGGAATCACCCTTCAAGTCGACCCGCGAAAGACTGTAGCCCGCGAGAATTCGAATTTTGGCCTGCGAAACCTATTTTACTCACACCTAAAAATCCTCTAGGCCCATGAAACACTTTCGCGACCCGAACCCATTCGGCCGATTTCCCTACTTGTTCTAAATTCTATTTCGCTCATAGCTTACAAATAAAACGACCCGCGAACTAAAATCTATTGAAACTCAAAATCGCTCGAAACCTAGAATCGGTCGAAACCTTCAAAACTTCATATATTATCAAAGAATATCCTAAACGCAGAAAATCGTACGCCCAAACATTTATCACACCCCAAAGTTCATATTCTTTCGAAAATCATAAACTCACATTCCTAACTTAACAACAACAATGAGTAAGGATTTATTATTGAAGATTCTTAGTTTCCTAAATACTAAAAGCATTCAAAAATAACTTATGTACTAAATCCGTATTGACACGCGAAATAACAATACTCTCTCAATACTCGAACTCTACTAATTCCCACTCATTAAACACATAACCCTACGCCTTCAAATCTTCAAACCTTCAACTAAACATCAGAACTTAGTATCATCAAGAACGCATAATTATACAGATTTAAAACCATACTTTGGACTCTAACGTAGCAATTAAACCCCTAAAATTCCTACTTCCACTCGTCGCACTTAATACTTTAAATCTTCAAACCACCATACGATTTTCAGACCAAGAATACAGATTTTAAACCTATATTTTGGGTTTCATTCCAACATGAAAGCACCTAGATAGATTACAAACTCAAACATGGACAATAAGGTTCGAAACAAATGAAAAACTCTTAGAACTGAATTTTTAGAAGCTTTCACGTGTTGTAGATTAATTTAATTCCGCTACCACACTTCCTTAGGCTGGGTTAAGTGGTTTGTGACGGAATGAGCTTGTGAAAATCATTTCTCCACTTCGCCTTCTTCGTTTCTTCCTTCGGTTTTTCTTCTTTCTCGTCTCTCTCTCCCTCTTTTTCGTTTCTTTCTTTTCTTTCTCCTCTCCATCACGTTTTTCTCTCATCTCAACAATGGATATTTTTAAGATAAATATCAACTAGGTATGGTTCCCAACGTGGGTTTCCCATGAATTAGAGAAACTTGTCCTTATCAAATTCCTTGGGCCAAAGTAACTCTCTCTTGGGCCCTTTATTATTTAATTTGGGCCTTCACTAATCTATCACCTATTTGAAACCCCTCTTTGGGCTATTATAATAATTCAGACTTAACTAATTTGGCCCATACGATTTTATTTTCTGTCGCCCCAATTAATATTTTCGGCTTGCTCCCGAAAATCGGTTCCGTTCGAGAATCAACTTCATTAATTTGAACATCTATCGGATTATTTTCGTTCAAACTTCCCGTATTAAATTTTCGGGTATTACAGTTGTGCATTGCACTTGTCATGTAAATCAATCTATTACCCCAATGGCCAAGTAAAGAGAAGTCACCTTTTGAAAGATTATATAGTGTCAAGGCAAATGTGAATTACTTTCCAGTATTTGGTTCAATTTGCTATGTCCATATTCCAAAATATTACAGAACCAAGCTTGACGCGAAAACAAAAAGTGTATCTGTTGGCTATGACCCTTATAGAAAAGGCTGGAGATGTATGGATGCAGAAACAAAGAAATTCGTCAATCCTAGAGATGTTGTGTTCGATGAAGTGGCATCCTATCAATACGAAGCTACATGTGATGGCGAGCGGAAGCGCATTTAACTGCTTCCTGAGAATATCATCGAAGTTGTATGTAATAGTGGAGATGAACCTCCATTCTTTGATACCACAAAGGTAGAAGTTGATGACCAAGAGATAAGAAGGTCGAAGGGAGAGAAGAGACAACCACAACACCTTAAAGATTATGAGGTAAATATCAACAAATGTTCCACAACTTCATGATTTTTTTATTGGAGTGATGGTTGTAGCGACCCTAGCTATCACTACCATTTCTAGCGTACTTGTAAGTGTCTAACTACGTATTTAGTTATAAGATGCAAAAATGCGGAATAAAATTTTCCATTTATATAATGGAACACCATTTCTTTACACGTCAAAAGAATGCTTCCAAGTCCTATTTAATATAGTCCTATCTACACATGTCGTGTGCATCGGCACAACAAAAGATGCTATGCGCCCGGCCTCACAGGTCGTCACCACGTACACACCACCCCCAAAAGACGCTCGAAAGCTTCAAAAGAATGCCTTGCCAGCTAGGCAATCACGTACTGTGTTCGCTCGTACCTACAACACACAACGTAAGGGTTAGCCGCCGTGGCTCAGTAAGAGAAAATATGCATGAATGCACGTGCCCTAATTTGCAAAGACAATCCGCGTCTATGCTTTCTACTTCTCACATACTCCTTGACCTTTCATGACATATGTGGGCCCTCGGCTTTCAATCTTACTATGCACATTTCATAGAGCTCTTAATCCACGAGGGATTCATACATATGTGATGGCTCGCGCACTGGGAGGTTACCCGAAGGCACCTTTCCAATCCCGGTGAGGCCTGTCACGCGGACGCTTCTCACTGGTAGCCAACTCCGAGGTCGCCAACACCAGAGGTTCCCTTTGTGTCGCGATTCCCTCGTGTCGCATCCTCCAGGTTGCATCTTCCGCTATGGGGTTCCACCCGCCTATCGTGAATCAGGCATTTCGGCATCATGATCGCCATGGTGTATACCCGTACCTATCATAACAGGTAATTCGGCATCGTATCGCCATAGTCACATTCGTGACTCATCATTGAGTCGACACAACTACCCATATCGGCAGTTATCCGTCGCTCGCAGGCGACCTATGCACGCTCATATCTTTTGCCTTTCATACTATTCGTGCGTGCATATGCATCGTGTCGTGATTCGTATGTATGTGCATATCATGACATCATGCATAATAATAAATCAAGTCATATAAAGTTCACATATGTTCGCATAAGCACGAAATCACATAAATCATGCACACATAAGTTATGTATCGTAGTTGATTTCCACTTAGCTGTCGTCCGAGTTAAGCTAATTTACCGCTTTGGGAATTTCCTACCCTTCGTCCTTTAGATAGAAATATCACAATATCATTACCTTAATACTTAAATGGCTATGTCGAAACAATTTGGTTAGACCATACTAGTTTGCTAATTTTCTAAGTCACTCAATCTCTATGCTAAGTCATGTTAGTATTCTATTATAACATATTTTGGGTTCGGCGAAAGTCGTCGTTCATAAATTTTGATTCGCTCGATTCGTCATATGAAATTGCCAAGTGATTTCGGCGTCCCCACTTTCGCCCGATTGGCGTGGTATTTGATATCGCCCAATTTTAAGTCGTCTACTCGATTTTGTTAAGGATTTCGATCGAAAGCGAGTCAACGCGCGAAACCCTTTGGTCAAAATTCTCTTACTAATTTAGTAGAATTGCCCGATTTCAAAAGTAATTATCTGTTTCGCCCGATTCTTCATTCTGCTAGCATTCGCCCGATTATTGGAGAAAGAGTTCAGCGATTTCATTATCGCTCGACACGTGTTACAGCAAGGAATCACCCGATTCGGGATTATGGGCTTTCGCCCGATTCGGATGCACTCGGCGATTTCATAAGTCGGCCGATCTTACTAAAATTCTTATCCAATTGCCCGATTTTGTTAAATAAAATCTTCTAAAATCCTATAAATCCTAAATTGCCCGATTTAGGTTACACTTGGAATCTAGTTTCGGCCGAAAGTCACGTCGCCCGATTCGTTGAGCTCATCACGTGGTTTTGCCTGATTCGTTGAAAATTAGGTTATAATATATATATGTATCGGCCAAAGTCCATGCAATCCCCTTAGTTTCGGTCGAAACTTCTTTGTACCTAATCCTTGAATCGCCCGAAACTCCCTTTCTCAACCACATTCGATCGAGAGTCCATTTTCCTAATTTCAATTGGTCAATTCTTACCTAATATTTCCAATCGGTCGAAACTTAAATTGATTAACTATAATCGCCGAAACCTTTCAAATATTCATCTTGTCGAAACCAGTTTCATATGATTATTCTGCCCAGAAACTCATAATGTTCTAGGGTCTCTACAAATCTCAAAAATGTTAGTCCTATCCAAAAACTGAAGTTTTAGATTCTAATACATACCTTAATCTACCGTAACATATCTTTGTTTAAATACATTTCTTAATTCGAATCTATACTTCAAGCTAGGGTTTCCTCCCTCTTTCTTACACCCAAAATTCCTAATTCTTCCACTAATTCGTTAAGTTAAAGTATTTAAACAACCTATGTTACGAATTTTACAAAGTTTGTAAGTAATATTTCTTCTTACCAAATTTAAGCTCTCGGCTTGCTTGGTGTGTTCCTTAGCTAAAATTCCTCTCGGCCCTTTCTTTCTTTCTTCTAGTTAATTTTGGGTTTTATAAGGGTTTCCTTTTGCTTTGAATCCTTATATGAATCTTACTTATCGTTTTATTCATTTAATTGGTAGATATTAGGTATAGACTAGGGGTATGGAAGTTGATGGGACAACTAGTTGACTAAGCTCGTTTACCCCTATATTAAGGAATTCTTTCGTGTCTTTTTGTTGTTCAACTTGTCTAGATTGTGATTGGTCAAATTCTCTACACAATGTTCACAAATCGATCGAAACTACTTCTAAGCCTTGGGAGTTGATCGATTTAATTTAAACATATTCAATCGTGGCACACAACAATCGATCGATTCCTCTCTCCACTTGTTATCGACGATTTCTAACACTCACATGCCTCGAATCGATCGATTCTTAATTGATATTCCTAACAATTAATATTTTATGCGGCTTGGCGATTTTACCACGTATAAATCTCACAATCGGCCAAAAATTATTTTTTCTTAGGGTTTGTGAAATCGCCCGATTCCTACCCGATTTACCCGATGATTTAAGCTTCTGTGTATAGGAATAGGCCGATTCTAACTTGCTCCATTTGAGCTCGGCGATTTCTTGTATGCGTGCCAAGTGTAATAGTAATCTAAAGTTTCTTAAGTCCTCATAACACATATAGGAATTATAAATCACCTAGCATGAAACCATATAGACACATAAGTCGTTTAAAGACGTAGAACATGGAAATATAATTTCGCACATTGGGCTTGAATTAATAACATGTCCTAAATAAAATATTTCACCCATAATCCCAGCTCCTTAATGTAATTAACTCAACGACGTTCCTAATTAATTATTTCCGCCATTAATTATATCGTAAACCCCGTAGTTAGATTTTACGGGTATTACAATGGTGAAGAACAAACCAGCTTAAAAGAAGCTAAAGATCAACCAGATGGCATACAACTATGACGGAAGAAATTAATGCTTTGAGCAAAAATGAAACCTGGGAGTTGTGCCAAAACCAGGAAATTGTGACCCTATCACGTGCAAATAAATGTATCGATTACAGCGAAAACCAGACTGGACTGTTGATAAATGCAAAGCTGAGCAAGTTGCACAAGGATTTCACAAACCCATGGGTTGGATTACGAGGAAACATTTGGCCATGTTGCAAAATGCAGCGTTCAATAAATAGAGGCTATGACAGCTTGGTGTAAAGAATGTGTTTCTCTACGGGGATATTGATCGCGAAGTATTTGTGGAACAACCTAATGGCTACGTTTCTAAGAACATACTCATCGAGTTTGCAGACTCAGAAAAGTGCTTTAAGGACTTGTACAAGCTTCGTGTGCTTGGTGAAGTAGCTCAATATATTATCTTATGTGGTTTTCAAGTTTCGTATGTGGATTCTAGTTTGTTTGTTAAAGCGGAATAGTATGTAAACATGTTAAAATTGTTATATGTGGACGACATGATTATTATAGGAGATAGTGAAGGCAAGGTTTCAAGCCGAAAAATGCAATATCGATGTCTGCGAGAAGTTGGTTGTTTTCTTGGTCTGGAAATTGATAAATCAGATGACGGATACTTCATTTCCCAAAAGACTTACGAAGGAAGCTTTTGGAACACTTTAGCATGGGGGAGCCAAAAGAAAAAGCAATTACGATGGAACCACATAAGTAATGATAGATGAAGGGAAGTTGTTGCAAGATGTTACGAAATTTCGAAAAATTGTTGGTTTCACAATGCCTAAAATTGCTTATTCTCTCAATGTGATTTCTCAATTCATGCAGTGCCCAAGGAGTACCCACTTAGATGCAGAAAAGAGAATCTTACGATACGTAAAAAGGTTCTCTCTATTAAGGCTTGTGTATGAAAGATGTGGCAGTTTTTTCTCGGTGGCTTTACTGCTGCTGATTGGGCGGGGGACGCAAATGTTAGACATTCTACTTCAGGTTACTGCTTTAGTGTTGTGTCAGCTGTTACATCTCGACGTAGTAAGAAGCAGAATTTATGTCTCTTTCTACCATGGAGACATGATATATAGCGGCAACTATGGCTACACAAGAATGCATGTGGTTGAGCACTTTGATAAAAGATATGTCGCGCAAGGTTGAATATGCTATAGTGATTAGTGGTAATGAAAGTGTTGTCAAGCTGGCATGTAATCCAATCTTTCACGCTCGAACTAAGCATATTGAGGTTCGTCATTGTTAGGAAATATTTTGTAGTGTTCAATTTCATTGTATTATCTTTGTTGATTTGCTTTATTAAACTTTGGGCTAGTTTTTAGTTGGGTTAGTTCTTAGTTATTCATGTAATGGGCCTTCACAAGAGGCCCACCTATTATATACCAACTTGTGGTATAAATAGGAAAACCCTTGCACATAGTGCGTGTGATTGTGTGTGTAGATAAAACAAACATATGTTAGAGTGAAAGAGCCTCCTCAAGAACACCACCAAGCCCCACGCCCGTTCTCGATTCCGATCTATTAGGCGTGTTTAATCCGTCCGAAGTTGTTTGTTTGGGTAGAACTCGGACCAACAATTGGTATCAGAGCCCAACGCGACCGGATGCGTGTTTTGAGCAAGATTTGAGTGAAAATTGCTTGGAACAATACTTTTCGTCACTTTCAGTTTTTGGGCGATTTCGACCTCGATTTGTTGTTTTTAGACATCTCAAAGGTAGATTATGTGTTTAGGAATGTTTTTCTGAAGTTTTGGAACAAGTTTCATCGATTTTGAGTGAGATTTGAGCGAAAACGAGCCATTTTTCTGGTAAAATTCGCGCAGCCTTTGCAACAGTAAACTGTTCTTGGCCGAGAAATTTCATAGCCGAGAAATTTTTTTTCTCAGGCTGAGAAATTTCGAAACCGAGAAACTTTTTCTTTTCAGGTTGAGAAATTTCGAAACCGAGAAATTTCCTTTCTCAGGCTGAGAAATTTCTATCCGAGAATTTTTTTTTCTCAGGCTGAGAAATTTCAAAACCGAGAATTTTTTTTTGCAGGCCGAGAATTTCTTGGTCAAGAAAGTTTGTCTGAGAAAATTTCGCTGGCCGAGAAACTTTCAGTGCCCGAGAAATTCTATCAACCTGAGAAACTTTCTCTGCCCGAGAAATTTTGCTAAACTGAGAAATTTTTTCAAATGCAAGAAATTTTGCTAAACGGAGAAATTTTTTCAAATCCGAAAAATTTTGCAAAACTGACAAATTTTTCAAATCCGAAAAATTTTGCAAAACTGAGAAAATTTTCAAACCTGAGAAACTTTCAAAGTCTAAGAAATTTTAAACTTGATCCAAACCCATCTTTTAGCTTCAAATCTTGCAAAATCACTCTTTAAAAAATACACTTAAACGTTTTTGACCACCAAAAATTTCTGCCCCACCCCCCTCGGATAAAAAAAAATAAATCATTGGATAGAGAAAAATTTTCTAAGCCCATTGGACTTTGTCTATTTTACACCTTTTTAAAAATTTTCGAAATAAATTTTCCGGGCCCAAAAAATTTTCGGTATAGACGACGTTTTTGTGAAATTTTTGAAGGCAAATCCAAAACGCGGCAACAATCACCGTACCCAACGATCGACCTAGGGCGGTATTGGTACATTATAAAAAAAGTTTAGGTCACCCCCAAACTTTTCGAAGCGGAATTTCCAAATGCCAATTTCACACACCTAGCATGTATGGTACCCGTGCTCCACATATATGACTGGTACACGACGTGAGCAACCACCCCAGCATGAATGGTACATGGGTTGCTCCACATTCATGATCGGTATGCACTCCGAGCAACCAACCCCATCATGCATATTACACGGGTTGCTCCACGTGCAAGAAGGGATGTCAGAGAAGCGAGCAACCATCATGACTTCTGTACAAATCCGTGCAGAACCCAGACCTACAAAGAAGGGTTGACAAAAGTTCAACCAACCATCAGTGGGCGCGCCATCCAATCTTGATGCTTAGGCGATGTGGATCTCTTGTACCAGACTCCACCGTCCACCCACTGCCATCCATTCCACCATGGTGCGCTACATGGAGACGTCCTAAGCCACCGTGACCCTCTTTACGCCCTCACCACCACCACCACCTGACGAGTCTCAGAAGTGACCGATCAACAGTTTTGGGCCACCCTCGTCGACATCACTCGTGGTCGCCTTATAACGCGATCACGCCACGCCACGCCACCATAGTTTCCATGGATCAGTGAAACCCCCTGATCCTAACCAGGAACGAACCTACCCTAGCCTCTGTAGTCTAGGGACATCCTTCTCCACGCAAAGATCCAATCAACGATCTCGGGAGGATGACGTAAGTCGCTTGCAGGAGCTGCGAACCAACGACGAGATGATCGCACTCCTCTATCATATCTCACCAAAACCCGGACCTCGCCCATAGGTACAGGAGACGACTCGTTCGTTTCCCGAGTAGAAGTCGCGGCATCTGGTCCAACCGCACAATTAACCCCCCCAACCACTCAGCTATCATTTCGCAGATAGCTGTTTCATTCGCACAAGAGGAACCATGTTAGCCATCACCGCCCCACTTGGAGACGGTTGATGTTGAACATGTAGTGCCCCGCCTCTCACTGCACCTCTTCCACTCACATAGAGTCAAGTGTCCTCACCCAACCAAAATTTTCCACTTTCTAGGACACAAACACTCTTTACGCACCGTAGATTCTTCGTGAACTTGCATGAACGCTTGATGACGTCCTTGTGACCGAGAGCGGAAGACCCACGACAGCCACCCTCACCACAACTGTCGATGGGCCACGGAACGAGCTTGTCTCATCGTCCGGGCGAACGGAAAGCCTTTGTGGCTCTCCGGTTCTTTCTGACCTGTGCAAACAGGCGGCACATCGGATACGTGTTTCGATATTGTGACGACAGAGCGTCTTTGTGACCCCCGTCTGGTTAGTTACCCCGTTCGTGATGGAGCCCCGACTCATAGCAATCAGCGAGGAACTTACACATTCCATGCCGCGCTCAACGAGGATCCATGAAGGAAAAGGTCCCATCACCGACACCACTCCACCACGCCTACGCCTACGCCACCACATGCTGCTCCGTCTCTCCAGTGTTCAAAACTGAACCCGGAGGAACACCAATTGCTGCTACTCCTGAGAATCCCACTTGACTGCCTCACTCAACACCACACCACACCATCATCACCACCATCAACACCAGAGACAGACTCGTCCCACGGACGACGTGATGATCCCGAAGACGGAGATCATCTCAAGGGGGACTAAAGGAGAAGAAATGAGTTGAAGATCGTACAGCAGCATCAGCAGCAACCATCATCCACGCCACCTCCACCAACTACGCCCCGCCGGTGGCTTCCACTACCTCCGCGCACATTCTTATGTGCCAGGCTATTATGCTCATAATGGAACACTCAAAGGAGCCATGACACATCTCATCCACCACATTCCGCCACTACTGCGCTGACCACTCTGAAGACCGGGCTCCCTGCTCTTGAAAGTCACATTTCAATGGAGCCTTGGCACATTTTTTACGCCCCATGCCTACCTTCTTCTGGAGCCAGACGAGTCAACTTCGTGGCCGAACCAGACAACTTCCATTCGAAGACGACGAATACGGCGTCGAGAAGAAGAAGATTGGAGAATCTTAACAAGTGAGTCCTAGGCCATCAATGCATCCGCAAGAAAAGGAGATATCCCTTGTAGGGGGAGTTTGCTAGGAATCGAGATCTCCAATATGCCCAACAAAGATATCCTGCGCTGAACTGAAGATTGAACACTAAGGGGGAGATTGTTAGGAAATATTTTGTAGTGTTCAATTTCATTGTATTATCTTTGTTGATTTGCTTTATTAAACTTTGGGCTAGTTCTTAGTTGGGTTAGTTCTTAGTTATTCATGTAATGGGCTTTCACAAGAGGCCCACCTATTATATACCAACTTGTGGTATAAATAGGAAAACCCTAGCACATAGTGCGTGTGCTTGTGTGTGTAGATAAAACAAACATATGTTAGAGTGAGAGAGCCTCCTCAAGAACACGACCAAGCCCCACGCCCGTTCTCGATTCCGATCTATTAGGCGTGTTTAATCCGTCCGAACTCGGACCAACAGTCATCATTACCTTCGAGAGAAGGTGTTGAATGAAAAAATGAACTGCAGGGAATCTCTTCAAATAATCAAGCAAACATTTTTACTAAAGCATTGGCTAAGCCGAAGTTTGAAGAGTTTAGGGCTGCACTTGGTGTGCTTAAGCATGCCCTAGGGGAGTGTTAAAATGTTTAGTGCATCTTAAGTAGAATGGCGTTTCAGTTAGTCTGGTTTATTTACTGTGTTGGTGGGTTTTATCAGGTTTTAAGAAGTTAAGTTGCGTTCTAATAGTACGATTTTATCGCAAACTTTTATATACGTCATGCACTGATTTTCCGATGTTAAGAAAACGAGAAGTTATTATCATCAACGTTTCTCTCTGCATTTTTTCTTTTCATCTCTGTTTTCTTACTAGTGCTACCTCTATCGTCGTCGGTTCTTGCTTCCTCATCGCCGATGTCTAGGATGTCGTCGGTGGTGTCTCGATGCCGATCATCTTAGTCGTCCGCCACTATTGCCTCTATGGATACAGTACGTACACGCTCGCGACCTTCGGTTATGAGACTAGTCTAACTATCCTCACGCCGTTTTGGGTCGGGCCAAGGCAACTTCTGTGGGGATATCTATTCTATTATATTATCATTCATGGGT